>CM046878.1:340710619-341910619 GCA_025667525.1 Glebionis coronaria
TATATATATATATATAGGGTGGGGATATAATAAAAAGGCTCTTAAAATAAAAAGTCTAGGAAGGAATGTGGGCCCTTGGATTTGATTTAATCATAAAAAAAAGCGGAGTGGCATTTATGTAATTTCCTAGAAAGTTTGAGGGTAAATCGGTCATTTACATCCCACTAACTACTTCCTTATTTTAGGGTTAATAATAACCGCCGCTACCCTCGTTCTTTTTTCTACGTTTGTCTTCATTTCCGTCTCAAAAAAACACACACAAAAAAAAACGCACCAAACCCTAATCTGTTAAATCATCGATCAAATCATCAAATCATCTATTCATCAAATTATCAAATCTTCAAATCCATCAGTGTAAGTGATTTTATATTCCATCTATTTTAATAGATTTGTTAAATTTTTGATTTTATACTAGATTTAATAATAGATTGATTTTGTAATTGATCTTATTTATTAATACATTGATTTAATGTATGTTTTATGCTGTTGCTAGTGGTGGTGATGTCTCGACGATAATTGGAGAAGTGGTGGGTAAGCGGTGGCTAGTGGTGGAGAGAAATATCCCAGAAAACACAGATAAATATATCTTCTAGTATGTGATTTTAAATAAATTTATCTATTATTTATATAAATTTTGCACTTAGTTTTTACATGTTAGACTGGGCTAAATTATGTTACGTGTATTAGTTTTACACTTTGATGCACTTAGTTTTAGGCTGTGATGTTTAGTACATTTTTAGAAAATAATAGATAAAAGTTTGTTTAGGACAGTTGCACACTAGTGTGTTTAAGACAGCAGGCTTTTTGCCGGCTTTTTGTCGGCTTGACGCGGGCTTGACGCGGGCTTGACGCGGGCTTGACGCGGGCTTGCAGCGGGCTTGCAGCGGGCTTGCAGCGGGCTTGCTGCGGGCTTGCAGCGGGCTTGCAGCGGGCTTGCAGCGGGCTTGCCGCGGGCTTGCCGCGGGCTTGCGGCGGGCTTGCAGTGACTGTACTAAACACCTTGTGTGGAACTGTCCTAAACACACTATTATATATTATTTCTTAATCAAACTCAGAATATGTATATGATGCAGCACTTACTTTATGTATTGTAGAACATTGATGCAGTTATTGTTGTTTATGATGGTAGAATAGTTAAAAAACAATGAATTGATGCATTTTTTGTATAAAAATTGATGCAACACTTTTTTTCTATTTTAGTTATATGTGCTCTCTTTTGATTTAATTATTCGTTGTGCTCTCACGTTTGATTGATGTTCAATTTGATCAGATTATTCATAAATTAGGGCTTCAGATCTGCTATCAAGCTGTCTTAGGGCGAAATTCCTAGCTTTGTTGTGCGTGTTTGATTGTGCATGACTTAGAAAATTTGTTTGTTATATGTTGTAAATTGATTTGATATTAGGGGGTGTTTGTTTAAGCTGTATTTGTGATGCGCATTTGCTTGTTATATGTTTAAAATTTGATAGATATAATTTGATAGGGTTGATTTTGACAAATGTTGAACTAATTTGTCAAAAGAAATGTATACAGTATATATCTGATGAACAACTAGTCAAAAGAAATACTTCTACACTGTTTAGCAGACCAAATGTTATGCATTATGAGAATATATGTTGTGCATTATGAAATGATTGTGAATGAAATTGGCCGTTATCAGATGTCTTTGTGCTCGATGCAGTTGACATAATGAACTGATGCAATAGGCACTTGTTTCTGGAATAAAAAATTAGATTAGGATACATTCGAAGTGTTTTAGCTGTCTAAAAATTTCTTTGTACTCGATGCAGTTAGTGTAATAATTTGATGCAGTAGGCACTTGTTTGGGTATAAATTATTAGATTGGGTTATACTCGAAGTGTTTTAGCTGTGTAAAAATGTCTTTGATCTTGTGCTTTAGGTGTTGAAAAGTGTCTGTTTGTTTATGGGTTTTCTCTGGCTATTAGAATACACTCGTTGTAAGCCCGCAAGGGTCTACACATAAGCCACAAAATCGGGGCTTATATAAGCCAAAATATTAAGATTGTGAAATATAATACAAAATCAAATAAGGTCATAAGTCCACATATAAGCCGAAACAAACACCCCGAAGGCCGAAGTTTACATAGCGGGCTTATGACTTATGCGATTTTCGGCTTAAGTTTCATAAGCCCACCTTTTGTGGCTTATTTTGAAACTTTTCGACTAATAAAGCATATGATGATGACTTGAAAAGCTTTTAAAGCCGAAAAGTTTCAAAGTAAGCCACAAAAGGTGGGCTTATGAAACTTATGCCGAAAACCGTTTAAGCCATAAGCAGAAACAGACACCCCGGCTGTAGCAAACTATATTTTCAATTGTATAATGTTGATTGCTGTTTTTAGTCATGATTATTCGAAACACGAGTGAATCCCTGTGCTGATTGGTTCTCGGTCTAATAACCAATTATGTATCGACATAAGTAAGCTTAGGAATAATGCTCGTCCAACTTCACGCATCAGCTTATATAAGTTTATTATATTTGTTTCGGCTTATATAGCCGGCTTGTGGTTTATTTGGTTTTCGGCGTATGTTTCGTAATCTCACTTTATGTGACTTGTTTCAAATGGTTTCTGGATTATATAAGTTCATTATGACATGATCAACTTTTATATAAGTTCATTATGTAATTAAAATAAGCCAAAAAAGTGCGCATGTGGAACATAAGCCCAAAACGAAATAAGCCATTAGCCGACTATATAGGCTGAAACAATCTAGCAGAATCATTGATCAATCAGAAATATTATAGTGACATATTAATTGTTCGTCAACTATTCACCATAAAATGATAGGTTAGAAATCGAGCAGTTATAATGTTTGTGGTTTACTTTCAATTAGATTTACGCTGATATGTAGTAATGTAGTAAGTACTTGTATGTAAAGTATAAGGTTATATTAGGATACACTCGTTGTGTTTTAGGTGTCGAAAAGTCTCTGTTTGTTTATGTGTTTATGTGCTTGATGCAGTTTATGCAGTTTTAAAAAATTAGATTAGCTTACACTCAAAGTGTATTAGTTGTCTAAAAATGACTTTGTCCTCGATGCAGTGAAAGTAATTAATTGATGCAGTACGCACTTGTTTTGGTATTATTATTAGATAAGGTAAAACAAGTGTTTTAACCGTCTAAAAATGTCTTTGTCCTTGATGCAGTTGATGTAATGGATTGATGCAGGACACAATTGGTTGGTAGTGGTTAGAAATGGCGAGGACCAATTTGAAGGATTTTTCTCCCTCAGGTAAATACTATTGAAAACCCTAATTATTTTTATTTTTTATTTTATGTTTATTAAATACTTATACAAATTTTAATTTAATTGATTTAGTAAAAAGGAAAAGTGGTAGACTGTGGTTGAAAAAAAAAGTTTTTTATGGAAATCATAAAGAAAAGTCGTCAGAAAACTCGATAACTATATCATCTAGTAAGTGATTTTGTTAAAATTGATCTATGATTTATATTTATTTTGCAATTAGTTTTTATATGGTAGACTGTTATGAAGTATTTGTATGATATATGTTGGCTAAATTATGTTAAGTGTACTAGTTATGCAATGTAGTAATGTAGTAATGTAGTAAGTACTTGTATGTAAAGTATAAGGTCATATGAGGATACAATCATTGTGTTTTAGGTGTCGAAAAGTGTCTGTTTGTTTATGTGTTTATGTGCTTGATGCTGTTTATGTCATGAAGTAATGCAGTAAGTACTCGTTTGTATAATATAAGATTTGATTTGGTTACGTGAAGTGGTGTATAAGGTTTGATTAGGTCATGTGTAGGTGGAATTATATGTCGAAATGTGATTGCTTAGGTGGTTGTATGAACTATGCAATTGGTTTTGAATTGTGATGTAGCAGGTCCTAAGTTATCATGTATTAGGATGAATAAGCGTAGGTATGCTATGTGTGAAACTTCTTGTATTTGGTTGGTTGTTTAATGCGGTTATTTTTATATTGTAATACAGGTTATTTTTATATTGTACTACCTCCGTCCCAAAATAAGTGTCCAGTTTGACTTTTTCGAGTCAAACTGGTTCAATTTTGACCTTAAATATTTTTGTGTGTGTTAGTATAACCTTAATGCAGTTGTTGTATTTAATTAATGCAGAATAGTGTTGCCTAACGGGCCTGAGAATATAAAAAGATACGGACAGATTTGTTTAGTTGTATGAAGTTGTGTGTTTTTGTGCGAGCATTTGTAGAACTTTAATGTAGTTTTTGTATCGAATTAATGTAGTTTAGGGTTGCCTATCGTGCCTGAGACTATGATAAAATATGGGCAGATGTGTTCAGTTGTAGAAAAAGTATATGTGTGTGGGTTTATATGCTATTAATTCAGCTGACGTAATGAAGCGATGCATCAACTAATATTGGGAATACTGTGTAGAGTATTAGTCTAGGTTAGGCTATGTGCATAGTGTCTTAGTTGTTTGTGTGTTTGTGTCTTATTTAGGATTGCTGCGGGCTTGATGCAGTTTTGCTACAAGCCCGCTGAAAGCTCGCTGCAAACCTTTAAGAGAATGAAATTTTGATATTAGCTGCATCAATATGATATATAAGATAAATAAAAACAAACATCAATATGTTCGCACAAACTTTTAAGAGAATGAAATTTTGTGCATGAAATTTTATGCTTTCATGCATTTTATATATGTGCTTTCTAGCAACTTAGTGGAATTTTGTGAATGAAATTCTGTGAATAGGATTAAAGTTGCCTGTTTTTTACCTTCATTAAAAAATGGATAATATATATAGTTACTCACTAGTTTTGGTATGACATATCTGCTCTTTATAGCTCCACATAAACGACATCGTAAGCCTATTTGCTCTTCAAGGTAGTTATCACCATGATTCCTCTTTCTTGTGAGCATCATCTTTTTCCCTAATAATTAAATCCAATATGCATTAGCATCTTTTAGTTTATCCTTTTTAGAAAAGGACCTCATAATTTGGCATTCATATTCGCTTTTTATGGTATTGATTATATTGGTATCAATTAAAGACCGAATGCGAATGTCAAAATTGGAGCTACTTACATAAAAAGGATAAACGAAAAGAAGTTGGTCCATGTTGTATTCTATTATTAGGGAAAAAAGATGATGTTCACGAGAAAGGGAAATCCTGGCCATAGCTACCTTGAAGAGCAAACAGGCTTAAGATGTCGTTTATGTGGAGCTGTAAAAGAGCAGGCATGGGATACCAAAGCTAGTGAGTAACTATATATATTTAGTTTTTGAAATTTTGTACATTATTGTTTAGGTATGATTCGGCTTGAGAGTTTGGTGAATAGGATTAAAGTTGCCTGTTTTTTACCGTCATTAAAAAATGGATAATATATATAGTTACTCACTAGTTTTGGTATGACATATCTGCTCTTTATAGCTCCACATAAACGACATCGTAAGCCTATTTGCTCTTCAAGGTACTTATCACCATGATTCCTCTTTCTTGTCAGCATAATCTTTTTCCCTAATAATTGAATCCAATATGCATTAGCATCTTTTAGTTCATCCTTTTTAGAAAAGGACCTCATAATTTGGCATTCATATTCGCTTTTTATGGTATTGATTATATTGGTATCAATCAAAGACCGAATGCGAATGTCAAAATTTGAGCTACTTACATAAAAAAGGATAAACGAAAAGAAGTTGGTCCATATTGGATTCAATTATTAGGGAAAAAGATGATGTTCACGAGAAAGAGAAATACTGGCCATAGCTACCTTGAAGAGCAAACAGGCTTAAGATGTCGTTTATGTGGAGCTGTAAAAGAGCAGGCATGTGATACCAAAGCTAGTGAGTAACTATATATATTTAGTTTTTGAATGTGTAATGTGTTTGGTTTAATGTCATTTCTGATTTTTTAAAATTGTATATCTTCATTCAGATTATATAACTTTAATGTAGTGTTTGCATTGAATTAATGTATTTTACGATTACCAACGGGCCTGAGAATAAGATACAAAAGGCGGCAGATTTGTTTAGATGTATGAATTGTGTGTTTGTATGAGCGCATTTGTAAAATTTTAATGCAGTGTAAAAAACTTTGAGAGCAAATATGTCGTTTATGTTGAATTCAAAACTTTGAGAGCAAATATGTGTTACCGAAGCTAGTGAGTAGCTATGTTATCCTTGTTTATTATTGCATATATAAGTCACTCATGCATTAAACTTTGATTGTGTATAAGTCACTGATGAGAAGTTAGATTATGTATAAATCACTCATTTATTTTAAATTGTTGAATGTGATTTACAGGTAGTAATGATAATGAAGCGGATCAAAATGACGAGATAGCAAGCACAAGATCATCAAAAAGGCAAAAAAAATTTTCAACCAAACTTGTCGGTACGCGAAATCATGCCCAGGGAGACGAACCCGAAGAAAGTAGCCATCAGGCAAAAAAGAAAAAGAGCCAAAATACGGATGGAAATGATTTACCTGATCAAAATCCACAAGAATCAGATGATATTCAGAATACTCCGAAGCAGGCGAAAAAGAGAAAAGGTTTTTCTTTAATATATTTGAATTTAAGTTTTGATAGAAGATAATTTAAATTGTAATGTACTGGTCTGTTTTGTTTAGTGTAGTTTGTGTTATTTGCGGAAATGTGTTTATAATGCAATATGTGTTTGTTTGCTAGGTTGTTTGCTTAATGCACTTAAATGTACGTTATGATGCAGTATGTGGCAATAATGTGTAAATATGAGTTAGTCTACTAGGTTAAATGTGTTCTTATGCTAGGTTGTTTGCTAAATGCAAAAATTTTTCTTAGCATTATTTATGATAGGTTTTTTTTACAGTAGGGTTTTTTTAGCTGTGTACTTTATGTCGCTATTTATATTGGTGTGATGCAGTTACTTTTGCATGTGTTTTTTTTTTAAAAAGCGATGCAGTAAATCTACATTGTGATGCATTATGTAGAGTAGTTTTTTACAATAGGTTTTTTTAGTTTTGTACTTGATGTCGTTATTTGTATTTGTGTGATGAACTGAAATTTAAACTGTGATGCACTTAATTTTATTCTTTGATGCAGCAGCAAAAACTGTGAGTGATGCATTAGTTTAAACTGAATTTAAATTTACGTTTGTGTTTCATTAGTTTGGTATGATGTATTTAATTTTTGCATTATGTACAGTAGGTTTGTTTTAGTTTTGTACTTGATTTACTGGTGTGATGCACTTAGTTTTATTCTTTGATGCAGCAGCAAAAATTGTGAGTGATGCATTAGTTTAAACTGAAATTTAAATCTACGTTTGTGTTTCATTAGTTTGGTATGATGTATTTAATTTTTGCATTATGTACAGTAGGTTTGTTTAGTTTTGTACTTGATGTACTGCTGTGATGCACTTAATTTTATTCTTTGATGCAGCAGCAAAAACTGTGAGTGATGCTCCGTCACCTGTTGATGTGAATAAGTTGAAGGGTAAAATGTTACGTCTTGGAAACGACGTAGATGTTGTTGGGAAAATGACAAAGAAAGGTACTGAAGTGGGTGTAGAAAAGTTGGCTGGGAGAAAGAAACTGGCAAAGAGGAATAAAGGTATTCACGATAGTCAAATAGTCGTTGTGAAAAAGAAAGTTGCTATTAAAGGAAAAAAGAAGGTTAGTGATGATGATGTTATGGAGCAAGATCCTCTATCGATTGATGTTGGAAATATGGATTCTGATGGTGAAAAAAAGGTTACTTTTCCTAATATTAGTTCAAGAATATCTTCTAATCAATTGAAGCTTGTATTGGAATCTTTAACAAACGCCCAGGTTGAGACTATAAAAGAAATGGGTTTGGGAGAATATTATAATAATTTTGATTACCCTTCCATTCCATCAAAGCTTTCGTACTGGGTTGCGTTTAACTTTGATTGTGATACGGACACAATACACATGGATGATGGAAGACAGATTAAGGTCACAAAGGAGTTAATTCATGAAATGCTTGGAATACCCATGGGAGATAAAGAAGTGATTGCTCTTCGAGCTACAACGACAGAAGACAAAACAACAACGGATTGGAGAGCTACAACTCCATGGGGAGGGGATAAAGCGCCAAGGCCTCATATATCTATAGTTGTTGATCATGTTTGTAATTTGATAACAACGGGTTGGGAGTTCAAAGTTGGATTTTTAGTGGTGTTTTTAAATATTGTGGCTGGGGGTAATAAGGATGGCACAATCAATCAAAGGTTCTTGCCTACATTAAGAGATATTGAAGATTTTCAAAACTATGATTGGTGTGGATATGCTTTAGAATGCATTCGGTCAGGAGTTAAGAGATGGAAAACAAGTCCAGGAGGTTATTTCGGTGCTTCCAAACTTCTTTTGGCGGTACGTTTTTTTAATGCTTCTAAACTTCTTAGTATGTTTAATCTTATTTTCGCAGCATCAATACCTTTTTTCACTGCATCATATATAAGATAAAACATAACAGTTATTCCGTATATTAAATGCATCATTTCCTATATTAACTGCATCACTTCCTTTTTTTGTAGCTACTATACTGCAGCTCCACAATCTCACCAACTATAACTGTGGAAAGAACATCACCTGTTTTCAAAGGATGGAACACCGATTTGTTGAAACAACGAGAGAAAGAAGAAATGGATGTTATGAAAGGTTTCGGGAAATTTCCAATCTTGGAAGGTTACGAGTTCTTCCCCCCAAGCAGAAGGTTGGCAAGACAACGAAAAAGAAAAATATTGGAAACACAAGTCAACCAGACGAGGATCTTATACAGTTTAGATAAAAAACAAGTCAGGTAAAAACTAAGTTTCATTTTGTTGCCCTAACATAGGGTGATATGTCTTATTTTGATGCATTTGATATTTTGCGAGTTAAAACCAAAAATTATACCACTTCAAGCTCTATGTCTTAATTTGACAGTTTTTAAAACTTTTAAAAACTGCATCATAGTTATTATTCACTGCATCATAATGTATTTTTAAAAAAATAAAGGATTAATAAAGGATTTTAAAGTATTAATAAAGGATTTTATAGTATTCACTGCATCATAATGTATTATTCACTGCATCATAATGTATTTTTTAAAAAATAAAGGATTAATAAAGGATTTTAAAGTATTAATAAAGGATTTTAAAGTATTCACTGCATCATAATGTATTATTCACTGCATCATAATGTATTTTTAAAAAAAATAAAGGATTAATAAAGGATTTTAAAGTATTCACTGCATCATAATGTATTATTCACTGCATCATAATGTATTTTTTAAAAAATAAAGGATTAATAAAGGATTTAAAGTATTAATAAAGGATTTTAAAGTATTCACTGCATCATAATGTATTATTCACTGCATCATAATGTATTTTTTAAAAAATAAAGGATTATAAAGGATTTTAAAGTATTAATAAAGGATTTTAAAGTATTCTCTGCATCATAATGTATTATTCACTGCATCATAATGCATCATAATGCATTAATAAAGGATTTTAAAGTAGTATCCAAATTTGTGAGTGACAGTTGTAAATAATTCAATATGGTACATAATTTTTGCAACGTAGGCCAAAAGCTTAAGGTTTAGTTTGGATCAAACCATCCTGACCTATATCAAGATAACCCTTTTTGACCCCTTGCCTACCACTTCAAGCTCTATGTCTTAATTTGACAGTTTTTAAAACTTTGAAAAACTGCATCATAGTTATTATTCACTGCATCATAATGTATTTTTTAAAAAATCATGCAGGAAATGAATGATAGCTTGAATGCCTCACTGTCAACGATTAAGGAAATGTTTGAAAGTAACAAACAGAAGCTTAAGATTGCATTCGAAGAATACCCACATGATGAAGAATTTAAGACGTTTGAAGAAAAAAGTAAATCATTTTTTAAAGACTTGTATGAAGGCGTGTCTGATGGGGCGAATCACAGTACCGAGAATGATAAGAGTGCTGACGCCGTGAAAGCTACTCAGAATGATGGTGCAACTGATGCTACTCAGAATGATGGTGCAACTGCATTTGATTTGCAAAAATTTGATGTGGCGAATAAGAGTCCAGATTGATGGTGGGAAGACCAATGATAATATCTCGCTTAGTTCAATGGAGGAAGGAAATTCTACCCCAAACTCAACACCAGAAATGACGAGAAGGACAAGGTCAAGTACCACAATAAATTGGACGACATCAACGGAAGGAGCAGCAGCATCGCCCACTAAAGGAGCAGCAGCATCGCCCACTAAAGGAGCAGCAACATCACCTGCATCACCTGCTAAAAAAAGGAAGTTGGGAACAAGGGGCCAAAAGCAAAAACATCAACCAAAGGAGAAGCAGCATCAACAAAAGGAGCAGCAACATCATCACCCGCTAAAAAGATGGAAGTGGGGAAAAAGAAATCCCCTAAAAGTAAATAAACGCTAACACTTCTCTTGCTTTTGTATAATATTTATTATCTAGGAACGTATATTTTAAATTCAGCTTTTGAATGTCTGTAATATAACTAGAAGAAAACTTAAAACTCGTATCTCCTATTTTGGGTTTAATGTGAATAGTAATTATGTTTAATGCTACAATTCGGCCGCCTCATAAGGTTTATTTAACTAGTAATAAACTAAACTATAATGCAGTTAGCATTATAGTCTATACTAGTTAAAGAACATAATGCAAACTGGTTTATAAAGAAAATTTCAATCAAGTATTTTTAAAAAGTTTGATTCTTTATTAACAGATTGTGCAAATCCTGAAATATGTGATGAAATATACAATAAAGATGGAGCTATCGTCATTTATGATGATTCATTCCTTGAATATCAATCACAAACGCTACTCGTTGATAGTGAGGAAGAAGTGTTTCACGCGGACCCAGAGATGGATACAGAAGTTGGAATTGAAGACAATGAAATGCAAGGTGGAATGAAAACCCTTTTTATCTTGTCTTTTTATCTTGTCAATTAATTCCACTGCATCATAGCATTATAGTCTATACTAGTTAAAGAACATAATGCAAACTGGTTTATAAAGAAAATTTCAATCAAGTATTTTTAAAAAGTTTGATTCTTTATTAACAGATTGTGCAAATCCTGAAATATGCGATGAAATATACAATAAAGATGGAGCTATCGTCAATTATGATGATTCATTCCTTGAATATCAATCGCAAACGCTACTCTTTGATAGTGAGGAAGAAGTGTTTCACACTGACATGGATACCGAAGTTGGAATGGAAGACAATGAAATGCAAGGTGGAATGGAAATCCTGGGAGCAGATAAAAGTAAAATTACAAAAACCCTTTTTATCTTCTCTTTTTATCTTGTCGATTAATTCCACTGCATCATAGTGTTTTATCATAGTAATGCACTGGAGTTTGGGTTCTCATTACAATTCACTGCATGACTAGTTAACAAAACAATATGATGCAGTAAAACTGTATCTATGATGCATTAAAAACAAGTTATACTGTTTTCCCAAACAAAAAAAATTGTTTAATTTTATTCTTTTTATATTGTCTATAAATTTCACTGCATCATTGTGTTTTTAGATTAGTAATGCACTGGAGTGTGAACTACCATTAAAGATTAAGGCATGAGTAGTTACCAAAATACATGATGCAGTTAAATGTAACTATGATGCAGTAACAAACAAGTTTTTCTATTTTTTCAAAAAACTATTGTTTATTTTGATTGTTTTAATTACAGGTTCTAAAATTTTCAAAGAAGCTAACTTTCCTTCAATTGGAATTGAAGAAATCAACAGTTTAGTGACCAACTTTGACTTACCTTCTATCGAAGAAGTAAACAAACAGCTTTTGGAATACTCGGTTATGAAACTACCTTTCTTAGCTGAAGTCGAAGACAACATGCCAAAAAGTTTCTTATTTGAAGATGCACCAAAATCTCCCCAAATTCAAAAAGTCCAAATTATTAAACCTTTTCATAGTATGAAGTTGAGGTTACCGAAAAACTACACAAGAACTTTAAAAGGAAATACACCATTGAGTGAACAACCTATTGTCGAACAACATGAAAAATATACGGATGTTCCGCTATCAGCCGAAATTCTAACCGAACCAAAGACTACAAAGTTTGATGCTATAAGGGAGAAATTAATGAAAAAGGATGTCGGGAAGTTAGGTGCTAAAGGAAACATAGAGGAAGATATGTTAGCTGAAATTCGTCTAAGACAAGAGATTGGTAAAAGAAGAAGATCTAACAAAGAACAAGCTAAAGAAACAGCCGTGGAAGATGAAAATGTTGGGAAGGAGGTCTCTAAAAAGACACAGGCTAAAAAACAAGTGCTTACAAATCTTGGTAGAAAGCAAAGTGACACTCAATTGTCAAAAGAGAATGAAAAGAAATCTAAGATAGAAAAAGCTAAGTCGCTACCTGCAAAAAGCCAAAGGATAGAACAAAATGAAATATATATGCACGCATCACCCATTAGTTGCATTGCTCCACCGGATGATAATGAAAATGATAAACGTGAAGTAAAGCTGCCTCCTGCTTTAACGTCGCCATTTTATCAACGGAAAATCGTATTGGGGCAACCACTAACTGAAGAGGGGAAAAAATTAGCAGAATACATATGGGGCAATAAGACACCCGAATCGTAAGTTCTAAACTACTGCATCATATTAAAAACATTACTTTTCACTGCATCACTTTTCAAATGTTAACTGCATCATATATTTATATAACTGTATCAATTCCTTACGTCACTGCATCAAGTATTATTATCATAGCATTATTTATAAATGTTCTCTGTGTGAATTTTAATTATTTTCTATGCATATCGTAAGTTCTAAACTACTGCATCATATTAAAAACATCACTTTTCACTGCATCACTTTTCAAATGTTCACTGCAACATATATTTATATAACTGCATCAATTCCTTATATCACTGCATCAAGTATTATTATCATAGCATTATTTATAAATGTTCTCTATGAATTTTAATTATTTTCTATGCATCAAACATTTTTATCACTGCATCACATATTTTTATCAATGCATCACTTCCTTGCTTTAATGCATCAGAGATAGATAACCCATGTTTATATCAAAATGTACAGGGAGTTTATTTACCAGACCAAAAAAGGAGTTGGCGTGGAAGGCGTTTTTTTCTTGAGCCTATACCCTGAGATACAAATTGCGTCACTCATACTAGACTTATGGTCTTTTGTATTAAATCATGAGGAACAACATCGAGACAAGCTTTCGGGCAATGGAAATGTATATTGTGATACGGGGATGCTTGTAAGTAATTCTAATATATAACTTCTTTATTTTTGAATTATAAATTTTGTTATCATTAGTAATCATTTGACGTTAACTAAAACAGAATAATTATGTTGTTGAGTCGGGGAAGAATGTGCAAGAAAGGATGAAAATTTTTGATGAAAATATTCAAAACGTTTTAACTCAAGCAAAATGGAAGAATTTTCTTGACGTCGACTTGGTAAGTATATTTATTATGAGAATTAAATGATTGTATTTGTGAGATTGTTTATAATAAATTTAAATAATTATATACAGGTATTTTTTCCTTGTGTAAAGATGACGAAAGATACTTCGTCAAACCATTTCTATATCATTTGTTTTAATTTGAAGACTGCTGAGATCGACATCATAGACAACATAGATAACGACATTGATGATATAGAAAAGCGATATGGTGCTTTCCCATTTGCCCTCGTAAGTCTCATACTTAATGCATTATTGTGCTATTTTTCACTGCATCAAAGTATTATATCTCATGAATAGTGCATTACAAATGATATATATGTTTATTTTAAATAGAGGAAAACCCTTTATATATAACTAGATTTATAACGTACTTGATGTTTTATGGTGCTATTTTTACAGTCCTATACCATATGAATAATATTGATAATATTACTGCATCATAGAATTAATAAAACTGCATTACAATGTTATAACTGTTTATTTAAATTTACACAGATTGATTCCTTTACAAATTACCTGGAGAGACATAGACACCCAAAACACATTGCCATTTTGGTTGCTGAACCTAACATTGTTGATTTTAATTGGAAAACAAAATACAATGGTGTCGATTGCGGGGTATTTGTTATGCGGCATTTGGAAACATATATTGGAAGAGGAAACTTCTTACAACCATTGAAGAAAGAAGGACCACCTCAGAAAACACAACTAAAGATGCTTCGTGCAAAGTACATGGCCAAAATACTTCTAACGGATTTTAACATCAAAAAAGGAAAGTTGTTAAAGGACGCACAAGCATACTTCATGAAAAAGCCAAAAATTTCAAAGCTTATAACAGATGCTGATGTTAGATTTGATAAAGCTTTGTGGAAGAAATTTAGTGCTACCGTAAGCAAGACAATTGATGAATAAAGAGCTGCATCAAATTGTCATCGTCAATTTCAATACTACCCTAGGAAGACAACTGTTAACTAAAAAGCTTGTTTTATTACTCTTTAATTGAAGTACTCATTGTGTTTTTTACAAACTACTTGTAAACATGAAGATTTTTACACAATTTTATTCACTTGTTAGTGTGTGTTACTATTTGTTGAAATTCAATGATTGTTTTTTTTAACATATGAAATTAAAAAATATATATACTTCACTGCATCAAAATATATCTGTTATGCAAAATTTACTGCATCAAAATGCCACTATGTTAAAAAGGTGTAAAACTGCTATGTAAAAAAGTAACAGCATTAATATGTGAAAAATAGTTGCATCAAATTGTCATTGAGACTCACATATGTAAAACTGCTTGTTGATTTCATTTTTAATTTGTGTTTGTGGATTGTTTTAAGCTTGGGTATTCAGTTTTTTTTTTAAAAAAAAAAAAGTTTTACCAAAAAGGACGTGGCCAGGACTCGAACCTGCGCCACTCCTCTCACAACACAACACACATACCACTCTGCCCTTGGGTCTTTTACTGATATACTTTCAATTCAAACTATATTTAACACGGTTTTGTTCTGCTTATTAATAATCAATTCGAGATTTATAAGCTCATTTCAAGCTTATTTGTTAAGCAAACTTCAAGCTTTTCATTTTTCCTTTGTTATTCTAGTAGTTTAGGACTTTTTGGTACTAAGTTTTTATTTTTCACGTTTTTCAATTATTTTTTATAATTATTTTTAATACCCGTTTTTTATAAAATAGTTTAAAAATAGATTAATTAGGTTTAAAAATTTTACAAAAATTATTTTTAGGTTTTATATAAATAGATTTAGGTAAAAAATGCCACTATGTAAAAAAGGTGTACTTAAACTGATATGTAAAAAATAACTGCATCAATATGAGAAAGTAACTGCATCAATATGCAAAAGTATCTGTCACAATTATTCAAAATAGGTAAACAAGTATGTAAAAGCAACTGCATCAATATGTAAAAAGTAGCTGCATCAATATGTAAAAAGTACCTGCATCAATATGTAAAAAGTAGCTGCATCAATATGTAAAAAGTAGCTGCATCAAATTGTCATCATCAATTTCGCCTAGATCTGAGACCAGTTCTTGTCGCCGACGCCTCCTGAGATGTTTTCTTGATTTTTTCAGATGGTTGCATTCTTTCGTTTGTACATGTTCTGGAATTATGACCTTCTTTATTCCCGCATTTACTACATGTCCTCCGCTTGTCACTTGATTTAGCTGCTTCTTTTTCAATCTCAGCTTTTGACTTCCACCTCGTATGAACACCGGATCCTTTATTTGAGCTCACGTCTGAATTATTTATAACATTTGAAGTTGAGGTTGGCTCCTTCACACCAAGCATTGCACTAATAATATCTTTCGAGTTAAGTTTTGGAACTGTTGGAACATCGATTTTAGCTTTATTCAACAACTCCATCATTTGCTCCTTATAAATCTTCAACATGCCAATGTCATGAACCAAGCGATCAATCGTAGATTCAAAAATCTCGTACAAATCAAAAACCTCACTTTGCAAAACCGAATCTGACCCACTGACTGTCCTAACTGTAGCGTTGAAAGGCTTAGCATCCATTGACCACCTTTTCTTCAAGTATTTCCGAGGAAACTCTTTCACATTGTTCATTCTCAACACGTAAAAAATGTGCCTACAAAGAAGACCATATGACTCGTAGTGTTTACAGCTACATTGAACTTCCATTTCAGATTTACAAAACTCCACCTGCATAACAGTTTTTAAAAATATTAAAATTTAAAAACACACTGCATCAGTGCTAAAAACTTACTGCATTATAGTTATAAACAATATAAGAACACATACCTGATAAACAACAAAGTTATTTTCACCCCTGATTTTGTTCTCAGCTTGCATATCACGGATTGAATATCTCTCACCATTATCAACTTGGGCAACATTTATCGACATGCAATGGGAATAAGAAGCATATATCTCATTTTGAACTTCCAAGAATATAGTTCGAGTATAAAGAGTACTTGCTTCTTTTTCAATCTGAAGATCAGTTTTGAGTTTAGGATTCTTATATCTTGAATCGTGATCGTTCTTACGCTCAATATACCTCTGGTACTCGATAGCCGTCTCATAATGACTAAGAAATTCAACAAGTGTCAAATATTTACTTGTCCATTTACCAAAGAAATGGTTCTCGCTTTCGGACCTAGAGGTGGTACGCATGAGGCCTGCCATAAGCACATCACGCAAATATGTCGGGGTCCAGCTTTCCCGTAGGTCAAACATATCTTGTAACCATTTGTTATCACCAAGTTGGAAATCCTCAATCATACGTTCCCACTCTGCTTCAAATTCAAAAGGCAAAATCTGATCGGTCCAAACTATATCACATATACGCCGTTTGAAATTTGTGTTTTTGCAGATTGAACTCCCCACCTGAAAATTCATAAAAATATAAAACTACTGCATTAAAGTATAAATATAGTGCATTAATATGAAAAATTTCCAAACAACTCTAGCTCTAAAAACATGACTTTAAAAAATACTGCATCACAGTGTAAAACATAGTGCATTAATTTGAAAAAAAACAAATAAACAGTAATAGATACTTTAAGAAACCAAAACAATTTTCCATTTTGATCACTGAGTCGCTTAAAACGTACAAAAACGGTAATGTTTTACAACAGACAAGTGAGAACATACCTTTGTAACCAACTTTTGCATGATATGCCACATACAAAAACGGTGTATAGTATTTGGGAAGTATTCTGGTACTACGATCTTTATAGACGGGTCCTGATCGGTAATTACAACTTGTGGATCTGTACCAAACGTCTTTTTGAATTGTTCAAGTAGCCATTGGTAAGCACCAACCGATTCATCAGATAGTAAACCCGCAGCGAAGGTTATACAGCGGTTGTGATGATTAATGCCAGTAAAAGGGACGAACACCATCTTGTACCTACATTTTAATATACAAAGAAATAAACTAAAATACTAAATAAAGCTGTAAAACACGATTAAATTTTTTGATAGAGAATTAAGATAGAATATACTTGTTAGAACGAAAAGTAGCATCAAATGAGACGATATCACCGAAAACACCATAGTCCTTAATTGCTTGCTCATCAGCCCAAAAAAGACCAACCAATTTATCGTCAACACCTAAAAAAAAATTAAAATAAGAAACTAATAGAAAAAAAAATGTTGTATGAACTGCATCAAAACACAAAAATGAACTGCATTACCTGTTTTGTATTCAACATAGAATCCTGGCGAATGCAACTTTTTGCTCAAAAGTTTTTCAACGGCCATCTGTGCATCACGATCACGAAGAAACAAGTTCACTTTCTTCTTCAAATTCTTACAGTCAACAACTGTTTCCAATTCGATCGAAACCACCACATAACTGTTTCAACAATTTAAACCCCGTAGAAGGACCAAAATTAGCATTAGAAGCCTGAAACAGAAAATGTTGCTTTGTGAATCCCAATTCCCGAGAACTCTTCATGAATATCATATCCTTTTCGGCTACCAGAGGATGGTTGTGTCCTTCTATAAAAGTGTACACTCTATAAAGACCTCCTGGAATCTTCTTAATACGAATTTTAGCCAAACAACCACATCTACTAGAGCCTCGATTCCTTGTCTGCTTTACTTCAACATTCTCATCCATAGTAAAGTCACTAACGTCAGATATAACCTCCTTAGGCTTATTAGCAGCCTCTTTAGGTTCAGGATTGATACCTTCTTTTGAACATACAAACCACTTCAAGCTTGGTGGTTCACCATCTTTAGGTTTATAATGCCCACCCTTTCTAACATCAAAACCGGCCCTTTTACCATAATCCTTATAGAAATCATAAGCTTGATCAATAGACACAAACTTAGCACCTTCCAAAGGTACAACGCCAATATCTTTATCTGGAAACCACGTCCTGTTTCCATCATCATCACAAGTATAATAGCCAACATGATCCTTGACATGAACAATCTCAAAATCTGTATGTTTAAAAACAAAATGAATAGTTAATGCATCAATGATATAAGTTAAGTACATCATAGTATAAACTTCTACACATAACATAATTTAGCCTAAACGTAACCTACACATAATCAACAACTATAAAGCCCGTTGGAAACTTTTTTGGAACAGTGGCTTATATCATCAACTATTAAGCCCGCTGCAAAGCTCGCTGCAAGCCCGCTGCAAGCTCGCTACAAGCCCGCTGCAAGCCCGCTACAAGCTCGCTGCAAGTTTTAATTTTAGATTCTTGTCGCAATGCGGGTAGTCAGCCCTCATATTCCTAGAAAAAAACATGAACCTGACACAAATATGTTTGTTATCACATGTTACTGAATTATATATAGGAATCTTAAAATTCAGAACCCACCATCCCTATGACTCCCTATCACCATATTCCCAGTGCGTTAGTCACCAAAACTCAAAAAACCCGGCGACTCGTAATCCTTACTTTCCTAAAGTCCTCATAATCCTCACACAAAAACCAAAAGCAAACTCATCCGTATAAGTGTAAAATTACAATTCAGTAGCATAAACAAAAGATAAAGTTATGTATGCATAAGCAGATAGTGTGTAATGTATTAGCCCATTGGAGTATCATCTTTAACTAGATCGCAAGATAAAGTTATGCATAAGTTGTATATATGCCAATATTTGTGTACTAGCCGGTTTATATATCTCCTTGTTTATCCATTCTGTAACACTGATGCTAGCGCGGAATCGTTAAAAAAATGTCCTAAGAATACCATTAAAAATCTTGTTGAGCTAATTATGCAGTTTTTCTTTTTTTGTCTGTGCAGCCCATCATCCAAGCATAAATGCTGCCGTGGAGCTCTTGAAAAAAGGTCTTAGATATTGAACTCAATTCTTGTTCGGGAATGTGTATGCATTAATAGCAGACATGATTTCCCTAACACAGCAGTTATTATGCTGAAATGGCTTCTAATATCTCGTCGTTTTTTTTTCTTTTCCTGAATGTTTGCAGGTATAAAGATTCTAAATATTGAACCTTATGATGAAGATGAACGGACGGGTTATTTGAGATATGTTCAGGTGCACTATGTTTTTAAGCTACTGAAGCCTAGTTATATATTGAGAGCAAGTCATATGTATATATGCTAATTTGATCTTTCTTTATAGATGGCTGTAACTACGTACAACACATCTCTCCCTGCTTCTGAAAGATATCGAAGTGGTTAGTGATTACCGCTACTTGGTAGTTTATAATCTGTATTCGAAGCATATGTTGGTGTATTAGGGCTACCTTGAATCAGATAACTGCAATTTTTGTTTTATAAATTTACAGGCAGAGTACAAGTTTCTTTAGTTTGGAACGCACGTAGTGAAACTTCGGCAAGTGCAGAAAAATTGAATGACTTAGCTACGGTACTCTAAAAATTAATCTTACAAAATTAGAAACTTTTCTATTTTCATAAACTAATTTTGATAGAAAGATGATGATCGGTCTTTTTAATAGAATTTTACTTGCTTTAATAAGTTTTTGGTTTGCATTGTAGTTCTTGTGGAGAAATGGGGGGCCGAACAGTAAAGTTCATTTAATTCATCCTGTTTGGGCAAACTTCCAAACGTCTACTAACAATGCGAATGGTCCTTAAATAATGCTATGTAGGCGTCGCAAGGGACATTGTAAAGCTAAGAAAATCCCAAACACGGTCCTAACAAGTTAAAGGCGCAAAATTTAAAGCAGCGGACAAGTATTCTTTCCAAGAAATGGAGATATGGTTGGGTCAGAGTTCCAAAGCTTGTGTTTAATGAGGAAGATATTTTCGGCATAACAAGGGTTCGAAGATCAACAACTGAAGCGAAAGAGTTAGCCAGGAAGTTTAAGAGCAAATTGTTGGCGATATACCAAGTTATGTTACTCCACCAAGGTCCGATCCTCGAGTTTGGCCTTTCCCTTAATTTAGATTTCTTACTTCACAAGGAGGATCTAAGTTATCTACCATCCAGGGGTTCAAATACGTGTGTTGAAATTGACCGCATAATAACTCATTTGGCGAGGAACAACAATACTGTCAAAAAATTCACACTTGACTTGGGTTATTACTCTACATATAGACCACATTTATCTATCTTTTCTATGTATCAATTAACGGACCTGTATATAGAAAGTTGTAATTTTGACTATGATCCGACGTTTAGTGGATTTGGTAGCCTTACAAGCTTGCACTTGGGAACTCATCACGCCTCTAAAAACAGTTTGCTACATCTCTTCTCCAATTGTCCGTTACTGAAAAGTGTCACTCTTGTAAGTATCTTATTGTATAGTCAATCCTAATGCACTCTCGTAACCTATCTTAAATCTTTATATCGTAACCTGCTGCAGGACTTCCGTGGAAGTATGGATGAAGCATTCACCATTGGTGAGCTATTCAAATGTTTATCAGTGATTGAATATCTGTCTGTTAAAGGTTACTACATTCGGGTAATATCGTCCACCTGGTACCTAATTGATTAAACTATGAGTAAAAATTGTTGTTGATAATCGATCTCTTTTTTATCTGTGATCAAGTGTTCAGCTCAGGACAGGGTAGCACGAGTGCTTCCAGCTCCATTACTCAATCTTAAACACATCTGCTTAGACATGCTATAAATTTCACGAAGCCTAAGAAAACTCTATAAACCTATAGTAGTTCTAACCTCATGAAAACCTAAACTAAAATAATCATGTCCGAGGCATCTACTGCATCAATTTTTTTAACTATATGCATCAATTATCAGAAATCTATAAAAATCATACCAACGCCTAAACATCATATGTAAATTGATCAAAAGCCTAACTAAACATTATAAACCTACACAAAACTAATAATATAACAAAAACATGTAAACAAAAAAAAATACTGAATTAACAGAAAAATTAACACGTTTACCCTCATTATCAGCTGCAATGGAATTAGATCGTGATGTAGAACAATTATTACTCGTTGATGTAGAACAATCATCAACGGTTGATGTAGAACAATTGTTATTGATTTCTGTAATACCATACATCTTTTTCAATGGCGGTGAGTGGTGGTTAGTGGTGGAGAAGCGGCGGTGAGTGGTGGTTAGTGGTGGAGAAGGGGCGGCGATTGGTTGTTAATGGTGGTTAGTGGTGGAGAAGGGGCGGCGAGGCAAGGTTGTTAGGTTGTTACAGTGATCGTAGGGAAAGAAAGAGACAAAGGATAAAAAAGAACAAAACAAGAATGAGATGCGATGTGTTTGTCTTGGGTATATATAGCCTAGTGTGTTAAATGATGAAAATACCCTTGGCTATATAAATTAAAAAGTCGGTGGGGGTTGGACACGTGGCAGCACATGAAGCCTTCCTAGACTTTTTATTTTAACAACCCTTCTCATTTTACCCCACCTCTCTCTCTCTCTCTCTATATATATATATATATATATATATATATATATATATATATATATATATATATATATATATATATATATATATATATATATATATATATATATATATATATATATATATATATATATATATAGATGGGATCATTAGAAAACCTCATCTCAATAGAAAACCTAGAAAACTTCCTTCCAACCATTGGATCAAACCCCTTCCCTTCCTTTTTTTTATTTTTTAAAGTATAGGGGCCTTTTTGTTACTTTCTTTATTTTTCAAGGGTTTTTTTTATATACTTCTTAGTTTGTTCGGTGGTTTGGTGCTAACAAAACATCAAAACGCTAATGTTCATATGCTATATTTTTTGCACAAAGATAATAACACTGAAAAAATATATACGTATATCTATTAAGATATTTGAGTAACATTTACAACAAAAATGATGTTCATACGTTACAGTTTTTTACAGGAATATGAAAAAATTAAAATAAATCAACTAATAATAACGTTTATTCAAATATTCGATTAACATTTACAATGACGAAATTAAAGACTCGTGATTCCAGCTTTCATGTTTCCCTGAACCGACCCGAGGCCTTGTATTTTTATGACTATGAAGTATAATCACTTTGTGTGAGCAGTCGATAATGAAATTGTGACGCTCTTATCAGGTGAGAAATTATCAGTACATGGACCATCAACCAAAGCTAATATTCGCACACCAGTACTAGGAAAACAAGCCTCAATCAAACCAGCTGCAACACTCGATGCAACAGCAATAAACCTCCACGATTGATTATCAGGTAGAAACGGCCACTGATCTGCATACATATAATCCATATATGATCACATAAACCTAAAAATATATAGCTAAAAACACTGAAAGCAACTAAGAGGCCGTGATAAAAACCGTAGACATCACACGAAAAGGAATAACCCATAATTATGTGTTTCCCAAAACCTTTCGCCATGTAAGTTTTAAGAGGCTTAATGAAATCAATTAAAGGTTGTAGTTAGCTGGTCGCCAAGATCAACTATATATACCCTTGACAAATAATTTAGCTTATTATCATTTTCCCACTAGCATATTGGAAATCGATAGAGTCCAAACCTTGGTGAATAAATCAGATACATCTCGTTGACAAAACCATAAAAAGAAACGATGCTCGATCCAAACACATCAAAAAGTGAACAAGCCTATATAGTTCTGCTGCTGTTTACCAGGCCACTTAACATAAACTAACAGATCTATGTATTTATGTACCCCTCAGCTCCAAGCCAACATAAATATACAGTATCTAAAGTAAGATCGTAAAAAAAGATCAAATGTACCTCATCCAAACGCTAGTCAGTGACCACCCTTTCTCCCTATAAATGCACAAGAAACAAGTTACGTTTTCAAGCCTAAAAGAAATTAATTTACAAGCTACTCACTCGCATAGTGATATAAGAGGTTGTGATGACAACCGTAGCCACTAAGAACACATGGAATGGTATATCCACTATCGGAGACGCCAAATTAATGAAGAGGCTTGGTAGGGTGGAGCGATCATCAGAAAGAGCATATAGTTATTCTACATCAAATTAAATGTATTAACTATTAAGAATTAACGTTGCAATAACTGATTATGCTTCTAATTAGTAAAAGAGCAACCGAATTCTGCATAAAATTAACTATAGTATAAATATATTTAAGAAATCAGTTTTTTTAATAGTTGTAAAGTGCTTGTCCATCACCCACTTGTCCATCACCTTAGTTAAGACAATTCTTGAATCTATTGACATCGTAGAGATGCTTTTCAACACGTATCTAGTTGGGTTGATATATATTTCTTGCATAATTCATGACGTTCGAACGACTATCCAAATAAATCCTCAAGGGGATGCATAAGACATGCAAAAGTCGCATATATATTATAACTACTTATGATAGCCACATTAAGAAACAGATGCCAGTTATATAACAATTTTGTGAATAGGAAAGACACTAAAGAACCTAGTGGGTACACCAACAGTAATTAAAAAGGGTTATTAACAACAGCCGCGTCAGTATTAGCTGCCACGTTAGCTGTTTGACTTCCTACTGTAGGTGGTGGAATAGATTTGTAATTTCACTCAAAAAAACTTTTAGTATATTGACTTAACTTCTATACTGGAACGACTCTATACAGATAAAAAACGAAAGTAACATTTAGTTTCCGACAACTAATAGAAGCAAAATACAACATAATGGGTTAGTATCTCTATATATATACAGATTATCAAGATACTTGTGATTGGTACGCACCTGAATGGTATTCATGGTAGTTGTCTTCACAGCTTATAAGGTTTTTACCTCTCGACTATAATAAAAATGAATAGATAAATTATCAAAATGAAAATTGAATGATAATATAGGATTTTTAATGATAGTTAACAAGTACCTGTTGATGAATTATAATTTTTCATTCTTCATGATCCCGATTTTCCTATTTCCAAGGTTGATTCCACCAAACAGTTTGGATAAGCAATACTAAAAACCCTCTAATGGGCAGCCTTTTCTTCTTTCGGTACCAATCTGGATTCTTCATATAAGCGTTCATTAAACTCCTAAATAACGATCATCGCCTCTTTGATCTTTTCACATCTGACTTGTTCCATCTGTGATATAACATTCATGTGGTCAGTGGTCACGCTTATGGTCTGATAATACCAATGTGGATACACTAAACATTCAATACTCACTAATGGTCTTGTAAGAAGCACATATAATTCTGTAGGTGCTTCATTATGCAAAAAATGACATCTTCCTTTGGAGGAAAATATTCGACTTCCATTTTCGAAACCTTCATATATATCAGTGACAATTATATGTCAAAGGACAAATCAGAATGTCATTGATATTATATTTTAGTAAATAATATTATTCATATGCCTTAAATTTAACATATAGATGCATGAAATTTAACATGCAGATGCCTGAAATTTAACATACAGATGCCTGAAATTCAATCAGCTTTTTCCAGTCTTACAGGACTGTCATTCCACTCATTCTGCAACCTGAAACTATAACAAAACCATTGTTATATTATTTTATAACAGAAACATTGTAAGATTATATAAGAGGAAAAAGTGGACGTTTATTTTATTACATGGGAATGCAAAGGATCTGGCGCTAGTTGTGTTGCTATATGAATGAAGCCATATGCTGCCAGAAAAGGTTACAGGACCGGAATAACTTATCCGTCCTGAACAGAACCTACAAAAGAGAAACTCGACTCCACTCCTTCACCACCGTGAACTAGACCTAATTCTCGTATATTGGTTACTATATTTTCAAAACTTGAACGGAATGATTCGGTGTATTATTGCGCTCCAGCTTTAAAGAAGAACATCAATACACTTGAATAATCAACTTCTTTATGGGGACTTATAACGTTCTTTATATGGATCAGGTTGATGCACTTTTTCACATGCTTTATATGCCATAACTAAAGACACTATTGCTCGTCCATATAGGTCTTCAATAACTATTATACTCATGATCTGGCCACATCAAAAGCAAAAACAAGGAACCATGACTATTAGGCTCACCAACATGTTACCTGACGTGAGCATACTCAATATTGGATCTATATAAACTTGCCCACGATAGATGGCAGTACATTCATCAGTGTTGTAAATATCGGTCATGGCGGCTGATATATCGGTGATATATCGCTTGGCGGTGGTCCACTGCCACGCCATGGAGCATATCGGCCAACTTGGCGTTTTGGTCAAATATCGGTCCATATCGGTCCATATCGGTCATATCGGTAAAAAATCGGTTGACTTTTGGTATTTTGATTGTTTTTTATTGTGTTTTTATTTTTTAACGTAAATTTTACAAGATATATAACCAAAACTAATGAATACATTAATAAAATTATAAAAATATATAAGAATAATGATAATTTATAGTACCCGCCGAGAAACCGATATATCGCCGCCAAGACGATATATCGCTTGGCGGTGCTCGACCACCGAGACCCCGCCGAGCGATATTTACAACATTGACATTCATATTAATAATGTACTTCTCTAGGTACAAACGATAAGGCAAATAGGTTCCAAGTCACTCAGAGACGTATGTACCTCCAAAACCAGCAACACTGCCTAAAATTTGTAGAAAACGCAAACTAATTATAAAACATCTAATGACACGTATATACAAATTAACAATAAGGATGTAATACATGTACAATGAAAATGCTTTAAAAATAACAACAAAGCCTTAACTGATGCCCTAGTACAATTCTCAAACCGATTCCCTATTACAATTCTCAAACCGATGCCCTATTACAATTTTCAAACCGATGCCCTAGTACAATTCTCAAACCGATGCCCTAGTACAATTCTCAAACCGATGCCTTACTACAATTCTCAAACTGATGCCCTACTAAAATTCTCAAACTGATGCCCTACTACACTATTAGAACATACATAGTATTTATTTAAAAAATTCCTCTCTTACTTAATAAAGAATGAATATCTAACTTTTTTCGTAAATGTAACACAAACTAGTTCCCTGTCACACATAAGTTGGGAATATGCACAAAATGAGTAAACTATTACTAAAAGCATAGTATACCACATTCTGTGTGTGGATGAAAAAGCAAGACTGTAGTTTCAAACAATACTGATTCTTTAATTATAGTGTATTTTTTTCAATTTTGGGCTATTTTTTTTATTTGCCCTCCACTCGAAATTCAAATTTCCCTCCACTCACACAACCCTAAAACCTAAAAATCCACCATTTTTAAGTTAAAATACTCGATTTTGTTTTCCGGATTCTAGTTTTTTTATACTTAAAATGATGTCCTAACTAAATCATAATGTTATAGTGATGCACTAACTAACTGTTACAAACGGATGGCTAATAAATTTAATGGATGCACTATACATATACATGGATAGGCGTGTCAATATTTTCGACCCGGCTCGAACCCGACCCGAGCATATTCGGTCGGGTTACTCGGGTTGAAATTGGGTCGGACATCGGGTAAAATATTTATGTCTAATTCGAGTTCGGGTCAACCCGAATAAAAAAATTATTTTAAAATTTTAAATTAAATATTAACTTCTATTAAAAAAATGTTAAAAAAAGTTTTTTTTAATATTTTATCGATACTCGGGTTGACCCAAACCCGAATAGACCCGAACCCGACTAACTCGAGTTCAACTCGGGTCGGGTTCGGGTGTAAATTATTTTTACCCTCAACCCAGATTTGACCCGACCCAAATAACCCGAACCCGACCCGATTCCCACCTCTAACAAGGATGCCTTAATATGGAAGCAAATATAATACACATAGCCATTTACTTATAAAAATGTTCGTTTGGACTATGCTTAATATTTAACGAGTCAAACTACATGTAATATAAACGAAAATAGTCTCCAATCATTTCATTCATAAATTTAAACGGAGTACTATATTATGCCTGACAGTAACTATTGCTATGAAAATTTAAAGTTATGAAAGAAAAGTACTTCCGTTTAAGCAGTATATTTCAACTGTTTCGAACTAATATCCAACTCGCTCAAATGCCCTAATATCTTATAATATTCAATATCGAAGCTCATGTCTAAGCTCAAAGGAGTATACCGTTAGTGTTTCTTTTTTACGCTACTATGTGCTGCAAATTGCATAAAAATAAAAAGACATTAGTTAGGATAACAGGTCTGCGTAAGTTGAATGTAAAAGACATTAGATGGCAATCTAAAAGGCTTGACTGGTGTAGCTTTCCAATGGCTGCAGCGGTGTTTCCGACAACATCAAGGCCATCGGTTATTTCACGAGTGCGGTGGCTCATCCCAACCATTTCAGCTATCCCACCAGCATTGTCACAAATGGGTCCATGTGCGTCAATGGCCAATCCAGTAGTTATGGTGCTCAATATTCCAATAGTGGCCACAGCAACACCATAAATTGGAGAAAAACTCAAACTAACAAAAACACTGATTGCAATTGCAGTTATTGCAATGGTAACTAATTTATATCTCGAAGTAAGACAAAAAAATGAAATTTTTAGTAGCTCCCGTCATAAACAAACAAACATATAAATGCCCAATTTTTTCTTTTTCATATTCTGATCTCAAGCGGTTATGCCTTATTTTTTGTCACTTGTTGCACTAACCACAGTTTGATTATTCGCTACTAGACAACAAAAAAATGCCTAAATCTATTTTATCATACACATTCCATAAATTTATCGCCATTGACTAACAGAAATATTTCTTTGATTTTAAAAATTTTATACACATATTCCATAAATAACACAAAAAATTAACACATATTCACATAAGTAAGACAAAAGAATAAAAAATTATGTAACTTACAACATTCAACATTCTTGGTTGTAAACTCGAGTGGTAGGCACTACCAGTTGAATCTAGTTTTGTGGCTATTATTCGATTGGATTACAATCCTCACACTTTATTTCAATAACTTCAATGTGTAAACGTTTAAGCTAAGGATGGAGATAATGGAGATGATGGTGGCGGCGATTGAGATGCGGGTAGCAACGGAGATGATGTGGCGGCGGAGATGATGTGGGACGGAGATGACGTGGCGACGGAGATATTATGACGACGGTCATGATGGTGGCGGCGATTGAGATGCTGGTGGCGACGGTGATTTGATTGTAGTGTGTGTTTTTTTGTTTAATCTGGTATGCTTGATCGAGGTTGTGGTTTTTATCGTTGGAATAATTGAGAATGAGCTTTTTTCAGATCTAGCCCTTCCGCTTTTTATCAATTTTCAGTTTCTACCCTGCATTTTGTAATGTTGCAAAACGTACCATTTAGTTTGTTTTCTAAGTTTTCCATCAATGTTAGGTTTTCTCTAGAACCCATCCCTATATATATATATATATATATATATATATATATATATATATATATATATATATATATATATATATATATATATATATATATATATATATATATATATATATATATATATATATATATATATATATATATATATATATATATATATATGTTTATATATATATATATATATATATACATACATATATATATATATATATATATATATATATATATATATATATATATATATATATATATATATATATATATATATATATATATATATATATATATATATATATATATATATATATATATATATATATATATATATATATATATATATATATATATATATATATATATATATATATATATATATATATATAGAGAGAGAGAGAGAGAGAGAGAGAGAGAGAGTGGGGTTATTCTAAAACAAAACTTATAATAAAATAAATGAGGTGAAATCTCAACCCTTGGATCAAAATCACCTAATTTGATAAAAAAAATGGTGTCTTTTTTGTAAACTCTCAAACTTTAAGGGTAATTGTTGAAAATAATGAAAATTAAAACGCACCCAATTAGGCCGATCAAAAAACACACTTCACACCTGACCAAAAAACACACAGTATACTGGATCCTCTCGAATCCACCAAATCCACCAAATCAAACATACTGAATCCTCTCAAATCAAACAAATTCAACAACGCATCGAGATGGTTCGTATGTTTACATCATCTCATCAATGGTATATTGGTCTTCGTTACTTTAAAAGTAAGCTTTTCTATGTTCTATTTAATTATCGTTGATGAATACGGTATATTGATCTTCGTTTTTACTACTTTCGTAACGAATTTTGAGAGAAAAAATAGTTGAAAGAGTATATATGAGACCTGCATACAATGTGTTTGATAAAATGTCTATATGATTTTCTATAACTGTGATGCGTTAGTTCTAACTGTGATGCTTTAATTCAAAATGTGATGCAGTAAGATATACAGTAATGTAGTAGATCGTAACTGCAATGCGGTAGAAACATATATGTGACGCAGTAGGATATAAAGTAATGTAATAGAACGTAACAGTAATGCAGTAAAAGTTATTTGTAAAAGTGATAAAGTATGTCTGTGATTTTGTAGAAATTGAACTGTGATGTGGTAGGATATTTGCTATTGTTCATATGAGTGAGTTACGATTTATTAGTGTTTTTTATTTTTAATGTAATGTAGTACGTTACTTGCATTGTTCTTTCTACTGCATTACAGTTTAAATTTTAATGCACTGTAATGCAGTAGGTTACTTGCATTGTTCTTTCTACCGCACTACACTTTAATTTTAATACATTATAATGCAATAGGTTACTTCCATTGTTCATATACATGATTTACTGCATTAAAACTTTATTTTTACTATATTAAGGTTTAAATTCTAATGCATTTAATGCATTTAATGGGTAGGTGTGTGGTTATGATTTATGCATACAATGTGTTTGATATAATGTCCCAATAAGACATCATAATTGTGATGCACTACTTTAACACTCTAATGTACTAGGAATGAGACCGTAATGCAGTAAGTTACTTACGAGTTTGATGTGGTAGAAATTATAGTGTAATGAAGTTGGTTACTTTCATTGTTCATAGGTAGAAAATGTGTTAAAAATGCACTATAATGCTTTTGAATGCAATAGGATATCAAACATATATAAGATTTTGTGCAAGTGTGTGTTTATGATTGATGTATAAAATATGTTTGATATAATGTCTCAATGAGAATTATAAAGTTCTCTTTGATATAGAAGTGATTTGGTAAAATCATAACTGTGATGGAGTAGGATTAACACTATGATTGAGTAGAATTAATATTATGATGGAGTAAAACTAATACTATGCATGTGATTTGGTAAATTAGAACTGTAATGGAGTAGAATTATTTTTAATGTGAATAATGTGAATATGCTTGAGTATGATAAAGTTGTATTTTGAGGTTTTGTCGAAATTAAGTACTTTGTATGAAATATAGAAATGATTTGGTGAAATTATAACCGTGATGGAGTAGGATTAACACAATGATTGAGTAGAATTAATATTATGATGGAGTAAAACTAATACTATGCATGTGATTTGGTAAAAATTTAATAATCATAAGCAAATTTTATTCTACTGCATTACAGTTAAATTTTAATGCATTATAATACAGTAGGTCACTTGCATGTGATTTGGTAAAAAATTAATAGTAATGGAGCAGAAAACAAAATAGATTATTTAGGCTTATTATATGTGTTATGCACTAGAATTGAAATTGTTATGTAGTAAGATATTGTTGTTTTTCATATGGATGATTCGTAACAAGACTTTACAACTTTTATGTGGTAAAATTTGAACTGTAATGCAGTAGGTTGGATGTTAATGTTCATGAGCATGATTTAGTCTAAATGTAGTTTATATGTGTAGAAAAGTGTTTGTGTATATGTGTATTATAATACATCACACAATTATTGTAATGCATGAATATGTGATTCTACTCCATCAATACGTTATTTTACTACATCACTATGTTATTCTACTTCATTACTATGTTATTTTAATGCATCAAAATTAGAATGGAACTGATATTTTTTTACAAACTCAATCTACAGTGAGGTTGTTTCCGAATAAAGGAATCGAAGTCGAAAGGGTGATGGTTTTTGAGGATGGACTAACAAAAGAATGTGCATACCTAAAAGGACAAATCCAGATTTTGCGAGAAAAGTACACATCGGAAATAATTCTTACAAGCATGAATAATAAAAAGGACGAAACATTGGCAACCGCACGCGCATATAACAAGCTACAAAAGAGAAGTCTAAATTTATCAAATCAAGCTGAAACTCCAAAAGTGGCACAATCCATAATTGTACGAAACTGTGTTTGTGGAAAATGTAGGTTGAGTTTGTACGAAACCGTGTTTGTTGCAAACTAAGTAATTTTAATTTTAATGATCAGTTATTGCATTTATTTGTGGTTTGTGTTTGATTACCGTGAAATACCAAATAGTGAATTATTGTTATTTCTAATGCATTATACTACAATATAATTGTAATGTAGTAGAATATACTATAATGTAGTAAAAAACAATGATGCACTAGGAAATATAAGAGAGACATTCGTATTGCATCATAGTTTAATAAATTGTAACAATTAGTAATAAATTGATGAATTGAAAGGTTGTGTAATAATTGGATGAATTCCAGGTTATATATTATTTTAATACATAGACAAATGTTACATAAAGTTTGAACTGTAATGGACTAAGTTAAACAATAAACAAATATTAAGAAGTAGTAAAAATATAAGTTATAATTCACTAAGAATAATAAACAATAAAACTTTTACACACTAAATTAAAACATAAATAAACAAGGATTATTATGCATTATGATTAATACAGTACTATAATGTAAAAGGAATAATATTACAATACATTAGGATTATCAATACACGTTATGTTCAATCATGTCTAGTACCAGGAATAAACTATAATACATTAGGATTAAAACTTTAATGCACTAGAATTATAAAATAAAGTTCACAAGAATAGCACATATTGTAGTACAATATAAACTATAATAAATTAGGAAGGTGTAGGTTCTCTTGGATAAGTTCTTGAATTGTGTCCTTCCTTGCTACCGCATACACTACAAGTCCTTCTTTTGTTAAGTTTTCATGCCATAACTTCAGGGCTTCATCCTCGAAAAGCGAACAGTGCCTTTAACTTTGCTTTTATTTGGATTACACATGTCAATGTTACAGTTCTGTAGCTTCACTTCACTCTGAATTCTATCTGATACACCTCTGATTTTGCAACGAGCAAAACTTGAAAATGCGTCTTTTACAATCCATCCTATTACATAGTGTAACACCAACCTTTAAAAAACATAGACTTGTGAGTAAAATCTTCAACTGAATTGTAATTTATAATCTACTACATGAGAGTTTATATTGTATAGGAATATACTTTTTACTTCATCAAAGTGTAAATTTTACTACATTATAGTTAACTCAGTTTATTAACAATCTTAATCCATCAGTGCCGAAAACATATATTGTTAACTCTAGTTTATTAACAATCTCCATTTAAGTTTTAATTATACTCCATCATAGTGTTAACTCTAGTTCATCATAGTATTAAATCTATTTCATCACCAACTACCTAAATATAATGTAAATACCATACAAAATCTAAGAATAATTATATCATACAGTAGCTAGGAATATAAAACACAATACACTAGTTGAAAACAAGAAAACTATTTTTTTACTCTAGTCTTAATTATACTCCACTTAAGTCTTAATTCTACTCCATTGTAGTCTTAATTCTACTCCATCGCAGTGTTAACTCTATTTCATCACATTATTAAATCAAATCCATCATCAAGTACAAAAGTTCGTTCCTAATTTCATCATAGTATTAATTGGAAAAAAAAATACATTCGCTCCCAATTTCATCATGATATGCCACATACATAGGTGGTGCCTCGTATCAAGGAAGCATTCACTAATATTATCATAGTCTTATATCTACTCCATAGTTGTTCTACTTCATAAAAGCCTTAATTTTACTCCATAAGTAATATACTCCATAAAAATAAAGTACATCCTACAACATCACATTGTAAATTCTACCAAATCGCAAGCATACTCGATAACTATTACCTGTTTAGATACAAACGTCATACACAAATTTAAGCTAACTCATCCCTATGAAAAACAACATACATCCTAGAGCATCACAGTGTAAATTTTACCAAATCACAACCATTCTCAATCGCTTTTACTTATCTTAGAACAAACCTAAGAACTATGGCCTGCCTCATTCTTTTGAACATCAACCTACATCCTAGAGCATCACAGTGCAAAATCTACCAAATTACAAGCATATTCAAACGCTTTTACTTATTTCAACAAACCTCAAACAGAATACAACAGAAGTTCAAAATCTACCAAATCCACCAAATCAGAAGCATAAACAACTAGTCTATCAAAATCTACCAAATTATAGCATATGAACATCAACAAATATCCTAGAGCATCACAATTTAAATTCTACCAAATCACAGGCATATTCAATCACTTTTATTCATTCAAGAAAACATAAAACACTAATAAAGCCAAACTCATGCATATGAATATCTAGCAAAGATCCTACAGCATCACAATGCAATTTCTACAACATTATAGTGAAATCTCAGTTATAAAGTTTACTTGAGACATTTTATCAAACACATTATATGCAACTTTCTTAAAAACCTTTTGCATCAAGCTTAAATACCTATAAAGCTGATATACAGAGTACTAATCCTAGTTCACCTAGAATACATCACAAGCATAATGCACTAAATCTTAAAAAATCATGAGATAAAAAAAGATGATATATACTTACAAAAAACACCAGATGTGATGATGATGACGACGATGCACCACTACGCATCGAGGATGATGATTCCGTAAACATAATGCAGTGATCCCTAGGTGGTGATGTGGCGGGAGAGTTATGGAGGTGACGACGGTTATGGTGTTACGGTTGTTATGGAGGTGACGATCGCGGATGGCGATCGCCGGTGGTTATGGATCTGACGATTGCTGGTGGTTATGGAGGTGACGATCGCGGGTGGTTATGGATGTGACGGTCGCGGGTGGTTATGGATCTGACGATCGCCGGTGGTTATGGAGGTGACGATCGCGGGTGGTTATGGATGTGACGATCGCGGGTGGTTATGGAGGTGACGATCGCGGGTGGTTATAGAGGTGACGATCGCGGGTGGATATGGAGGTGACGATCGCTATGTGAAAAAGTGATTGAGATGATGAATTTTTACAGAGAAAAAATTATATATATACTGACCTATTAAAATTACAAAACCGCCCCTGAAGTTTTATAAATTGTAAAAAGACACCATTTTTTTAAAAAAAAGGGGGGACACATGGCAGCTTGTGGTTCCACCTCATTTATTTTATTTTAAAATTTGTTTTATTTTACCCCAACTATATATATATATATATATATGTATATATATATATATATATATATATATATATATATATATATATATATATATATATATATATATATATATATATATATATATATATATATATATATATATCAGGGCCTTAACAGTAGCTTTAAGGTTGGGTCAAAGGGGAGGAGTTAGGTAACATATGTAAGGGAATATGGTTTCCTTTATAGAGGTCATGGGTATGGTTAGGTGGGCGTTTGACTTATAGTTTGGAGACCTAAAAGTTGGGACTGTTTTGTGTAAAATATGAACGGGATAGGTATTAAACTTAACCAAGTTAAGGACTTGTTAGGGAAAGGTAATGGGATGTTTAGAACATATGAATGAGGAACATATATGGGAGAAGGCTAGATGTCCATCATAGGTTGATGAGCCATTTTAGTGTTTGGTTCATGTTTTGATTGTGTGCTTTTGTTTGTTAGCTTTTTGCTAGTGCGCGGATTTTTGGAGAAGCTCAATCAGGTGAGTTTCATAGTCCCATATCTTTTAATGATTTTCACTTCCAGATGGGATTGAAGAGACACTATATGGTTTCGTAACTAATGTTGTGAATGTTTTTATGGTTTGTGATGGACTTGTGTATGCACTTATGTAATTAACTGCTATGTGATTCTTGATTGTGTTTATGATTTGGATCGGGGGACACGTACCATCTTAGTTATTGTGGTTTGACTTGGTACCAAGGGGATGTTGACAAGGCGGGGCCTTGGGGAGGTACATAGATGTGTGAGCATCTATGGGACCAGTGGATAATGACAAGGCGTGGCCTTCGGATTGGTACATAGGTGTATGGGCGCCTATGGTACCATGGTGTTTGGTAAGGCTGGGAGCCTTGGATTTGGTTTGGAATGATTGATCTTGAATGTTAGTTGTTAATGCATACTTGTAGCACATTGTCCATATGTTTAGTGGTTTATGGTTGTTCACAGCTTATTATAATCTATTTTTGGTTGGAGTCTAAACCTATGACTCTCACCAACATTATGTTGACGTGTTTTAGTGTCTCTTTCAGGTGATAATGTGGTTAAGCGTGAGAACATATGTGGCTAGGATTGGAGTCGCGTAGGAATGAATTTAGAAGGAGATCGCCGTTCCTTCTTAGTTTATTTTTCTGTTTGTTTCAATAAGTGATACTATGAACCTATATGTTGATTTGTTTGTGTTATTTGTTTGTCTTGGGTAAGAGGTAGGACTATTACCTACTTACCTAGACTCCTGCATTGATGAGATATTGTCATGACATTTGTGTCACCTTTTATGACATTTCTAATTCACATAGGTTCTCTCTCTGGACACGCTATTGTTGTGATGATATCCATACGTCGCGCCCCATATTCTGCCATGGTGGGGTGTGACAGAATGGTATTAGAGACAGGTTATAAAGAATTAGGTTGCCTAGTCTAGTAACCTAGTCTATAGCTTAAGGGTCCCTACATATAGGCGTCATAGGAGTATGTGTGCATTTTATATTAATTCAAGTTTTCTGGATGTTATTGGTTTTTACTTGCGATGTTTGTTAAGTTTTGACTAGTATGGGTTGAACCATAGTAGTTCATGCTTAGCCACATGTTATTTCCTTTTCAGGGTGTGACTAGTGTTGGTTGAACCATAATCATCCAGGCTAGTCATTGTTGTATTTTGCTTAAATTGTACATTATAGTACATAAATTGGTACATGGTAGTTTCTATCTTTTGTTGGGTTATTATATGTACCTGAGGTATAGTATTTTTCTTTTGATGTTTAAGTCATGTTCCCTAAGAATCATGTGGTGGTTCGAGTTATTAGGAGTAGGTGGATATGTAGGATTTTAAGTTGTTTCCACTCTTATGGGCGACATGACTTATAACTGATTATGTTTTCGTTTTGGATTTAGTCTATTCTGTTTTAGCTAGACTATGGATTTATGTATTTCAAGAGTTACACTATATTATTTTAATAGATAGAGTTTTGACCTTATTGTTTATGTGGTTATGAGCTTATGTGAGTAGATGGATTTATGTGTTATATGTTGTATTGATTCTTATAAGTGTCATCATAGGAGGGAGTGCATTGAGGAAAGGGTAATTGTATAAGTATGGTGGCCAACATAGTTATACAAGTACCACAACTTCAATGGGTTCTCAAGTATGATTGCATGAAAGAGGGTTAGTACATGCTTGTATATGATGAGGTGTGGATTTTTGGGTATATGTATAATATATGGGTTTATGTAATGGCTGCCTACGATATGACTATTTTTTAGTGTGTTAGATGTTTTGTGTTATACTCATGTTGTGTGATTATGGGGTCACACGATATAGACTGGTTTTTAGTGATGGGTTTTATGCCTTGTGGTAAGATGGTGATTACTCGTATGGAAAAACGAGTGTATGACGCGATTGATTGATCTGACATGTATGGTAACGAGTATGTTTTTGGTGATTTAATAGGTATATATATGCGGATGTATATATACTAGTATGCGTTAAGTTATGATATATGGTCATTCAGTAGTTACTATAACTTGAACGTACCTAGTGTTGTTCGTGTTTTATGGTGCTGGAGTTTGATGGAGTTCCAACGACGTTTTGAGTCTTTTTGAAGTGTGTTTACATTCGGGTATGTATTTTAATTAATGAGAACTACTAAATTTTCTTGCAAATAAGTATGGCTAATTATAGGAAAACGATTTGAAAATAATTTATAGGTGTATGGTATGATATCGTGGCTTACATATTTTTTAAGTTTGTGGTAGTAAGCTAATAATTTATTTTTTTTGAAAATAATTGGATTAGTTTTATGTGTAACATGTGATCATACATTTTAAAGGGGGTAAAGAAATTTTACAATAATTTTCTTAAGTGGAGTTAAAATTTTAGAAGTATTTAACTAAGACGGAAAGAGTAAAAAGGGAGATTTTATTATAGTAATGATAATAATAACACCATACCTTGTAAACGTGTAGTAGTTTAGTTATAACCAACCTAAATGGATTATATAAATAATAATAATAATATAGAATAAAAAAACACACTGTTTTTTATAAACATGTATTGATTTCATAATAACAATTGAAATAAATTTAATATGGGTAAGCGAGATAATTGTTAGAATAAGATTGTAGTATACTAACTAGTTGATATCTTGATAAAATGATGAAGATAAAGGATGAGTTTATGGTTAAAAATGAGTATGATTGATTTTAGTAGTATAGGAGTTTGGTTCTTATGAGAAGTAACTAATTGGAGAGAAAGTTTAAAATTTTCTAAGGTATCGAAATTTGGTAATACTAATCGTGATGAGTCTAAATTTTTCGTTGTTGGCACACTCCATTGATCTTTCGGATTACATTGTTTCATTTTCAGTTGTTTTGGCTTGGGTTTATTATGGTTGATCTTTGGGTTTACCCTATATTTTTTTATGGGACGAGGTCGTTTGGAAATTCTTTTGGTACAAGTTATGGTTGATTTAGTTATGCGGTTGTGGAAACATTAGGATGAGAGGATAGAGTTTGGTAGTATTACTTATAGTTAGATATTAGAATAGAGAGATGTATTTTGGTTTATAGGTTGTGTTGAAGGAATGATTAAGATTTGTGGAGTCTTAGAACTTAGATTGGTAACGGGAATAAAGGAGTAAGTAAAGTTAGTTGACTGGTCGTGAGAACGAGATGTCATGCTATGAGAAGTTGGTTGAAGTATCATTAGGAGACTGATGAAAGTACCAGCGGATGTGAGGGTAGAGTAGAAATTTTCTACTAAAGATTGGACAAATAACACGCAAGGGAATTAGTATAGTTATGGAGGCAAGGTAGTGGTAGACACGTGAAGGAAAACATAGATGTGAAAGAATGATTGGTAGGAGGCTGATTAAGTGTGATTACAACAAGTAAGGAAGAGTGAGCCATTGAGGGGTTGAAGTACCTTTAGAAATATTGTGGTAGATGAGTTGAAGTTAGAAGCTATTGGGTAGTGTGAAGTTCCTAGGTAACATCATAGAGACGAGAAGGGGAGCGTGAAGAGCTACATCGTGAAACAAGGAGCTGAAAGGACTACGTGTGGGCTGCTAAAGGAAGCAAGAGATTTGGAAGGAGTCACAGATTTTGCTAGGTATGGAAAGGTGACAAGCACTATGAAGGGAATCTCCGTAGGGTTCGTGACGAAGGAAGACAGATCGAGTACCGGGGTGGAGCTACAAAGAACTGAACCAGTGGATCGTGATGAAGTGAATACATAACATGGGAGAATAAGAACTCGTGGAAGTAACAAGGGGAGTCAAGTAACTACGCGGATATAATTTTGTGGCAATCAATATCGAGGGATGAGTAGTGAATCTGAGCTGAATAAGTTCACAGAGAAGTGATTAGAGTCGGTTTTGTGAAGGTGTTATGAAAGATCTTTGGAAGAGATAGTTATGCATTATCCAATGCACTAGCGATTTCCATAGATTTGATGAATGAAGTATGTAATTTCTGTTGGACGGGATAGTGTTGGAATTAGGAAGAACCATGGAAGGAGAGAACCAAGTATTCATAGAAGATGATGACTAGAAGTACCTCATGTTAGGTGCAAGATCATAATAGAAGTATGAGACTTGAGTAATAATTTAGAATGTCTTATTAGACAAATGGAACCTAATGTGGGTATAAGATGAGAGTGTGATCCGCATGGAATCACAGGAAACTCTAGTCTATTCCTATTAGGAGGGAGTAGGATAACTGGTCGTGAGAAAAACAAGTGAAGTTACTTGGAAAATGTTGGCGTATAGATGAATCGATAGACGGGAAGCATCACATCGTGATGTATGGTATGAGTTGAGGAAGAAGACGGCAGTGTGAATAGAAGCGAAGCATGAATGAAAGAGTTTGAGATAGGAACCGAAGGTAAAAAAAAATATTTTGGTAGAGCCTAATGAGTAGAATAAAGCACAAAGTAGGCTAATATTGTTGTAGTTTTGAAAAAAAGTGATGGCAGTGACCTATATTGTTGGATTGGAAGGCTTAGTATCGATAATCGAATGGATGAGGAGTTACAGATGTGATGTGTCATGAGAGACGAAGGGTTTGGTCTAACTGAGACAAGAAGAGGAGCACTATGACCTTGAAGGTAAGACATTGTGTAGGTATAAAGGAAGTGTTGAGTATCAAGAAAAAAAATTGTTCATGGAGAAAAGTGAGAAAGATGTGTATAAGTGCTACTATTGAGCTATCCAAATTTACTGGAAGCAGTTGTAGCATGGGTTTGGATGGCAGTCGATAGACCAACTAAGATAACCATCCTTTTGGTGATATGTATCGATCATAAGTTGATTTGGATTGAAAGAGCCTTGATATGATGAACTAATGAATATGTGAAATACCGTCATAGGTCACTTGTGTAAGGAAATTGGAATTTTTAAGAAGTTTGGGGGTACGGAATAAAGGGAGTTGATGAACATGATTGGATACGAGTATATCAAGCTAATGGGAAAAGGATGGACGAAGTGAGAAACTGCTACAAGTATAGGAGTCGTGTTGAGAGCTTGGGTGACTTATTTAGAAGGAGGTGGGAAACTCGTTAGTGATGTCTGAGTTTTAATATAATGATAGTTATCATACTAGAAGTCGATGAATGCCATTTGAGGCACTATCTGGAAGGATAGGGTGAGTTGTCCTTAAGGTGGACTAAATTTTGTTAAAGAGACTACTAATGTGGAAAAGGTGTTTGTGGAAAGGATGAGAGAAAACAAGAGATGCTATGTAGAAAAGGAGGAAACCACTAGAGTTTAGTGACAAAATTATGTAGGAAGTTTCACCGACAGAATCGGGTGGTATGTTTTGGTAAAATGGAAAATTTGATGTAGAGTTGTGTAGGTCCATTTATGATCCTTGGAAAGATCGGACCAGTAGCTTATGAGTATAGAATTACCTGGGGAATTTAGTGGTATACATGATATATTTCATGTATTAAGATCGGTAAATGTTGTTTAGGAATGCATATTTGCATGTTCGATTATTCGGGATATGTGTTAATAAGAGTCTTTGTTTTATCAAAGAGTCATTTGTGAGATTTATTGGCTGTGAGGTCAAGAGTTTGGGAATGAATTTAAATATTGTTGGTTAGTATATGTGGTAATTTGAGACTTGAACTAAAGTACACATGGAAATGAGAAGAGTTCATTTAGAACAAGTATCCTCATGTGATTTGTTTGTGTGTTTGGTCCTAAGGAGTAAATCTCGGGACGAGATTTATATTAGGAGGGAGTGATGTGACAACCGTGGTTTTGAGGTTCGTGACTTAGTTTTATTTTGTGCAAGTTACGTGTCTTTACGTGTTTATGTGCTAATTGGTGTGTATATGTTGCGGTTTGGATATCGTTTCGGGTACGGGGTACCTTGTGAGTGAAACGTTGTGTGATGATTTCATGTTCATGAGCTCACAATGTAGTGACTATGAAATGAAGTGGTGTTATTTTGGTGTTTTACGTATACGTATAAGTATAATAGTAAATCGTATTTTTACGATTTAAGGTTTAGCATTTAGAGATCTCGGATAAGGTAATTAGTCACATGAATATTTTTCGGGATGGTTTTAAGTCATTTGGGACTTAGTTAATTTGTTTATGTCATATTTCAAGAGTTTTTATAAAACTGTATATTTTTACGTCTTTTACGATATACGCGTAAATTTGACTAGTTTTACGGTTTTGAGGTTTTGGAGGCTTTAGGAGATGAAATAAATTAAGGAAAATTAAGGTAATATTATTATTACAATTATTAATAATTTAAATAAAAAAAAGAAATTTATGGGTTAGGGGTCGGTTGTATACAATTAAAACAAAAGGAAGGGAAAAAAGGAAAAAAAGGAAAGTGGACTTGTGTACTTGGGTTAGGACTTGTTAGAAATGAGTATATAATGTTTTTATTAATAAAAACACTTCATAATCCCCTGGAAATCAAAAATAAGTCGGCATCCATGGAGTCTTCTAGGGTTTCTTCATAATTTTCATCTTCCATTAATTTTAAGGTATAACCTTTAATCCTCTTTTCAATTAAATTATTTTTAAAGCATTATTAATCAATACATGATGGATCTAGGGTTAAGTTAATTATGAATTATGTATTATAATGGTATAAACATGATTAGATTAATTAGAGATAATAATTATACATGGTGATGGTAATTAATTAAGCTAATTTTGTTAAATTCGTTTTTAAAAACTGGGCAAAATATTATGTCACTTGTTTTGATCATATCTGGAGTTCTACAAACCCTTATTTTGCGATCAAAGCACCCCTGGAAAGATAATTGAGTTGGCTTTTAAATTCAAGAAACTAGAACTAAATTGGAGGTCGGGAGGTGGGACAAAAACAGGTTACAACAGTCGGAGGTCAAAACAGTTTTGAAATCTGTCGGGTTTAATTTAATGTTTTAAGATGATTGAGGTACTTAGATGTACATTTGAACCCTCTAATGGGCATGGGAGTTGGTTTATATATTAAATAAGAGACCAGGGGTGGGGCTAAGAAAATAGGATAGGGTAAGACCCCCTAATCATAACAAACTTTTTGTATGTTCAAAATCAGTAAAATCCGGATAGACAAAATATATATATATATATATATATATATATCGGGGCCTTAACAGTAGCTTTAAGGTTGGGTCAAAGGGGAGGAGTTAGGTAACATATGTAAGGGAATAGGGTTTCCTTTACAGAGGTCATGGGTATGGTTAGGTGGGCGTTTGGCTTATAGTTTGGAGACTTAAAAGTTGGGACTGTTTTGTGTAAAATAGGAACGGGATAGGTATCAAACTTAACCAAGTTAAGGACTTGTTAGGGAAGGGTAATGGGATGTTTAGAACATATGAATGAGGAACATATATGGGAGAAGGCTAGATGTCCATCATAGGTTGATGAGCCATTTTAGTGTTTGGTTCATGTTTTGATTGTGTGCTTTTGTTTGTTAGCTTTTTGCTAGTGCGTGGATTTTTGGAGAAGCTCAATCAGGTGAGTTTCATAGTCCCATATCTTTTAATGATTTTCACTTCCAGATGGGATGGAAGAGACACTGTATGGTTTTGTAACTAATGCTGTGAATGTTTGTGATGGACTTGTGTGTGGACTTATGTGATTAACTACTATGTGATTCTTGATTGTGTTTATGATTTAGATCGGGGGACACGTACTGTCTCAGTTATTGTGGTTTGACTTGGTACCAAGGGGATGTTGACAAGGCAGGGCCTTGGGGAGGTACATAGATGTGTGAGCATCTATGGGACCAGTGGATAATGACAAGGCGATGCCTTGGGATTGGTACATAGGTGTATGGGCGCCTATGGTACCATGGTGTTTGGTAAGGCTAGGAGCTTTGGATTTGGTTTGGAATGATTGATCTTGAATGTTAGTTGTTAATGCATACTTGTAGCACATTGTCCATATGTTTAGTGGTTTATGGTTGTTCACAGCTTATTATAATCTATTTTTGGTTGGACTCTAAACCTATGACTCTCACCAACATTATGTTGACGTGTTTTAGTGTCTCTTTCAGGTGATAATGTGGTTAAGCGTGAGAACATATGTGGCTAGGATTGGAGTCGCGTAGGAATGCATTTAGAAGGAGATCCCCGTTCCTTCTTAGTTTATTTTTCTGTTTGTTTCAATAAGTGATACTATGAACCTATATGTTGATTTGTTTGTGTTATTTGTTTGTCTTGGGTAAGAGGTAGGACTATTACCTACTTACCTAGACTCCTGCATTGATGAGATATTGTCATGACATTTGTGTCACCTTTTATGACATTTCTAATTCACATAGGTTCTCTCTATGGACACGCTATTGTTGTGATGATATCCATACGTCGCGCCCCATATTCCGCCATGGTGGGGTGTGACATAACGCCAACCGATACGAGATGAGATGTGAAATGTGACGTGAAACGTTTGTCTGAGGATGGAAAGTTGTGTTAAACTTGAGTCTGGTCTCCCTAGCTTTCTACAAATCTTTCCAGAACGAAAAGTGAAACGTAAATCGTAAGATAGAATACGATCATGAACGTAAACAATGTCATGAACATGAGTGCAAAAAGAAAATCATGAAATGGAATAAGGACGTGAACATAAATAATGAACGCGAACGTGAACCTTTATATGGTTTGATAGCTGAAGGAGTACCATGTAATCGTACGATATTCAGTTGGAAAATGTCTGATAATCTGCTAACTGTGAAACCCTTGCGGATGGAAGGGATATGCAGACTTGGTCAAACGGTCGAAAACGACCTAGATAGCACCATGCTTCTTCTGAACCTGCGGTACTCCGATAACAAAATCCATGGAGACCTTGTCCACTTCCATTCGAAAATTTCAAAAAGTTGAAATAACTCCTAGCGAGTTGGCGTTCTATTTTAACCTGCTGGTATGTCATGCATTTAGATATGAACGTAAGTGCATCTTGTTTCACACCGTCCCACACAAATGTGGTTTTGGATCATGGTAAGTTTTTGTAAAAACTAGATACATAGAAGTTTTGGAAGACTATGAGTCTAGGTAAATTAGACCTCTCTTAGTGTAGGATCCTCTGGAACACATAATTTAGTGTAGGATTTACGCGTAAGCTTAGTCATGATAAAACTAACCGTGAGAAACAGTGTGATTCAGTGTGTCACTACAAACAACCAAAATTCGTACTAGAAAAATATTAGTGTGAAACTTATTCCGTCGTAGAATTTGTAACATAATGTGAAGATAGTCTTCGTGCTCTTCTCTAGACTTAGAGAAGGTCAGAATGTTAGCAATGAACAAAATGACGAACTTGTCCAGAATTCATTAAACTCGATTTCTCAAGTCCATAATTACTGTTGGGCATTCGGGAGACCGAAAGGCACAAACATGAATTCATAATGACCATAACGTGTGCGAAGAGCAGTAACGGAAATGTCATGCTCTTTCACTCGCAACTGATGGTAGCCTGATCGTAAGTCGATCTTGGAAAGTGTTTGGAGTCTGGTAGTTGGTCGGTTAGATTATTAATACTTGGAAGAGGGTAACAATTATGAATGGTGATCCTGTTCAATTTATGGTGATCGATACATAACCTCATGCGACCGTCCTTCTCTTTTGATAAACAGAACTGGCGCACCCCAAGGTGATACATTCGGCGAATAAAACCTCGTTCTAGCAACTCTTGCAGTTGTTCCTCCAACTCCTTGAGCTCAATGTCAAACTTCATTTCACGAATGGGTGGAATACCTGGTAGTTCTTCTGGAAATGCATCTGGGAATTCTGAAACAATCGGCTGGTTATGAATAGAGGGAACTTCAGAAGTTGCGTCATAAATGGTAGCTAGAAAATCTTCGTCGCCATGAGATAATAAATAAGCACGTGCTTGTTAAGCAGAAATAATTTGTACATATTTTCCTGGTAGAAAACCATGATGAATGTATTCTGGAGCCTGAACACCGCTGAATATAATCTGATATGAATGGCGATCAATCGTAGCACGATGATGAGACTACAATTATACATAGTCTCATCGTCCAAATCGGGCTTAAAACGCTTAAAATATCATCAAAATACCTTAAAATATATGCTTGTGTTTGTTCATTGTGTATTTTAGGTACGGATATCGTGAAATCAACATAAGATCACAAGAATGAAGCAAAAACGAACACGCGAAACGAAGCCGCATAATGAACCGGACCCGAATGTTGAATTTCCAAAAAGACACTTGAAGAATTGAAGATTGGCATGAATGGTCCTCCAAGTTTGAAGACTTGTCATTTTATACCCTTGTAAAACTCTAAAATTACATTGTGGTCCCTAAAATGTCAAGAGTTTACATATTTGGTCCTTGAAGAATCAAGTCGTACAAGACCGAAGTCGGTATTGCTCATAACGAAGTAAAATCGGGCATTTCTAGATCGACTCGACAAAGTTTAAAATATTTTACAAGTCGAAGACAAAGTCAACCCGAGACCAGACAATAAAATAAGATTGAAAAACGGATCCTAAAACCTTATTTTTATTTTACGGACCAACTTGTACCCGTTAAACGAGTCGAGTTGGCCCGTTTAAATATTAATATAAATGCTACCAAGCCCTTACATTCGTTTAACACCAAGGCCCAAGTTAAAATACAAAGTCAATTTCATTCTTGGGCCCAAAAACACCCCTAAGCCTGTTTTCCATTTAAGAACCCACGAGCCCAAATAGAAATTACATTGTTGGTTCATTTGTTATACCGACATAATCAAACACAAAACGTGCCCCTTTTGTTTTTTACATCAGACGAAAAAAGGAAAGAGGGATTAGGGTTCATCTTTATCTCCAACCTCCATACTAATCCCAAATCATAACCCTAATCACCAGTCACTCTCAACTTCGATCCACACATCACTCATGATACCCCACATCAAAACCAAGCCACGTGAAAACTCCGGCCAAGACAAGAACATGTGAAGACCAATCCAAGGGTTCTCATCAAACCCTTTGGGACCAATCCAAGATTGAAGGGTTTAGATCACTTCTACTGCTGATTAATCACATGATAGCCAAGAGAAGCCTCTAGAAGACAGAATCAAAAGAAGCATATCCGTTTTTGATGTTGGGGTAATTTGGGAACTTCAGTTCAGTTAGGGTTTCTCTTTCTAGCTCTATATAAAGCTTGTAATAGTTAGTTTATTTTCTTGTTCCAGATTTTCTATGAATATAAATCCCTTTTTTATGAATGAAAAAGTTGGTGTTCCATTAAATCTCAGTTCTAGTTATTTTTCTGCAAGTGTATTCATGGTTCCAGTTTTTAAATGTAATTTCTTTTTTTTTTCAATTGAGTGGAAAAAAAGTTGGTAATTCATTCTGAGTATTAATTTTATTTTAAAGTTATTTGCAAGTGAAAAACAAAAGGAAAAATAAGGAATATTGTTTGTTTCCTGGTATGTTACTGTTCGGAAAGAAAAGTGAGGCTATCTTGTTGTTCTTGTTCATCGAGACCAAGAAGGAGGGGGTTGTGAGTTTTTGTGTTGCCGAGACACAAAGAAGAAAAAATATTTGTGTTTTGTTGTTACTGTTCGAAACAAAAAAAAGAGAGTTAGAGAGCATTGTTTCTTGTTGTTGCTGTTTGTCTGGTAGACATAAAAAAACCAAGTCGTGTATTGTTGCTGCTGGTTCACACAGAAAAAAGGGGATGATGAATGTTCATCTTGGTGATATTAGATTAGAGTGATTGGTTCGGTTTTTTAATGTTATGAGTTGATTTGATGTAGTAGTTGATCCAAGATTAAGTCTTTCTCCAGGTTTGATTTATCATTTTGCTTCTTGTATTTTTTTATGAATCTGTTATGCCTATTGTGTTGTTGCAATTGTTGTCCTTATTGTTACTCTGTGTTGGTTAATGTTAGCAAAAAGTAGTTCTGAGATTGCCTAATAATAGTATTAGCACTGTGAATATGCTTGTTATTTTTCTGTCATGTTCATCTCTTAAACTTGTTGCAGTAGGATTGATATTTGTTTTTATTTTTTGCTTTAACCACAAGCTTTTATTAGTCAAAAGAAAAAAATAAGTTACAAAAACAATAAAAATAATAATAATAATAATAATAATAATAATAGTCTAAGTTTATGCAATTTTCCTACAATGTGGTTTTAAACTCTCTGCTTTGTTGTTTTAGTTGGTTGTTATGGCTTGTCTTGTGTTACTTTACATACTTGCATACTGGTTTAGGTCTAGTATCACTTAAGCTTTGAAAGTGTGTTCAAACTTTGCCAAAGTGGCTACACCAGCTGCTATAGTTTCATAACAGGTTCGAATTAGAGGTTTAACTTAAGGAATCACATAATAAGATGTTAGTGCTTATAGGGTAAGCTTAGAAATAAGCCAGAATTCCACTATAGTGCACTTAGGTAGACATTTTTGTAGCTATTGTTCATTTGGTATGATCTTTTATTTTCTTCTTGATTGATGAATTTCGTGTGGATTTTGAGCTTATAATATGTTGATTGAACACACTATAGCCAACTGCTATAGTGTGTCATCTTAATCTCCAAAAGCTGAAAAGACATATATATAAAAAAATCGTAGCAAAAAAAAAAGAAAGTGCAGCAGGTGGAATTGAACCCCAGACCTGACACAATTATCAGACACAACACACAGCCTGAGCAACCATCTGCTCTAGTGGTCATATTTGTTATTACTTCATTTTATTTGTTAAATGATAGCAACTAAGATTGTTGTTTGTTAATTAAAAAAATGTGTCAAAGGCAGGAGTCGAATCCTTGACCTCATATCCTTGTCATACCAATCGCAACATCAACCTCCATGACCATCTGCTCTATGGTCTCTTTTGGTTCCTCCTTTCTTTTATTTTTCTTTTATATGCTTTTGCTTTTCTTTTTTAGTTTTTTTATATATCTAATTGTTGTATCTTATTCACAGCTTATAAGTAGCTTATTCTTGCAGCTTATATTTTTCATAAATTCTTTTCATCTTTATCTACCTTCAGTATTTTTTTAAAAATCATTTAATACATTTTTTAAAACATTTAATTAGTTTAAATTATTTAATTCATAAAAAAAATTTATTGAAAAGTAAAAAAATGTCATTCTTTTTTTTAAATTTTATTTTATTAGTAAGGACTTAGAAAAATAAATTTCCTTTCGTAAAATTTAAAATTTGTATTTTGCCCTTTTCTTAGTTATTTTGTTTTTTTGGATTTTTTATTTAAGTTTAAAAATTAATAATAAATAATTTAAGCACTTTAAAAAAATTTGGTTTGCGTACTTTTCTTAGTTAGGATTTTTAGAACATTTTAGACATTTTTAATTATTTTTTAGGTAAAATTTTTCGTTTGGTCGCGTTTTCACGTTCATTCGTTTAAGCGTTTTCGATCGTTTTTAACGTAAATCGTTTCCGTTTTATCTTCTGCTTTTCAAAAACGTACTCACTCGATTAAATAACGTATATATTTATCGGCTAAACACCATACCTCCTCGAGAACGAACTCGAATATCCGTCTTTACGTTTTTCCTAAAACGTATTCTGATACTTACCAACGACTTTTGTGTTGCTTTGTTTTTCACTAAAAATAAGTTATATACAAAAATTACTACATCACCAAATGGCGCCGCTGCCGGGGAGGTGTGTTTAGCCATATTTATTTATCATTTTTGTTTGAGTGTTTACGTTTTATCGTAAATACTTCTATTTATTTTTCTATACTATTAGCCATACAAATATATAGTGTTAAATTGAACTCAATTAACACAAAATCGTTTTCTCGTTTTTATTGTGCATAATATATTGTATTTACGTAGAACAATTAACACACAATAATTATCCAAATACGCGAGAAATCGCACCTCAATAGTTGAGCGTTCCGGTCACTATTGTTGTATCGAATTCAAACAAAAGTCAAAGGCAAAATAGATAAATACTCTTAATTGATTTAATATCGATAAATACAAACTAAAAGGTGGGTATAAGGCGGTTGTATTTCACGACCTAAGGAAAAAAGGCTCCTAAGTGCTTCGCGCCGCCTCATTTTCTCCGCTCGCTTGTGTGTATTTTGAAAGTGACGATTAATTAGGGGTTTGCCAACTCAAGTATTATTAATCTATTTTTGTGAGTTTTAATTATTAAACCTCGAAACGTTTTGGCGTTCCGCCAACGTTTCAAAGTCGACGAGGGTTTTTACTTCACGTAATTGCCTTCACTCCTCTTGGATTCATTAATCGAGACCTTTGATTAGTGGATAATTTTTGTAGATTAATTTCTACGTAATACACCAAAATTCCAAAAAAAATGAAAAACCAGAAACACAAAAATAATCTTCTACTTTCCCTCTATTTTCATAATTCTCTTCTTTAACCCTCTAATTATTTAATTCTCGATTACAATTTTCGCTTTGCATCATGTCGAATGATGGTTACTATTCGTGTCCATATTGTGGAGGTCCGCCTGACGGTGCTAAATGCTTCAATTGCGAGACTTATGGAGGAAGAGAGGGGTATATATACAACTCTCCTCAAAACGACCATGGTTACGGATTTCAATCCTATGACCAAGCTCCACAACTGCCTTCGTCTTATTCGTGTGATTTTTGCGGTTTGAAGCACGATTTCGGATTTTGTTGTACGAATTATAATAATCCCCAACCGAATCCTAATTTCTATGACCAATCTTCGCAATACGCACCATCATATTCATGTGAGAATTGTGGAAACGCACCTCATAATGGATATGATTGTCAACCGATGAACTCCAATACGTCTTTCGACAATCAATTCTCCGGTTTTGACCAATCACCTCCACAAAATTCTTTCGATGATGATCTCGGTGTAAGTCGCGTTGACGAGGGATTTAAAGAAATTAGAATGCTTTTTCAACAACTTATGGAGAAAAAAGAACTTTCAATCGTCGAAGTGATCGAAAAAAGCATCAAAGATATGGAAGAGGAGAAACAACGAATCAATCAAGAAATAAACAATATCTCTACCGAGCTAAGCGTTAGGAGATATCGTAGAGAAGAGATAAGTGACGAGTTTAAAAGAGAGTGTGAGATTAGAACTAAACAACTCTTACAAGATTATAATGGTTTAAGCATCGAAATTCGTCATAAGAGAATACAACAAGAAAGAGAGGAACATCTAGCTAATTGTGATCTCACGTCTCCTATTTATGATGACGACGACGATAGCGACATTTTTTATCTCAACCCATCTTGTGAAACCATTACTCTCATCCTCCCAATGAAACCCGATGCCTCTATAAGAATGGGGAGAAGAATCTTAGCACTAATCCTAGTGTTGAGATCCCTATTCCAATCCAAAGTGAGCCTACGGTTGTCTTCGATGAGGAGTTAAGTAAATTTGCTCTCGATGATTTTTTCCACGAAGATTCTAACGAGGCAAATTACGATAGTGAGTGCGAATCGATTTCTTGTGATGATGTCTCCCCCATTGACACTTCGGGGAGAGAATCAACGACTTTTTCGAACCCACTTTACAATGACGATGATTTTTCCGCTAGTGATGACGAGTCACTAATCGACGAGGACGTTCAAAATACCGATTTTAAAATCTTTTCGAACCCTTTATTCGAATTTGATGACGCGTGATGTGATCGTGATAGTATAGTGATAATTAAGATACGTTATAGGGTAAATTAGAAAATTACCTTTAGGAAAAAGTAATAGTCTAAAATTACCAAAGACGAATTCAATTAAACACGTGATGAACCAAGTTCGTTGTACACGAAGATCTTATGAATTTGAGACGTTTTTGTTTCGATTTGGACAATTGATTCGAATAGGTTTTCGGTTTTTTTAAACTAAAATTAAGTCTACCAATTTTAAACCTATTTTAATCCTAAAGTGCATGAATCGCAAACCCAAAATATATCTAAAAACAAATGTTTAAAATTTAAAGCTATATTAAAAATTAAACTACTTAAAATTCTAATAAAAATTATTCCATTTAATTAAAATAACACTTATACTATTTTAAAATCTATTTAAAATCTATTTGTGAAATCATTTTTCTTTAAATCTAAAATAATAAAATTCTAATTATTTGAAAACTAATTAAGATTTTAAAATTAATGAAAACATTATTTTTAATTTTATATTTATTTATTTATTTATTTTATTTATAAAACTAAAATATACTTTAATAAAAGTAATAATTACTATTCATATAACGAAAATTAATTATCCTACAATTTAAATGAAAATCTGCCTGAAACAATAATTCTATATTAATTAACTAACTGATAATAAAATCAAACGAGCACTTAGCTCAGTTGGCTAACACGTTAGACTGTGAACTGCGAGGTCGCAGGTTCGAGACCCACAAGGGCCATTTTTTTTGGATTAATATCCTTTTTGAACAGATTCGATTTACAGTCACAGGAGGTGACTTATTGGTAATACCTTATTGATAGCTGATCAGTAAATCAGCATGAAACCATCAGATCAGTTAAATCTGATAGTTAACTAGAATCAACAGTTCATACAATAAAACTCAACAAAACTTAACACAGCTATGCCAAAACAAGATTACTCAGCACATCATTATTATCAGCAAAATAAAATTCTTATATCAGCTTAACTAAACTAACTCAGCAAAAAAAATCAATTTCAAAACAAATGAAAACAAGCTAAAATCAACTCAGTAAGAATAACACCAGCAAATTAACTCGTTAAGCTAGATAAACTACATATCAACAAGGCAAAACTAATCTTAGCAACACAATGAGTAAAGGGAAACAGAAACATCATATCAAATCTCAGTAAAAATCCACCAGCATGAGAGTATACATTTAGCAGTATATTAACAGATTAATTCCAAATCGTCCAATTTAGTGCAATAAATTAAAGGACTCTCAGCAGACTCACTCATGTACTCAAATTCTTTAGTTAAAATTAAGCTAAATCCTAACCAATCAGCCGTCCTAATAACTAGCAGCAGGTTTAAACAAATTTATAAGCAGATTCCAAATATGCAGATCTATAAACATCATAACTCTTAAACTCTAATAAAAATCAGCATATAATACTCACTAAATTAAAATTACTCAGTTAAGCATATTCTTCAAATAACTGACCAAATAACAAAACTCAAAGCCTAACACACCTTAGCAGATTATCTAACTACAAAATAAGACATCATAACTAGCAGATTAATGAAGTCATTAAACAGTAAAAAAAATGAAGCAAAACCTTTTTGGAGATAGCCTTTGGGACGAAGTGGGGCGCTGAGCCTACTTAAAAACCAAATCAAAACCACCGTGCTCCAAAAATACCACCATCTTGAATCGGTTGAACAAACCGAACCATTTTTACAAATCAAACCAGTAGGGTTTGATTTCAAATCCAAATCCCACTTGTAATTAATTAACTAAAGCTATGGTAAAAACTTTAACCAATTAATATTATTATAATTTTAAACAGATTATCAGGAGAGACTTGTAATAAAAATATAACAGTAAGTAACCAGTCAGATTGAAACTTTAAACTAAATAACTTTTATTAAATTCCGAGAATCGTTACAAAACTATTAAAAAGAGAAATACAATTTTCCTATCTATTTAAGCATTATAACATTAAATTAAAAAATGGATGCAGATTACAAGTATTTTGGGGGTTTATATAGCCAACCCCCTAGGCTGTTGAGGGGAGGTTGTTGAGCAAAAATCATCATCTTAGCCGTCCAAAGGGTATCTTGATCTTCTCTCTCTTTCTTGTTATCATCCAAGGGTGGATATTCACACACTAGCACACGGATTGCCAACGTGGCATCCGTTTGTGCTAGTTGTGCTTCTTGGATGCTGAGGTGTCCACAAGTGATTGGTAGGTTGGTGATGATGAGGTGTAATCTCCAATAGACGGTTGCCACGTCTCCATTCTCTCCCACTCCTGCCTTCCAAAAACTTGGGGGATTTAATTCCCCCAAGTGTGAATCACACGTGGGAACAAAAGCCCCAAATTTACTTGAGGTAATTATTGATTAGGGTTTTTGGTGTACAGTAAATTTACAGGTTTTGTGGTGAGGGTGAAAAAGTGGGAGAGAAGCACATAGGTTGTAACGAGGTTTTTTTTAATGTGTGTGAATATGTGAATACGTGGGGAATAAGTGGGTGGAGTAAAGAAAACGTTTTATTTATTTATTTTCTTTGTATGTGGTGAATGAGAATGCAACGTGTATAGATACACGTTTACTGATTTGTGAGTTGACTGGAATTAGTCAAAAAGTAAAACGAATTTAAGTTTCAAAAACCCTAATGGGCCTTGACTTGGATCAAACTCCATCCGTCCCTCTTTATTATGTTGTTATGGGCTTTTGACCCAAAAACAAAAACACTTCATTCGTATAATGGTGTATTGGGCTTTGTTGGGCTTGTAATCCGAAATAGAGAAGTTTATTTCCTCAAATGGGCTTTTTGGCCCATTTACCCAATTATGGGTCCCACTTGGTAAATAATCTTCAATAAATTCAAATCCGCTTAAATCGAGCTCGTTTTTTGCTTCGTCGATCTTTTCTTCAAACTTCGTGTTGGTTTTGCCGATTTTTGCGAACTTGGTACCTACATACATGAAACAACAAAACAACACATATACAAGGCATTTTTCAATGATAATATGCATTTATTGTTCGTTTTAAGCTACAATTGATATGAGTAAAATCACTCATATCAAACTCCCCCTTGCTAAGCAATTGTCGTGTCCTCACGCAATGATAAAATTAAACTCTAACTACAACATTATTCAACTTTTGACACTTCATTTTGAAAAGACATAATGTATTGCTTTCATTATTTGAAAAATAACTTTTAGGATCATAAAACTCAAATAGATTCATCGTCCCCGACTTTTCACTTTTCCATGCCAAGTGCAAAAACAAGATCATTGTCAATCATAAGCCCCAAAATTAAACCAACTCATACAAGTAATTTGTGTTAAACTTAATCTCCTATTATTCCTAATTGTATCTCTAGATTTTATTTGTCATTCACCCAAAGGTTCATTTGACTTATTTTGATATTTATTAGTCCAAAAATGAAGGCAAGAACGGTGTAAACTCAACACTCAAAACCTAACCTCGACTTCAAAAACCGTTGTCACTAAAGAAAGCCCACATCAAGGATAACTTAACACGATTTGAGGGATAAATCCCGGACCCGAAATTTGGCTAATATGGCTACTTAAAAGCAAAAATAAAAACCTCCAAAGTCAATTATGAACTTATAAATGGAGTTAGCAACAACTACATCATAATACCTTGTGGCTCTTTAAGATGCAATTGTGCTCCTTATTTAAAATCCACACCCGAAGGCACCTTGGACAAAAATAAGGGAATTGACATCACCATCCCACCTTATGACTCATAATGATGAAGCAACTTTTATTCAACACGTCCCCTCGCCATACACCCTAAGGCTCTAGTGACAAAGTTAGTGTTACATGACTACCACCCGAAGGCTCCTAGAGAACATGTTTTAATTTATTCTTCTTATTAATATGATATTTATAGTAAGCCAAATTTCCGCAATCCCATGATCAAAAGTCCATGACGCTGGCACCCTTAATGTGTTCTCACTTTAATTACAAGGGAAGAAAAAGAAGGAGTTACGAGTTAAGATATCAAGCCTAAACCGCTAAAAACTTCATTTATTAAGTAATTATTATTCAAGCGTGGAAAGTAAATACGAGGAGATTAAATCATACACAAAAATACTTGCAAAGAAGAATTAATTTTAGAAACTTATGATTGAACTCTATCATCTCTTGTTCTCCATATTGTAAAATTTCAAAAATGTGAAATCAATGGATACTTAGCCTATTAAATCAAAGTTTTGGGTTTTCAAGTCATCTATAGGATCTTGCATCTTCTTATACTTTTTCAAGTTTTAGAATTTGCGTTTTAAAGTTCCCTTGATAAACGACTTTCTAGGATCAATTATAGGAACTTGCGAAAAGTTCTTGTTCTTAACTCGTATGAATTAAGACTTTCGCATTCTAAAGCTCCCTATATAAAAGCCTAGCAAAACTTAATTTAAACACGTTAAGGAAAAGCTAAGGTAAAAAACCGAGTCGAGTCAAAAACTATTTTTATTTTCACCAACGGAAAGCCTACATTTGTGTCAAAAGCACTTATTTTATTTATTAAAATTTAAAAATAACACTAAAAATTTAAAATTTTATTGAAAAACGAGAAAAAGATTACGTTTAGACACGACAAAAGCAATAGCAAGCGATTATATCGATTGACTCCCCCATGCTAAAACCAAACATTGTCCTTAATGTTTCTTAGCTCAAGAGTAAAACCCCCTTTCTAAAACACGAAGAGTCTAATGCAAAATCCTAACATGGTAAGAGCACGCAAATCTATAAGCCGCTTATTAATTATGCCTCAAGATAAAACGTTAGTCGATAAAAATCAAGGGATAGAAAGTGTGCCCCGTTTTGGCATTCAAAGAATGGAAGATCAAGTGGACCGGCAAAAACCGAACACGAGAGTCTTTAATGATTAGGGTCATACCTAAGATTCACAACACAACAAAACACGAGCACAAGCTTGAAAGATCAAGCCTTATTAGTTGTTAGAAAATAGATAGAAGATAGAACGTATGGGACTCCCCCACAAGGCACCTCGTTTTTGTTAACCGAGTCATGAGCTCGACTCGATCCCCGCATTCATTGGTCCTTAGGGAAAGTTTGAAGATCCGGGAAAACCTCCGTAGGTATGTCCCCTCCAAAGTAATGTTTCACACGATGACCATTCACCTTAAAGTTAGGCCCGTCTTTTTGAGCTAGCTCAACGGTGCCATAAGGAAAAACTTGTGCAACGGTGAATGGTCCGGACCAACGGGATTTAAGCTTGCCCGAGAAAATCTTAAGTCTAGAGTTGAATAGGAGGACTTGATCACCAACATTGAAAATGCGGTTTTTGATCTTAGAGTCATGAATCCTCTTAGTCTTCTCTTTATAGATCAAAGAATTTTCATAAGCTTGATCCCTTAATTCACTTAGTTCATTCAATTGAACCTTGCGATGATCACCAACGGTCCTCAAATCAAAGTTACAATGCTTAAGAGCCCAATACGCCATATGTTCGAGTTCAATTGGCAAGTGGCATGCTTTTCCGTAGACCAACCTAAATGGTGTACAACCAATTGGCGTCTTGTAAGCCGTACGGAAAGCCCACAATGCATCGTCCAATTTATCCGACCATGAAGTGCGATTCTCTCCAATAGAACGCTCCAAAATCCTTTTAAGAGCCCGGTTTGAAACCTCCACTTGACCACTCGTTTGAGGGTGATAAGCCGTCGAAAGTCGATGAGTGACACCATATTTCTTTAGAACTTTTTCAAATTGTTCATTAAAAAAATAGGTCCCACGATCACTTATAATAGCCCGCGGAGTTCCAAACCTAGCGAAGAGTTGTTTCAAAAATTTAACCACAACTCGAGCATCATTCGTGGGCAAAGCCTTAGCTTCGACCCATTTAGACAAATAGTTCACAGCTACGAGAATATACTTATTTCCTTTCGAAGATGGAAATGGCCCCATAAAATCGATCCCCCACATGTCAAAGATTTCACAAACTTGGATAATGTTTTGAGGCATTTCATCCCTTTGTGAGTTCTTTCCTTGACGTTAACAATCATCATAAGTCTTGATCAAGTCTTGGGCATCACGATATATGGAAGGCCAAAAGAAGTCGGCATCAAAGACTTTCTTCGCGGTGGCGTTGGCATCATGATGTCCCCCGGTGGGTCCCTCATGACAAGATTTAAGGATATCTTGAGCTTCTTTGCCAAACACACACCTACGAATCACTTGATCCGCGCACACACGAAACAAATAGGGTTCGTCCCAAAAGTAATAGGATATATCCTTGAAAAACTTCCGTTTTTGTTGGGACGACATACCCTTGATCACAAACTTCCCTGCATGGTAATTTGCGATGTCCGCAAACCATGGGGTACTATCATCACCACGAAAAGCAATCATACCAAGCGTCTCGAGAGGAAATGTTTCATTGATTTCCTTGTTCTCTCGATCGCTTTGGTGAGGATTCTCAAGTCAAGATAAATGATCGGCCGCGAGATTCTCGGCTCCTTTTTGTCTAGAATTTTGACATTAAATTCTTGAAGGAGGGGAATCCACTGGAGCAACCTCGGCTTAGCATCTTGTTTATTAAGAAGATATTTGATAGCCGAGTGGTCCGTATACAATATGGTTTGAGACAAGACGAGATATGGTCTAAACTTTTCAAAAGCATACACAACGGCAAGAAACTCCTTTTCCGTTGTAGTATACTTTGTTTGAGCATCCGTCATAGTCTTACTTGCATAATGTATAGGCAAGAAATGTTTTGACTTACGTTGCCCCAAAACCGCACCTACCGCATAATCACTACCATCACACATAATTTCAAAAGGTATGTCCCAATCCGGGGCAACTAAGATTGGAGATTCGGTTAATTTTCTTTTAAGCATCTCAAAGGCTTGAATACACTCATCCGAAAAGATGAAAGGAGTCTCTTTTTCCAAAAGATGGGTCATAGGCCAAGCTATCTTAGAGAAGTCTTGTATAAAACGTCGATAGAAGCCGGCATGGCCGAGAAAAATCCTAATTCCCGTAACGGTGGTGGGTGGAGGTAATTTGGCAATCACATCGATTTTAGCCCTATCAACCTCAATACCGGCCTTAGAGATCTTATGTCCTAACACAATTCCCTCTTTGCACATGAAGTGACATTTTTCATAATTAAGCACAAGATTCGTTTCCTCACAACGTTGCAACATTCTCTCAAGGTTAGAGAGACATGAAGTGAAAGATTCCCCAAAAACCGAAAAGTCATCCATGAAGACTTCCATGGTTTTCTCGATCATATCATGGAAAATGGCCATCATACACCTTTGGAACGTCCCTGGAGCATTGCATAGTCCAAAAGGCATGCGACAATAAGCAAATGTTCCATAAGGACAAGTGAATGTGGTCTTTTCTTGATCACTAGGGTCAATGGGGATTTGGAAATAGCTGGAAAATCCATCCAAAAAGCAATAGAATTCATTCCCCGCTAGTCTCTCTAACATTTGATCCATAAAAGGTAATGGAAAATGATCCTTCCTAGTGGCATCATTAAGTTTCCTATAGTCAATACAAACACGCCAACCGGTCACAAGTCTAGTAGGAATCAATTCATTATCCTCATTATTAACAACCGTCATTCCTCCTTTCTTTGGAACACAATGCACGGGGCTAACCCATGGACTATCCGAGATAGGGTAGATCATTCCGGCGTCTAGAAGTTTGGTGACTTCATTTTTGATCACCTCATGAATCTTTGGATTGACCCTTCTTTGATTTTGGATAGCGGGTTTATAATCATCCTCCATTAGAATTTTATGAGTACAAAATTTTGGATCTATACCCTTAATGTCGGAGATTTTCCATGCAATGGCCCATTTATGTTTCTTAAGCACTTTGATAAGTTCATCCTTTTCATTTTCCTTTAATCCCTTAGCAATAATCACCAGTAACTTATCCGTTCCCTCAAGAAAAGCATACTCCAAATGAGTGGGAAGTTCCTTAAGTTCTAATTCGGGTGTTTCCTCAATAGATGTCTTCACTTTCATTCACAACTTTTAAATCCATAGGTAGCGATTCATAAGGATCTTCATTCAAAAAGGCTTCAAGTAAATCGATATCTCCCTCCATATCATGATAATCCTCATCATAATGTAGATAGCAAATCCGGTGTGCTAAGAAAAGCATCCACCTCCTCCAAGATAAAATCACTAGCCCCAAATGGAGTAAGGGGTGGAGACGAAAGGGCAATAATAGGATCCGATAAAGAAGGATTTCCACTTTCGGAATTAGCCGAGAATCCAAGCACTTCTTGAGAATATTCTTCACAAGTAACATCAATCACATCGATTTGATTAATTTATTCCTCGTAATACTTGGAAAAATATTTAGTGTTATCACCAACATCAAGTGTAAGACTTTCATCATCAAAACGTAAAGTCAACTTCCCCGCTCTCATGTCAACTATAGAACTAGCCGTCATTAAAAATGGTCTTCCCAAAATAAGTGGTACACGAGAATCTTCGGGATAATCGCAAACTACAAAATCCGTTGGAAAGACGAGTTTCCCTACTTTGATAAACACGTCCTCGGCTATACCTTTTGGAAAGGTGGTCGATCGATCCGCTAGCTCGAGAGTCATCTTAGTAGGTGTAAGCTCGGGAAGTGATAACCTTTTCCACACGGAAAGAGGCATCAAATTAATGTTAGTGCCAAGATCGGCTAATGCTAAGCATTCTTCCATATTAGGGAACTCACATGGTATCAAAAACTTGCCGGATCTCCAAGCTTTTTGGGAAGCTTTTGTGTAAGAACCGCGGAACAATTAGCATCTAAAGATGTAGACATTTCAACCAATTTCCCTTTATCGTTCATCAATCTCTTAATAGTCGAAGCAAACATAGGCATGTGAAGCAATGCATCCACGAAACTAAGATTAATATGAAGATTCTTAAACATCTATAAGAAAATAGCCATTTGAGCATTGGACTTTTCGCGGAGCTTCTCTTGGTTAAGTCTCGAAGGGTAGGGTAGTGTGGATTTAGTCTTCAGAAGCTCGGGTTCCGGAATAGGCAATTGGTCAACCTTTGGTGGAATAAGAATTTCCTTTTCTTTAACCACCTCGGGTTCTTGCTCCACTTCCCTCACAGGAGAGGTACTCACATGTGGAAGCAAAGGTCCGTCTAAAGCTTTCCCACTACGTGTGGTTATAGCTTTCATCTCACCCTTCGGGTTTGGAATGGTGTTGCTAGGTAAACCACCCGAAGACGAGGAAGGTTTGGTCATAAAAGATTCAAACATCGAAAGCAATTTATTTTGACCTTGTTCCATACTTTGTTGCAAACGATTTTGACTTTGCTCAAACATTTGCTCAAATCTTTGTTCAATTCTTTGTTGATTAAGCTCAATCTTATTGTTTTGCCCTTTAATCGTATTTTGAAACTCATTTTTCAAAGTTGCCATTTGTCCTTGAATGTTATTTTGAAAAGCCTTCAAATTTACATCATTTGACTTGATGTAGCTTGACAAATCATTTTGGTTATTCTGAAAACCTTGATTGTTTTGATTAGCATTAAACCCATTTCCTTGATTGTAATTCCCTTGGTTACCATGGTTAAAATTATTCCCATTGTTCCCATTGTTGTACCTATTTTGAACCGGTGGAAAACCCGGTGGAGCAACATGATTTTGACGAGGAACTTGACCGTTGGAGCTATAAGTTCCTGTCATGGCAAAAGCACTAGCTTGATCAAACCCCGTGGTTGAACAAGCATAATTAGGATGTGCTCCACCACATGATACACAAACATTCTCAACCATATTAATCGATCCATGAGGATTCTTCCTAAGCTCATTCAAAATCGTGTCAATCTTAGAGTCCAATCTAGCAATCTCGATATTAGACGAATTCACATTGGAAACACTCGGTGTGTTTCGTGAATATTGTGCTCTAGAATTATTCTCAACTATACACCACGCGTCTCTCGGAGTTTTTCTTAAAAGATTACCACCCGCGGCGGCATTTAAAGAATCTTGTTCAATCATATTAAGCCCATTATAAAAAGTATTTATTTGATGCAATTCCGAGAAACCGTGGTGTGGACATTGTCTCAACAAATCTTTAAATCTTTCCCAAGCAACCCCAAACGATTTATGCACTTTTTGTTCAAATCTAGTGATCTCGTTCTTAAAGTGTGTTGTCTTAGATGGTAGAAAGAAATAATTCATGAACTTAGACACTAAATCATCCCATGTTAAGATCGAACCCGGTGGTTCTTTCTCATACCAAATCTTAGCATTACCCTCGAGAGAGTACGGAAAAAGCATGATCTTAATCGCGTCATTCGGCACATCTCTAAACTTAAGAGTCGAGGTAATTCGAAGAAAATTCCGAATGTGAGAATGCGGGTTATCGGTCTCATTGCCACGAAATTGGTCGGCACGAATTAGCGATAAAAGACCCGTCTTAATATCATAATGATCCGCCAAAATAGCCGGCACAACGATTGCTTCCCCATACCCTTCGGTGGGTGCACGGAGCAATTCCTCCATTGTTCGGTTATCGGCCATCTCTACAACAATAGGTGGAAGCTCGGGTTCCACTATTCGTTGTTGACGATTTCTATTTCTACGAGGAATATTTTCAAGCCTATTAAAATCAATCACAAGACGAGAAGAACGTAATTGCATACACTACAAAAACGAGAATTTAGAGGATTGAAGAAAAGAAATTAGACAAGAAGAAGATTATTTTTGGTATTTTATTTGGTATTGCTCAATCAAAAAATGATCGATAAAAAAACAAGGAATAAGGATAACTACTATGGAAGTAAATTACCCTCGGTCGACTTTGAAACGATAGGTGAAAACCTAAACGTCTCGAGGTTCAATAAGTAAACTACAAAAATAAAATTTATTAGTCGGCAAACCAATAATAGGTTCTCCCTCTCAATATACGCACAAGCAAGCGGGGAAACGAGGTGGCACAAAGCACTTAAAAACCTTTTTCCTTAGACGGCCTTTTATAGCACGTCGCCTTATACCCACCTTATAGTTTGTATAAATCGAGTTAAAACTTCTTATTAGTATTTATCTATTTTGCCTTTTATTTTTGTTTTGGATTCGACTACAATAGCTAGGTGATGAAATCCCAACTAAGGCCTTATTTGAAAAGTAGGTAAATTTATTGTTCTACGTAATACAATATATTAATCACAAGAAACGAGAAAAACGATACATACTATATAATAAAAAAATAACAAAACTTTCCGAGGACGGAAAGGGTCTTCAAATCAACGATCAACAAATCTCACAAAGACGAATCATACACAAGATCCCCGGCAGCGGCGCCAAAATTTTTGATGTGATCGTGATAGTATAGTGATAATTAAGATACGTTATAGGGTAAATTAGAAAATTACCTTTAGGAAAAAGTAATAGTCTAAAATTACCAAAGACGAATTCAATTAAACACGTGATGAACCAAGTTCGTTGTACACGAAGATCTTATGAATTTGAGACGTTTTTGTTTCGATTTGGACAATTGATTCGAATAGGTTTTCGGTTTTTTTAAACTAAAATTAAGTCTACCAATTTTAAACCTATTTTAATCCTAAAGTGCATGAATCGTAAACCCAAAATACATCTAAAAACAAATGTTTAAAATTTAAAGCTATATTAAAAATTAAACTACTTAAAATTCTAATAAAAATTATTCCATTTAATTAAAATAACACTTATACTATTTTAAAATCTATTTAAAATCTATTTGTGAAATCATTTTTCTTTAAATCTAAAATAATAAAATTCTAATTATTTGAAAACTAATTAAGATTTTAAAATTAGTGAAAACATTATTTTTAATTTTATATTTATTTTTATTTTTTTATAAAACTAAAATATACTTTAATAAAAGTAATAATTACTATTCATATAACGAAAATTAATTATCCTACAATTTAAATGAAAATCTGCCTGAAACAATAATTCTATATTAATTAACTAACTGATAATAAAATCAAACGAGCACTTAGCTCAGTTGGCTAACACGTTAGACTGTGAACTGCGAGGTCGCAGGTTCGAGACCCACAAGGGCCATTTTTTTGGATTAATATCCTTTTTGAACAGATTCGATTTACAGTCACATGAGGTGACTTATTGGTAATACCTTATTGATAGCTGATCAGTAAATCAGCATGAAACCATCAGATCAATTAAATCTGATAGTTAACAAGAATCAACAGTTCGTACAATAAAACTTAACAAAACTTAACACAGCTATGCCAAAACAAGATTACTCAGGACATCATTATTATCAGCAAAATAAAATTCATATATCAGCTTAACTAAACTAACTCAGCAAAAAAAATCAATTTCAAAACAAATGAAAACAAGCTAAAATCAACTCAGTAAGAACAACAAATTAACTCGTTAAGCTAGATAAACTACATATCAACAAGGCAAAACTAATCTTAGCAACACAATGAGTAAAGGGAAACAGAAACATCATATCAAATCTCAGTAAAAATCTACCAGTATGAGAGTATACATTCAGCAGTATATTAACAGATTAATTCCAAATCGTCCAATTTAGTGCAATAAATTAAAGGACTCTCAGCAGATTCACTCATGTACTCAAATACTTCAGTTAAAATTAAGCTAAATCCTAACCAATCAGCCGTCCTAATAACTAGCAGCAGGTTTAAACAAATGTATAAGCAGATTCCAAATATGCAGATCCATATACATCATAACTCTTAAACTCTAATAAAAATCAGCATATGATACTTACTAAATTAAAATTACTCAGTTAAGCATATTCTTCAAATAACTGACCAAATAACAAAACTCAAAGCCTAACACACCTTAGCAGATTATCTAATTACAAAATAAGACATCATAACTAGCAGATTAATGAAGTCATTAAACAGTAAAAAAAATGAAGCATAACCTTTTTGGAGATAGTCTTTGGGACGAAGTGAGGCGCTGAGCCTACTTAAAAACCAAATCAAAACCACCGTGCTCCAAAAATACCACCATATTGAATCGTTGAACAAACCGAACCATTTTTACAAATCAAACCAGTAGGGTTTGATTTCAAATCCAAATCTCACTTATAATTAATTAATTAAAGCTATGGTAAAAACTTTAACCAATTAATATTATTATAATTTTAAACAGATTATCAGGAGAGACTTGTAATAAAAATATAACAGTAAGTAACCAGACAGATTGAAACTTTAAACTAAATAACTTTTATTAAATTCCGAGAATCGTTACAAAACTATTAAAAAGAGAAATACAATTTTCCTATCTATTTAAGCATTATAACATTAAAGTAAAAAATGGATGCAGATTACAAGTATTTTGGGGGTTTATATAGCCAACCCCCTAGGCTGTTGAGGGGAGGTTGTTGAGCAAAAATCATCATCTTAGCCGTCCAAAGGGTATCTTGATCTTCTCTCTCTTTCTTGTTATCATCCAAGGGTGGATATTCACACACTAGCACACGGATTGCCAACGTGGCATCCGTTTGTGCTAGTTGTGCTTCTTGGATGCTGAGGTGTCCACAAGTGATTGGTAGGTTGGTGATGATGAGGTGTAATCACCAATAGACGGTTGCCACGTCTCCATTCTCTCCCACTCCTGCCTTCCGAAAACTTGGGGGATTTAATTCCCCCAAGTGTGAATCACACGTGGGAACAAAAGCCCCAAATTTACTTGAGGTAATTATTGATTAGGGTTTTTGGTGTACAGTAAATTTACAGGTTTTGTGGTGAGGGTGAAAAAGTGGAAGAGAAGCACATAGGTTGTAACGAGGGTTTTTTTAATGTGTGTGAATATGTGAATACGTGGGGAATAAGTGGGTGGAGTAAAGAAAACGTTTTATTTATTTATTTTCTTTGTATGTGGTGAATGAGAATGCAACGTGTATAGATACACGTTTACTGATTTGTGAGTTGACTGGAATTAGTCAAAAAGTAAAACGAATTTAAGTTTCAAAAACCCTAATGGGCCTTGACTTGGATCAAACTCCATCCGTCCCTCTTTATTATGTAGTTATGAGCTTTTGACCCAAAAACAAAAACACTTCATTCATATAATGGTGTATTGGGCTTTGTTGGGCTTGTAATCCGAAATAGAAAAGTTTATTTCCTCAAATGGGCTTTTGGGCCCATTTACCAATTGTGGGTCCCACTTGGTAAATAATCTTCAATAAATTCAAATCCGCTTAAATCGAGCTCGTTTTTGGCTTCGTCGATCTTTTCTTCAAACTTCGTGTCGGTTTTGCCGATTTTTTCAAACTTGGTACCTACACACATGAAACAACAAAACAACACATATACAAGGCATTTTTCAATGATAATATGCATTTATTGTTCGTTTTAAGCTACAATTGATATGAGTAAAATCACTCATATCAACGCGTTCATTTTTGGTGACGTAAATCCTCTCTTTGATGAGACGTTCGAGGACATCAAGAGTGAGGATTCTAAGGATTCTAAATTCGATGAGCCGGATTTGCTAGTCACCCTCCCGACGCCTCATATGGTTGAAACTACTCTTTCTACTCATGACGTTTCCATTCTCGAGGAGTTCACCGATGGACCGCCTCTCGATGAGAGTGAGGATTTTAATGAGGATTTTGCCTTCGATCCAGGGGGAAATTTTGAAACTCCTATTTTGAGCAATTCTCTCTCAATTTTACCTTCGTTTCAAAGTATCCCTACCCATCCCCTCGGATATGATGAATTTACTTACATTGTAAGGAGTTTTCTTTCTTGCAAGACCTATCCTCCGGCTTTGCGTGTTTTATTTTCAACAAAATGTGAGATACGATCTTCGATCCCGGTATAAAGGATTTGCCTTTACTATCGGTTGCTTTTGGGCCTTGATTACATGTAAGTCCCACCAAAAATGACCAAACCATGATTATCCCTAAATGATCACATTTATGGGGATTTGAGTCGAGCTTTTGACTCGGTTATCAAAACAAGGTGCCTCGTGGGGGATTCTCATGCTTATCATTGTAAATATTATTGTTTTTCTAATAATGTAATGCGAGGGGACTTGTGCTCTTCCAACCTTTGTTCCATCGTTGTTTGTGATTGTGATTCATTAGGTTCATCGTCATCATTGAAGCCTCTCGTGTTCGTTTTACGGATCACTCGATCTTCGATCATTGCCTTTGGAGATTCCGATATCCGATGATATCCTTTTATGTTCTAACGTTTATCTTATTAGCATAATTCATAAACGGCTTTTAAGTTATTCGTTTTACCCTTTCCATGCTCGAGATTAAGCATTCGACTTCGTCTCTAGTATGGGGGTGTTTTCACCCCTAGACTCGAAACATTGAGGACAATATTTATTTTTAGTATGGGGGGTGAGTAGATACTTCACCTTGCTTACGTCACCACGCAATCCAATTTTGATCTTTTTGCTATCGTTTTGTTGCAAATAAGGCTAGAAATGGCCAAATTTTAAAAAATTTTGTATTTTTCGTAAGTGTTTAAGACACAAATGTAGGTTTTCCGTTGGTGAGAATAAGAGTAATTTTTTACTCGACCGCGCGTGTTGAGCACTTAGCTTTGATTCCTTAACTTTTTAGGCTAAGTCTCTTAAATGAGGACGAGAAATGATAGAGTTATTTATAAGTCTCGTAATTTTTCACGATCTCATGTGTAGTAATTATTAACTTATTCTCCCCACGTTTTTGATAATAAGTTGTTAATAAATATTGATTTAGCGGTTTAGTCACTATTGTTGGTTTTTAGTCTTTTCTAGTAGCTTCCATGTAATTAAATTGGGGAAACATTAAGGTATCACCTGTGTTACGATTTTGAAGTATTGGCAACCCGAATAATCGAAAGCTTCACCCAATAATAAGATTTCAAGTGCTCACCTAAATCAAGCAAACAATTGGAAGCTCACAAGGCCGAAAAATCTATGCGAAATTGAAATTGAATCAAGCCTTAATCTTTGAAGCTTTAATGATCCAAAATTCGCTTTAGCGTGAGGATATACGTCTTTGGCCATAATAAAACCACCGATGAGGAGGATAATAAAAGGCAAGGCAAGACCAAAGTCATAATAAAAGCTTCATGGCGAAGTTGAATAAAAGATAGAGGTAAACCTATGATAATAAGGCCCATCCGGTAGGGGGTGTATAAAAGTCTTGGTAATAAGTATCATGTTCAAAACCGTTATAAAATCGTGTTTATCGATCCTTCTTGTTAACTTAATTTTTTGATATCGTTGTCTATTAGGGTGAATTATTAATTCGATGGTTTTGGTTACACCGTTAAGACTCTATTTTTAGACCTAATCTCTATTCACGCATAAGTCAATGATGCATCCCCGTGATCATTAAGACAAAAAAATAAAATATAAGAGATACCAATTAGGAATAAGGGAGTCTAGGTTCGTAATTAACACTCATGAGATATGACTGTGTTGCTAACTTATAATAACAATGATCTCGTTACACGCTTAGCATGGAATTGGGTGAAAATCAAGGACGACGAAATTATTTCTAATGAAGCATTCACGTGTTCTTATTCTATGATCCTAAAAGTCACTTTATCATGATGAAAACAATACATTATGTCTAAAACACGTGTAGTAGTTTATTTAAGTTTACGTTTCAATAAAATGTCATCATAAAATGAATTTTGGAAGTGCTATAATACTTAATTCTAGCTTTGCGTGGGGACACGACAATGGTTTAGTATGGGGGAGTGATGAGACTGCAATTATACATAGTCTCATCGTCCAAATCGGGCTTAAAACGCTTAAAATATCATCAAAATACCATAACATATATGCTTGTGTTTGTTCATTGTGTATTTTAGGTACGGATATCGTGAAATCAACAAAAGATCACAAGAATGAAGCAAAAATGAACACGGGAAACGAAGCCGCATAATGAACCGGACCCGAATGTTGAATTTCCAAAAAGACCCTTGAAGAATTGAAGATTGGCAAGAATGGTCCTCCAAGTTTGAAGACTTGTCATTTTATACCCTTGTAAAACTCTAAAATTACATTGTGGTCCCTAAAATGTCAAGAGTTTACATATTTGGTCCTTGAAGAATCAAGTCGTACAAGACCGAAGTCGGTATTGCTCATAACGAAGTAAAATCGGGCATTTCCGGATCGACTCGACAAAGTTTAAAATATTTTACAAGTCGAAGACAAAGTCAACCCGAGACCAGACAATAAAATAAGATTGAAAAATGGATCCTAAAACCTTATTTTTATTTTACGGACCAACTTGCACCCGTTAAACGAGCCGAGTTGGCCCGTTTAAATCTTAATATAAATGCTACCAAGCCCTTACATTCGTTTAACACCAAGGCCCAAGTTAAAATACAAAGTCAATTTCATTCCTGGGCCCAAAAACACCCCTCAACCTGTTTTCCATTTAAGAGCCCACGAGCCCAAATAGAAATTATATTGTTGGTTCATTTGTTATACCGACATAATCAAACACAAAACGTGCCCCTTTTGTTTTCTACATCAGACGAAAAAAGGAAAGAGGGATTAGGGTTAATCTTTATCTCCAACCTCCATACTAATCCCAAATCATAACCCTAATCACCAGTCACTCTCAACTTCGATCCACACATCACTCATGATACCCCACATCAAAACCAAGCCACGTGAAAACTCCGGCCAAGACAAGAACATGTGAAGACCAATCCAAGGGTTCTCATCAAACCCTTTGGGACCAATCCAAGATTGAAGGGTTTAGATCACTTCTACTGCTGATTAATCACATGATAGCCAAGAGAAGCCTCTAGAAGACAGAATCAAAAGAAGCATATCCGTTTTTGATGTTGGGGTAATTTGGGAACTTCAATTCAGTTAGGGTTTCTCTTTCTAGCTCTATATAAAGCTTGTAATAGTTAGTTTATTTTCTTGTTCCAGATTTTCTATGAATATAAATCCCTTTTTTATGAATGAAAAAGTTGGTGTTTCATTAAATCCGAGTTCTAGTTATTTTTCTGCAAGTGTTTTCATGGTTCCAGTTTTTAAATGTAATTTCTTTTTTTTTTCAATTGAGTGGAAAAAAAGTTGGTAATTCATTCTGAGTATTAATTTTATTTTAAAGTTATTTGCAAGTGAAAAACAAAAGGAAAAATAAGGAATATTTTTTGTTTCCTGGTATGTTACTGTTCGGAAAGAAAAGTGAGGCTATCTTGTTGTTGCTCTTGTTCATCGAGAGAAAGAGGGGGTTGTGAGTTTTTGTGTTGCCGAGACACAAAGAAGAAAAAATATTTGTGTTTTGTTGTTACTGTTCGAAACAAAAAAAAAAAGAGAGTTAGGGAGCATTGTTTCTTGTTGTTGCTGTTTGTCTGGTAGACATAAAAAAAACCAAGTCGTGTATTGTTGCTGTTGGTTCACACAGAAAAAAGGGGATGATGAATGTTCATCTTGGTGATATTAGATTAGAGTGATTGGTTCGGTTGTTAAATGTTATGAGTTGATTTGATGTAGTAGTTGATTCAAGATTAAGTCTTTCTCCAGGTTTGATTTATCATTTTGCTTCTTGTATTTTTTTTTATGAATCTGTTATGCCTATTGTGTTGTTGCAATTGTTGTCCTTGTTGTTACTCTGTGTTGGTTAATGTTAGCAAAAAGTAGTTCTGAGATTGCCTAATAATAGTATTAGCACTGTGAATATGCTTGTTATTTTTCTGTCATGTTCATCTCTTAAACTTGTTGCAGTAGGATTGATATTTGTTTTTATTTTTTGCTTTAACCACAAGCTTTTATTAGTCAAAAGAGAAAAATAAGTTACAAAAACAATAAAAATAATAATAATAATAATAATAATAATAATAATAGTCTAAGTTTATGCAATTTTCCTACAATGTGGTTTTAAACTCTCTGCTTGCTGTTTTAGTTGGTTGTTATGGCTTGTCTTGTGTTACTTTACATACTTGCATACTGGTTTAGGTCTAGTATCACTTAAGCTTTGAAAGTGTTTTCAAACTTTGCCAAAGTGGCTACACCAGCTGCTATAGTTTCATAACAGGTTTGAATTAGAGGTTTAACTTAAGGAATCACATAATCAGATGTTACTGCTTATAGGGTAAGCTTAGAAATAAGCCAGAATTCCACTATAGTGCACTTAGGTAGACATTTTTGTAGCTATTGTTCATTTGGTATGATCTTTTATTTTCTTCTTGATTGATGAATTTCGTGTGGATTTTGAGCTTATAATATGTTGATTGAACACACTATAGCCAACTGCTATAGTGTGTCATCTTAATCTCCAAAAGCTGAAAAGACATATATATAAAAAATCGTAGCAAAAAAAAAGAAAGTGCAGCAGGTGGAATTGAACCCCAGACCTGACACAATTATCAGACACAACACACAGCCTGAGCAACCATCTGCTCTAGTGGTCATATTTGTTATTACTTCATTTTATTTGTTAAATGATAGCAACTAAGATTGTTGTTTGTTAATTAAAAAATGTGTCAAAGGCAGGAGTCGAATCCTTGACCTCATATCCTTGTCATACCAATCGCAACATCAACCTCCATGACCATCTGCTCTATGGTCTCTTTTGGTTCCTCCTTTCTTTTATTTTTCATTTATATGCTTTTGCTTTTCTTTTTTAGTTTTTTTTTATATATCTAATTGTTGTAGCTTATTCACAGCTTATAAGTAGCTTATTCTTGCAGCTTATATTTTTCATAAAGTCTTTTCATCTTTATCTACCTTCAGTATTTTTTTTAAAAATCATTTAATATATTTTTTAAAGCATTTAATTAGTTTAAATTATTTAATTCATAAAAAAAATTTATTGAAAAGTAAAAAAAATGTCATTCTTTTTTTTTAAATTTATTTTATTAGTAAGAACTTAGAAAAATAAATTTCCTTTCGTAAATTTTAAAATTTGTATTTTGCCATTTTCTTAGTTATTTTGTTTTTTTGGATTTTTTATTTAAGTTTAAAAATTAATAATAAATAATTTAAGCACTTTAAAAAATTTTGGTCTGCGTACTTTTCTTAGTTAGGATTTTTATAACATTTTAGACATTTTTAATTATTTTTTAGGTAAAATTTTTCGTTTGGTCGCGTTTTCACGTTCATTCGTTTAAGCGTTTTCGATCGTTTTTAACGTAAATCGTTTCCCTTTTATCTTCTACTTTTCAAAAACGTACTCACTCAATTAAATAACGTATATATTTATCGGCTAAACACCATACCTCCTCGAGAACGAACTCGAATATTCGTCTTTACGTTTTTCCTAAAACGTATCGATTGTCGGTATTCACGTTTTCCTAAACGTTAATACTTATACTTACCAACGACTTTTATGTTGCTTTGTTTTTCACTAAAAATAAGGTATATACAAAAATTACTACATCACCCGACATGCTGCAAATAAGTCCAAAATCACAATCATATCGTGCTTGCATATGTCTAAGGAAAGTACGTTAGCAGAAAGAATCTTGTCGTCAAACTAAAAAAAAATCCTTTGTACACAGGGTGAAACGAACGAGTCTATTTTGGGCATGGATATATGTAATATGGGATCAAGAAATGGAGGTGCCATGTCAATACATGAAGTAAACGTAGCAGATCTCACTGAATGTGTTTCGCCCGTATCACACAGAACAAACACTGCGTGTCCAAACATGAACAATACACTAGAGATGGTATTGAAATTTAGTGGTCTGATTCACACATGGCACAACAGAATGGGTATACCCCTTGGAGGGTGCCCTAAATTACTGAGGCCTAGTTCAGAAGTTATGCGTAAGTCGTGTGTCTTGACTCATGCTTTGAGAAATATATGTGTGACATTTCTTGACTGGTGTCTTGACGTGTGTCCTCAGAAATTATACGTGAGACGTGTGTCTTGACGGATGTCTTGACACGTGTCCTCAGAAAATATACGTGAGACGTGTGTCTTAACGGATGTCTTGACATGTGAAAACGAATCAAATTGAAAATGTTGGCTATGATGCCAAAATCGGCGAATCGGTTGGACTGCTGGCCTTTGTACCTCTGGTTACGTCCGTTACCGGAGTTCTTTTGTTATTTCTAAAATAGTTGTTGTTATGGTAGCGGTCACTATCGCCTTGTCTGTCAGTTCCATGACGGTCATTATCATGACTGTGATTCATGTAACTATTCAGCTGAGTGGCCGGTTGGTACCGGTTCTCACTCTTATGCCTGAAAAGACAACTGGGTGACGTGGGACATTTAACTGAGAAGGTAAAGACATGAAATAGGATGGTAGTCATCTGGTGGTGAAGTATCTTTCTTGTCTGGTCGTTCTGATCTATCGTCTTAATCTTTCTCTCGTAGGATCTCCAGGTTGTTAGCAACATCAGCATCTTGTAGAATCTCCAAATTATGAGCTTCATCAGCATCTTGTAGAATCTCTAAATTATGAGAAGCATAAGTATCTTGTGGAATATCGACAGTGGAATACGCTTGAGATGATTGAGAATCGACTAGCGAATACTCATGGAGTATTGTAAGTGAGATACGCATGGATTACGATACGTGTAATACACATGAGTTACTGTACATGGAGTGGAATACGGTACATGGAGTACATATGGAGTACAGTACCTGGAGTACACATGGAGTACACGTGGAATATGGTACATGGAGTACACATGGAATATGGTAGATGGAGTACGCGTGGAATATGGTACATGGAGTACACATGGAATATGATACATGTAACACCCCACTTTGATAAGTGGACCGTTACGCGTAATTATGGCGTGTCATCAAAGCATGCAAGGTAATATGTAGTAAAACATACACGACTATAGGGAAAACCAAAATCAAACATCGGTTCCCAAAACATAAGCCAAAAACATAAATAAACTAAATGAAATGAATGAAAGACTAAACAAGCATAAGTATATGAAGGCAAAAAGAAGAAGAAGTCTATGGCAGCTTCCATCCTATGCACGTCCTCCAAATGCTCGAGTCTGTCCTTGGATACCTGCCGATTTGGGACATGGAAAGGAAAGTAACGGCTGAGCAAAACGCTCAGTGCACGGATATACGACATAATATGAATGACTGAAACATAACAAAGACTTAATAGCAGTGGAAATGTATAAGTCCTGGAAAACCTGGTATAACTTAGTAAAACTGGTTTTATAGTTTCAAAAACCTTATGTTTATCATATGAAAACTATATTACTTGTTAACCATTAAGCCAATATAGGTCATAAAGTATCAACGTGCATGAATACTTAGAAGGGTGACCTCGTCATGAAATTAGAGGGGTTGCCTCTAATTAATATAAGTCTGGGTAGGAGGGATCAACTCCTTGTGAAGGATGCAAGGCACACACCTCATTCACCTAATAATACTACTAAACATGTAAACTAGGATGCACTCTTACGCCCCACATGATAATATAATAATATGGCCAAAAGATGAAAGGGACGCCACGAGCAATCACTCCACCGTGGGGAAGTCATAACACTGGTGCCTCCAGTGTTATGGTTATGGTACCTCCATAACTAGGTGGAACTGATCATGCATGTATATGGCTTAGGCATTTAAAACCAAACATAAGCAATTCAAAAAAATATAAAACATATACTGGGAAAATAGTTGGCTGCATACGGAGAATCCTAATAAGGAAAGAATGTCCATACTGAAGGACGGAGAATCCGTACCTTGTGTCCAGTGAAAGGAAAAGATGAATGAAGGAAATTCCTACACCGATCTCACTAATGCTACATAGAAATATACGTGTAAAAGTATACTGTTTACTGCGTACATAACTGATTATAATATGTTTTGACTTGTTTTATATGTTTTAGTCTTGTTTTACTTATTTTAATGTTATACTGTACTTATCATGTGTTTTAAGTCTTCTGATTAAGTATTAACTTATATTCTTGTATTATTATTCTTGTAGTGTAACAATAAATAACATTCAAAAAATAGCAGGTTTCCTAAAATAGAAAGTTTGCAAAAATAGAAAGTTTCCAGAAATAGATTAACTTCTTAAAATAGAATAGTTTCTAAAAATAGAAAGTTTCCAAAAATAGTAAGTTTCCTGAAATAAAAAGTATCCATATTTAGAAATAAGCTGAATTAATAAGCTAATAATATAAGCTTAGTTTTACTGATTAAATATACTAAGTCATGTGATTAATAGTATAGTTTATTACTTATAACATGTAAATTAAATAAACTATAGGTTATAAGATTTAATTAAATATAATCATGATTTAATTAAATTAAAGTGTATAAAATACTTAGGTTAAAACATGTATTAATATTTATTAATATAACCTAAGTCATGATTATTAATTAATTAGGTTCCATGTCTTGATAATTAATTAATACTATAGTCTAAATTAAATAAATAAATACTTATGTTAAAACATGCATTATTTACTAAATAATAATTAACCTAAGTCTATGATTAATGAAATTAATTAATAGACATGTTTTAATTAATTTAATTCTTGTAAAAATAATATTCTTGTAAAAATTAATTAAGCTTGCAAAATTTAGCCATGAACCGGACCCGTGTCTTATTAAATTGAACATGTCGTAAATCGGTCCAACAAACAACCTAAAACAGTGGCAAACCGGCTGGGCCGGTTGCCCCTGCTTTTGTAACATTGCCACCGGCTGCTGCCGGTGGTTCCCATGTCTCTCGGCTAGCCGCTTACCAAAATTGGGTTCCCACCGACTGTGTGTCGGTGGTTACCCCTGCTGCGCCGCTGTTTCCCCCTGCTTGACCCACTACTACCACTGGCTCTGTGCCGGTGGTGGTGGCTGCTACTGTCGAGACCCCAACGAACCAAGGACACCCCGACGCGAGTCGGGGCCCTTGTCCTTTCTTGCCGACCGAGACCAAGGCACACCGAGAGCCATGGGGCTCTCGGTTGGGTGTCGGCCGAACCAAAACAAACCCGAAACAAGCCCTTAATTTTCCCCACCATGATTTATAACATGTTTTTATTCTTGTTTAATTAATCCATGTTCATGTGTTCATAATCAAATTAAAAGAATAAAAGAAAAGGTTTTACGGATTACCAAAAGCGTGGAAAAGATGGAGAAAGATAACACGAGCACACTCCTTGAATTCTAACAACCAAAATCAAATCAAACACCTCTCCTTGGTGTGTTCTTGCCAGCGGCCAAAGAAAAGGAAAAGGGAGGCTAGGGTTTTTACTTTTTTGTGAAAACTATGTAAATGCATTATTTCCCTTTTTGTTATTTTTAATAAATCTAAACATGGGCTTAGCCCTTTTCTTGTTTGGTTACCGCGGCTAAAGGAGCCCACATAGGGAAACCCGAAGCCTTTCCCGTGTCTATTTTATTGTATGTTCGTATGTTCGTGTTTACATTTTACGTTATTATTAATAGTTCGTGTTATTATTAAATACTTGTACGTAACAATGTTTATCGTATTAATAATATACGTAAGTACATAATTATATGTTCTCATGTTCGTGATTTAATGTTCGTGGCTATAAGTATTATTGTTATAAATTATTGTGTACTATCAAATATTAAATACTTATCGTGTAATAACACGTACGTAATTCTTGTAATAAATATTCGTGACACACGTTCATGTTATATAAGGGAAGTTTTAATCTTTTACGTACGATTATTAGTGTACTGTTCATGGTAAAAGCATGCGGGTTTTAAAACTCTTCCCCCCTAAAAAGAATAATTCGTCCCCGAATTATAGATAAAGTAAACTGAAAGAGAAACATACCCGAATCAAACTGAGAGGGTATGTAAGATAAAAGGACATGCAGGTGACATGGTAGAAAGGAACGTGGGACGTGACATGTCTTGAAAGGACATGGAACGTGACGTGACTGAAAGAACGTATCTAATCTATAAGAGAAAATGGATAAGAATTAACGTGCAAGTGTAAATGAAACGTTATGATATAAAATAACTTAGACTAACTGATATCAGTCCCGTCTTAGCAATAATGCGCGAGACCTATTGAAACGTAGTACGTGAACAATTGTGAACGTGGTACGTGAACAATTGTGAACGTGGTACGTGAACAATTGTGAACGTGATACATGGAGATATGGTGACTGTAATATAAGAAGCATATAATGAACAATGATACATGTAACATATCGTGAACGTGGTATGTGAAACGTGGAATGAACATGACATGTGAGACATATCGTAAACATAGAATAACTTAGATGATAATGCTAAACGGTACGAGGTAAGACGTGAAATGTGACGTGGAACGTCTGTCTGAGGATGGAAAGTTTATTAAACTTGAGTATGGTCTCCTGAGTTCTCTATAAATTTTCCGGAACGAAAGTGGAAGTTAAATCGTAAGCTAGAAATCGATCATGAACGTGAATAGTTCATAAACGTGAATTCAGAAGCAAATCATGAAATTGGCTAAAGGTGTGATCGTAATAATGAATCCGAACGTGAGCCTAAATCTGATTTGATAGCCACTAGAGTCCAAGTGGTCGTACGATCTTTGGCGGAAATATCTTAAAGTCTACTACTATGAAATCTTTGCGGATGCAAGGATTTTGCAGACTTGGTCAACTGCTGACAATTCCATGGAGTTACTGTACCATTTCCATTCAGAAAGTGTTCCCGGTGGAGATAACTACTAGTATGTAGGTGTTCTATCTTAACCTGATGGTAAGATATGAACATAACTGCATCTTGTTCCCTAGAACTGTATACATAAAAGTTTGCAAAACCATGAGTCTCTACAATTAGACTTCTATTAGTGTAGGATCCTCTAGAACACATAATATAGTGTAGGATTCTCTCTTTATGCGTAAGCTTAGTCGTGGTAAGACTAGCCGTGAGAAACAATGTGATTCAGCATGTCACTGTAATCAACCAAAATTCATACTAGAAGAATTTCGTGGTGGAATTTCTTCTGTCGTAGAATTTGCAACATTGTGCGAATATGGTCATCGTACCCTTCCCTATACTTAGAGAAGGTCGGGTTTTCATTTGATGAAAATACTGATGAATTTGTTTATGAGTTCGTGGAACTCAATTTATTAAGTCCATAATGCTGTTGGAGCATTTATAAGGCTAAAATAAATCATGAATTTAGCATGACCAAGTCGTGTATAATTAGCAATCATGGAAATGTCCTGCTCTTTCACTTGTCAATGCTGGCAGCATGATCGTAAGTCGATCTTGGGAAAAGTGGTTAGCAACCTAAAGTTGATCCAACCCATTTTCAATAAGTGGAGGGAAATAACGGTCATAAATGGTGATTTGTTTAAATCGACGGTAGTCGACACATAATCTTATGTTACCGTCCTCCTCCTTGAAGGTTCTTCTGGAATTTATATCGGAACATTCCGAAATAATCGATTGGTTATGAATAAAGGAACTTCAAAAGTCGTGTCATCAGTAGTAGCTGGAAAAAATCTTCGTAGCTACGGGATAACAAACACGTGCTTGTTAAGCATAATGATTTGTACAGATTTTCATGATGGAATATCATGCTGAATTTATTCAGGAGCCTGAACATCGTTGTACATAATCTGATATGAATGACGACCAATCGTAGCATGGTGTGATGTTCATAGTCCAAAATCAGAATCATATTTAACTCGCACCTGTCCGATGTAAGTGCGTTAGCAGTTTAGATCTTATTATTTGACTGAAGGAAAAACCTTCCTACACATGGGTGGTACGAATGGCGTCGTTTATGGTCATGGATATATGAAATATGGGTTCAAGAAATGAAAGTGTCATGAAGTAAACTTGACAGATCTTACTGAATGTGTTTCGCCTGTCTCATACAGAACGAACTCTGCATGTCCCAATGCGAATGATACGCTGGTGATGGTACTGAAATTATTGTGGCCTGATTAATACAGGGCACAACAGGATGGATATACCCCTTGAAGGGCACCCTGAATTTCTTAGGTCTGTTGTAGAAGATAGACGTGAGTCATGTGTCTTGACTCGTATCTTGAGAAAATATGCGTATGACATGTGTTTTGACTGATGTCTTGACATGTGTCTTCAGAAAATATACGTGAGACATGTGTCTTGACTGATGTCTTGACATGTGTCTCGAGGTGTGAAACGAATGAAACTGAAACTCTTAAGTTATAATGCCAGAATTGGTGAATCGGTTTGACTGCTGGCCCTTTACATTTCTGATCACGTCCGTGACCGTTGTGCTGTTGTGATCGCTAGAATAGCTACTGTCACCGTGGTGGTTACTGTCGTTTTGTCTGTCAGTTCTATGATGGTCATTCTCATGACTGTGATTCATGTAACCATTTAGATGAGTGGTCGGCTGGTGTCGGTTCTTACTCATATGACTGAAAAGACAACTGATTAACGTGTGACATGTAACTAGGAATTAGGGACATAGATTGTGATGGAAATCATCTGGTGGTGAAGCATCTTCTCGTCCAATCAATTCGATCGAACGCCTTTGTCTTCGTCTTGTATGGTCTCCAGGTTGTGAACATCATCAGCATATCGTAGCGTCTCTAACTAATCAGCAGCATCAATCATTTAGTAACATCTCCTAGTTATGAGGGGCATCAACATATTGTAGAACCTTAATAAGGGGAATACGCCTGAGATGATTTAGCATCGAATAATGAATACTCGTGGAGTTTTGTAAGTGGAATACACATGGATTGTGGTACGTGTAATACACATGGAATTCGGTACTTGGAGTACACATGGAATGCACATGAAATGATCGATATGGGTCGATCATCTGACATGATTTTACAGGAAATGATTGGTTAAACGGTTAAAAGATCAAACTGGACTGAGCATCATGATAGCCTAGCAATTTCAACATATACATCATTCTAGTTACGTATAGAAAACACCCAGAAGATTGGTGAAACAAAATTCAACAATGATAAGCACGAAAGCATGGTTAATGGAGACCAACCATGACTATCATAAAAGCATGATTTACTGGAATCTTTCAGTGTCTAGCATGAGGGCATGATCGACATGATGAGAACATAATCAACCTGATGAGACTTAAGACATACTTAACATGACGATGAAATCAACATGAAAAATCTTGGAATAAAATTAATCATAAGGGAGCATAAAGCGTAATCAGCATGAAAATGAAGTTAACCATGATAGTATGAAAACATAATCGACATAAAGATCATGAAATTTAATGAGTGGTCATGAAATAAATATGACCATAATGAGATGATATTTGAAAATCACTGGTGTGAACGACCATGGATCGGTTCACAATACAAAATTAATATGATTAATCTGATTAGAGCATAATATAACTAAACATGAACAAAATTTTATGCAATAATCATGAAAAAAATTTTGCGTGAAAACAGTGCATGAATGCATGATGCAGTTTGTAAAACTTTTATGTGCGAAGGTAAACGCCTATGGTCAGTTTACCCAAAACAAAATGACAGGGCGTGGGGACGCCTATGGGTTGGTCCCAAAGGTAAAAGTTACGATAAAAGCACATGCGGCTAAATAGGGCCAGTCCTGTACCAACCATTACTTAGTCAAAATTCCTGCAACAGATGACATATGATAGAAATGCATGAATGCATTAACATAAATAAGTAAAAATCATTGTCAAAACTTAACAGAAAATTTTTATGTGACTAATTATGAACTACTGGGGTTCAGTCCACATAGTCACAGTTCATGAGGAATATCATGCATAGACAATGACACATAACTAAGTATGGATAACGGTTGTTCAGTCCATATTAGTAAAAACAATATTGATGAAAACATCATGGTTAAAACAACGAAGTGTTGAAAACATCATGGTTAAAACAACAAGGTGCTGAAAACATCAATACGTGAAATAACAGCGTTGGCTTTGGAAGCTCCTGGTGACTACCCACTAGTCACAGGTCAAGTTTTAGAGCCTACAGGTCAAAGCCTTGGCTCTGATACCATAATTGTAACACCCCACTTTGATAAGTGGACCGTTACGCGTAATTATGGCGTGTCATCAAAGCATGTAAGGTAATATATAGTAAAACATACATGACTATAGGGAAAACTGGAATCAAACATCGGTTCCAAAACATAAGCCCAAAACATAAATAAAGTAAATGAAATGAATGAAAGACTAAACAAGCATAAGTATATGAAGGCGAAAAGGAGAAGAAGTCTATGGAAGCTTCCATCCTATGCAGGTCCTCCAAATGCTCGAGTCTGTCCTTGGTACCTGCCGTTTTAGGACATGGAAAGGAAAGTAACAGCTGAGCAAAACGCTTAGTGCACGGATATACGACATAATATGAATGACTGAAACATAACAAAGACTTAATAGCAACGTAAATGTATAAGTCCTGGAAAACCTGGTATAACTTAGTAAAACTGGTTTTATGGTTTGAAAAGCCTTATGTTTATCATATGAAAACTGTATTACATGTTAACCATTAAGCCAATATAGGTCATGAAGTATCAACGTGCATGAATACTTAGAGGGGTGACCTCTTCATAAAAATTGAGGGGCTGCCTCTAATTAATATAAGTCTGGGTAGGAGGGATCAACTCCTTGTGAAGGATGCAAGGCACACACCTCATTCACCTGATAATACTACTAAACATGTAAACTAGGATGCACCCATACACCCCACATGATAATATAATAATATGGCCAAGAGCTGAAAGGGACGCCACGAGCAATCACTCCGTCGTGGGGAAGCCATAACTCTGGTGCCTCCAGTGTTATGGTTATGGTACCTCCATAACTAGTTGGAACTGGTCGTGCATGTATATGGCGTAGGCATTTAAAACTAAACATAAGCAATTCAAAAACATATAGAACATATATTGGGAAAACAGTCGGCTGCATACAGGGAATCCTAATAAGGAAAGAATGTCCATACTGAAGGACGGAGAATCCGTACCTTGTGTCCAGTGAACGGAAAAGATGAACGACGGAAATTCCTACTCCGATCTCACTAATGCTACATAGAAAGATACGTGTATAAGTATACTGTTTACTGCGTACGTAACTGATTATAATATGTCTTGACGTGTTTTATATGTGTTAGTCTTGTTTTACTGATTTTAATGTTATACTGTACTTATCATGTGTTTTAAGTCTTCTGATTAAGTATTAACTGATATTCTTGTATTATTATTCTTGTAGTGTAACAATAAGTAACTTTCTAAAAATAGCAGGTTTCCTAAAATAGAAAGTTTCCAAAAATAGAAAGTTTCCAGAAATATATTAACTTCTTAAAATAGAATAGTTTCTAAAAATAGAAAGTTTCCAAAAATAGTAAGTTTCCTAAAATAGAAAGTTTCCATATTTAGAAATAAGCTGAATTAATAAGCTAATAATATAAGCTTAGTTTTACTGATTAAATATACTAAGTCATGTGATTAATGGTATAGTTTATTCCTTATAACATGTAAATTAAATAAACTATAGGTTATAAGATTTAATTAAATATAATCATGATTTAATTAAATTAAAGTGTATAAAATACTTTTGTTAAAACATGTATTAATATTTATTAATATAACCTATGTCATGATTATTAATTAATTATGTTCTATATCTTAATAATTAATTAATACTATAGTCTAAATTAAATAAATAAATACTTGTGTTAAAACATGCATTATTTACTAAATAATAATTAACCTAAGTCCATGATTAATTAAATTAATTAATAGACATGTTTTAATTAATTTAATTCTTGTAAAAATAATATTCATGTAAAAGTTAATTAAGCTTGTAAAATTTAGCCATGAACCGGACCCGTGTCTTATTTAATTAAACATGTCGTGAATCGGTCCAACAAACAACCTAAAAAAGTAGCAAACCGGCTGGGCCGGTTGCCCCTGCTTTTGTAACATTGCCACCGGCTGCTGCCGGTGGTTCCCATATCTCTCGGCTAGCCGCTGACCAACATTGGGTTCCCAACGACTGTGTGTCGGTGGTTACCCCTGTTGTGCCGCTGTTCCCCCTGCTTGACCCACTACTGCCACCGACTGAGTGCCGCTGGTGGTGGCTATTGCTGCCGAGACCCCAACGAACCACAAGGACACCCCAACGCGAGTCGGGGCCCTTGTCCCTTGCTGCCGACCGAGACAAAGGCACACCAAGAGCCATGGGGCTCTCAGTTGGATGTCAGCCGAACCAAAACAAACCCGAAACAATCATTTAATTTTCCCCACCATGATTTATAACATGTTTTTATTCTTGTTTAATTAATCCATGTTCATGTGTTCATAATCAAATTAAAAGAATAAAAGAAAAGGTTTTACGGATTACCAAAAGCGTGGAAAAGATGGAGAACGATAACACGAGCACACTCCTTGAATTCTAACAACCAAAATCAAATCAAACACCCCTCCTTGGTGTGTTCTTGCCGGCGGCCAAAGAGAAGGAAAATGGAGGCTAGGGTTTTTACTTTTTTGTGAAAACTATGTAAATGCATTATTTCCCTTTTTTTATTTTTAATAAATCTAAAAATGGGCTTGGCCCTTTTCTTCTTTGGTTTCCGCGGCTAAAGGGGCCCACATAAGGAAACCCAAAGCCTTTCCCGTGTCTATTTTATTGTGTGTTCGTATGTTCGTGTTTACATTTTACGTTATTATTAATCGTTCGTGTTATTTATAAATACTTGTACGTAACAATGTTTATCGTATTAATAATATACGTAAGTAAATAATTATATGTTCGTGGTTCTAGGTTCATGATTTCATGTTCATGATTTTATGTTCGTGACTATAATTATTATTGTTAATACCCATCGTGTACTATCACGTATTAAATACTTATCGTGTAATAACACGTACGTAATTCTTGTAATAAATATTCGTGACACATGTTCATGTTATATAAGGAAAGTTTTAATCTTGTACGTACGATTATTAGTGTATTATTCATGGTAAAATCATGCGGGTTTTACAGTACATGGAGTACACGTGGAATGCACATGAGATGATCGGTATGGTGTCAACCATCTGACATGATTTTAAAGGAAATAACTGATTAAACGGTTAGAAAACCGAACTCAAGCGAACCACATGATAGCCTAGCTATTCCAACATAGACATAATTCTGGTTGCTTAGAGAAACATAAAAGTATGATTCAACGAAATTCAACGATGACCAGCATGAAAGCATGATTAATAAAAACCAACCATGAATATCATGAAAGCAGGATCAAATGAAATCCATCAATGTATAGCATGAAAGCAAAATCAACATGATAAAAAAATAATCAACATAAGGAGGCATGCAACATAATCAGCATGAAAACGAAATCAACATGAGAGTATAAAAACGTAGTTGTCATAAAGAACATAAAAGCACAATCAACAGAGACTTAACATTGGTTGGTGTGGACTGCTATGGTTCAATCCACAAAATTCGAAGAAAAGACGGGTGACTAAGTATGGATGATTATGGTTCAATCCATACTTGTCAAATTTCAAGGGAAAAATATCATGGATAGAAATTAACAACATGAGACTAAATATGGACGGCTGTGGTCCAATCCATACTAGCCAAAACTTCAATGAAAACATCGTGAGTAAGGATTCAACAATACTCAAAAAATATGTTGGGAATTATTATCAAGTGTCAAGTACCGTTAGTGTAATGTTAAGTACTGTTAGTATCTTTCAAGTACCGTTAGTGTTAACGTAGTACATAGTAAGTACTGCTACTTATAAAGTAAGTACTGCTATTATTTAGGAAGAATATATCTTCGTATAAGATATGTCATAGTTTATAGTAAGAGTATATCTTATGTGATATACTTAATAGTTAGAATATAGATAATATATCGTCTGTGATATAGTTATCTTTATAGAATATTCTAAGGATTCTAGGGTTCCTTACTCTATAAAAGGAACATAGGTATGATGTCATTCATGTACCTCATTCAAGTCGATTAATAAGAGAATCGAATAGTTAATAGTAATTTTGCTCTTCTATGTTTTATAAGTTAGATTCGGCATTACTTATTTAGTTTGAGTAAGAGTTCTCATAGTGTTTTAGTTTGATTACAAACTACTATACTAGTTCTTAACATAATATAGATCCAACCAAAGGGATCAACAAGTGGTATCAGAGCTTGTTGAGAAACTCTGAAAAAGAAGAACACAAACCCTAAACACTCCACTCACACCAAAACTCAATGTCTCAACCTGGTGATGACCCTCACTTGGAAGATATTCTAGATCCTGATCCAATACCACAAGGACAGCCTCAAGTCGTGCATGATGCACCACCACAAGGTGTTCAAGCCGTAGATGTTGTAGTTACTCCTTCAACTACAACACCTTCCCATACTCTTTCTGCTGTCAAACTCCCAGTTCTCAAGGGTGATAACTATGAGACATGGGCTATGCAGATGGAACATTACTTGAATCACACAGACTATACTCTGTGGCAAGTTATAAGGAATGGGAATACACCTAAGAAGCTGTACTGGTTACCTGATGGTACATGCTATGCTCTAACTGCTGTAACTGCAGAGGAGATACAAACAGAGATCAGAGAAAGAAACGCCAGAACTGCTTTAGCTATGGCACTCTGTAGAAGATATCCTACCTAGCTTTCATCATTACAAAGATGCAAAGGCTATGTGGGAAGCTATAAAACTTAGATTTGGAGGCAATGACAAATCTAAGAAGATAAAGAAGATTGTTCTTAAGCAATAATTTGATAACTTCTCAATTTTCAATATAGAAGGAATCCGTGGTGGCTATGGAAGGTTCAGTAAGTTGTTGATTCAATTGGCAGTTTATGGACAAATAATTCCTAATGAAGAAGCTAATCTGAAGTTCTTAAGAAGTGTTCCACAAGAATAGAAAGCAATGGCTATGCACTTCATCACAAGAGATGATCTGGATACAATTCCTTTTGATCATCTCTATAACAATCTTAGATCTTATGAGATGGATGTTAATAGCATTGAGGTGACCAAAGCAGCAGCAGCAACAAAGTCTAACTTGGCTTTTGTGTCAGAAGGTAATGGCGGTACTTACTTCCAAAAAACCGCCGGAGGATCAAGCAGCGGTACTTACTTCCAAAATACCGCTGGAGGACACACAAGCAGTACTTACTCGCCAAGCACTGAAGGCAGTCCTATGGTCTCCCAAAGTCTACAAGGGAGATCTTCACTATTGTTTAGTGACAATGATGCCTTCTCACTCTTTGCTGGACAAGACAACAGGCCAAGACTAACTCTCAATGACTTGTTCCAAATGGATGATGCTGATGTTGAAGAGATGGATCTCAAATGGCAAGCTGCTATGATTTCAGTGAGATCTAATAGGTTCTTTAAGAAGACTGTAAGGAAGATGACTGTTGATCCTAATGAACCATTAGGATATGACAAGTTAAAAGTTGAATGCTATAACTATGGAAGGAATGGACACTTTGCAAGAGAGTGCACTAGAGACAAGGCTAAAAGTAGCAGTCAGAAGTCCAAAAACAGCTATAGAACCAGTCCAAGGATTACTGAATGTGTTCCAATAGGAAACATCAGGAGTCCCAAAGGAGCCAAAGCCTTAGTGACTGTAGATGGGGTGGTGAATTGGGCTGAAGATGAGGAAGAAGAAGAGCTTGGTCTGATGGCTCTCTCACATGAAGATACCGAGGGGCATCTAATTGATGAATTGAAAGATAAAGGCATAGTAGATAGTGGATGCTCAAGACACATGACAGGAAACAAAGATTTCCTTGCTGAATTTGAAGAATTCAAAGGTGGACCAGTAGCCTTTGGAGGTAGCAAAGGTCGAATCACTGGCAAAGGAAAAATCAATACAGGGAAGTTGGAATTTGAAGATATGTTCTTTGTAAAAGAACTGAATGAATTCAATCTCTTTTCTATGTCACAAATGTGTGATAAGAAGAACAAGGTGTTGTTTACAAATACAGACTGCTTGGTGCTCTCCAAAGACTTTGAGATGCCTAAAGAATCTCAAATATTGCTCAAAGTACCTAGGAAAGAAAATATGTACACCTTTAATCTTCATACTATTACTCCAACAAGTGGAATAACATGTTTGCTAGCTAAGGCTTCTAATGATGAGTCTAGTTTATGGCATAGGAGGTTAGTATGTGAATTTCAAGAATCTTAATAGGTTAGTGAATAAGAATTTGGTTAGAGGTTTACCTAACAAATCTTTTCAAAATGATTTCACATGTACTGCTTGTCAGAAAGGTAAACAACATAGAACTTCTTGTAAGACCTAGAATGACAATACTGTGACAAAGCCTTTGCAACTTTTGCATATGGATTTATTTGGTCCAGTTTTTGTTAGGAGCATTAGTCATAAGACTTTTAGTCTAGTCATAACTTATGATTATATTAGATTTAGTTGGTTTTTCTTTTTAGCTCTTAAAAGTAAAACCACGGATTTACTTAAGGATTTTATCACTTTAGTTGAAAAGCAGTTCACTAAACAGTTATTAATCATTAGGACAGATAATGGGACAGAATTCAAGAATGCTGAATTTGATGAATTATGTAGGTCTAAAGGCATCAAGAGACAATTTAGTAATCCTAGGACTCTACAACAAAATGGACTAGATGAAAGGAAGAATAGGACACTAATTGAGGCTGCTAGAACTATACTCGTTGATTCCCTTTTTCCAAATACATTTTGGGCAGAAGCAAACAATACTGCATGTTATGTGTTAAATAGAGTCTTAGTGACCAAGCCTCAGAATAAGACACCTTATGAACTTTTGACTGGTATTAAGCCTATCATAAGTTATTTAAGACCTTTCGGGTGTCATGTGTCTATACTAAATACTCTTGATCACTTGGGGAAGTTTGATGGTAAATCTGATCCAGGATATCTTGTAGGATATTCATTACAAAGTAAAGCATATAGGGTTTACAACTTGGCATCTAAAAAGGTTGAAGAAGATGCCCATGTTAATTTCTTAGAAAATAAACCCAATGTTCTAGGAATAGATTATGCTTGGATGTTTGATTTAGATTATCTAACTAATTTCATGGATTACTATTCTGTGCAAAAGGATTGTCAAACTAACAATGCAGGTGAAGAGATTGGTACAACTAAGACATGTACACAAGGATATTCTTCTTCAACAGACTCTTAGGATGATGATGTTCACATCTATGTACCCAGTATGCCTACTGTTACTCCTATAACTGCTACTCCCAAGAAGAAAAAATTGCAATCCACTGATGATCAAGCCTCCCAAGAGCTTCAGAGGCTTCAAGATCAAGAAAAGAATGCTACAAGTGCTGATGAGCATTCAGGAGAAGAATCTTTGGAGTCACAACACTCAGCAGTACATACTATACCTAGCGATACCTCATCTGCAAGTACTGCTAAGTCAAAATCTGCAAAGTCTGTTGACTCATTAGAAGATATTTTACAAGCTATGGACGATGAAGACATGTTTGCAAGTCTAGCTGAAGGAATCTTCTCCAAAGCTTCCTATGATGAGCAAGGTGTAGTAACTGATTTTAATAATTTGGAAACAGAAATTCGAGTCAGTTCTATTCCCACTCACAAAGTCAACAACAACCATCCTACTACTCTTATTATTGGAGATCCCAAGTCTACTGTGCAAACCAGAAGACAACTTCAAGCCAATACTGAAACTCATGGACTTGTGAGTTATGTCAAACAACAGCAGAGAACAAATCATAAAGATATTCAGCATTGTTTGTTTGCCTTTTTCATATCACAAGTAGAGCCCAACAATATTTCCCAGGCTCTTGATGAAGAAAGTTGGGTAGTACAAGTCTATGTTGATGACATCATTTTTGGTTCAACCAAGAAATCATGGTGTGAAGAGTTTGAGGATTTGATGAAAGAAAGATTTCAGATGAGTTCTATGGGAGAACTTACTTTCTTTTTCGGACTACAAGTCAAACAGATGAAAGATGGAATATTTATCAGCCAAGATAAATATTTTGCTGAAATCTTGAAAAAGTTTTCATGTATGGATTCAAGGAGTACAAGCACACCTTTTGAAGATAAGAAGTATTTATCAAAAGATGAACATGGTGAAGATGTTGATATTCATCTATATAGGTCAATGATTGGCTCATTGATGTATCTTACTGCTTGAAGACCAGATATTATGTTTGATGTGTGTGCCTGTTCAAGATTCCAAGTTAACCCAAATGTTTCACATCTACATGTTGTGAAGAAGATTTTTAAGTATCTTAAAACTCAACCTAATTTAGGATTTTGGTATCCTAGAGATTCAACCTTTGAATTGGAAGCTTACTCAGACAGTGATTATGCTGGAGCTAATTATGATAGGAAATCCACAACAGGATGTTGTTAATTCCTAGGCAGAAGACTCATATCATGGTAGTGTAAGAAGCAAACCATTGTTGTTACTTCTACCATTGAAGCTGAATATGTAGCTGCTGCTCATTGTTGTGGACAAGTACTTTGGATTCAAATCAATTGTTAGATTATGGGTTCAACTTCATGAACACTAAGATTTACATTGATAATGAGAGTACTATATGCATTGTCAAAAATCCAGTATTTCACTCCAAGACCAAGCATATTGAAATAAGACATCGCGTTATAAGAGATGCCTATGACAAGAAGCTTATTCAAGTCTTGAAGATTCATACAGACAACAATGTAGCTAATTTGTTGACCAAGACATTTGATACTAAGAGATTTGAATTCTTGGTGACACATATTGGTATGCTTAACCAATAAACTGCTGCATATGTTGAGGGGAGGTAACAACTATACAATTTTTATGCTAATTTTATTGTATAGTATATGTTTTGTGTTTTTTATGTGATTGCAGGTTGATAGTATAAAATAAATGAGGTTACAACGTTGATGGATTGCATGAAACGGTCTTATGTTTGAGGTACCGCTTTACTGCTAAGTACCAGTGGGCAAATTTGAAATACCGTGTATGTTCCATGTACCGTTACATAACCGTTGTACCGTTGAGGGTGTCTTTTGTAAATTTGGCGGTTTCTTCGTGGATGGGTTATTTCCTTCTATAAATACCAACCCTAATTTGTGACAGTCCGTCAATTTATGGTTAATATTTTATTCTCAAGTATTATTTAAAAACATTATTTTAATGTTATATTATGAACTCACTCATTTTTGGGAAGAAATTTGAGTTTACATCTTAAGGTAGCATCGACTACGTCTAGACCGCAGGATTCTACGTTACGTGCTTACGTTTACATACACCGTTTTTGATGACAGTCCGACATTTCAGGAAATAAATGTATCCGTGAATATTATTTTGGAATTTTAAATTTGTGTTGGTTCATAAACTCACAAATTTACGAGAAGAGATTAGGACTTACGTGAATAATTTAACGTCTTTTACGATTAAACCGGAAACCCTAGGATTACGTATTTACGTTTTTTAACTCTGTTTTTATGAGACAATTTTAGTTAGATTCGTTTTGTGCCGTTGATTCATAATTTATAAAAACGTTTTTCGTAAAACAACCCGAGGGTACGCAAATCGAGGAAACTAGAATCGAGGAGTACCCGTAAATTAGTGGGATGAGACAAGATAAATCTTGCTCCACCCCACAAATGGGCGGCAAAGCTTAAGCTACACACCTCATGAGGTGTTAACTTATAACAACAATTGATAACACTTGTCCTTCTCTTATTACAAACCACTTAACAACATCAAAACAAGCTTCCATAAACTACTACCTTCATTTTCAACATGCAAATCTCACAACCTCTCCCTTTTCCTCTCATTTTGTCGTCCACCATAGCTCCACCACCACCATGATTCATCAAATCTAACCATAAATCTTATTTTATTTCTACATATGATGATGTCCTTTTGAAGACTTGAAGATTGGAGGTAATTCTAACATCCAAAGAGGAGATTTCTTGGTGTCATAGGGCTGATTTCCCACAAGGAGTTTATAAAGATTGGTGGACTTGAAGATGATATTGGTTTATCACAAGTTTTGCCATCAAAATCCAAGCCTTGTTCATCAAAAACTCATCTTTTCATCACTAATGATGGTATACAGATTGTTTCTTCCTATCCTCTTGTTATTTTGATTATGTAATATTGTATTTTCTTTATTTATGTATATGTATATGATGATGAATGATGATTAAAAATATTATGTGGGGATTTGGAGTTGATAAACATGGGTAAAAAGATGGAAAACCACATGTAAAACGGTTAAATCATGCTCAAAATAGTTGGCTGTATAAAAACAGTAAGCAACCATATGATAAACTGATAAAATGGCATAGTGGAATAAATATAGAGTAAGTATTAAGTCTTGTACACATGTGAGAGTTGGACATGCAATGGAATCATTATAATGAGTGAGATATGATCAAAACAAAATTGATGTATCAATCTGAATAGTCTGTTTTGTGAGGACAGTTAGGGATGCTTAGACTTGGATTGAGCAGTAGCTAAAACTAAGTTATTTGTAAAAAATAAAATGAAGTTTATTTCATCCAAAATTGAGCTTATATCTTCTTGTAGAACTCAAGATATGATAAAAATGGTGAAAGTGAAACTAAAAATCAGATTTTGTGAAATTAAAGTATAATAGTATTATAATAGCACTCAAATAAATATAGTATAAAATGTAAATTAAGACCCACTAACTTATATATTACATTTATATAATTATGTACAATAATAAATAAATGGGACATTTATAAAAATGGTAATTTGATAAGTTTTATAAGTTATAAAACTATAAACATGATTTTACGTCTTTTCGGCTAAAACCGTAAAATTAACGTTTTCGTCAATTAAAACTTGGACGGTCGGACCCGTCTAATGTAAACTTTTTATAACTCATATACTGATGTATAAGTATATTTTACAAAGTAAAAACTGATAAAACCCGAGCTTTATAACATATGGACATTAACGGGCCAAATTAGCCTTATTGGACTATTAATCCAACTAATTTGGCTAAACACTAATAAACTTGCTTATTGGGCTTAACCCACTTGGGCCCAACATGTAAGCATAGGACTGATGATTAAAAATTATAAGATGGACTAATATAAGGTAATGGGCCTATAATGGGCTTATTGGGCCTTGACAAGTAAAGAAGTTAAACTAGTGAAACTAGTATGAAAATTTAACAGCCCATGACATTATAATGGGTAAATAAAGACGTACAATCCCACTTGATCATCATCATATTTATAAAATAATCATATATATACATAGTTATTATTTTTATAAAGTCATTGGACAAAAGTCTAAGACGAGTATTATGTGTCTAGGTTTCCGTGATTGAAGCACGTATCGTACATCCGAATTGCCGATAACCCGCCTTCCCACATCAACGTGAGTTCATAGCCTCGCACTCTTTTAAATGTTTTATGAAATGTTTTATAAACCTGCGAGGGAGATAACATGTTAGTTTTTAATAAAATAGGGCACCAGTTGTCCCGATTGTTTGTTTATTGATATGGACCTGAAAGATTGAATGACCTGATGAATGAGATGAAATGGATTATTATTAGTTAAGTTATGTCACTAAAAGTCCCATTAGCATGAATTGTGAACTACCGGGGGTTTGGTAGACGCCTATGCATATAATAGTACTATTTGGGGAAGATCACCCCAGTTCGCGCCTTGACGGTTGATCCCCGTTGTGCCACGGTGATGGGCAAGCGAATTTATGTATGAGAGTGATATAATTAGCGTGATTATTGTGACGACACGCTGTTTTAGATGGGCAAAGGAGTTACGGGCTAGCTACTCGATATATTAAAGAAAGGTAACAATGTCATGCGGCTAAAGTAATCCGATAATAAAAATATTGAACTACAATATATTGCCTGACTAGCAATATGGGGTCTTATTACTGATATTGTGTTTGTGTTTTGGTTTTACATAACTGTTTTATATAGCAGTGTTTATTAAATTCCATACTACGTTATAAAACGTATTGTATGATGTTTTTACGACATTGGTTCGTATAATGATTTTGAAGGCAAAAGCCTATATTGTAATTTACGACAAAGAGTCGTATAAAATGTTTTTGGCCTACTTTATGGCCTACGACAAATATTCGTACAAAATGATATTCGGTAATAATTATATACTGGTGATATATTAATGGTTTTTATTAAACTCTATGAATTCACTCGTCGTTTTCGCTGACCTTTTCTTTTAACATGTTTTATCTCCGGTACTTGAAGGTAATTCTCGGGAAGACGACAAGAATTCATGGCCCGCACTTAAATAACAATTTCTATTCAAATGTTTTATAAAATTATATGAATTACTATGACTTGGGACCTATGTAAATTGATATTTATGAATGGAAAATGCATTATTATTAAATGACGCGATTTTTAAGCGTTGTCTATGATTTGAGTCTTGTGTTATCCCGTAACATCAACGACTCTTCCGCTAAACTAAAGTATGAATATTTGGGGGTGTTACAGTTTGGTACTAGAGCTGTCGTTATAGAGAACGAAAGATTTTTAAAACCAAGGTTTTGAATAAAACATTTCAAAATCTTATAACTATAAACATTTTTCTCAAAATGTCTAAAAATCTTTTGACAATAACGGTGCCGAAGAATTCCCGAGTTACCAATAAGGCCAGACTGAGAAGTGTTATTTTAATATATATAAAACTTAGATTATATATATATATATATATATATATATATATATATATATATATATATATATATATATATATATATATATATATATATATATATATATATATATATATATATATATATATATATATATATATATATATATATATATATATATATATATATATATATATATATATGATGTAATTTGATTACATGATTGTTTGATGATTATTTTAAATATTTATATGAGGTATTTATACGATGTAGATTGTCACAAGGAACCCTAACTCCTCTAGCAAATCAATCGAAGCTATTCCCGTAGGAATTCTAGCTATTCTAGATCTAAACCAAGTTGTGGATATTTATGATCCCAACAAAATGGTTAATATTCGTAGAAATGTTAATATTAGTTGATTGTGATATTGAAGAAGAATTGGCGAGATTAATCTGATGTCGATATCATGACGATCTTTACTTATAGAGTGGAGTTTGACAAAACCTTACCACCTAGAAAGATGTCATCTGATTTGGTGTCACCCAATTCTTAATTTGAAATCGAAAAGGTGAATGTTACACTTGAGGCTGACATTGGAACCATTACCCAAAAGCCTCATGCCACTAGTACCTTTTCGAGAAGTCTATCTGAATGTGTGAGTCATCTCATACTAGTGACTCATTTGATAATTATTGTTGTAAGAGCTATAGGATTGGAAATTAAGTGTTGTTCATGTCGAGCTTTTATTGCCTTTACAAGGCCTAAGAATAAGATTGAAAGTATTGGAGAATGAGGTAGAATGTCGCATTGAGTATAATTTGGTTGAAACTTGAATAAAGTAAAAAAATTAACTCGTATAAAATATGAGATTGTTAAGAGGAAGTTGTTAAGTCCTGTGATTGAATTATAAGGTTTTAAATGATTGTTGATTCATGTTAAGGGTTGTTCCTAGGCCATTGTCCACTAACGAGGATGCCCAGTGTTCAAGAAATAAATTGAAGAAATCTTCTTCTGAATTGGGACCGATGGATCTTCCGGGACAGGTGGAACCCCTAATGACTCTTGTAGATTAGTATTCATTGTGGTATCTTTTAAAAATCCATAACTTAACTGAGACATCAGTTGGTAGGATGAGTTCTTGGAATTGTATGACATAGTGACACGTAATGTGTTACGGTACAATTTTGACTTATTTGTGATTAATGAAAAGACTACCTTTTATTGCTAAATCTTACATGTATCGATATATCTATCTGTTCTTGCTTCATCTCAATGTTCGCATTAGTGATGTAACCATTGAACAAGTACTCATCTCGATTTGAGTTACGTTGTGGATTATTCTTTTTGAGTGCCATCGAGATCGTGAACCTCATGATTATTTGGCTAAAACTCATTTCCTATCATAATGTAGTTAGTTCTTAGTGAACAACTCTTCATCACTCCTTTGCAGATCACTCATTGTTTTATAAGCTAAAACAGTATCCCTTGAGAAAATTGAATTTTCATCACCATAAGGATTATTCAGAGTGAGGTTTATAAGTAATTGTTATTGAAATAAAGTTGTTTGTGAAATACCTTGGAAAACTTAATTGTTTCCATAACAAAGAACATCTCTGTAAATTCATTTGAATTAAACATGAGTATATATTTTAAACATGATGACAAAGTTTTGACGAACTAAGTATTGCATAGTTAATCCTAAAGTTGTATATAGATGCGCGCCTACGTACAATTTGGAATGGACCATGCAAGGCTGATTAGTAGTCACCATGAATTGTTACTAAACATTACATTTTCTTTGTAATTGTGAAAAATTGAATTTTTATGAGATCTACAAGAAGTGCAAAATAGGGACATATTATTAGGGACATCTACATATGTGCCCGTACCATTTATCTTCTGAATCGAATTTACTTATCTGTGGATATTGTCTTAATTTACAATTGATATTCCCCTCTTGTCCAATTCTCTCATGGTGAGATTCTTTGGAAAAGTATCTAATTACCGAGTGTTGATACCCGACTGGGTGTATCCACAATCCTATCATTCCTTTTGATTAGATTTCATTTGAATGACCTGGGTAAAGATCCGAGGAGCTTTCGAATGCGTACTGAATTCATGAAAACGTGAGATATACTCATATTCGTTAATGTTTTCATCAGTATCTGATTTGAAATTCTCTCGCGTAAATTATGCGCTGAACTTACTCTTTTAATGTTAGCTATGTCTCCATACATCCTTGAATTTGTGAAGGATAATGAGTTATTATTAGTCTTTTGAGAAGTTCACATCTTATCAACGGTAATGAAACTAGAAAGTCGATAGTGCCAGTGGAATGGATTAACTAATTATGACAAGACGACATTGTCTTAATTGATAGGAACTCGAGTAGAAATCCCCTAAAAGATAAGATGTTGATTATCAAAAGTGATCTAAATAATTCTTGATGAATTACCTAGACTTTCGCCATTAAGGCAAGTTGAATTTGGTATTGATTGTATTCCCGGTGCTACATCTATGGCGTGTGCACCTTACTCCAGCACCATCTGAATCAAAAGAGTTACCGTACAACTGAGAGAGTTGTCGGAGAAAGCTTTTATTTTACCAAGCTCGCCATCATGAAGAGTTATGGTGTTATCATTCCTTGTATTTTTTGAATTACCGTAAACTAAGTAAATTGATGATCAAAATCTGTATCCACTACCCAAGATGATAGATTTGTTCGATCTTTTACAAGGTTCTAGTGTATATTCAGAAATTTGATCCACGACATGGTTATCATCAATTTCGCGTTTGCGAAAAAGATTATCCATTCCAATCACTACATCTAGAACTTGTAATGAACATTATGAGTTTCATGTGATGTCGTTTGGATTGACCAATACACATGTAGCATCCATAAATTTGGTGAACCACGTGTGTAGGCTGTAATTTGATAAATTCATGCTTGTGATCATTAAGAACCATCTGTTTGTTCTAAGAATAAGAAGGACTTAATATTCATTCATAAACTGCCCTGTGATGGCCGAGTAGCGAAAACCTGTACCTTGAATATTTAACATGTGGTTTAAGGCTTAATCCTTTACATTATTTGACCATGTGATTAATAGATAATGGAATTTATATTGACTCGTCAAAGACTAAGAGCCATTAAGGCTTTGGGATATAACAAAAAGAAAGTGCGAAAATGTTTTGACAGATATTTTATCAAAGGATTTTTAGAAATCATTCTCTTATACCCAAATTATTTAACTAAACTCCTTTTAGGGGTAAATGTTTGTGTATACCTCAAAACAACCTAAGAGGGATTGAGGAAACCATTTAAACTATGATTTGGGATATGGAACGACAATTTTTGCTTTTCAACTAAGGAAATTTTGACCAAAGTATAAACAAATATTTTTTGAACATTTAATTATTCTCAATAAATCAACAAAAATCGTGTTAATTAAATTCAAATTTATTTTGAACATATATTTTTTTTATAATTAGACGAACTGAGAAAATTTAAAACTTTTTACGTTCACGATTCGTAAAATTAAATATTTATTATTTAATTACTCGTAATATTCATTGACGCTTTAGACGTCGGATTGAGCAAAAATGATAAAAATAATAGTTGAGACGAGACTAAAACTTAGAAAATATGAAGAAAGAATTTTTGAATGAACACGGTCATAATATATATTTCATCGGGGAAGGTGAATGTAGATACTGACACATTATGTAGAAAGAATAAAGAATCAATTAGGATGTGTTCCTTAGTAATAACTGTGCAAAATAATTTGCCGAGAATTTTAAAATATTAGTCGATGTTTGTAAAAAGGATAATCTAATAATAAAAGGGGGTTCGCGGCTAATGTGAACCATTAGAATTGAGAAGCCGATTGGATTAAATGATTAAAAGGTCACTCGTGATTGCCTAAATATGGAGATTTTGAGATTTAGTCATGTTGGAATCTCATAAGTTTAAGTATTCTATTCATGCCATTTCTGACTAAATATATCTTTATCTGAAGAAGTTGTACTGATGGCAAATTATGAAGGCATACATCGCCTCATACATTAGTAAACGTCTAACTATTGCAAAGGTCATCATCTGAATTTCATTCGATTTGGGTCATCGTCGATAGACTGACCAAATCTACTAATATCATTCCCGTTAATGATAAATTCTCAATGAAGAAATTGACTCTTTGTGTTTAATGAAGTTGTGTAAACATAGTGTGCATGTATTGATCATCTCTATCAAGATCCTCGCTTCGCATCGAATTTCTAGAGATTTCCTCAGAAGTCATTGGGAACGAATCTTGATGAGAGTACTGCTTGCCAGCCCAATCGAAGGGACAAGGTAAAGTAACGATACAAACACTAGAAGTGTTATTTTATGCTTGAATAATTGACCTTTGGTAATAAACCGTATAATCGTTTTCCTTTGGAGAGATTATCATTGATAATTATCATGTTAGGATTGAGATCGAATCTTGTGAGGATCTATATAAAGAGCACCTATAGGTGAAAGTTAGGATGAGATACCCGACATACACCCATTGTGAGTTGGACATGTCTTTTAGGTTTAAGGTTGCATATGGTGACAAACCTAACCTTACAAAATACCCGACCCGCGAGACCTGAAATGATTGTTGAAATTAGGATCTAATTATTGACTGCCAGTTGTAGGCAGGAGGTTATGTGAATACGAAATGTAGATCCTGAAGTGCAGGATGTGTAGCGAAGTTATGCCAAAAAAAATTTCACCATGGATAAATGAATTGATGATCTGAAGGATCATGGGAAATAAGTCCCCATTGTATGGGACCATTGAGATAATGTAAAAAGTTGGTTTGAAAGGCATATAAGCTGGATCTACCCTAGGACTTCAAGGGATGCGTGAATTATGTTCGTGTATCGAACTTGATAAAATATTTATCAAGTAAAAATCTGATTTCTTCTTAGCGAAATTTGGATCCGCGAAAAGTTGCATTTCCTCAAAAACCCGTGGACATCATGGAGAGAGAAAGTGAGTCAACTTAAGCACGATCGTATTCCCATTGTTATGTTACTGAAACTCGCATATAGTAATGAATTACACCTTAGAGAAAAGACCGAATGTGGAGGAAATACCCACGTGTCTCTAACTCTATAAGAAGCGAGTAGTAAGATAAATTGATCTTTGAGGACAAAGATCCTTTTAGGGGTAAATGCTGTGACAATCCGTCATTTTATGGTCAATATTTTATTCTCAAGTATTATTTCAAAACATTATTTTAATGTTATATTATGAACTCACTCATTTTTGGGAAGAAATTTGAGTTTACATCTTAAGGTAGCATCGACTACGTCTAAACCGTAGGATTCTACGTTACGTGCTTACGTTTACATACACCGTTTTTGATGACAGTCCGACATTTCAGGAAATAAATTTATCCGTGAATATTATTTTGGAATTTTAAATTTGTGTTGGTTCATAAACTCACAAATTTACAAGAAGAGATTAGGACTTACGTGAATAATTTAACGTCTTTTACGATTAAACCGGAAACCCTAGGATTACGTATTTACATTTTTGAACTCCGTTTTTTATGATACAATTTTTGTTATATTCGTTTTGTGCCGTTGATTCATAATTTATAAAAACGTTTTTCGTAAAACGACCCGAGGACACGCAAATCGAGAAAACTAGAATCGAGGAGTACCCGTAAATTAGTGGGATGAGACAATATAAATCTTGCCCCATCCCACAAATGGGCGGCAAAGCTTAAGCTACACACCTCATGAGGTGTTAACTTATAACAACAAGTGGTAACACTTGTCCTTCTCTTATTACAAACCACTTAACAACATCAAAACAAGCTTTCATAAACTACTACCTTCATTTTCAACATGCAAATCTCACAACCTCTCCCTTTTCCTCTCATTTTGCCGTCCACCATAGCTCCACCACCACCATGATTCATCAAATTTAACCATAAATCTTATGTTATTTCTACATATGATGATGTCCTTTTGACGACTTGAAGGTTGGAGGTGATTCTAACATCCAAAGAGGAGATTTCTTGGTGTCATAGGGCTGATTTCACACAAGGAGTTTATAAAGACTGGTGGACTTGAAGATGATATTTGTTTATCACAAGTTTTGCCATCAAAATCCAAGCCTTGCTCATCAAAAACTCATCTTTTCATCACTAATGGTGGTATAGAGATTGTTTCTTCCTATCCTCTTGTTATTTTGATTATGTAATATTGTATTTTATTTATTTATGTATATGTATATGATGATTAATGATGATTATAAATATTATGTGGGGATTTGGTGTTGATAAACATGGGTAAAAAGATGGAAAACCACATGTAAAATGGTTAAATCATGCTCAAAATAGTTGGCTGTATAAAAACAGTAAGCAACCATATGATAAACTGATAAAATAGCATAGTGGAATCAATATACAGTAATTATTAAGTCTTGTGCACATGTGAGAGTTGTCCATTCAATGGAATCATTATAATGAGTGAGATATGATCAAAACAAAATTGATGTATCAATTTGAATAGTCTGTTTTGTGAGGACTGTTAGGGATACTTAGACTTGGATTGAGCAGTAGCTAAAACTAAGTTATTTGTAACACATAATATGAAGTTTATGTCATCCAAAAATGAGCTTCTATATCCTTGTAGAACTCAAGATATGATAAAAATGATGAAAGTGAAACTAAAAATCAGATTTTGTGAAATTAAAGTATAATAGTATTAAAATAGCACTCAAATAAATATAGTATAAAATATAAATTAAGACCCACTAACTTATATATTACATTTATATAAGTATGTAAAATAATAAATAAATAGGACATTTTATAAAAATGGTAATTTGATAAGTTTTATAAGTTATAAAACTATAAACATGATTTGACGTCTTTTTGGCTAAAACCGTAAAATTAACGTTTTCGTCAATTAAAACTTGGACGGTCGGACCCGTCTAATGTAAACTTTTTATAACTCATATACTGATGTATAAGTACATTTTACAAAGTAAAAACCGATAAAACCCGATCTTTATAACATATGGACATTAACGGGCCAAATTAGCCTTATTGGACTATTAATCCAACTAATTTGGCTAAACACTAATAAACTTGCTTATTGGGCTTAACGCACTTGGGCCCAACATGTAAGCATAGGACTGATGATTAAAAATTATAAGATGGACTAATATAAGGTAATGGGCCTATAATGGGCTTATTGGGCCTTGACAAGTAAAGAAGTTAAACTAGTGAAACTAGTATGAAAATTTAACAGCACATGACACTATAATGGGTAAATAAAGATGTAAAATCCCACTTGATCATCATCATATTTATAAAATCATCATATATATACATAGTTATTATTTTTATAAAGTCATTGGACAAAAGTCTAAGACGAGTATTATTTGTCTAGGTTTCCGTGATTGAAGCACGTACCGTACATCCGAATTGCCGATAACCCGCCTTCCCACATCAAGGTGAGTTCATAGCCTCACACTCTTTTAAATCTTTTATGAAATGTTTTATAAACCCGCGAGGGAGATAACATGTTAGTTTTTAATAAAATAGGGCACTAGTTGTCCCGATTGTTTGTTTACTGATATGGACCCGAAAGATTGAATGACCCGATGAATGAGATGAAATGGATTATTATTAGTTAAGTTATGTCACTAAAAGTCCCATTAGCATGAATTGTGAACTACCGGGGGTTTGGTAGACGCTTATGCATATAATAGTACTATTTGGGGAAGATCACCCCAGTTCGCGCCTTGACGGTTGATCCCCGTTGTGCCACGGTGATGGGCAAGCGAATTTATGTATGAGAGTGATATAATTAGCGTGATTATTATGACGATACGCTGTTTTAGATGGGAAAAGGAGTTACGGTCTAGCTACCCGATATATGTTAAATAAAGGTAACAATGTCATGCGGCTAAAGTAATCCGATAATAAAAATACTGAACTACAATATATTGCCTGACAAGCAATATGGGGTCTTATTACTGATATTATGTTTGTGTTTTGGTTTTACATAACTGTTTTTATATAACAGTATTAAATTCCATACAACGTTATAAAACGTATTGTATGATGTTTTTACGACATTGGTTCGTATAATGGTTTTGAAGGCAAAAGCCTATATTGTAATTTACGACAAAGAGTCGTATAAAATGTTTTTGGCCTACTTTATGGCCTACGACAAATATTTGTACAAAATGATTTTCGGTAATAATTATATACCGGTGATATATTAATGGTTTTTATTAAACTCTATGTATTCACTCGGCGTTTTCGCTGACCTTTTCTTTTAAACTGTTTTATCTCAGGTACTTGAAGGTAATTCTCGGGAAGACGACAAGAATTCATGGCCCGCACTTAAATAACAATTTCCGTTCAAATGTTTTATAAAATTGTATGAATTACTATGACTTGGGACCTATGTAAATTGATATTTATGAATGGAAAATGCATTATTATTAAACGACGCGATTTTTAAGCGTTGTCTATGATTTGAGTAATGTGCTATCCCGTAACACCAACGACTCTTCCGCTAAACTAAAGTATGAATATTTCGAGGTGTTACACAATTACATAAATGATTTACCAAATCTTTTATTTTTACACCTCGATTCTACAACCTTCGTTGTAATCGTCGATCATCAAAAACAACAATGGCTGCTTTACAAGTGATCTCTAAGAACAACTTGGTTGCGAACCTTGCTCAGAATGATGATTCTCTCGGTTTTCATGAGATACTTGGTTTTTTTATCGCGAAATCATATTAGTTTTGCACTCACTATAAGTCCCATTGTCTCTATTCCTATTGTTGAACAGTTTTGGAATACTGCTGTGTTAGGTACTCGTTTTGATCAACCTTGCATTAATGTTAGGGTGAATCATAGAAACATCTATGTAACTTAGGTACTGCTAAGAGCTAGTTTGAGACTTAATGTTATAGATGGACTTAGTATGCTAAATAATACAGAGATACATGATGCCCTTGTATCCATGGGTTATGAAGGTGGTAGGGAAAGTCTTACTTTCTTTAAAGCATTGTTTTCACCATAATGGAAATTTCTTTTTCATGCTATTATTCACTGTTTAAGCTCTAAAAGTACTTCTTTTGATCAAATTCCTGCTGCATTAGCATCAGCTGGTATTTTTCTAGCAAACAACAGGGTTTTTAATTTTTCAAAATTAATTTTTGAAGGCATGACTAGGAATTTAGAAGGAGCTAAAAAGTTTTTAATGTATCCTAGATTCATTCAGACTTTAGTTAATGACCAAATCCCTAACCTACCAGAGTTAACAAATACATGGGATGTTCCTACTTTTACAAAGAGAACGTTTTCTTTCTTGACCAAACAAGGCAATACCTTCACAGGAACTGTCACACCCTTAGTTGCTAATATGTTAGCTCAACCTGCCAACCAAGAAGGTGAGGATCCTAGCACTGCTAGTGGTTCTCAGCAAACTCCTTCTCACCAAAGCTCCCAATCCCCAGAAGATACTCAATCTTCTTCTTCTTCTCATAACATTGGTAATCAACCAATTTCAGATGAGATGATCCACACATCTTCTGATTCCATTGCTGCTAGTGGTTCACCACCAGCTCAAGCAACAGAGGATGTGGATGTTGCAAATTTAATTGTTGTGTACACTAGCTTGTCCAAACAGGTACATGTATTACAAAAAGAGAATCTTGTTCAAGAAAAGAAAATTGCTGAATTGGAGGCCAGCCTAATCAAGTTAAGGAACAAAGTATCTCCTTGGATGAGGCAGAATAGATCTATTCAGAAAGCTGCTCTTAGGAAGCAAAGGTTCAGAAACTTCAAGAAAAGGAAACTGAATGCAACCAAACAGGGGAGGAATTATGAAGAACAATTACCTTCTTCTGATACTCAAACAAGGTTCTCTGGGAATGACATCAACTTTGGAGCTGATTATGTCATTAGAAATTTTGAAGATGGTAATGGTCTAGGTGCTGGTGTAGAAATAACTAGTTTGGAACCTATTAACATGGAGATTCAAACAGAAGACCCACAACCTACTCATGAGGAACCACAAATTGAAGAAATTTTGGTAACTCAGCCAGAGCCACAATCTCAATCACCACAACTTCAAGTAAACTGGAGTAGTTTCTATGAGAAGCTAGAGGAGATCAACATTCAATTTCCTATATCTTCAACTCCACCACAAAGACAATTTTGGTTTCACAAGAAACAGTCTTTTTAAGTACTGTCAAGATCAAGAGTGAGTTATGGATCAGACAAGACTGAGGAGTTACAAGTTGAGAAGATAGCTTCATTGGAAGAAAAGGTATCTGGAGATACTATTGTGATTAAAGAAACAAGTGTGTCATATACTGGTGAAGTCAACACTTTTGAAGATACAAGTACTGTTAAGCCAACTAAGCCGACTGCAAGTACTGCTGACATTGTTGAAGACCCAGGTACTGCTAAGCCAATTAAGCCGACTGCAAGTACTGCTGGTGATCATGCTTCACTAGAAAGTCAAACTCCTTTTGGAGAAGATGAGACTTTAGCTCAAGTATTGCTTGATCTCAGAGAAAAGAATTCAGCTGAGAAAGCAAGACAAGCAGAGATTGATAACAAGACACAACAAGAAATTCTTGCCAAAAAGAATAAATCTAAAGGTAAGAAAGTTCAAGCTTCATAGCCCACTAAAGGTATTGTTATTCAACAGCAAGCTGATAAGGATGAGGACAAATCTTCCAAGCTGAAGAAGAAACTACCAAAGATCAATCCAAAGGATAAGGGCAAGAAGCAAATACAATCAGAATCTGAAAATGAAAGTGATTCAGATGATTATATAAGCAAAGTCATGTACAGATTTAACCAAATAGACCATGATGACGAATATGCTATGAGAATGCAAGCACAGATTCGTGAAGAAGAATTACAAGAAGAACTTGCAGCAAGACAGCAATTGCTTGAAGCAAAAAGAATACAGCAAGAATGGAATATACAAGAGTATGATAGGATTCAAGCTGAATTACAAGCAAGTGAGCTTCTTGCAGAATCATTAATAGCTGAAGAAAGGGATGCTTATGATGAAGAAAAGAAAGCAAGATTGATTGATGATTTGGTAAGGGAGCAACAAAGATTCTTTGCTGATAAAAGAAGAATAGAAAATATTAAGCCTGCAACTACCATGCAGATCAGAAATCAAATGATGACTTTTCTCAAGAAAGTTAAGAGTTTCACTCATGCTCAATTGGTCAAGAAGAATTTTGAAGAAATCAAGGCTTTGTATGAACAACACAAAAAAGCTGAATTGAATTTTGTTGAGATTGGATCTGAAGTAGATAGGATATCTATTGAAGAGAATAAGAGACATCTACAACAACAAAGACAATTTGGAAGTACTCCTAGACTTGATGCAAGTACTGCTGAACATACAAGAATGTCTCCACCTATCAAAGCTACATATGCTAGGAAAAGTGTAAAGGAGAAGGTAAGTTCAAAAGAGACAGATACTGCTCAAAGAATGAATGAAGGAGAACAGGCTCAAGGTGTTGATAAGACTGAAAATGTACAAGCGGTACATACACAGTCAACAGTACATACCGAAGAAACGGTACATACTGACTTTGAAAAGGATTCTGATGTGTCAAATCAAAATAAAGTTTTCAAAGCAGGTAAAAGGAAGAGATCAATCAAGAAGAAGCTAAAAGCCAAAAAGAAGGCTAAATCAACCACATAAGATAGTGATGATGATGAGAGCTTAAGAATGTACTTGAAGATAGTAAGTTTTGAGGATCAATGTGTAGACACAGAGATTCTTGGAAAGAAGTCATCTATTGTCAAATGGATATACACTACAACTCAAGGACTGGAAGCTCATGGAATACAAAGATCAGATGGTACAACAAGAATGTTTAGACTGTTAGAAGATATTCTTCATATTCTTGACAGGCAAGATGTTCAAGATCTTTCCAAGTTAACTCAGGAAGCTAGTGAAGGTAAAACTGAGGTATCACTATTATATAAATAATTTCTCTTTATGTATGAACCACACAACTGTGATCAGAAAATATTGAAGGAATTAGAGAATCAGGTTCCTAGGTACTGGAGATATTACAGGTCATGTGGATTGCATATTTTAGATATAGATGATGTTACATACTATATGCTACAAGAGAAAAAATATCCATTTGGAAGAAGATTGTTGGAAAGGATGTTAGAACAACAATTGGAAGTTTTAGAGGAATCTGTTGGAGCTTTGGAGTTGATCAGAATGGTTAAACAACAAATCAAGGATTTGGAGCAAGAGGAAGAAGCTGAGAAAGAGCATTAAGTGTTTGACTTTCATTCACACTTCATAAATAGTTCTCAGTTCACCATGTCTAACACACATAAGAATTGACTAGTTCATAAGCAAACGGTTTGTGGTAAAGACTTCTTAAATCCGTTGACAGTTGGTAGTTTGCTAAAAACTATAGGGTTCTAACTCACCTTGTTTCAAGACAAAGAATTAGCTAGTCCTAGACAAACGGTACTAGGTAAAGACTTTCTCAAATCCGTTGATGGTTGACAATTTACCAAAAATTGTAGGGTTATCAGTACACCTTACTCTTTATGAACAAAGTATTGGCTATTCCAGAGGGTACGGCTAACTGGTAAAGATTAATCAAATCCGTTGATAGCTGATGATTTGCTAAAAATCATGAAGCCAATACAGATTGGTTTTTGTTGTTAACTGTTTTATTTCAGGTATGAAGTTCCAAGCAAGGAAGTATTAGAAAGAAATACTTAGAAGGTTTTGTCTCATCAAATCAAGACAGAGTTCATGATTCAGAGTTTATAGATTTAACTCAAAGAAGACAATTACTGTTGCTGCATAATTATATGAATGTTTACAAGACATAAGAAGATCATAGATCAAGATGCTGTCCATGCGACTTGAAGGTTATCTTATCAGAAGAAGATATACATTGAAGTGTTTGGCTATATTCAGTTGGATACAAGTAACAATTCCAAGTTCAAACCAAGATTAAAGAGAAGACTGAAGATATGTATTCAAAATACATTCAGTACAAGAGAAACAAGAAGACAACAAGTTATCATTCTTGTTTAAGGGAGGATTGTTAGGAATTATTATCAAGTGTCAAGTACCATTAGTGTAATGTTAAGTACTGTTAGTATCTTTCAAGTACTGTTAGTGTTATCGTGGTACATAGTAAGTACTGCTACTTATAAAGTAAGTACTGCTTTAGGACGAATATATCTTCGTATAAGATATGTCATAGTTTATAGTAAGAGTATAATTTATGTGATATACTTAATAGTTATAATACATATAATATATCGTCTGTGATATAGTTATCTTTATAGAGTATTCTAAGGATTCTAGGGTTCCTTACTCTATAAAAGTAACATAGGTACGATGTCATTCATGTACCTCATTCAAGTCGATTAATAAGAGAATCAAATAGTTAATAGTAATTTTGTTCTTCTGTGCTTTATAAGTTAGATTCTGCATAACTTATTTAGTTTAAGTAAGAGTTCTCACAGTGTTTTAGTTTGATTACAAACTACTATACTAGTTCTTAACAGAATATAGATCCAACCAAAGGGATCAACAAAATAAATTTATCGTTACATGGAATGTAACAAACGTCATTTCAGGAAAGCCTGGTGACTACCCACTAGTCACAGGTCAAGTTTTAGAGCCTCCTGGTCGAAATCTTGGGCTCTGATACCATAATTATAACACCCAACTTTGGTAAATGGACCGTTACATGATAATTATGGCGTGTCATCAAAGCATGCAAGGTAATATGTCTTAAAACATAAATGATCATAAAGGAAAACCAGAATCAAACATCGGTTCCCAAACATAAACTAAAAACCAGAATCAATACTCATTTGGATAATAGAACATTGTTTTGTTCTTTTGTTTATGCGGATAATGCTTACCAAGATAGACGTGTTTTGTGGAGTAATCTTACTACTCATGCTTATTTTATGCGGGATAAACCTTGGGTTGTTCTTGGTGATTTTAATGTTGCGCTTAATCTTGAAGATCATTCATGTGGTGGGTATCGTCCTAATATTGCTATGCGTGGATTTAAAGATTGTGTATGGAATATGGAAGTCACTGATGTTAATGCTACAGGCTTTCATTTCACATGGAATGAGAAGCCACAGGGAGAGGATGGTATACTTAAAAAGATTGATAGAATCATGTCTAATATGATGATTATGGATGAGTTTCCTGGTTCTTTTGCTATCTTTCAGCCTTATCGGATATCGGATCACTCACCATGTGTGCTTCGTTTACCTACGGTGTCTAAACCTAAACCTAAGCCTTTTAAATTTTATAATTTTCTTGTTCATAAGGACAGGTTTCAGGAGATCGTTACGAATGGCTGGAAGTTGGAGGTTCATGGTTGTGCAATGTTTCAAATGGTTAAAAGGCTTAAGGGTCTTAAAACTCCGTTTCGGAAACTGATGCATGATCAAGGTAATTTGCATACGCGTGTCAATCTGCTTCGTGATGAATTAGATGAGATTCAAAAAGCCATTGATCTAAATCCATCCAATTCGTCAATTCAGGAGGATCATGCTCATTTATTACTTGCGTTCAAGGATGCTGTTCTGGATGAGGAACGTTTTTTGAGGCATAAGTCTAAGATCCAGTGGTTGGAAGCGGGGGAGTCTAATTCAGCATATTTTCATAACATTGTCAAAAGTAAAAATGCTCGAAATAGGATTGATATGGTTAAGGATATGTCTAATGTGGTTCATGAAGCTGGAGCGGTTTCGACTGCATTTGTTTCTCATTATGAGAATTTCCTTGGCATGGAAGGTATTACTATTCTGCTTGATACTCATAATCTGTTTACTAATACTCTTGCTGGTTCCAAGGCGTTATCCATGATTCGGTTGGTGTCTGATGAGGAGATAAAAAAATGCATTGTTTTCAATGTGTGATGATAAAGCTCCGGGTCCTGATGGTTACACTGCTGCCTTTTTCAAAAAGGCGTGGGATACGGTGGGTGATACTTTCACGTGTGCTATTCAGGATTTCTTTCGTAATGGTAAATTGCTTCGGGAAGTTAATCATACTATTATTGCTTTAATCCCTAAGGTGTCTACGCCGAGTACTATTAATGATTATCGTCCTATGTCATGTTGTAATGTCAGTTTTAAATGTATTAGCAAAATTATTGCTAATCGCATTAAAGGTGACCTTGGTGATTTAGTGAGTGTTAATCAATCTGCGTTTGTCCCGGGAAGAAGGATTTCAGATAATATTCTCCTTACGCAAGAGTTAATGAGAAGTTACCATCGTCACTTTGGTCCACCTAGATGTTCGTTTAAGATTGACATTCAGAAAGCTTATGATACGGTGGATTGGGGTTTTCTTCGAGGTATTCTTGGTGGTTTTGGGTTTCATCCAATTATGATCAATTGGATAATGAGTTGTGTTTCTACCACATCTTATTCGGTCTGTATTAATGGTAATTTGTATGGTTGGTTTAATGGTAAACGGGGGCTGCGACAAGGGGATCCTTTATCTCCTTATTTATTTACTCTTGTTATGGAAGTTTTAACTCTCATGTTACAAAGAAAGGTGGCTGTAGCTGCGGATTTTCGTTATCATCATCATTGTGAGAAGTAGAGGTTAGTAAATCTTTGTTTTGCTGATGATCTGTTCTTATTCGCTAGAGGTCATCTGGATTCTGTCTCTGTTATATTGGATACTTTGGAGGAATTCAAGAATGTCTCCGGGTTGGTGCCTAGTATTCCTAAGAGTACTGCTTATTTTTGTAATGTGCCTAGCGGGATTAAAGCTAGTATTCTTACTCTTACGCCATTTGCGGAAGGAACTTTACCTGTTAGATAACTTGGTGTTCCCCTTATTTCCTCAGGGCTTCGGTATCGTGATTGTAAAATTTTGGTGGAGAAGCTTGAAAATAGGGTTAATGATTGGCGGAATAAGTTTCTTTCTCTTGCAGGGAGAGTGCAACTTATTCGTTCTGTTCTTTCGTCAATGCATATTTACTGGGCGTCTGTATTTATTCTTCTTGCTAGAGTTATCTATGAGCTTGAGCAGATTATGCGTGGTTTCTTGTGGTGTCAAGGAGATATGAAGCGGGGTAAAGCTAAAGTAGCCTGGAACACTGTTTGTAAGCCTCTGATTGAAGGTGGTCTGGGTATACGTAGGTTGGATGAATTTAACGTAGCTCTAATGACGTCGCATGTATGGAGTATTCTTTCTAAAAGAGAGTCTCTATGGGTGCGTTGGATTTATGATTATAAATTGAAAGATCGAAGTTTCTGGGATGTTCCATGTATTGGTGATGTTAGTTGGAGTTGGCGTAAGCTTCTTCAGCTTCGGAGTATTATTCGACCGTTTTTTTGGCACCAAATTCATGATGGTAGAGATACATCTATGTGGTTTGATAAATGGGCTGATGAATGCCCAATTCGAGATACTATTTCTGTTAGACATATTAATCGTTCAGGATTTGCTTTATCGGACAAGGTAAGGGATCTTATTATGAATGGAGCTTGGAGATGGCCGTTGGACTGGTATGACCGATTCCCGAATATTGTTTCTATACCGGTTCCAATGCTTTGTGATAATATGGTTTGGCGAGACTATAATGGGGTTAATCGGCCGTTTTCTGTGACTGTCGCATGGGAGTCTATACGGATGAGGTCGAATAATGTTACTTGGTTTCATGTCGTTTGGTTTCCGTAGTGTGTTCCGAGACATGCGATTCATATGTGGTTAGTTCTGAAGCAGAAATTGAAAACGCAAGACCGCCTTAAGCAATGGGATGTTGGGCCTCATATTGATCTTTCGTTGCTTAAGTGCTCCTTGTGTAATCAGGTCCCTGACTCGCATAATCATCTTTTCTTTGAATGTTCTTATTCTACACAGGTTTGGTTACAATTGCGTGGGAGGTGTGGTATGCATAATATTTCTCCGTGTATGATTGATATTGTGGAGTTTATTAGACCCTTAGCTAAGGGGTGTTCGGTTGTTAGTATCATTGCTCGGGTTGTGTTAGCGGCTTCGGTCTACTTCATCTGGAGAGAGCGAAATAATAGGCTTTTTAACAAAAAGTCTTTGACGGTTGCTAAGCTTGTGACTTCAGTTTGTGATACGGTTCGGCTCAAGCTTCTCACTTTTAAATTCAAGAAGATTTCTTCAGTGTCTCTAGTGATTCTTGAAGATTGGAAAATCCCTAAGGTGTGTATTGATCCTGATGGGAGTGTTGGGTAAGGGTTGTACTCTTTTTCCCTTTGCGAGGTTTTTCCCACTGGGTTTTGCTTGTAAAGGTTTTTTAAGGAGGCGGCCTTACTTGGATCTTTTGCTCTCTTTATGTTGCTGCTGGTATGGTGAATTGGTCGCATCTCCTCAACAAATAAGTGCTTGGTCCAAAAAAATCATGCCTAATGGTTTCAAGAACTTTTCTTGTTGGCTTTTGCTAATGTTGCATTTATGTCTATTAGTAGAAGTATGTATTAGGTTTTGGTGTTTCATTCCCTTTTGTTAACAAGCTGCCTGTAGCTTGCGGTTAATGTGGTATCTTAGCCACATTCCTTTGTACTTCAACGTTTTTTTTGGTTAATATATTTACCGGGGCAACCCTTTACCAAAAAAAAAAAATAAAGTGCAAAAGGAAAAGAAGTGTAAGGTAGCTCCCATCCTATGCACGTCCTCTCCATACTCAAGATCTGTATTTGGGTACCTGCTGTATGGGTCATGGAAAGAAAATATACGGCTGAGCAATACGCTAAGTGAACGGATATATGACAAGATAATGAATACTGAAACATAAGCAAAAGATATGAAAATCAGCGGAAAATGTGTAAGTCCTGGAAAACCTGAATGCTGTTTTAAAACTGATTTATACTAAAAAGTATTATGTTTACGTTTGTACTAAAAAGTATTATATTCATGTTTATACTGAAAAGTCTTACGTTTATTCATGAAAATGTAATTTAAATCCAAAGATCCCATATAGGTCATGATGGTATCAACATGCATGAATACATAGAGGGGTGACCTCGTCATGCAATTAGAGGGTTGCCTCTAATTATATTAGTCTGGGTGGAGGGATCAGCTCCATGTGACAGATGTAGAGCACACATCGCAGTCACCGGGTAATATGTAAACATGTACAAGGATGCACCCATTGCCCCACATGATAATAAAAATGTCCAATAACTGAAAGGGACGCCGCGAGCAATCACTCTCAACGCAGAAGAGTCATAACACTGGTTCCTCAAGTGTTATGGCTATGGTACCTCCATAACTAGGTGGACATTGTCATGCATGTATATAGCCCAGGCAGTTTAGAATAATAACATAGGTATTTACTGAAATGTTTCATGACATGTAACTACTGGGGAAAACAGATGGCTGCAAATGGGGAATCCTAATCAAGCATACAAAAGGAATGTCCCTACTGAAGGACGGAATATCTGTACCTTATGTCCAGTAACGATGACAGATGAAAAGATGGAAAGTCCTGCTCCGACTTCACGAGTGCTACATAAATAAGGGACGTGAATGAGTTGTCTGTTTAATGTATAACTTACTGATTCTTATTTTACTTTACTTGTTCTTGACTTGTTTGACTGGTTTTGGACTTGCTTTACGTGTTCTTGACTTATTTTACTCTTTCATGTTTTATCATGTATTTCTTAGTGTTTCATGTGTTCTTGATTATCGTACTTCATGTTTCATGTGTTATTACACTTGTTGTTTCAAAATAAGTGACTTTCTAAAAATAGCAAGTTTATATATATAGTAACTTTCCAAAAATAGTAGGTTTTCATAAATAGTAAGTTTCCAAAAATAGCATGTTTCCATAAATAGAAGTAAGCTTGTTTATAAGCATATGATATAAGTTAAATCTTAATGAATATATTTAATAATCCATGATTGATTTAAATGTCATATAGTAAAATTTATTAAATGAATAAATACTTTATTCTTAGCATGATAATTATTAATTAATAATATAATACATGGTTTATATATGATTATTAATTAATAATATAACTTGATTTTAAATTAATAATACTTTACCATAACTTGCTTATTGTGTAATTAAACGAAGTGTTATAATTAATTATAAGTATACCATGGATAAAAGGTATTTAATTAATTATGCTAAGTCCTTTACTAAATCAATTAAATGTGTCATGTAATTTATCATGAATAATTATATTAAATAATTATTATAGTCTAAGTTAACTTTAATCAGTGGGACCATGTTTAATGTCATGATAATTATATCAAATAATTATATGCTAAGTCAAAATTAAATAAATTAAACATAACATGATTTAATTAATATAATAATTAAATTAACCTTTATTTAATTTAGAAAAATTAATTTCCAAACACCCCTTGGTGTGTTTCATGCATACCCGAGCCCTAACCGAACCCTCACCGAGACCCCAAGGTCTCGGCTTGGCTCGAACCACAACCATCACCGCAGCCGCAAGGCTGTAGCTTTGCCACCGTCAGCCCAAACAGCCACCGGCTTAGCCGGTTTCCCCCTGTTGTGTGACAGCTTCCCACCGAGAGCTGTGAGGCTCTCAGTTGCCACTGCCAAGCCAAACGCACCCATGTTGGGGCTGTTGGTGTTGCAGTCGACTGAACCAAACAACCACCGCCCTTATGAGGGTGCGGCTAGTCGAATAAAACACCCACCGAGAGTCTTAGACTCTCGGTTTACGTTACACCCGAACCAAAACACGAGTTTATCTTTGTTTAATTCATGTTTTAAATCCTTTAATACCATGTTCATATGATTTAAATAAATAGATTCATGAATAATGAAATAAAAAATAAATTAAAGATTAATGGTTTAGGGATGCCGTATGATTTAACGAATAATGAACACACGATCAACACCCGACTGAATTCAAGATCAAAACAAGTTTTCCTCTTCCTTTTTGCTTGTATATACCCGGCGGCCAAGAGAGAAACCAAGAGCATGGTTTTTAATTTTTGTTTATAAAACTTGTAAAATGATTTTCCTAGATATGTTTTTGTTATCAATTAAATTAGCTTAACGGGTCGGGCCGTGGGCCCCTTGTTCTTTTTAAACCGACCAGAAACAAACACCCCTTAAGTATATAATGTTTTTCATGTTTTAAACAATTCCCGTGTATTATTATTAGTAATGTGTGTTCGTGTTTTAACTCGTTTTAATTCTTGTCGTGTTTTAAGTATTATACGTAAATACTTATCGTGTAATAATTTACATACGTAATACTTGTCGTAAATAAATGAATAATATACGTAATACTTGTATTCATTTATATAATATTCAAGATACGTGTCGTGTATTAACTAATTATAAAGTTTTAATTTATCCGTGTTTTCGTGTATTTAATGTTGATTTGTGTTCGCAAGTCATAAACAAAGGGGTCAAAAACTTGATGTTGCGAAAGTGAGTTTTAAATTTATATTACTAGATGATTATCAAACGAGGACTAAAAACATAACACGGGCAAGTATACCCTTTCGTGTATAGTATAGTCTTAAGGTAAAGTCCAGGTCGATCCACGAGATTGTTGTTAACAAGTAAAAGCAATGATTCCTAGAGTGTCACAAGTTCTAAAGATTTAAGTTTCTAATAATGATTTAAAGGTGTGTTTGGTTAAGGATAAGAACATAGAAAAGATAGATAGCTAAGATGGTTATAAGCACATAAACAAGGTAAGACAGCATGTAGATGACTAGTCACACATGAAACATCTAATCAATATAACAAAAATCCGACTAAAGATCATGTCATACCAAAAGCATTAAGAATGGTTTATGTTGGTTTCAATAATTCAAGCACTAAACAAAATTATGCAAGAGTCGTTATGTATTTCATTCCACCAATCGCGACAAAGGCGAATACCAAGATTCATTTACTAGATGACATGGAATCCATTCAATCATATAAGTACTAGTTATAATCATGAATGAACCAAATACATAACAATGATCAAACATAATAGTATCGAGTACAAGAACAAATCAACCATGCTTATAATCATGAACCAGGGAGAAAGTGTGCCGCACAAATCTAATTGTGCGCCGCACTTCGACCCTGCGAAACTAATACAATCTATTCATAGTTCTACATATGCCTCAACCAAATACACAAGGTACTACTCCATGATCACAACAATAATAAACATCATATGCATAATAATTCTAGAAATAATCATATAAAAAGGGATACTAGATTATACCAAAGTTTATGATCCAAATGATGATTACAAGTTTCCCAAAATGAAAACTATTATTGATAACCAAAGCTAATGATTTCAAATCTTCAAAACTCTTTGGGTGATGTTACTCAGCCCAAAAATCATCCTAAACTACTAAGGAAGAGATAGGAGAAGTGGGAGAAGTGCTGGATAGGTTTGTGAGAAATGAGAGGGATTGCTCTCTATTTATAGTTTTCACTGGGGGAAAAAGTCCGCCGCACTTTTTCAAATGTGCGCCGCACATTTTGTGGGTCATATGTGCGCTGCACTTCCAGGATGGTGCGCTGCACAATTTCTGATCTAGAACGTTCCAAGATTTGCAGAAAAGTGCGCCGCATTTTTTGGATTGTGCTCCGCACTTTTGGTCATTTCCAGTTTGGACCAAAGGGCAAAGTTATAGATCTTTCTTTCCTCTTTCTGTGGCCGCTTGAATCAACTAAAACGGAGTTCGTATGCTTAAGATATGGCCAAAACACTGACAGGTGTCAGGAGCTCAGAAGCTTGACTTTATTCTTCATTTAAGCTTCATGTCTTCGTGTTTTCTTCTTTTTCCTTCCACGACACATTCTTGGAACCTACAACATCAAATACAATCTATTAAGTGTCGAAAGTTCACATAATTAACCTAAATATATACAGATAACACACATCTAAACATGTATAAATTATGTGTATCAAATTCCTCCACACTTAGCTATTTCTTGCCCTCAAGCAATCAAAGCGAGAAAACAAGATTAGATTTTAAAAGCATAAGCATCGATATGAAGCATGATAGGAAAATGAATAAGTTTCTAAGTAGCAAAAGCAATGACACAATAATTTCAGCACCTCACATGGGAATAGTGTTTAGATTTGAATTCAGACAATGTCACTCACAAGGGTTAATGTAAGATAACACTCAAATAGCACGGACATAAAATAGATAGCTACCATAGGCTTGTACAAGACACATAAACATAACCTTTGCGGCGTGAGTACCAGATAAGTTTTTAAAGAGGCAAAATGTGATAATGATGAGGGTTTAGTAACACAATATGCCTTGTGTAACACCCCACTTGGATAAATGGACCATTACGTGTATTTATGGCGTGTCATCAAAGCATGCAAGGCAATGTATTAAACATTATCTGACCATACAGAAATACCGGAATCAAACATCGGTAGTCCAACATAAGCTCAAAATATAAAGATTAAGTACTGAAAGAAAAAGGACGAAACCGTGTCCAAACAACCAAAGTAAAGTAACGTAATATGTGCATAAAAATAAAGGAGTCTGGATAGCTCCCATCCAAATGCACGTACTCTCTTAGAAGTCCTAAGATCGTCCCTATGTACCTGCCGTTTGGAAACATGAAAGGAAACTACGGCTGAGCATAACGCTCAGTGTACGGATATAGCATGATAAGAATGCACTGAAAGTAATGAAATAGAAGACGACAATGAAGCTATAAGACTGATTAGTAACATGTGGTAGGACTGCATAAAATCTGAGAAACCTGGTTCATATATACTGATACTGAAATATAACTATTAATTCTGAAAACATGCATTTACTGTATTTTATTTGCCAGAGCTTATATAGGTCACGTGCTGTAACAACCGTGCATGAATAACTGGAGGGGTGACCTCGTCATGCTATAGAGGGGTGACCTCTAAATATTGTGCTGGGTGGAGCGATCAGCTCCAATGTGAAGGATGTAGAGCACACGCCACATTCACCCTGATAACTTGTAACACATATAAGCCTAGGATGCATCCATACGCCCCACTAAACATACATATAAAAATGGCCAACCTGAACATGAGTGGGACGATGCAGGATATCACTCTCCTGCATGTGAGTCACGACACCGGTGCCTCTAGTGCCGTGGTTACGGTACCTCCGTAACTAGTACATAAACTGGTCGTGCTTGTATATAATGCTTAGGCAATTTATTTCTTTATTAACATGATTTCTGATAAGCTTAAACGTATACTGGGGAAAAACCTTTGGCTGGAGATGGGGAATCCTAATCATGCATAAAAAAAGGAAGTCCTTACTAAAAGGACGGAAATCCGTACCTCGTGTCCAGTAACCGACTGAGATCAACTGACAGAAAGTCTACTCTGATTTCACACGAGCTACATGAATAAGGGACGTGAATAAGTAAACTGATATTCGCTTATCTTAATTCCATTTATTTATTTTATTTCTGAAATTTTGTACGTATATTAACTGATAAATCTGACCTTATAATAATTCGTTTTAATGTATTATCTTTCTACTATTAGTTACTATACAACGTATTTCCGATTAAGTATCCCGCTAAAATAGAAAGTTTCTTAATTTAGAAGTTCCCCAAAATAATTCAATTCATTTAATAAAATTATACCCTTTTAAATATTAAAGAACTATTTTAATTTAATACATTTAAAATATATTTTAAACATTTATAAAACAATTTGATTAAAAAGGTATAATATAAAAATATTCCTTTTATTTATAATAATAATGTCCCGAGCCTACCGAGATACCCCTTCTCGGTCGCACTAAACAATTTAACATAATATACAAAATCTGTCTATTTGAATTTGCGACAGAATCTGAGTCACTAAAAGTGTCGCTAAAGCTGCTGTTTTTTTTAAAAAAAACTGTCTATAAAGCCATTCTGTGAAAGAAAAAGTGTCACAGAAAACTGTCGCTAATCTTAAAACAAAACCTCCATTTTTCTGTTTGTTTTTCCCATTGTCGTAACCCTACGTTCCCACTGCTAGTTTAATTACTCCCACTGCTAGTTTAATTATAAGCCAAACGCCCCTTTATTGTTAAAAACCGAAACAGATGGTTCGTTTTTTACTGGTTTGGGTCGGCACAATCCTAGCCACCCCTGTATGGTCACGGTTGGAGAGAGAAAAGAGTACCACCGAGACATGGTGGTGTCTCGGTTTCTTGAATCACATCAAAACCCGACGCCCCGTTTTATATGTATCCCCCGTTTGGGGTTGTTTTGCTCGCGGCTGGGTCAAAGAAAACACCACGCCGGACTGTATGGTCACGGCTGGCCAGCGACACCATCTACCGAGACCCCATGGTCTCGGTTCACGTGAGATGAGCAGAAACACGACCCCCTTTCATTTTGTTTATTCAAGATTTGTTTATATAAAATATAATATTAAGACATGTTAATTCTTGAAACCAAACTGAAATCAAAAGAGGAGAAAAAAATGGATTACCGTTGTCGATTGGTAACACAAGATGAATAATACGAATCCTTGAAGAAAATTGAACCGAAACCCCCTTTTTCTTTCTTTTTCCTTTTTCCCGGCGGCCAACTCACTCATAGAAACCTTAGTATTCGTTTTTTTTTTGTTCGTTACTGTCTGGTATGAGGGTTATACCCATTTTTTTATATTTCTTGTCAAGGTTGGGCCTAAAAGCTCATTAATTCTTGTTTACTACTAAAACAAACGCCCCCTTGTAACATATATGTTTTAGTTTGGTTTCCGACACTTGTAATTTATTACGCATGCGTATTTATTTTTCTCGTGTTTATATTTTCCTGAAACGTAATAATTTTTCTGCTCTGATAATTATTTTTTTCTGAATAATTAGTCGCAGTATTATTTCTGAATAATTAGTTGTAGTAATAATTTATTTAAACTGAGGTTGCGTATTTAATATTCGGGAATATTTAAATACGGGTTTTACAATTCTTCCCCTCTAAAAATAATAATTCGTCCCCAAATTAAGGATACGGCCGTACTGGGTTTTACAATTCTTCCCCTCTAAAAAGAATTCATCCCCGAATTATAAGGTATTTAAGCTGACTGGAGTAAAAGTCGAAAATGGTAATGAGCTGGAATACATAAAAGCTGAAAGGACATACCCGAATCAAAACTAAAAGTGAGGATAAGAAGTCCGTATAGACTCCTCTGTTTCCCAAGTGGCCTCCCGCTCGGTATGGTTCCTCCACAGGATTTTGACGAAAGGAATGGTCTTCCTTCTCATAACTCGATCCTGACGGTCTAAAACTGCTTCGGGTTCCTCAATATAAGATAAATCCTCCCGAATCTGATCGAGTGGATAATTCACTTTGTGAAGCTCATGATAGTTGTACCCCCTGAGTAATGATACATGAAACACGTTGTGGACGTGTGAAAGCTGAGGTGGTAACGCCAATCGATATGACACTTCACCAATACGTTCAAGGATTTCGAACGGTCCGATGTAACGAGGGCTGAGCTTGCCCTTGAGGCCAAAACGTCTGACACCGCGTGCGGGTGATACTTTGAGGAACACACGATCCCCAGTCTGAAAAGATAGATCTCTGCGATGCTTGTCGGCGTAACTCTTCTGGCGAGTACGCGCTTCTTGCAGTTTTGCCCTAGCAATGGCGACTTTTTCATTGGTCAGTTCTATCAATTCTTGTCCTTCAATCAAACGTTCTCCAACCTGATCCCAACAAATAGGAGCATGGCATTTCCTGCCGTATAACATCTCGAATGGAGCACGCTTGATACTAGCATGCCAACTGTTGTTGTAGGCAAACTCGACCAAGCAAATATAGTCATCCCAGTATCCTGTCCATTCTAATGCACAGGCGCGTAGCATGTCCTCCAAGGTCTGAATGGTACGCTCTGACTGATCGTCCGTCTGTGGATGGAAAGCTGTGCTGAGCTTGAGCCTAGTTCCCCAAGCTTTATGCAAACCTTTCCAGAAATGAGAAGTGAACCGTGGATCCCTATCTGATATAATTTCTGACGGTGCACCATGTAATCGTACAATTTCCTTGGTGAATAGTTCTGATAATTTACTGACTGCGAAATCTTTACGGATAGGAATGAAATGAGCCGACTTGGTCAAACGATCGACAACAACCCAGATTGCATCATGTCTCCGTTGAGTCTGTGGTAGTCCGGTGACAAAATCCATAGAGATCTTGTCCCATTTCCACATTGGAATATCTAATGGCTGGAGAAGGCCACTGGAACGCTGGTGCTCTATCTTAACCTGTTGACAGGTTAAGCATTTAGACACAAATGTGGCGACATCCTGTTCATGCCGCTCCACCAGAAATGCTGCTTAAGATCGTGGTACATTTTAGTGGAACCTAGATGGATAGAGAACGGAGAGCTGTGAGCCTCAGTCATTAAGGCTTCTCTGAGAGCAGGGTCTTCTGGAACGCAGAGTTTGGTACCCTGCCATACGATACCATCGTCATCGATGCGAAATTCGGTCAGCTGGTCAATGTTCTGGACAATCGCCCAGATTTCACCATCATCCTTTTGTGCGGCTTTAATCCCGAAGAGTAAATCCGGTTCTACCCTCAGACTAGCCCAGTATCCCCTCTGTCCGCGTACTAAGAGCTCAATATCATACCGCTCTAAGTCCCGAATAATTTCTTCCTGAACTTTGATGCCATTTATCATACCTGACTTTCTGCTAAGGGCATCTGCTACTACATTTGCTTTACCTGGGTGATACTGAATATTAGTGTCATAGTCTTTCAGCAGTTCTAACCATCGCCGCTGTCTCATGTTCAGCTCTCGTTGGGTGAATATGTACTTGAGACTTTTGTGATCGGTGAAGATATCACGCGACTCACCGTATAAATAATGCCTCCAGATTTTAAGGGCGAAAACAACTGCGGCGAGCTCTAGATCATGAGTAGGATAATTTTTCTCATACGACTTCAGTTGACGCGAAGCATAAGCAATGACTTTCCCGTGCTGCATAAGAACACAGCCTAAGCCCTTTCCTGAAGCGTCACTGTAAATCTGATAACCACCTGTACCAGTTGGAAGAGTAAGTATCGGTGCTGAGATCAATCGATGCTTGAGTTCCTCAAAACTCTTTTCTCTCTCCTCGGTCCATATAAACTTCTCACCTTTTCGCATAAGTTAGGTCAATGGTAATGCCAAACGTGAGAAGTTTTCCACAAACCTGCGGTAATAACCCGCCAACCCAAGAAAACTATGTATCTCTGTGACAGATGTTGGTCTTGGCCATTTGGTGATAGCCTCCACCTTCGCAGGATCCATAGTGATTCCTTCTGCAGAAACAATATGACCTAAAAACGCCACCGTATTCAGCCAAAACTCGCACTTAGAAAATTTAGCATAAAGCTTCTCTCGTCGGAGAATCTGCAAAACTGTACGGAGATGGTCCTCATGTTCCTCTTTAGATTTGGAGAAAATAAGGATGTCATCGATGAATACAATCACAAACTTGTCTAAGAATTCGTGAAAGACTCTGTTCATCAAGTCCATAAATACTGCGGGCGCATTCGTGAGACCGAATGGCATAACAACAAACTCGTAATGACCGTACCTCGTGCGAAAAGCAGTTTTGGTTATATCCTGCTCTTTTACCCGCAGCTGATGGTAGCCTGATCGTAGATTGATTTTTGAGAAGTGCTTGGCACCCTGAAGCTGATCGAATAAATCGTCAATTCGAGGAAGTGGATAACGGTTACGAATGGTGAGCTTATTCAACTCACGGTAGTCAATACACAATCGCATACTACCATCCTTCTTCTTGACGAACAAAACTGGAGCGCCCCAAGGTGACACGCTAGGACGAATGAAACCCATTTCTAGAAGTTCCTGAAGTTGATCTTTCAGTTCCTTAAGCTATACAGGAGCCATACGGTAAGGAGCTTTAGATACTGGTTCTACACCTGGAATGATATCGATACCAAATTCTACCTCTCGCATGGGAGGTAAACCTGGGAGTTCCTCTGGAAAGACATCTGGAAAATCTGACACTACTGGCTGATCATGAATTGAAGGTGCCTCAGAAGTCGTGTCATGGACTGTAGCTAGGAAACCCTCACAACCATGGTATAGTAAGGTACGAGCCTGTAAAGCTGAAATGATCTGAACATGTTTTCCTGGTAGGAAACCCTGGTGAATAAACTCTGGTGTCTGGACATCACCAAAGATGACCCGGTGAGCATGACAATCTATGGTGGCATGATGACCGACAACCAATCCATACCCAGAATAACATCGAATTTACACGTATCTAAAAGAAGGGCACTGACTGGACGGATTTTATCATCAAACTCAAGAGGGAGATCCTTATACACCTGGGTAATGAGTACAGAGTCTCGCATGGGGGTAGATATACTAAGTACACTGTCTAGTGGCGTAGGGGTCATGTTTATTCTAACAGCATATGAAGTAGATATAACTGAGTGTGTGGCGCCTGTATCAAAAAGTACGCATGCAGACTGTCCGTGTATAAACAAAATGCCAGTAATGGTACCTGTGGTCTTATTTGCTTGCTCACGGGTAGTAGTGTAGACACGACCAGTGGTTGGTGGTATTGGTGGTGGTGGAGGTAAAATCTGAAGGATCTGGCCTGAGGTACCGGCAGCATCCCCGCTCTTGCAATCCCTCTTCAAATGGCCTGGTTGACCACACTTGTAACAATTACCCATACCACGACGACAAGATCCCGTGTGTTTCTTCCCACATGTGATGCAAGTGGGATAAGTATACCCGGTGGAAGTAGCTCTGGTTTGCTGAGAACCTGATTTATGTTGATAAACACGTGTCACGATTCTGATAACTTAACTGAAATGAGGCTGTTTGACTGAGATTTAAAATTACCAGAATTTACCGGTCGAGCAACCTGCTGACCTCTGTTGTTTTGGTCACGCCCCTGTCCAGCATCTCTGTTGGAATTTACAAAAATTTAAGATCTGTTCTACATGATATTTTAGTATTTCCGGAGCTTAAAGAATCACCTGTAGTTGCCAGACGAGTTTGAGCTACCGCGGTAGTTATCACCACCGCTCCTCTTATCTGATCGATTACGGTCATATGACTGACCGTGGTTCCTGTAGTTCTGATGTGGAGTAGCTGATTGGGATCGGTCTCCTCCTCTGTGTCTGTAAGATTATAATTGGATAAGCCATAACATATAAGGTGACAAGCAATAATGGGAGTTAAATTGTTTAAGTCTGTAGGGTGAGATGTACCTCTTCTCCGGACGCTCTACATTCTCGAGCTCATCCCTCTCGAAAAGCATCTCAATATCACGAGCTGCATTAGCTACTTGTGACACATTAGTGAATGTGGCACTCACCAGCCTATCTGCAGTCCTAGAGTGAAGAGCCTAGCGAAATTGCTTCGCTTGCTCCTCTGCGGTACCCGCAGCCTCCCCTAAGAATCCAGCCATCCTGAGGTATCGGTGCATGAACTCTATACTATTCTCGCCATGATTCTGACGAATAACGTGGAAGTCCCTCTTCAGTTTAGCTTGCTCCGCATGCGGGAAAAACTGGTCATAGAACATCGTCTTGAAACGTGCCCAGGTCAATGTAAGCTCCCAAGCATCTCCCCCATTGGACAGCTTCTGAGACCTCCACCAATGCAGAGCAGGACCCTCCAGCTTGTAAACTGCAAGCCTAACCTTGAAAACATCACCACAACCCATAGCTCCAAACAATTTCTCTACATGGTAGATCCAGTCTTCCGCGTCAGTTGGAGCTACAGTCTGCTCAAACAGTCGGGGTTTCTGCTTGTTAAACAAATCTAGCCAAGCGGGTAATGTGGCAGGTGGTGGAGCAGGAGGGTTGTTATTCTGCTGAGGTCCATTTTGATATTCAGCTCGGATCTCATCACGAATTTGGGGTAACTTGGCCTGTATAGCAGCCTGAACAGCAGCAGCAATGGCAGCTGCGTTAGGATCATTCTCGGTTTCACGTCTGGGTGGCATCTGAAATAAAAGAGGATAAGTTGATAAAACTGCCAAAATCTGGGGTCATAAATCTGAATGTGCATAGTGTAATTCATGAAGGTATAGCCAACAAAATATGACATGAATACTGGTGAACGCCTAGGGTCAGTTCACAAAATGACAATTACTGAAACATAAATCTGACATGAGTAAGGATGAATGCCTAAGGTCAGTTCATCTACCCAAAATTTAAACTGCAAGGGTGAACGCCTATGGTCAGTTCACCAAAACGAAAAGTTCGCTGAAAAGCACATGCGATTAAGTATGGCCAGTCTTGTACCAACCGTTTACTTAATCAAAATTTTGAAAATCCGACTGATAAAATTCATGAGTAGCATGGAAGATAACGACGCCAAAATACAGGAAGTTCTTGGTGACTACCCACTAGTCACAGGTCAAGTTTTAGAGCCTACAGGTCGAACCTTGAGCTCTGATACCATAATTGTAACACCCCACTTGGATAAATGGACCGTTACGTGTATTTATGGCGTGTCATCAAAGCATGCAAGGCAATGTATTAAACATTATCTGACCATACAGAAATACCGGAATCAAACATCGGTAGTCCAACATAAGCTCAAAATATAAAGATTAAGTACTGAAAGAAAAAGGACGAAACCGTGTCCAAACAACCAAAGTAAAGTAACGTAATGTGTGCATAAAAATAAAGGAGTCTGGATAGCTCCCATCCAAATGCACGTACTCTCTTAGAAGTCCTAAGATCGTCCCTGTGTACCTGCCGTTTAGAAACATGAAAGGAAACTACGACTGAGCATAACGCTCAGTGTACGGATATAACATGATAAGAATGCACTGAAAGTAATGAAATAGAAGACGACAATGAAGCTATAAGACTGATTTGTAACATGTGGTAGGACTCTGCATAAAATCTGAGAAACCTGGTTCATATATATTGATACTGAAATATAACTATTAATTCTGAAAACATGCATTTACTGTATTTTATTTGCCAGAGCTTATATAGGTCACGTGCTGTAACAACCGTGCATGAATAACTGGAGGGGTGACCTCGTCATGCTGTAGAGGGGTGACCTCTAAATACTGTGTTGGGTGGAGGGATCAGCTCCAATGTGAAGGATGTAGAGCACACACCACATTCACCCTGATAACTTGTAACATATAAGCCTAGGATGCATCCATACGCCCCACTAAACATACATATAAAAATGGCCAACCTGAACATGAGTGGGACGATGCAGGATATCACTCTCCTGCATGTGAGTCACGACACCGGTGCCTCTAGTGCCGTGGTTACGGTACCTCCGTAACTAGTACATAAATTGGTCGTGCTTGTATATAATGCTCAGGCAATTTATTTCTTTATTAACATTATTTCTGATAAGCTTAAACGTATACTGGGGAAAACCCTTTGGCTGGAGATGGGGAATCCTAATCATGCATAAAAAGGAAGTCCTTACTGAAAGGACGGAAATCCGTACCTCGTGTCCAGTAACCGACCGAGATCAACTGACAGAAAGTCTACTCTGATTTCACGCGAGCTACATGAATAAGAGACGTGAATAAGTAAACTGATATTCGCTTATCTTAATTCCATTTATTTATTTTATTTCTGAAATTCCGTACGTATATTAACTGATAAATCTGACCTTATAATAATTCGTTTTAATGTATTATCTTTCTACTATTAGTTACGGTACAACGTATTTCCGACGCTATATTAGTACTATATTAAGTATCCCGCTAAAATACAAAGTTTCTTAATTTAGAAGTTCCCCAAAATAATTCAATTCATTTAATAAAATTATACCCTTTTAAATATTAAAGAACTATTTTAATTTAATACATTTAAAATATATTTTAAACATTTATAAAACAATTTGATTAAAAAGGTATAATATAAAAATATTCATTTTATTTATAATAATAATGTCCCGAGCCTACCGAGATACCCCTTCTCGGTCGCACTAAACAATTCAACATAATATACAAAATCTGTCTATTTGAATTTGCGACAGAATCTGAGTCACTAAAAGTGTCGCTAAAGCTGCTGTTTTTATAAAAAAAAACTGTCTATAAAGCCATTCTGTGACAGAAAAAGTGTCACAGAAAACTGTCGCTAATCACAAAACCTCCATTTTTCTGTTTGTTTTTCCCACTGTCGTAACCCTACGTTCCCACTGCTAGTTTAATTACTCCCACTGCTAGTTTAATTATAAGCCAAACGTCCCTTATTGTTAAAAACCGAAACAGATGGTTTGTTTTTTACTGGTTTGGGTCGGCACAACCCTAGCCACCCCTGTATGGTCACGGTTGGGCAGAGAAAAGAGTATCACTGAGACATGGTGGTGTCTCGGTTTCTTGAATCACAGCAAAACCCGACGCCCCGTTTTATATGTATCCCCCGTTTGGGGTTGTTTTGCTCGCGGCTGGGTCAAAGAAAACACCACGCCGGACTGTATGGTCACGGCTGGCCAGCGACACCATCTACCGAGACCCCATGGTCTCGGTTCACGTGAGATGAGCAGAAACACGACCCCCTTTCATTTTGTTTATTCAAGATTTGTTTATATAAAATATAATATTAACACATGTTAATTCTTGAAACCAAACTGAAATCAAAAAAGGAGAAAAAAATGGACTACGGTTGTCGATTGGTAACACAAGATGAATAATACGAATCCTTGAAGAAAACTGAACCGAAACCCCCTTTTTCTTTGTTTTTCCTTTTTCCCGGCGGCCAACTCACTCACAGAAACCCTAGTATTCTTTTTTTTTTGTTCGTTACTGTCTGGTATGAGGGTTATACCCGTTTTTTTCTATTTCTTGTCAAGGTTGGGCCTAAAAGCCCATTAATTCTTGTTTACTACTAAAACAAACGCCCCCTTGTAACATATATGTTTTAGTTTGGTTTTCGACACTTGTAATTTATTACGCATGCGTATTTATTTTTCTCGTGTTTATATTTTCCTGAAACGTAATAATCTTTCTGCTCTGATAATTATTTTTATTTGAATAATTAGTCGCAGTATTATTTCTGAATAATTAGTTGTAGTAATAATTTATTTAAACTGAGGTTGCGTATTTAATATTCAGGAATATTTAAATACGGGTTTTACACCTTGTCAAAGTCGTATAATCAATAACACTACAATGCTTTATTCCTTTTTTTCCTTTTTTTTTCTTTTTTTCACTTTTTTTTCTTTTCATACTTTTTTCATTTTTTTCATCATTTTTGCCTTCAAACTCTTTATTTTTTCTTTTCTTTTCTTTTCTTTTTCTTTCTATAACAATATACATGACTTGACAACGAAAGGCATAAACACAAGGATAACGGCACAATGGATAATATAGCACATATGTACAAGTGCCACATATTTTAGCAAGCCAGTGTAGCTCGACAAAAATGATATAATGGGATTTAATTTGCCTCCTCTCAAAAATATCTATAAATTAACCTCACTACGGTTTATTAAATGATAATCAAGCACAATTTATGAAGCACACTAAATTATCAGCTTTCACACAAAATAGAGAAAGATAAAGGCTAGCTTTTTCTCACATATTTGGTGGATGTTTTTGTGCTTAGTTATAGTGTCAATCAATGAGATTTTTGCTTAGCTAAAAACACTTTATTTATTTACAAATCATCATTATTTTTATTTAATTTTTGAAAAGATTTTTCATGTGGAGAAAATTGATTTATTCATTTTTCCTATTTGTCCCTCCTCCAAACTTAAGATGAAAATCGTCCTCGATGTGAGAACTGATAAATAATAAAAATAGGGAAAATAAAGCTACAAAGGGAAACGAGTACTTCCTGGGGCTTATTGAAAAATTGTTGGACTTCAAAAGATGAATCCGGCATAGAGCTCTAATATGCTTTCCCTACAAAATGTAACAAACAAGTACACATACACAATTTATACAAGGAGGGTTTTATTTTATATACAAATTCTCCTCCACACTTAAGTTAAAAAGTGGGTTGAAAAATTCGGATTGCCAAAAAAAATTAGTTTTTTTTATTTTTTTTATTTTTTATATATCACACCCTTCACAACTAATAATTCATTCACACTTGATATAAGCGTGCACCACAAAACTACGAAACATAAAGCGGTACCTCTTCATCTTCGTTGGAATGGAACAATACTCATAGCCAACCGCAAACTAACTATTAGCAAAAATTAAACAATCATTTTTTTTCTTTCTCTTTTTTTTTTAATAAATTAACCTACGTGGCAAAGAATAATAATTTTTTTATAATAATAATTTTTAGAAAAAGTTTTTATTTATTGATGAGTCATATTTTTCAATTCATTCCCCCCACACATTTAATTTTAGGAGCGATTGAGCACATCTCCAAGTGATAAACTATCAACACCGCACCAATCTAATCCAAACTTCACCTTCTTTATTAATCTGCAAAAGAGACAAAACTACCAAAAAAAACGTAAAATTCTAAAGCACACTTTCGTAGGCATCACGATTGCATTTAACGTATGCAACAAGCCTTTAAACCCCTCGGTGTACCGAGTGGACGAGTTATAGTCTCGTGAGGGTTTCCAGGGAACACACCCACAAAGTTCGTGATATGTTTTGGTGCAATAAAAAAGTACGAAATACACGGGCTCATGCACGTCACACTAATTAAATTGCAAATTTTTTCGTTTTATAATTTTTATACTTTTCTTAAAATTTTATTTATTCACATTTTACAAATAAGCACACATAAACTCATACAAAATGAAAAATAAAGGTGACATAAAATCTTTTTGGAATTTTAATTTTTAGACAAACACTCATGAAACACATTAGTTTAAAACGAATTATATATTATTTTTTTTAAAGTGTGCCGCACAACATAATATGTGCGGTGGTTTTATTATGACGTAAAGCAAATTTTCTTTAGATTTTATTTATTTACAACATATATAAATATTTACAAACAAACAAACACATAAATGAAACGTAAAGAAAAGCTAAATAAGAAAACTCTTTTTTTTACGTAATTTTATACTATGTTTTTAATCGTTCTATTATTATTTCTAGTTATTATACTAATACTACTATTACTATTTTTTATTTTAGATAGATTTAAGATACCTTTACAATACGGTTCAAGTGAGATTGGTCCACTTTTAAACATTGAGGATATGGTATTTTTGGCTTGTACTCCAAAAATGGACATTCTTCCGATTTGACCACGTAAAAATCCTTCTTCGTTGTTTTAAACGGTTTACTTTTTTTATTTTATTTTTAACGATGATAGGAGGTGGTGGATCTTTTGGGATTTCCGGAGGGTCATCGGACTTTTCACTCCTAGTGAATACGGCATTCACGTGCTCAACTCGAGCGGATGGAGGAGGAGATGAGTTAGTCCTAAAGGTTCGATCAAAAGAGACATGAGTTTGAGACTTCGACAAATCGTTAATTTTTGTTTCCATGTTTTCAAATAGAGTTTCGAAATTCTTCTCATTTTGCTTCATTTTAAAACTCATAATGTTAACGGTATCTTTCACAAAATTATTTGCAACTCTTTGACTATCCAAAAATTTAGTGATTATTTTTTCGAGATCGATTTCGGATTGAGGTCGAGATTGATGAGAATACCAATCATGAGTATTTCGGTTTTACCAACCATCGAGTTGGATTGATTCATGACGTTCACACATCGGCGTGTCATCGTTCATGCGATTTTTAGAAGCGAGATTACCTTTGAGATTGTTATATTTTTCACGCATCTCATGTAGTTCTTCTTTAAAGATTTGGAAATGAGAATCAATTTTAGCTTCAAGAGCTTCCAACTTCTCCATTAATCGAGGTATCAATGCTACTTTCATCGGCGAAAGAGGAAGATTTTCGATTATCTTTGTTTCGAGGAGAAATTGAAAAGCTTGTTTTGGAGTTTTGTAGAGGAAGATTTCTCCAGCAGTTCCATCAAGGATTGCTTGAGTGGATTCGTCTAAACCATGATAGAAAATGTGAATAATAGCTCTTTTGGTTAGACCATGCCCATGGCATTTTCGAAGCATGTTATTAAGTCGTAACCAGTCTTGGGTTAGACTTTCACATGTGGTTTGAGAGAAATTTCTGATTTCGAGTAAAATACGTTCAAATAAAAAGGTTGAAAGAATCGATTTATAAAATCTATTCGCATTTGCTCCCACGATGTTTTGGAATCTTCATTAAGCTTATCGAACCAGATTTTAGCATCATCGGCTAAGGATAGTGGAAACATCAAAAGTTTAATAACTTCACTTTGAGTTTTATCATATTTAAACATGTCTCAAATCGCGAGAAATTCACGAATGTGGTCATGTGGATCGGCCCGCAAATGAGAATCGAATTTGTTCTCTTGAACCAATTTTAAGTGGGTAGTGTTAATAACAAAGTTGTCATCAACATCGGTTCGAACAATGGCGGAATTAGGAGTCGGTGTTATGGTACTAGCACTATTCCACAAGGTTTGATCATCGGGATCGATATCTATGATATTTTCGGGTGGATTGGGTTGGGTTTCGACATCCTCTACATATATATCTATAATAACAAATTCATTTTTGGGTGGATTATGGGTTGAAAACTTGGGTGATTTGATTTTAAGGTATTCTTTTGGAATGGTTTGAAATTTATAACTACTCGTTATTAGATTTTTATTTAATTTAAAATAATAGATTTACAAGTTATTTTCCCCATGATCGAGGATTTAAACAAACGTTCAAAATTTCACAAAAAGATAATTTTTTATTATTTTATTTTATTTACTATTATTATTATATTTTTTATTTGAGATTATAACAAGAAAATAAGATAAATCAAAAAGAAAGCAAAACTAATTTTGGTTTTTTTTTGGTTTTATATTTTTGATGTTTTTGTTTGATGATAAACTATATATTTACAAATTCACAAGGTCTAAAAAGCAGTTTGGGTGGGTTTTTGAAAAGCTTTGAAATTAAACAGTTGAGAGGCAAGTTCGTTCAGACAAAAAGTGTGTCGCACTTGTGGGAAGTGCAACGGACTTACGTTGCTCCAAAAAGTACGGCGTACAATGGGTAAGTGTGTCGTACTTAGAAGTCTTCCAGAAAGTGCGGCCCACAAATGAAATGTGCGGCGTACTTTGGTTCGTTACAGGAAGTGTGGCGCACTTTTGGGTTGTGTGGCGTACTTTCTGCAAATTTTTCAACAGAAAAGTTTTGAGATTGCCAGAAATCTCTACGGCGATGGTTTGATTTTAAAAGAAGTATCAAAGAAAGTTTCAACAAGTAACGAAAACAATCCCCGACAACGGCGCCAAAAACTTGATGTGTGTTTGCATGTCCTAAACAAAGGGGTTAAAAACTTAATGTTGCGAAAGCGAGTTTTAAATTTATATTACTAGATGATTACCAAACCAGGGTCTGAAAACACAACACGGCAAGTATACCCTTTCGTGTAAAGTATAGTCTTAAGGTAAAGTCCAGGTCGATCCACGGGATTGCTGTTAACCAGTAAAAACAATGATCTCTAGAGTGTCACAAGTTGTAAAGATTTAAGCTTCTAATAATGATTTAATGGTGCGTTTGGTTAAGGATAAGAACATAGAAAAGATAGATAGCTAAGATGGTTATAACCACATAAACAAGGTAAGACAACATGTGGATGACTAGTCGCACATGAAACATCTAATCAATATAACAAAAATCCGACTAAATATCATGTCATACCAAAAGCATTAAGAATGGTTTATGTTGGTTTCAATAATTTAAGCACTATACAAAATTATGCAAGAGTCGTTATGTATTTCATTCCACCAATCGCGACAAAGGCGAATACCAAGATTCATTTACTAGATGACATGGAATCCATTCAATCATATAAGTACTAGTTATAACCATGAATGAACCAAATACATAACAATGATCAAACATAATAGTATCGAGTACAAGAACAAATAAACCATTATAATCACGAACCAGGGAGAAAGTGCGTCGCACAAATCTAATTGTGAGCCGCACTTCGACCCTGCAAAGCTAATACAATCTATTCATAGTTCTACATATGCCTCAACCAAACGCACAAGGTACTACTCCATGATCACAACAATAATAAACATCATATGCATAATAATTCCATAAATAATCATATAAAAAGGGATAATAGATTATATCAAAGTTTATGATCCAAATGATGATTACAAGTTTTCCAAAATGAAAACTATTATTGATAACCAAAGCTAATGATTCCAAATCTTCTGAACCCTTTGGGTGCTGTTACTCAGCCCAAAAATCGTCCTAAACTACTAAGGAAGAGATGGGAGAAGTGGGAGAAGTGTTAAAGAGGTGTGTCAGAAATGAGAGGGATTGCTCTCTATTTATAGTTTTCACTGGGGGCAAAAGTGTGTCGCACATTTGGTGGGTCATATGTGCGCCGCACTTCCAGGATGGTGTGGCCGCACAATTTCGAATCTAGAACGTTCCAAGATTTGCAGAAAAGTGTGTCGTTCTTTTTTGATTGTGCGCCGCACTTTTTATCATTTCCAGTTTGGACCAAAAGGCAAAGTTGTAGATCTTTCTTTCCTATTTCCGTGGCCGCTTGAATCAACAAAAACGGAGTTCGTATGCTCAAGATATGGCCAAAACACTGACAGGTGTCGGGAGCTCAGAAGCTTGACTTTAATTCTTTATTTAAGGTTCATGTCTTCGTGTTTTCTTCCATTTCCTTCCACGACACGTACTTGGAACCTACAACATCAAATACAATCTATTAAGTATCGAAAGTTCACATAATTAACCTAAATATATACAGATAATGCACATCTAAACATGTATAAATTGGGTGTTATCAAATGTCTTATGTATTTTATGCGGGTTTTACAGGTTTAGTATTAAAGTTGAGGAACACAAGCATTCATTTGTAAAACAAGAAATAGGGAAAATGGTTATGTACATTAACCATAGTCCGAAACCATTGTTATTGCTATTTAGCTCATGACATCGAAGCTTAACAACATGTAAGTTTCCCTAGAAGGTATTCAGCCTAAATACTCAAGTATAAACAAATGTAATTCGTCAAAGTAATACGAGACGTGGATTGTCAATGCCGATGGATCCACCTACAACATTCGCGCTTGCAAGAAGTAATATGGGATTAATTAACGGTGCATGATCAAGAAGGGAAACTTAGTGGCTATGTACACTAAAAGCAATAATAATAATGAAAAACTGTTGGAAATCATCAAGTTCTGGAAAGCATACAGGTTCTGGATAGCATACAAGTTCAGGATGGCATACAGTTTTAAATGAATGGGTTTCACCATGTAAAATCTCACCTCATGTTTAGAAACAATGTGCAAGTAGTAAAAAGGGGCTATGAACTCACCTTAAGCCACGAGGTAAGTGAACACGGAACTCAAGAGCTAAGTAGAAGAAGTAGTAGTATGATGATCACCGGCGATATAGATGCCCGGTAAAACATGAAAGCGCAACCTACCAAATAAGACGTGCACTTTATTAATATACCCAAGTACAAACTTATACTTAGTAAAACCAATTTAATAGCTCAAAACCATAGTAAATATGCACGAACAAACCACACAAGTGAATTTACTAGACGCTTATACAAGACTACGTTATTAAGACGTGATCCTAAAAGCACTCAGCCGGTACATACCAAATGTACCCGCTGATTTCCCATACTTAGACAACTCGAATTTATATGAAACTTGGTAAAAACTAAATCATAACCTGGACAAAACTCACTTTAAATTTTATCCAAGGATTTACATTTTAGAACCACCTGCTCAACACATCTTTGACTTCCAAAATAAGGACAGTTTTGTACACTTTGACTCATAAGACCATTTTGACCATCATAATCAATTTAGTTTACAAATCCGACCATTGGTTTTGAAAATAGACTCAAAATTATAAGTTTAGGACTTGATATCAGCTTCTAACCATTTGTAAAACTCAACTTATAGTCCCTGAGATTTGACCAATTATCGACAACAATTTCGTGTTGTGTCGATACTCGCTTCTCGGTACACGAATATTGAAACTAGTGTAACTTCCTCCTTGTCTTGAGTTAGAAGGCATACTTTATACCAAACGACCGTCCCGACAAGCACTACATCTATATCCTATCATATGAATACTTAACTAAACTTAAGTACACGAAAATTAGCCTTAAACCCACTGATCTAATATGGATCTACCCATTTCCAACCTCAACCATACTTTAGACAACTCATATTAATCAATCCTAATATCTTCTAACCTTTGCATGTTTAATGTGGATCTACCAAAATTTATTAACAATTGCATGCATCAAAGAAAAATTAATATCGTAGTAATAACATAACATGGAACCTTACAATGCGTTAACAAGATCAACCAACCAAGAAAAATAAAAACCGTCTATGGGTCGTGGGTTTTGGAGATAAAAAACACCAAGAAAATATTTTCTAAAGCTTGATTTCTTCAAATTGTTACTCCTAAACATAATAAAACACACATGCATAGGTTATTTTAGATCAAATCAACACTTTCACCAAAATATTGCAAAATTTAAATCTTGAAAAAAAAATGTGTTGCATGTTACCATTTTTTACTCACAATGATATTTTAGAGATGGGTCTTTGATTAGTTTTTCTAAAATCAAAAAGCTTGAGGTGGATTTGTGGTGGTGATGGTGTCGGTCGGCGGAAACAAGAGAGAAAAAGGAAGGAAATTTTTTTATGGTGGAAAAAAATGAGAGGCGTGTGAAAAAATCTTCATTTTATATGGTGGGGTGGGTAGATTTTGTAAATAAGGTTTTATTTTGGCCCTAGTTGCAAAGTAGTTATTAAAGAGCGGGAAATGGTACCAAGTTGGTTTTTAAAAATTTACGGGAGTCGGGTTTCGTCCCGGCTTCATAAAAATAAAGCCTTGATCAATAAAATACTTTTTCAAAAATTTAACGCACACGAAAAGTAATAGTAAGGTTCCACTCGACTTAGTACGTAATGAAACAAAAACGTCGACATAATCAAGTATCAAAACAATCGATAATAAGACATAAATATTCGGGCATCCGTCGGTATCGCGATCACAAGTAGTTCTCGTCACTCGTTGATTTGTGTAAACTTTTTGTAAAATGCACGCTGGTGCTTTTTAAATCAAAAATTTTGGTTTAAATAAATACGGAAAAATAAAATAAGAAATTTTATAATTCCGAATAAAGTATTATCAATAATCAGAAAATACTTAAAATATAATTTATTAAAATTATCAAGATCTCAGGATTCTCGTATGAAGAATACAAGAAAATGTAACATGTTGGAAAATTCAAGAAACATCAATAAAAGAATAAAATAATACCGGGGAAGTACGAGTTCTCACAGTCGACCCCCTAAAGGAACTCTGGTCGCTCAGAGTTCAACTAGAGACGGAAGAAGATGCGAGCAAATGGGGATTCCTAGTTTAGAACTGATTCTTCGCTTTCCCATGTAATTTCTGCACCACGACGAACCTTAACAATTGGAATCCAACAACGCTTCAGCTTCTTAACTCCTTTTCGAATTTATTTCAAACTCGGAATAAAATAATAACCGTTCAGTACGAAGAAGTATAAAGAGATAGAATGAACACGATAATTTCTTAAACGGATAAGGTGCGCTAGAACGAGTTAAGATTGATAATCAACAAGGAATCGTAAATCGCGCAACTATAAAACATGACAATCTTAAAACGTAACAATCTACTTACTAGAGAGATAGAGGGGAAATATGAATTACATATAGACATTTAAAATAAGAGTTGCCACAATTATCCGTCGCGGATTTGGTATCACTTTAAAACTTGGCTTAGGTACTTTCTTGATTAAAAGAAAACTTTACAAGGTTTGGTGATTTGAAATCAAAACTATATATATTTAGTGAGTGAACAGTCGCTAAGTCCTTTTTCTTGATCAGCATTTCAAACCAAAAAGTAAATCAGTTCAAAATAATTTTTTTGATCAGCTTAAGAGCTTTTAGATGACTGTATGGAATTACTATTAAGACTCGGGTCTATTGTTACGATAAGAGAAAATTAAATTTCTAAATTATTTAGAATCATTAATGGAAATATAAGTTACATCGGTAATTTCATTAACTTGAAAGTAAAGTATGACATAATTTAAAAGATAAGGTATGACATCCTTTTAAACACTAGTTATAAATTTACCAAAGAGGATGTATGGTCCGACATTTAACTTGTTTGATAAATTAAACACTTGGTATAATGTGTAAAATTTTCTTAGAAATTCATAATAATCTATAGAATTCCATAAAGGCATTTAATACATCAAATGGTAAACATGGGACATATCCGAGTTTTCAAAATGTGACAAGATAGAAAACGAATATAAAGCAAATAATAGTCAACAATTAGAATGCAAGCAATAGCAGGAGGGAATAAAACGAAATTCTTACCAATTTCTTAATGAATATGATAGAATAGATGCGTCGATGATAAGACAATAAGAAACAAAGGATCTAGCAAGTTATTAATTCATGAGTGTGGTTGGTGTCACCAACAAGGCTTATTAAGTTCTCGATGGTCTACATGATCAAAAGAGAAAGGCCAACAACATATTTCGAATTAAAGAAAATTCTTAGAAAGTCATTTGTAAATAATTCCAGTAAAATGAACAACATTAGTAATGAGATAGAAAGGTCAACACAAGGTTCACACGAATGAAATTTAAGACCATAGAGTCTGACACACATCATGACGGATATAGAAAATAATTATCCACGTCTAGTCATAAATCGTTATTTGCATCCGAAGAAGTTTCAAAGGTCTACCAAAGTAGATAAAAAAATTGGTCGATGAAGAAGCATAAAAAACATTGAAACTTTCAAGTCTGGTATCATTGGTCGGTAATTGGACGAACTGTAAATAGAATTGTATCATAAGAGAAAATGGGGTAATAAGTAGAACATATGTCGTTGAGTAAAGAAACATGTACTTACATGCGTGTAATTCGTTCATAAGGAAATATATGCATATATCATGAACGGGTGCTATTCGCATAATATGTAAAAGTTTTTAAAACTTTATTTTATCTAAATTTTTTAGAAACACATGTAAAAAGTTGGTTCTTGTCAAAATATTTAAGGTGACTACTTATTCAGCCTCACATAACTCCTTCTAAATTACGCATAGGTGATCGGGCCATGCATAATTTCGGACTAGCAATGCGATGCTTAGTTTCGTCAAACTGGTATTACATGTCATATGTTTTAAAATATGCATATAATGCCATTAGCAAAATAGAATTTAATATGATTTATGAAACTTTTCGCAAGTAAATAATTGGCTAGATATTTAAATCAACAATTTTAATGTTACATGAATTCTTTATAAGACCAACGTTGAATATTTTTTAAAATATAACATAAAATGATGTCAATTTATTTTATAAGGTAACATTCAAGTATTTATAAAGTCCAAGTAGAACAATTTGTAAAGTAAATCGTAAAACAGTAATGATTTTATCTATATGGTGATATTATAGCAACGTATAAAATAGCAAGTGGGTAACACGGGAGTAATAAAGAGTAATAGGAAAGACAAAGTGAGAAATGGTTACAAGATGATAGAGTTTTAAAAGGTTTATCTGGAATCGGTATGAGACACTTGTCGTCAATGGTGATGAAGGATGTGAAAACAAGAACTTCAAACCTCGACCCAAATCAGTGGTACGTTAGAAGTAGAAGAAAGATAAAATAGAATGACAAATAAGTCATGTATAAAAGAAAGGGTAAAGGAATACATATGAGTTCACATCGTAATTTATTCAACACAAATATACTTCTAAGAAAAGAGAATATCAGTTTTCGAATGATACAACTAACCCGAACAATTTTTATTTTTGGAAAGTTTCTATATTTTGAAAGTTTCCGAATCTTAAAAGTTTAGAAATTTAACACGTTAATAGTGACGCATAAAAATGCACAACCTTTTCGACAAAACTAGTTCATTAATAGTGTTATCCAAACACTCTATATAAAGTTCACGATATATATACGTAACCTGCACTCAAAGTTACTATTTTAAACGTTTTCAAACGCAATCAATGTTTGGTAGTTGTAAAATCTCATTCGTTAAAGTTTTACGAGTTCAAACGAACTCAAAAACGCTTCAAACCATATTTTTAAATTTCATCAGCTTTGAATTTTAAGTTTGACTTTTGGGTCTGACCAGACCAATTGACTCGCTAAAAGACATATTCAAGACTCGAAGTCTAAAGCAATTTGGTGTAAAACGATAATATAGGAATTTTGATTAAGATACTAATGTTTCATTTTCCTCGACTCGACTCGAATTGATATCAAATTTATCACAAGATTAATTGTTTTTGGTTAATAAAACTTGCTTGGTAATCTATTTCTAATTCAAATAATCACCTGAAAAGATAAAAATATTACTCTATGTAAAAATATTTACTATTGCAAAAACAAGGTGCACGTACTACAAATAAAGCAAAAAGTACAAGTAAGTAAAGCACGAAATTGAAAATTAAAATACAAATAATAAGCTAATAAAATGCAAATTCTAAAAATACCCCAAATTTAAAATCTAAAAATACCAAAAGATTAAAAATATTTTTTTATATTCTTTAGATTTTTTAATATTTTTATATATTTTATAAAACTATTTTTATTAATTAAAAACTATTTTTGAAATTTGAAAATTAAGTTTAATAAAAACCGGGTTTGAAAATAATGAGCCCAACCCAAAAATCTTAAACCAAACCAAACGATCCAATAAACTAATACTGGCCCAATTGCAAGCCCAACTTAGTTGCTACTTGGGCCAGTTAAAAATAAAAATAAAAGACAAAGGACTAGGATGCAATTTGCTAAACGTGCAAAGATTAAACAAACAAAGAAAATTAAGGACCAAGTAGCAAATAACACAAAATTTATAAACTTAAAAACGAGCTTATGACAAAAAGCTTATTATGAGATTATTACTAGACCAAATTATAATTCAAACGCCAATAGGTTTCAAACTTAAAATCACCTAGCCAAACTTAAAATAAGCACTTGAAATAAGCTAAATCTTAAACATATTTTTGAATAAGCACAAAAGGTTCAAACAACTTATCTTGACAATCTTATGAGCTAAAAAGTTCCAGATCTGCTTATTAGGTGACAAAACCTATGGATGTTACTTAGAATCTCTTTAAGCACTTTTTATAAGTAGTTATAACTTAAAATGCAAATCAGCTTATCTTTAAGCTACATTGACTTTTTAATCTTTACCAATAAGCACACAAAGCTCCAGAATTACTTCCTAGGTGTATATAAGCAACTTTTGTAAAGGACTTAAGCTAGGTGACCGCTTAATAAGCACTTATGAAAATCCTATAAGCAACAGTTGAAACAATGGATGAATAGCCTACTTTGATCCAAATCCTAGACTTATCTAATGGATATTAAGTTTAACAAATAACTAGAAACTTATTACTAATACTAGAAGCTATCTAGAAAACTAAAATTCAAACCCTAACACAACCTTATGAAGATTTTATGGAGATTGAAATATGGCTGATTATTAATTTTGCTGACAGAAAAACTCAAACCATGTGCTCAACCAAAACCTGTTAGACTATGAAACTAGCTAAACCTTTGACTATTTTAGAGTGAATGAAAGGAATCTATTATGATGCTAGAAGACTTAAAACACAAACCTCAAACATGAATTCTAAAAAGCCTAATCCAAACAGTCTTAATAACTTTTTATGCAGATTTAAAGAAGAGAAAGCTAGATCTAGTGTATGCAAGGCTTAATCAAGTAAAAATAACACTAAAACAACTGAAACAAGACAGATAAAAGCAATCAAAACTCAATAATAACACATGAACATAGCAAACCGCAATTATCCTAAATTATTGCCTAGAAAATGAAAATAAGAGATTTACCAAACATCTAGGCCTCCTTTGTAGTAGATAAGCCGAATCCTAGTCACCGCTAACCTAAACTAGCTTCAAACAGGAACAAGCAACCACAAAAACACACAGATCTAGATCTGTGTGATTTAAATCCAAATTCCCTCCAAAATTCTTAAAAGCTTCAATCTACACCAACTTCATCAAACAAGTTCCTATTGCTTGTTTCCAAGCTATATAACACGAATCAATCCAAACTTCAACAATTCAAACAGTAGAATAGTAGCAGAATTCAAAGATGAATATGGCAATTTTTTTTGAATTTTTATTTATTTAATGAAGGAATTTGAGTACAACTTGAAGGAAAAGTACAATAAGCTATACAAAAACATTTTTAAACTAAATTGCTGGAAATTTATGCTAAGAAAAGCAGGAAAAAGGGGTATGTTGTGTGAGGCGAGTATGTTGCATTATATATGGAGTGAGAGAGGTTGGTGAGGTGTGTTGAGGTGCGTGGGAGTGAGAGAAAGCTTCCAGAATGCCAGTGTCAGTGGTGACAGCTCAATTGAGCCAATTAGAGCTTAACACGTAGGTTAGGGTTTGGGTGGTTTTATGAAAATCGATTTGTGTGTTTATGATTGAGGTAACGATAGTGAATGAAACCACCACCATTAGACTCGTCTCTTTGAGATGATCAAGTTTCATGTTGGGGTCGAAGCTTGAAGATGCCTCCTTCGTCCTCCAATGTCTGGTGAATTCGTCCAAGGAAACACAAACACGTGGCGTCTTCCTATTTGCTCTTTTCTTCTGAAAAAGATTGCCACCTTGGCAATCTGTGTGAGAGAGTTATGGTGCGTTTGATTGGGCCACGTGGTTTTCCATTCACTTGATATTTTCTCTTTTGGCAGATATGACCCTTGGAAGTTATAAACTTTTGCAACTTGTATTTAATACTTTGAAAACTTTTATAATGCATAAGAATTTTCCATTTAAGCCCCTGAACTTTGAAGAATGGCAACTTCAGTCCTTCAACATTGTAAACTCTTGATCTTTAGCATATGTCTTCCATAAATCTTCATTTTAAGCCCTTTATCTTTCAAACTTTAGCACTTTTGGTCCTTGTCTTCAATAAATCTTTCATTTAGGCCCTTGAACTTTCATCTTTTTGCACTTTTGGTCCTTTTGAGTTGACTTTGACTTTTCTTCAATAAATGTCCGTGAAATCCCGTGTTTTCTTCATATTTGTCATTTTGTACCTATTTCACAATAAAAACACAAACCACGCATAATTTTGACATTTATGATATTAAATACATGATTAGGTCTTGTTTTTCCTTGTTTTTAGTGGTTAAAGGGTACGTGTTTACACACTTATCAAATGCCCTACACTTGACCATTGCAATGACCCCATGCAATGTACGATTTTAAAGCATAAAGTTACCTTTTCCTCATAATTAACTCATCTTGGCCTTTATTACGATATACTATTACTACTATAATAAAAGGAAACTTAACAACGGTGAAAAGATAAAAACTTTATTCAAGGAAACAAAAGATATAACAATTTCCACTTTATTTATTTACTTGAAATTTTTTGATGGAAGAAACTCGTAAAGAAATCTAAGAATTAAATTAGGGCTTTGGTGTCATGAATATTTATCACCCTCAAGTTTCACGTTCCCCATACCAAGCGTAAAAACAAGATCATTCTTATTACAAATTAATAAAGCTAACACTTGCTCATGTGGTTTAATTACGCACATAGACCACCTTATTCCTACGTGTATCTCTTATATTTTATTTATGTCTTGAATGATCACGAGGATGCATTTTCGACTTATTTCGATAATTTACTAAGACTGAAAATAAAGTAGGACGATTTAATCTATAGTTAGCTAAAGGGCAAAATCTTTTAAAACGGCTTCTCAAAATCTCATAAAGTTCATATCTTGGCATAACTCGTTTCACGATATGAGACCTTTCTCGGACCGGTATTTGACATGTACTTGAAACTTCAAATCTAGAGAGACGGTCTTGAAATTATGGTCTTCCCTTCATATATGGAATATATCTTCACTTGGAGTATTGAGAGATGCTTCAAACGTTGACCACGACTTATTCATTTATTCTCTTCTTTATTTAGGATTTTGATATACAACGATCCGCCTCCATTTCAAACTTGGATTTATTTATCCTCATACCTTGTTAGGGTATTTTTGGATAGACTTCTCCACAATCTTTATGGGAGTAAATTGCTTCTCGTCATGTGTCTGGATCCTTCATATTGATTTGGATTAATGATCTTCACATCATATTTGGATCTTTAGCAAAAAAAAGTGAATCCTCATGCCTTGTTAGGGCCTTTTTGGACTCGGATGCCAATCTTCGCGTCCCTCTTTAATAAGTTATGCCTTGGCTATGAACTCTAATTAATCCCGAGCAACTTTTAAACGATTTTGGGCTAGAAGCTAAGTAATATTTTAAATCATACAACCTTATTTATTGCATTTAGTTATTTACAAGTGTTGGGAGAAAAAGCTTATAATTAACACATAAGTTTATGAAAGAATACAAAACTTATAATTGACTCTATCATTTCTCGTTCTCCACAATTTAAAATTTCAATTAATGAGACTCGTGGATGCTTAGCCTAATAAACCAATTAAGGTCTACATGGTTAAGGATACTAGCTAGAATAAACTTTAATAAGTAAATTCGGGTTGAGTCAAATATACATGACAGGCCTAATATATCAAAGACGTCTAAACTCGTTAAAACCATTTTATTTATTCATTTTTTTTCTTATTGACTTTATTCTTGTAATGTAATATATACATACGATGGGGATGACAAAAGGAAAGGAAATAAAAGAAAATAAATGAAAAATACTACTAGGCAAAAATAGATCAAAATTTTGAAAAACGTCGAAAAATATTAATTTCCCGGTTAAATGAGGTCAAATTCATGGAAAAGCCCACTAAACTTCGATAAAAGTCTCCCCTACACTTAATATAAAAATCGCCCTCAATGTTTACGCATGTGGAAGAATAAACTCCCCTACACCTGAGACATTGAGTACGTTGTTTAAATCTTGCTAAGGAAGAGACAATTAAAGTGATTTCAATGTCAACATTTATTGATATAAAATATTGAATCACAATAGTTTTGGATGCAACCGGGTGCAAGGGAACACGGGATCACAGTTTTTCTCAAAAGGCACCAAAAGTGGATCTTGATAGCACATATCCCTTCCACATCACCACAAAACAACAACCTATTTGGCTCCCCCTACACTTATTGGTGAAAAGGTGAAAAGATGGGAAAAGGTAAAAAATCTAACCTAGTTAAACGATGTTTGATTTTGTTCCCAGAGTCTCTAGCTCGACTCGATTTCCCGAATTTAATTCAAGGGTAGCATGGAGAGGGATGGAATCAACTCATGAGAGATGTCCTCTCCAAAGTACAACTTAACCCATTGGCCATTCACTTTGAAATTGGGCCCATTTGGTTGAGCTAGCTCAATGGTACCATATGGGTAAATTTTTGCAACGGTGAATGGACCGGACCAGTGCGATTTAAGTTTGCCTGAAAGCCCACAAAGCATCATCTAATTTATCGGCCCATGAGGCACGATGCTCTCCGACGGTATGCTCTAAGATTCGCTTAAGTCCACGATTCGACACCTCGGCTTGACTGTTGATTTGTGGATGATACGCGATGGAAAGTCGGTGATTGACACCATACTTAGCCATACTCTTGCGAATTGATCATTACAAAAGTGTGTATCATGATCGCTAATGATAGCACGAGGAACGCCGAATCTAGCAAATAATTGTTTCAAAAAGTTCACAACAACCCTCACATCGTTAGTAGGTAAAGCCTTTGCTTCAACCCATTTGGAAACGTAGTCAATGGCTACAAGGATGTATTTGTTCCCTTTTAATGAAGGAAATGGCCCCATAAAGTTGATGCCCAGACGTCGAAGATTTCACACTCTTGAATGAAATTTTGAGGCATCTCGTCTTTATGTGTGATCTTTCCTTGTCGTTGGCAAGCATCACAACGCTTAACCTTCTCGTGAGCGTCACGATAAATGGTGGTTCAATAGAAACCGGAGTCGAAAACTTTCTTCGCGGTGAAGTTAGGGCCAAAGTGACCACCGGTGGGTCCTTTGTGGCAAGCTTCAAGGATTTGTAAAGCTGAGGGACCATCAACACACCTACGAATGATAAGATTCGCACATTGCTTGAAAAGGTAAGGGTCGTCCCAATAATAGTGCTTAATGTCCTTAAAGAATTTTTTCTTTTGTTGGGACGATAACGCTTCGATAAGAACTCCACCTGCCAAATAGTTTGCAATACCCAAAAACCATGGGGTATCATCAAGATTGGAATTAATAGACATTAAGGCCTCAAGGGGAAAAAATTAGTTAATCTCTTTGTTTGGAAGTTCCCCTTGATAAGGATCCTCAAGTCTACTTAAGTGATCCGTGCCTAGGTTTTTGGCTCCCTTTTTATCACGAAATTCAATTTTAAATTCTTGTAAGAGCAAAACCCATCGAAAAAGTCTCGGTTTAGAATCTTGTTTTGTCAATAAGTATTTGAGAGTGGAATGATCCGTATACACTATAGTAGTTGAAAACACAAGATAGAGGCGGATTTTCTCAAAAGCATACACTACGGCTAAAAGCTCTTTTTCGGTAGTGGTATAATGCAATTAAGCCCCCGTCATAGTCTTACTTGCATAGTGAATAGGTTGAAAATGCTTATTAACTCTTTGACCTAAAACTGATCCTACCGTGAAATCACTAGCATCACACATTAACTCGAAAGGTAATTCCCAATTAGGAGTGACTAAGACCGGTGCCTTAGTTAATTTAACATTAAGAGTTCCAAAAGATTCGAGACAATCTTGAGAAAAGATGAAAGGAGCATCTTTCTCTAAGAGATGAGTCATCGGTCTAGATATCTTAGAAAAATCTTGAATGAAACGTCTATAGAAACCCACATGACCTAAGAAACTTCTCACTCCTTTTACGGTTGTAGGTGGAGGAAATTTAGCAATGACGTCGAATTTAGCACGGTCGACTTCGATACCGGCTTTAGAAATTTTATGACCTAGAACGATGCCTTCTTTTACCATGAAATGGCACTTTTCCCAATTAAGAACGAGACGAGTGTCTTCACATCGTTTAAGCATATGTTCTAAATTAGCAAGGCAAGAAGAGAAAGAATCACCATAGACTAAGAAATCTTCCATAAAGACTTCCATAGTTTGTTCAACCATGTCATGGAATATTGCCATCATACACCTTTGGAAAGTCCCGGGAGCATTGCATAAACCGAAAGGCATTCGTTTATAAGAAAATGTTCCATAAGGACAAGTGAATGTGGTTTTCTTTTGGTCTTTTGGATCGATAGGAATTTGAAAATATCCGGAGAAACCGTCTAAAAAGAAATAGTATTCATTTCCCACTAAGCGCTCGAGCATTTGGTCCATAAAAGGGAGAGGAAAATGATCCTTACGAGTGGCGTCGTTGAATTTACGATAGTCAATGCAAACTCGCCATCCCGTAACAAGTCGAGTAGGAATTAACTCGTTGTTTTCATTGGGAGCAACGGTTATTCCGCCTTTCTTAGGCACATAATGGACCGGACTAAACCATGGTGAATCCGAAATAGGGTAAATCATGCCGGCCTCTAGAAGTTTGATAACTTCTTTCTTATTGATTTCATGAATTTTTGGGTTTACCCTTCTTTGACTTTGGATTGCGGGTTTAAAGTCATCTTCCATGAGAATTTTATGAGTACAAAAGTTAGGATCAATTCATCGAATGTCGGATATTTTCCAAGCAATTGATTTCTTATGATTTTTAAGCACTTTGATAAGCCTAGCTTTTTCATCCTCTTTTAAGTCCTTAGCAATGATGACGGGTAACTTATAAACTCCTTCTAAGAAAACGTATTCTAAATAAGAAGGTAACTCTTTAAGCTCTAAATCCGGTGGAAGGCTTAGTTAAATTTGGATCATCGTTTGTAACCTCTTTAGGACTAGGTGGAGAAATATGGTCCTCATTGAGAAGTCTCTCAATGGTACGAATGTCTTCTTCCTAATCGGTCGTCATATTTAAGATTCACGTCTCCTAAACTTGCTTCGAATTCTTGTAAAAGAAAATCACTTTCTCCAAATGGAGTTAATGAAGGAGAAATAGAAGCTACGGTCTCAACATGAGGTAAATGAGAAATCCCGTTCTTACAATCCTCATGAAAGTGTTCTTCAAATGCTTCGTCGAGCACATCAATTAAATTCATGGATTCGGGCTCATTGGGAAGTTTAGAAAGTTCACCCATGTTAAAGACGATTTTGTCATCCCCTACCCTCATGATAAGCTCACCCGCGACTACATCAATCAATGTATGCCCGGTCCTCAAGAAGGGTCGGCCCACAATCAATGGAACTCGGGGATCCATCTCATAGTCAACGACAACGAAATCAGCGGGGAAAGTGAATTTATCGACTCCTACAAACACATCCTCGGTTATCCCCACCGGATAAGCAACGGATCGGTGATCTAATTCTAAAGTCATACGAGTGGGGACTAGCTCGGGTAGAGATAATTGCTTCAATATGGATAAAGGCATTAGATTGATACTCGCTCCTAAGTCCGCCAAAGCCATACAATTCTCGACACCGAGGAAATTGCAAAGGATAAGGAATCGATCGGGGTCACCGAGTTTAACCGGTAATTTTCTTAAAAGAACCGCAGAGCATTATCATTAAGTTGGGTTTGATCAATGCCAAGACGTTTTTCCTTATCACTTAAAAGATCCTTAAACATCTTAGCATACTTAGGCATATGAGCAAGAGCCTCGGCAAAGGTGATATTAAAATTCAACTGTTTGAACATTTCAAGAAGTTGGAAACTTGAATATCATCCTTATTCTTTAATTTCTCTTTCCTCAACCTTGCTGGATAAGGTATATTGGGTTGAGATGAACTCTTTGGAGTGGATTGCTCACTCACATCGATAGGGTCACTCAACGGAAGAATGTCACAATAAGTGGGTGAGGAAGTGGGAGAAGAACTATTTGGTATCTCGGGCACTTGTTTCGTAGTGGAAGGTTCCTCGGTTATTTTACCACTTCTAGTAGTAATGGCATTTACATTGGCCCTTGGATTGGTCTCGGTGTTAGAAGGAAGGCCACCTTGGGGTCAAAGGGTTTGCAACATTTGCATGAATTTCCTATCCGTGAACTCTTGCATTTCCTTAAGCTTACGGTCTTGCTCATTAAGTTTTTGGAGAATCAAGTCCATTTGAGGATTAGGCATAGTAACCCCTTGAATTGGAAAACCTTGGTTTAGAAATTGATTCTAATTTTGAAAACCTTGATTTTGAAAACCTTGGTTATTAAAACCTTGATTATTATTATTAAAACCTTGGTTTTTCCCTTGAAAATTCCATTGATTTTGATTATAACCCCTTACGTTCGAATTCCCTTGAAAATTACTCCTTTGTGGAGCTTGGTTCCTATTAGGGTATTGGTTATTTTGGGCGGGTGGGGGTGGTCTTTGTGGAGCTACAAAACCCGGGGGAGCCAAATAGTTAGTAGATTTATATGACAAATGGTTAACACTAACGTTCGCTTTAAAGTGAACCCTCTCATTTTCATTGACATTATAAGCATAGACTTCTTGTTGGGGTTGATTGTAAACCTTGTCACAATTAAATTATGAATGTGGTCCACCACAAGTCTCACAAGTCTCACTTAAAGCATGTACATGTCGAATAGGAGTATTCTCAACTTTTATAGCAAGATTCTTAACAATCGTAGCAAGTTCTTTAATTTGATTGTCAACCTCTTGACTACTAGTATCTCCTCCACTAGCAAAAGCCATATTAGCCCTTACACTCTTGGTTTGAACTTTAGCCTTGTTTTCAATTATTGCCCAAGCATCGTTCATGGATTTCACAGGAATATTACCCCCCATAGCACTATTTAGTGAGTCTTGATCATTTAGAGTTAAAACATTGTAAAACGTATTAATTTGATGCACTTTAGTAAAACCATGTAGAGGACACCTTCTTAAAAGCTCTTTAAAATGGTCCCAAGACTCACTAAACGTTTTGCCATATTTTTGTTCAAAGGTGATAATGTCATTCCGGAAAGCGGTGGTCTGTGATGGTGGAAAAAAGTAGTTAATGAACTAGGTCTCTAAATCCAACCATGTGGGGTGATACTTTGGGGTGGTTCCTTATCAAGCCAAATCCGGGCTTGCCCCTCGAGGGAGAAAGGAAAGAGCAACAAATGAATTGCCTCTTGTGGCACCCCATTGTATTTAACTATGTTTGCTAAGTGAAGAAACCTCTTAATATGAGCGTGTGGGTCATCATGAGTACGGCCTAAAAATGGTGTAGCGGAAACCATTTGAATAAAACCCGCTTTAAGTTCAAAATTATTCGCTCCAATATCGGGCACCACAATCGCGTCATCATTTCCATCAACGTGGGATTGCAAAATATCGATCATAGGTCGGTTATCCGCCATCGTAGTATCGAAAGCACGATTCTCGGGATCGGCTTGAGAGACGATCTTTTTGTTCTTCTTCTTCTTTTTGGAAGAATTAGAAAAATTAGTTACACCACTTGATATGTGTGCACGCGCGCGAGTGCGCATACAACTAAACACGATGAATGAGGGAGGAGCCCTCGGTCGACTTTGAAAGGGAAGAGATTATCCCTCTCGAGGTTCAATATTAAAATGCTACAAGAAAATATATATGTAATACTACTTGGGTAGCAAACCCTCAATTAGCCTTCCTTCTAAAAATACTCACAAGTGAACGGGGGGAATGAGGTGGCGCGAAGCACTTAAGTACCTAACTTCCCTTAGACAGCCTTTATAGCACGTCGCCTATCTATTCACCGTACAGTTCATATTTTTTCGAATTCTTGCTTATCGAAAGTATTTATCAAATTTTGCCTTTTTATTTTCTTTGATCGATACACGTATATGGAACCGGAATGCCTCCAAATACGGTGTAATGCCTCGGAAATACTTTTGGAATATTGTGTATTGAATGTTCGTATACGTAATATCTATCGTAAAAAGAAAATCTTTTTGTATTTTTTAAAGAAAATATATTCACAATAAAACAAGAGAAATTGAAATAAGAAAAATAATAATACGTAATATTTTTGGTGTAATACTTTAGGAAAAGTATTACTTTTGGATTTTTTATTTTTTTGGTGCAAATCTTAGGAAAGAATTAGCTTTTGTGATTTTTTATTTTTTTTGTATTTTTATATTTTTTATTTTTTTTTTGGTTTTTTATATTTTTGATTGCAAGAAAATAACGTTCAAAAGTGAACGGATCCCAAAATTCAAATCGTCTCACGAAAATCGTCTATCCTAACGTGATCGAAGAGGTAGCGGCACCAATTTAATATAGGAATTTTGATTAAGATATTAATATTTCGTTTTTCCTCGACTCGACTCGAATTGATATCAAATTTATCACAAGATTAATTGTTTTTGGTTAATAAAACTTGCTTGGTAATCTATTTCTAATTCGAATAATCACCTAAAAAGATAAAAATATTACTCTACGTAAAAATACTTACTATTGCTAAAACAAGGTGCACGTACCACAAATAAAGCAAAAAGTACAAGAAAGTAAAGCACGAAATTGAAAATTAAAATGCAAATAATAAGCTAATAAAATGCAAATTCTAAAAATAACCCAAATTTAAAATGTAAAAATGCCAAAAAATTAAAAAAAAATTTATATTTTTAATATTTTATAAAACTATTTTTATTAATTAAAAACTATTTTTGAAATTTGAAAATTAAGTTTAATAAAAACTAGGTTTGAAAATAATGAGCCCAGCCCAAAAATCTTAACCCAAACCAAACGATCCAATAAACTAGTACTGGCCCAACTCAATTGTTACTTGGGCCAGTTAAAAATAAAAATAAAAGACAAAGGACTAGGATGCAATTCTAAACGTGCAAAGATTAAACAAACAAAGAAAATTAAGGACAAAGTAGCAAATAACTCAAACTTTATAAACTTAAAAAGGGGCTTATGACAAAAAGCTTATTATGAGCTTATTACTGGACCAAATTCCAAAATTCAAACGCCAATAAGTTTCAAATTTAAAATCACTTAGCCAAACTTAATAAGCACTTGAAATAAGCTAAAACTCCTAAACAGATTTTTGAATAAGCACAAAAGGTTCAAACAACTTATCTAGACAATCGTATGAGCTAAAAAGTTCTAGATCTGCTTATTAGGTGACAAGACCTATGTAATGTTACTTAGAATCTCCTTAAGCACTTTTATAAGCAGTTAAAACGTAAAATGCAAATCAGCTTATTTTTAAGCTAAGTTGACTTTTTGACCTTTACCAATAAGCACACAAAGCTCCAGAATTACTTCCTAGGTGTATATAAGCAACTTTTGTAAAGGACTTAAGCTAGGTGACCACTTAATAAGCACTTACGAAAATCCTATAAGCAACAGTTGAAACAACGGATGAACTGCCTAATTTGATCCAAATCCTAGACTTATCTAATGGATATTAAGCTTAACAAATAACTAGAAACTTATTACTGATAAAATAAGCTATGTAGAAAACTAAAATTCAAACCCAAACACAACCTTATGAAGATGTTATGGAGATTGAAAGATGGCTGATTATTAATTTTGATGACAGAAAAACTCAAACCATATGCTCAACCAAAACCTGTTTGACTATGAAACTAGCTAAACCTTTGACTATTTTAGAGTGACTGAAAGGAAGCTATTATGATGCTAGAAGACTCAAAACACAAACCTCAAACATGAATCCTAAAAAGCCTAATCCAAACAGTCTTAATGAACTTTTTATGCAGATTTAAAGAAGAGAAAGCTAGATCTAGTGTATGCAAGGCTTAATCAAGTAAAAAAACACTCAAACAACTGAAACAAGACATATAAAAGCAATCAAAACACAATAATAACACATGAACATAGCAAACCACAATTATCCTAAATTATTGCCTAGAAAATGAAAATACGATATTTACCAAACATCCAGGCCTCTTTTGTAGTAGATAAGCCGAATCATAGTCACCACAAACCTAAAATAGCTTCAAACAGGAACAAGCAACCACAAAATCACCCAGATCTGGATCTGTGTGATTTAAATCCAAATTACCTCCAAAATTCTGAAAAGCTTCAAATCTACACCAAACTTCACCAAACAAGTTCATATATCTTGTTTCCAAGCTATATAACACGAATCAATCCAAACTTCAACAATTCAAACAGTAGAATAGTAGTAGAATTCAAAGATGAATATGATAATATTTTTTTGAAATTTTATTTTATTAATGAAGGAATTTGAGTACAACTTGAAGGAAAAGTACAATAAGTTATAGTGAAATATTTTTAAACTAAATTGCTAGAAATTTAAGCTAAGAAAAGCAGGAAAAATGGGTATGTTATGTGAGGGGAGCGTGTTGCCTTTTATTGGGTATGAGAGAGGTTGGTGAGGTGTGTTGAGGTGCGTGTGAGTGAGAGAAAGCTTCCAGAATGCCAGGGTGTCAGTGGTGACAACTCAATTGAGCCAATTAGAGCTTAACACGTGGGTTAGGGTTTGGGTGGTTTTATAAAAATTGATTTGGGTGTTTGTGATTGAGGTAACGGCAGTGAATGAAACCACCACCATTGGACTCGTCTCTTTGAGATGATCAAGTTTCATGTTGGGGTCGAAGCTTGAAGATGCCTCCTTCATCCTCCAATGTCTAGTGAATTCGTCCAAGGAAACACAAACACGTGGCGTCTTCCTATTTGCTCTTTTCTTATGAAAAAGGTTGCCACCTTGGCAATCTGTGTGAGAGAGTTTTGGTACGTTTGATTGGGCCACGTGGTTTTTCCCTCACTTAATATTTTCTCCTTAGGCAGATATGACCCTTGGAAGTTATAAACTTTTGCAACTTGTATTTAATACTTTTCAAACTTTTATAATGCGTAACAATTTTGCATTTAAGCCCTTGAGCTTTGGAGAATGGCACTTCAGTCACTCAACTTTGTAAACTCTTCTTTAGCATATGTCTTTTATAAATCTTCATTTTAAGCCCTTGATCTTTCAAACTTTAGCACTTTTGGTCCTTGTCTTCAATAAATTTTTCATTTAGGCCCTTGAACTTTCATCTTTTTGCACTTTTGGTCCTTTTATATCGTTTTCACATCCACATAAGGAACTTCCAAAATTTCTTAATGTGATAATTCAGTACCATCCTAATTGAGGTTATTCGTGTACATGCAAATAAGTATCAAAGGAAGTTAAACTTTCTCATTTTCTAAATTCTTTGATTACCAATCTTGCTTTGAACATGTCAATGGTGATGCCATCGACTTCCATATTCTTCTTAAAGATCCATTTATAGCCTAGTGGTTTATAAACTTGAGGTAAATCCACGAGCTTTCATTTTCTCCTTTTGTAAAATAGAATCTATTTCACTTTTAATGGCTTCTTTCCATTGATGACTTTTCTTCAATAAATGTCCGTGAAATCCCGTGTTTTCTTCATATTTGTCTTTTTGTACCTATTTCACAACAAAAACACAAACCACGCATAATTACGACATTTATGTTATTAAATACATGATTAGGTCTTGTTTTTCCTTGTTTTTAGTGGTTAATGGGTAAGTGTTTACACACTTATCAATCGACGTTTCGGACAACTTTCTAGTTTATCTTAGACCTAAAACCAACGTAAAAATTCCCTGGCAAAAATTTGTATCAGCAGTAAATTTCCATATACGCAGAAAATAAGTTCTTAAAATTTACAAATTTCAAATGAGCGTAACTTGCTCGTTTTTAAGAGTCAAGACTTGGATTTTATGCCCAAACGAACGTCTCAACAAGTAGAAACATATTTTTATGTCTAAAATTTATAAAAATATTTTATCGACATCGTTAAATTACATGTAACGTTTATACAGAAAGTATTTTTTCGACACATCTTGAAATTTAATCAGACTTCATAACGATCCGGATTTATGTACACACATGACTTGTGGATTCCATTAAGACGAAAAAGAGTAGATTGTATCATTAAGCATATAAAGAAAAACATAGTATAAAAATAGTTAAAGAATACCAACGATAATCTAAGAAACTAAAAATGGCGCATGACATCCGTGTCTTAGATTTCAAGATGTAAGGTAGGAAGGTCTCTTGGCGGCGTGATTTTCCAAAACCACAAACATACCGGGAAAGAAATGGAACATTAATGAGTTGCACTCCCAGAGCGAGGAGGTTTAATGAAAGGGGAGGATACAAGGTTATAGAAGTATAATCGTATTCTAAACAAGCACCACATTATATTATAGGATATGAATTACAAGATGACATTGGTGTTTACAAGGTACAAACGAACGTTGAAACTCGAAGTCGAAACATAGAATGGTAAATGAAATAAAATATAATCGATACACGAGTTCTATGTAAAATGGTGACACAAAGGTCAATCAAGGTTACGAAAACCCACGATATTATGCAACATGGATTCAAGGAATGCTTCGAGATGTATGACCCACACGATGTACTTTAGTCTTTTTCGGAGACACATTGAGCTACACAATGGTCTATAGACTATCTTTCAAGACATCCAATCACAAATGGGCAGAAAGCAATTTGGATATCTAGATAGATATCTTAAAGAAGTTAAACAATGAAAGCAACACACACGGTAGTAAAATGATAATCGGAAGTTTCATCAGATACAACACTTCTTAATCCCAAACAATGGTATCACGAGATTATCCACAACATGTAAAAGTGTGTGTCGAGAAACTTAGACGGTTCAAGACAAACGAGTATATGAGGTCAGTCATATCATGCATAAACGAAATAGAAATAGTACTTAGAGAAGTGAGTATGAAAAGTCGGCAGCATACGCGTTCCGAATACAAGTATGTAATGCCATAACAATTTAAAATTATGGTAACAAGATCAAGTTTACAAGAACAAGAATTCAAGTAATAAAGTAAGGGCACATGAAATCACAGCATCCAATGATAATTCATTAAGCACAAAGGATTTGAAAAGAGATAATAATTATAGTATGAAAGCAATGTAATATTTCAAAATGAAATCAAGAAATGAAATACTACAATGACAATTGAAAGTAAATAATAAGGATTAGCGAGTTACCCCCGCAGATATTGAACAACAATGGTAGATTTTTATTTCACACTTAGAAACATGAAATATTTGAACTTTCGGTTATAGACTAAGCTTTAAAAATGACTCAGTTCCCTATAACCATAGCTATGATACCAATCTGTGAGACCCCCAAAATTAGGCAAGGAAACACGTAGGCAGCATGGGGGTGCCAAGCCGTGGTACATTAAACAACGATATATAAGTGACACAAAATTGACGTAATAAAACATTTATATTACATCATAAAAGATCAGATTTTTTTAACTTAAAGGGTCCCCGAGTTTTATAAGCGGAAACATTTACTATTTAGACATGGTTTTGTAGCATATAGTTACCAATAGGATAAACTTATGACAACTTTTACCAAAACTAAAGTTTAAATATAACACAGAAATCTCCAAGCTGCGAAAATATCCCGCAGGCTCCCATCCAAGCAAAACTAAGTATTATTACCTGAGATTAAACATGTAAACCATCAACACAAAATTGAGTGATATTAATAGGTTTAGTAGTAAAGTTGTGGAACACAATCATTCATTTGTAAAACAAGAAATAGGGAAAATGGTTATGTACATTAATGTTGGAAATATGTTTTTACGTATTTAGGAAGATTCGGTCACTCCGACAATATATTAAGTAGTAGCTCGTAGTCTAGATATCTTTATTAAACAAACAAGGCCAAGCCTAGCCTACAACATGTGTAGGCCGGCCCAATATTGTAAGCCCAAGCCCATCACAAGGCTTGGGTATATAAACCCTCTCCTTTGATGGAGAGGGTGGTGATTTCATTTTAATTTACACATAGTTCTTAAACTTTCTCTCTCTAGAAGTGTGAAATCATCTATCTTTCTCTCTCTAAAAACATAAGCAAGATTTACATATCCTACAAGTGGTATCAAGAGCCATGGGATGATTGTTTGGTTTTTGTGTTTGTGTTCTTGATCAATTCGCCTATTTTGATCCTATTTCACACGTACCAATTTTTTTTGTGTTTTTATGCTTTAATCTTGATATACGTTATCTACTTACTTGTTATAGTGATTTGGTATTGGTATTTTGGGTTAAAACCACAAATTTGTGGGTGTTTGATTCGTTTTTAGGATTAAAATTCCGAATTTGTTGTGTACTATCCGAGAAAAGTGGTAAAGTTGTCTCCATCGCAAAGTTGTATCTATCGCAAAGTGGGCTAAATTCTTCATTGCGATCGCAAAGACCTAGGGTCTCTACATTGCGATCAAAGGGTATTCCGACACTTATTCTGATCGTGCATTGCGATAGCTCCTTGCATCGTACATTGCGATCGGTTATAAGGCAATATCGAAACGTTACTCTACCAAAATTTCATTAGACACATTCTGACAGGTATTGCGATCACACATTCCGACAGGTATTGCGATCACACATTCCGACAGTTATTGCGATCACACATTCCGACAGGTATTACGATCAAACATTCCGACAGGTATTGCGATCAGACATTCCGACAGGTATTGCGATTAAACATTCCGACAGGTATTGCGATCAAACATTCTGACAGGTATTGCGATCAAGCATTCTGACAGATATTCAGATAGACATTGCGACAGAACTTGTTTTGTGCATTCCGATAGAGTGACAAAATTTCCAAGATTTTTTCAAAAACGTGTTTTTGAAAATCGTGTATAATTTAGTCTTGGAATTTTTGGTTTATCGAGAACATAATTTAGGGGATTTCAACATTATTTCTCGGCTTTAACACACAACAACAAACACATTAACTTTCTCTCATTGATCGATCAACGTTTGTAAATCTTAACTTATCGACATGGAGTACACATCTCTTACGGATAAGTCCATCCTCTCGGGTACGGATAATTGTCCACCTATGTTGGAGAAGTCTATGTACGAGGATTGGACTTCCCGAATGGAACTTTACATGTTGAACAAAGAGAATGGACATCTCATTTGGGCATCGGTGCTCAATGGACCATTAGATTATGGTACAGTGACGGAAGGTACGACTACTCGTCCTCGTACAACGGGTGAATTGACTAGAGATATGAAGATTCAAGACAAATGTGATAAGTATGCTACAAACATCATTCTCCAAGCCCTTCCTCCAGATGTCTACAAACTCGTCAGCAAACATAAAGTTGCCAAAGAGTTATGGGATAGAATTCGTGTTCTAATGCAAGGCACCTCGTTAACTAAACAAGAACAAGAGTGTAAGCTTTATGATACTTTTGATAAGTTTGCCTATGTGCCAGGGGAGACTCTTAATGACTACTATCTGATATTTACCCTATTGTTGAATGAGATAAATATCTATGGCATGGCAATTCCTACGTTTCAATTGAACACCAAGTATTTGAACACTCTTCCTTCAAAATGGAAAAAGTACGTGACGGATGTTAAATTGGCTAAGGACTTGCATAACACCATGGTGGATCAACTTCAAGCTTTTCTTCAACAACACGAATGCCATGTGATTGAGGATCGGTTGTCTAAACCTCAAGTTCATGATCCACTTGCCATGTATGCTTCTCAACAAAACATGGCTTATACTTATCAACAACCATCATACTTGCAGCAGCCACCACCACACACCTATCAGCAACCACATCAACCATCTTATCAACCACCAATGATTCCACAGCAAGCATTTCAACAAAGTGTTCATCAACAATCTTTTCCACACCAACCACCATATCAGACATCACCATCACAAGCCAACACTTCTCCAATGGGCTATACTCCTCAGCAAGGATATTTTCCAATAGAAGCACAACCAGCACAAGCTTTCTACTCTAATGAACTTCCACCAATCCAAGCATTGGTCTTTACTCCAAATGATACGCCAGCTGATGTTCTAAACCATCTTACTGCCTACTTGTCAAAACTTGTTGCAACTAGAGGATTTCCACCAACAAACAATCAGCTCTACACCTCTTCAAATCCTCGACAACAAGCTACTGTTCAAGATGGTCAAGTAACAGTGCAACCTATTCAGGGAAGGCAAAATTCATATGGACCTCCTACAAGGACTGTGAATGCTCAAGCTGTGAATTCTCAAGCTAATGGAAATGGAAGCCCCATTGGTCCTCAAAAGGTTGTGACTTGCTACAATTGCCGAGTACAAGGTCATATGGCTAGGCAATGCACTCAGCCAAAAAGGAGAAGGGATGAAGCGTGGTTTCGTGAGAAAATGTATTTGGTTGATGCTCAGTCTAAGGGAAAGATTTTGGATTCAGAGGAGTTAGCATTTCTTGCAGACCCAGGGGCAGCAGATACTGAAGGCATTGCAGTCGTTTCCACTTCTAATGCAGCTTATCAAGCAGATGATCTTGACGCATATGATTCGGATTGTGATGACATTCACTCAGCTCAAGTTGCTCTAGTTGCTAATCTCTCTCACTACGGTTCTGATGTCGTCAGTGAGGTACCCACCACAACCAATCTTGGTAATGATGATAACCCACATCAAGTTGGGCATGAAAATGACAACCTCGAACAGCATTCGAGAACTAGTAACTCAAATGATGTGGTACCCAATCCTGTACATTTGAGTGAACCTCAACCAAATGCTACGAAGGGTATGGAATCTTATGCTCAACATGATTTGGTCATGGTGCCTAAACATATTATTTATCAAATGCATATGGCTCTCAGACAATCCGTAGATACGAATTCCACCCTAACTGCTGAGCTTGCGTTGCATAAAAAAAGGTCAAAACTTTTGAAATGATCCCTCAAGCAGAGAAAATAACATGTTCTGAATTTGACCAATTTCATTTTGAAAAGATTGAACACTTGAAAGAAATAGAATCATTAAAAGCTAATCTTTCCAATGAATTAAAAGCAAAAGAGTCGGTTGTCAATGATTTTCAGAAACTTAAAATGGATTTCGAAACTCTCGAGTCTAAAAAGTTTGAATCAGAAATTAATGCTACCAAACTTCTTAAATTCAAGGAACAACAGCTTTTAAAACAATACGCTTCCACAGAAAAGGTTCATCTTTTGACTAAATCATTTAAAGAACTCGAACTTAAGCGTCTTCAAAATTTACCACCTAATCCCGGTTATGCAAAACAAGCTCAGGAATATATTCCCGGTCTTTATGATATGACCATAATTGGCAAATCGAAAGAAGCACCTTATGTTCGTAGTTCTGAGGAGACACAGTCACTTATGGAAGAAACTCATTCTAAAATGTTTTCAAAATTCCATACGATTGATTATGATAAGCATAATAAAGATCAACTTTCTAAAAAGACACGTATTCGCTTACAAAAGGAATTAGTTGAACTAACAGTTCTTGTGCCCCCAAGTTTGTCAAATGAAAACCCTCCTAGTACGTCTCCTACACTTGTCAAAACGGATTTAACAAAGTTAATTCCACCGGTAAGTAAGGCATCCGTTCACTTAAAAGCGGTACACCAACACTTAGCCGATTTTGATAAGGTCATTTTGGAACGTACGACGGGCACGGCCATAACGGAAGGTGAATGGAACTTTGAGCACACTAGAGCTGCGTTCCGAGACGAAATTGTTCCGTTTGTAAAGAATGTTAAAGCTTATCTTAGTAATCTTGATCAAGATTTGCATTTGGAAATAGAAGAAGTTAAACGTGTTTTAAATGAAATGGATGATGCTTATGAAAACAGTTTACTTGAAATAGAACGGGTTTCTCGCCAAAATGATCAGCTTCTGAAGCAAGTGATATATCATGATATAGTTTATGTCTGTGTGAATAAAAGTATTGATAATGATTCTATTGTGGATAATGTTGAATCTATGGATAATGTGGTAGATACTACTTGTCACGAATCTGATGCTGAATTTTTAAAGCTTCAAGATTCATATTCTTCGCTTTTAAAACGTTTTGATGAGATTCAAACACATTGTATTTCGCTTGAATGCAAGCAACAATTTATTCAAGAAATCTTTGAAACGTCATTCGAAGGTGTTAATATCGATGATGCAAACTTTGAAAAGAATTTTCGATTGAATTTACAATCAAAACAGCGTCAGCCAAGTGACAAAGTTGCTAAATCTATGCTGATAGACATAGAGAAATCTAAGGAGCTTAATTGTGTGAACGTACTTGAGGCTGTTGAGAATTTTAAACTTGATCTAGATAATTGAGTTTCCAAGATTTTGTCCAAAGTTGATAACTTAAAACAGAAAGATACACGACTCTTCGATTCAGTAAAGCCGGCATGTGCTAATACCACTGCACAGAATCAATCATTGATTGAACAATTGAATCGAAAGTCGGTGGAAATATCTGATTTGAGGGAACAAATTTGTGATAAAAATCTGGCCTTGGCTGAGTTAAAGGAAACACTTCGTACTCTAAAAGGTAAGAATGTTGTGGATAACGCAGCCACTGTCTCAATATCGTCCTCTAGTGCAATCAAAAGGACCCTTATAGCCGTCACACCATTTAATAAGGGCCCTAGGACTAAACCATCTCAAACTTTGGTCACTAAAGATAAGGCAGAATCAAAACCAGCTTCTGATATTCCCGTGTTGCCTTCTACAGGAGTAATCACCACTATTAAGGCTCAAATATCTAAGCTTAAAAGAAACAAGAAGAATGATAGGATCTTGCCCCCATCTAGTAGTCAAGAGAAGAATAAAGTAGAAGCCCATCCTAGGAATGTTATTTCTGTTTCGAATAAAAAGAATCATGTAGCTAAACCTAAAGGCTCTGCGGTTGTGCAGCGTTCTAAGCCTACTGTGAATTCTAATTTGAAATGTTGGAATTGCAATGAATGTATGTTTTCTAGTCGTCATGATTCTTGCCTTGTTGACCATGTGAATGAGATGAATGCCCGAAAAAATGGATTAGAATGGAAACCGACTGGGAAAGTGTTAACCCAAGTTGGCTGGTTGGTTGTGGCGCCCCACTGGTAGAACTTTCACTATAGTAGGAAATATGTGCCCTTTAACTAGGATCACTCCAACTGAAGCGAAGAAAGCGTGCCCTTTAACTAGAAGTACCAAGGCTACCAAAACACAAGCGTGTCCTTTAACTAGGAACACTAACACTACTGTAGGAACCAAGTGCCCTTTAAATAGGTCTACTCCCACTGTAGTGCCCGCAAATAATCCAAAACCTAAGAAAGTTGGAACAGTAAAACCTGTTAGTGCTAAAACTCACATTAGAAAACGCAGGAAATCTAAGGGTCACAAACATGTTAGCAATTATGATAATATTTCATCTGTATCTGCTAACACTCTGGAACCAATAGTTTCCAATGCATTGTCTACTGTTGTTGTTGAAAACAGGTGGTCCAAATTGTTCTCTGGTATTTGGACTCTGGTTGCTCCAAGCATATGACCGGAGATCGCTCTCAGCTCAGAAATTTCGTCAGCAAGTTTCTTGGTACGGTTCGATTTGGAAATGATCATATTGCAGAGATAATGGGTTATGGTGAATATCATACTGGGAATGTTATTATTTCAAGAGTGTATTATGTGGAAGGTCTCGGTCACAACTTATTTTCTGTGGGACAATTTTGTGATGCAAACCTAGAATTTGCTTTTCGAGAGCATACCTGCTTCATACGTAATATGGAAGGGGTTGATTTATTGAAACGTACTCGAGGGAATAATTTGTACACTTTGTCTCTACAAGACATGATGGCCGCTTCTCCCATATGTCTTCTCTCCAAAGCATCAAAGACTAAGTCATGGTTATGGCATCGACGGTTATCTCATCTTAACTTTGACGCTATTAATCATTTGGCAAAAAACGAACTTGTTCGTGGTCTTCCTAAACTTTCATTTCAGAAGGATCATTTGTGTTCCGCGTGTACAATGGGGAAAAGCACTAAGAAATCATACAAACCCAAGACGGAAGACACCAACCAAGAGAAACTTTATTTGTTGCATATGGATCTTTGTGGGCCAATGCGTGTTGAAAGTCTTAGTGGCAAAAAGTACATCCTCGTAATTGTCGATGATTACTCTCGGTTTACATGGGTGAAATTTCTTACAACAAAAATGAGGCACCTAAATTCATCATCAGATTTCTCAAGATGATTCAAGTGCGTCTCAAGACTACTGTCCGACGCATTCGTACAGATAATGGAACCGAATTTGTGAATCAAATCTTGCGTGATTATTATGAAGAAGTTGGCATTTCTCATGAACCATCCGTTGCTCGCACTCCACATCAAAACGGTGTCGTAGAAAGGCGAAATCGCACACTTATGGAAGCTGCTCGAACGATGTTAATTTACGCAAAGGCTCCATTGTTTTTATGGGCAGAAGTAGTATCTACAGCAGTGTACACCCAAAACCGGTCACTAATTCGTAAACGCCATGGTAAAACACCTTATGAGCTTCTCCATGGAAAAGTACCAGATTTATCATATCTTCATGTATTTGGTTCTCTTTGCTATCCAAATAATGATGGTGATAATTTGAGAAAACTTCAACCAAAGGCTGATATTGGTATTTTCATTGGTTACGCACCCGCAAAGAAGGCATACCGAATCTATAACCGTAAGTCTCGTAAGATCCTCAAAACTATGAATGTTGATTTTGATGAACTGGCAGCAATGGCTTCTGAGCAAAGCAGCTCTGAACCCGCACTTCATGAAATGGGACCTAGTAACATTAGTTCTGATCTTGTCCAAAACAACCCTACTTCATCATCATTTACACCACCTTCTAGGAATGAATGGGATACGTTGTTTCAACCGTTATTTGATGAATTCTTTACTCCTCCAAGTATTGTTGCTCCAGAACCTGAGGTAATAGCTCCGGTAACCGAAGTTGTCGCTCCAGCAACCGAAGCACAATCTGATACGTCTGCACCTACAATTGGTCAAGATATACCATCAACTAGTAATTCTCAACCAACACCCGAATCAACTACCCATGTCATGCCTATTGATGATGAAGAGGATGATGATGATCACGATTTTGAATTCGCTCAAATGCGTGAACTTCCATTCTTTGGTGTACCTATTCCCAACCCTAATCAAGCCGGGTCGTCCACCTCAGAAGAAGCTCCTACTACAGTTTACTCCAATCCACGGATTCGTGAACATGACAACAAGTGGACAAAGGATCATCCTATAGATTCTATTATTGGTGACCCTAATCATCTGGTATCCACACGAAGTCAGCTACAAGAAAATGCAATGTTTTGTCATTTTGATGCTTTTCTCACTGAAGTTGAACCTAAGACATGGCAAGAAGCTTTTACTCAATCCTGCTGGATAGAAGCTATGCAAGAAGAACTTAATGAATTTATACGTCTTGAAGTATGGGAACTTGTCCCATGCCCGGATCAAGTGCAGTTACTCACTTTAAAATGGGTTTACAAGGTGAAACTCGATGAGTTAGGCGGAATATTGAAGAACAAAGCTCGTCTAGTAGCTCGTGGATACAAGCAATTATTGCGCATCGACTTTATGGAATCCTTTTTACATGTTTCCCGTTTGGAAGCTATTAGACTATTCCTCGCTTATGCAACCCACATGAATAAGATCGTCTATCAAATGGATGTGAAGACGGCATTTCTCAATGGTGAAATCAAGGAAGAGGTCTATGTTCAACAGCCAGATGGTTTTGTGAATCCTAAATATCCTAATCATGTGTACAAGCTTAAGAAGGCTCTCTATGGGTTGAAGCAAGCTCCACGTGCATGGTATGATCTATTGTCACAATTCCTCATTACGAAAAGCTTCGCTAAAGGCAAGGTGGATCCCACGCTGTTCATTCAGAAACGAGGTAAAGATATGATTATGGTACAAATATATGTTGATGATATTATATTTGCTGCCTCGACCCAAACCTTATCAGATGAGTTTGGGACGCTCATGTCTTCCAAGTTTAAGATGTCAATGATGGGCAAGGTATCATTCTTCTTAGGACTTCAGATATCTCAGAGTCCCAGAGGCATCTTTATCAATCAATCTAAGTATGCCCTTGAATCCCTTAAGAAATATAAGATGGAATCTTGCGACCCCGTGGATACTCCAATGGTGGAACGAACTAAGCTTGATGCAGATCCACATGGAGTTGCCGTTGATCCGACACTTTATCGTAGAATGATCGGTACTCTTCTGTATATCACAGCTAGTCGACCTGATCTTCAGTTTGCTATATGTATGTGTGCTCGGTATCATACTCGACCTACTGGGTTACACTTGGCTACTACGAAATGGATCTTTCGATATCTTAAAGGAACCATTAATCGGGGACTTTGGTATTCGAAGGACTCTTCGATTGCACTTATGGCATATGTAGATACGGATCACGTGGGTTGTCAAGATACAAGGCGTAGCACGAGTGGAACATTACAACTACTAGGAGATCGACTAATCAGTTGGGCTTCTAAAAGGCAGAAAAGCGCTGCAGTTTCAAGTACGAAAGTAGAATACATAGCTATGTCCGGTTGCTGTGCTCAAATTCTTTGGATGAGATCGTAATTAACCGACTTTGGTCTAGGTTTCAACAAAATTCCGATGTACTGCGACAACAAAAGTGCAATTGCCTTATGCTGCAACAATGTTCAATTCTCCCGGTCGAAGCATATTGACATTCGCTACCATTTCATCAAGGAGCAAGTGGAAAATGGAGTGATCGAGCTTTACTTTGTCCGATCTGAGTATCAATTGGTGGATATTTTCACGAAGGCTTTAGATCGCGCTCGAATGGAATTTTTGGCCGACAAGCTAGGAATGAGAACTTTCTCGCCTGAGACTCTAAAGGAACTGGCAGATGAAGCGAAAGAATAGTGGTGGTAAACTATTCTCCGTATCCTTGGTGATCATTTGTATATATTGTTTATATTTTTTTATCCACAAAAGCAAAATACAAAAATATAAAACCATATAAAAACCATAAAAAAATTGAAAAATTTAGAAAAATCCAAAAATATATTTACTTTATTTTTCAAAGGCATGTCTTTTGGTACGATAATATTTACGGCTTTAGAAATGTTGATTAATATTGACACGGCGCCATAAATAGAGTTCGTACAAAAGTTGTACATATTTCATAAAACATGCCTATATGGCTTGTAGTTATTTCTGACTGCAACCCGGTTTCCATATCAAAGTCAAGTATTTCTTATTAAAGCTTTGGCTCACAACGGGAATTAATTTTCTCGGGAAAGGTTTACTTTAAAACCTTGTAAGGGATCAAGTTTACTTTATAACTTGGTCTAACACAAATCTATGTACGCTTCAGTACATTTATTTGTTAAAACAAGAGAAGTCTTGTTTTTTATGATGTTATCATCTCTACAACCATAGCTATCTACATTTGGTATCTACATACTCGACAATGCGACTACTCAAACGGCGACTACAACTCTTTCAATAGAACATGGGTCAACATTTGAGGGGGAGCAATTGTCAAGCTTTCAGAATCTTTGATACCGAGCGTGCCAAGTTCACAAGTTGGTGTCAAGACAACAATACCAATCGTACATGTGGTGTCAAGAGAAGACTTCAGACGTGACGAGGCGACCAACATATGCTGACAAGAACCATTTGATCTTATCATATGATGTTCTCATCAATCAGATTGTGGTGACATAAGGATGGTAGGATAGGTTAAGTCCTATGACTCTTCCCGAACTGGAGGAATCTTCCCAAGGACATTCCATAGCTAGAAATAGTAGTCCTTAGGAAAGATGGAGAAAGATTGTGAACGTAGATGAATGACGACCAAGTACTTAAGTTAGCACTGGAACAATCACAACAAGGTGCTAGTTATGACGTATTGGTAAGCATTGAAGGGGTTGAAGAATGAAAAAGAATTGTAAAGATAAAGGGTGTAAAGAAATAAGCCCTCCTTACAACTTTAGGCAGAAACCGGGTCAACACATATGCTATTGAGATCATTTTAATGATGCTCGATATTGAAGATAGACATCATGGACCCAGTGATGCAATGCACGACCCATTCCAGCTAACTCAGATATCTCTCAAAAGGTATTTGTTTTAATCACACGGAGACAACATGTTATCTATCGATTTATTCACTCTGAATAAATGGGTATTGAAATGGTGGCACTCCTCTCCAGCCTCCGATCACTAAAATCCAAAATGCACGATCGAGTCTAGAGCCATTTGAGATCATCAAATATCTCATTAGGACACACTTTCATATTTCCTTGCTTCTTCACACACTGTGAAAAGTAAGAAAGATCTTAAGAGTCCTACGCAAAATCTTCATGATCTTGCCTGAACATCCGAGTAATACGAAAGTATTTACAATGAAGATGTAAATCCTTCTTGAGCGAACATTCAAAAGCTCATGGTAAGTGACTTGTGCGATTCTTTATGAATCAAGCTTGTGATAACTGGAAAGCAACAGTGGTTTAATTCTTAGCAGAACTTAAACACGTTCCAGGCCTCTACGCAAAATCTCAGTGATCTTGCCAGAACACTCAGAGTGATACCTTAGTGTTCACAGTGATGAGTGGAAATCTATCTAGTGTTAACATCAAACAGCACTTGGTAGGTAACTTGCAAGATTCAATATGAATCAAGCTCGTGACAACTGGAAAGCAACGATGGTGCGATTCTTTAATGAATCAAACTTGTTCCAGGATTCAGAATTGACGGCTTCAATCATGCGGATAATTTAATCCAAATTATTCACTCTTTACGTCCGCAGTCAGCTTTGGACGGTCGAGTAAAGAGAACCGGTTTACCCGCGAAATCTTTTCAAGGAGATTTTTAATTAAATCTACCTGCCACAAGTACGATATTTTATATCGTCCAACGGTCTTCACCGACCGGAGGTAAAATGCTACCGAATTAGAATGAACTTGTGACACCCTAGGCAAATCCCACATCGGCTGTGGCCATAATTGTAACACCCCACTTGGATAAATGGACCGTTACGTGTATTTATGGCGTGTCATCAAAGCATGCAAGGCAATGTATTAAACATTAACTGACCAAACGGAAATACCGGAATCAAACATCGATAGTCCAACAAGCCCAAAATATAAAGATTAAGTACAGAAAGGAAAAAGGACGAAACAGTGTCCAAACAACCAAAGTAAAGTAACGTAAGGTATGCATAAAAATAAAGGAGTCTGGAAAGCTCCCATCCAAATGCACGTACTCTCTTAGAAGTCCTAAGATCGTCCCTGTGTACCTGCCGTTTGGAAACATGAAAGGAACTACGGCTGAGCATAACGCTCAGTGGACGGATATAGCATGATAAGAATGTACTGAAAGTAAAGGGATACCAGACAACTCATTCATGTCCTTTATTCATGTAGCTATTGTGAAGTCAGAATAGGAGTCTCGTCTGTTTTCCTTTCAGTCAGTTACTGGACAAGAGGTACGGATTTTCCGTCTTTCAGTAAGGACTTCCTTTCTATGCATGATTAGGATTCCCCGTTTGCAGCCAAATGTTTTCCTCGGTATATGTTTAAGTTTATCAGAAATCATGTTAATAACTAAATAAATTGCCTGAGCATTATATACAAGCACGACCAGTTTATGTACTAGTTACGGAGGTACCGTAACCACGGCACTAGAGGCACCGGTGTCGTGACTCACATGCAGGAGAGTGATGTCCTGCATCGTCCCACTCATGTTCAGTTTGGCCATTTTTATATGTATGTTTTAGTGGGGCGTATGGATGCATCCTAGGCTTATATGTGTTACAAGTTATCAGGGTGAATGTGGTGTGTGCTCTACATCCTTCACATTGGAGCTGATCCCTCCACCCAGCACAGTTATTTAGAGGTCACCCCTCTACAGCATGACGAGGTCACCCCTCCAGTTAATCATGCACGATTGTTACAGCACGTGACCTATATAAGCTCTGGCAAATAAAATACAGTAAATACATGTTCTCAGAATTTAAAGTTATATTGCAGTATCAGTAAATATGAACCAGATCTTGCAGATTTTATGAAAAGTTATACCACATGTTACATATCAGTCTTATAGCTTCATTGTTGTCTCCTATCCCTTTACTTTCAGTACATTCTTATCATGCTATATCCGTCCACTGAGCGTTATGCTCAGCCGTAGTTCCTTTCATGTTTCCAAACGGCAGGTACACAGGGACGATCTTAGGACTTCTAAGAGAGTACGTGCATTTGGATGGGAGCTTTCCAGACTCCTTTATTTTTATGCATACCTTACGTTACTTTACTTTGGTTGTTTGGACACTGTTTCGTCCTTTTTCCTTTCTGTACTTAATCTTTATATTTTGGGCTTGTTGGACTACCGATGTTTGATTCCGGTATTTCCGTTTGGTCAGTTAATGTTTAATACATTGCCTTGCATGCTTTGATGACACGCCATAAATACACGTAACGGTCCATTTATCCAAGTGGGGTGTTACAGAACTGTTCAAAGCCATTTCGTTAGTGTCTACTTATGTTGCGGCATTTGAAGACGGTGGCGTTGCGGAATCCAAGAAGAAGTCGTCCCCGCATGCTTATACTTTATGCACTTAATATTTCATCTAATTCTAGAAAGCCTAAAAGTCAAGTCTTCCGTTGTATCGAACTATGAAGCTTTCAAGAATTACAAAGGTATAAGTATGTGGGACATGGTGTCACGAAAAGGCGAAGATCACTAGTGAAGGATGCACAAGATCAAGGCAAGAGATTAATGCTAAAGATGGATATCAAAGATCACATCAGCATGTTCATCAGAAAATAAAAAGAAAAGAAAGATGAAGACTACGAGCTCAAGACAAGCATAGTATGCTAGGTTTATTTTATTATTGTAACTTAGTTAACGCCCTTGTTTGGAGTGACCTCCCTTAGGGGGAGATTGTTGGAAATATGTTTTTACGTATTTAGGAAGATTCGGTCACTCCGACAATATATTAAGTAGTAGCTCGTAGTCTAGATATCTTTATTAAACAAACAAGGCCAAGCCTAGCCTACAACATGTGTAGGTCGGCCCAATATTGTAAGCCCAAGCCCATCACAAGGCTTGGGTATATAGACCCTCTCCTTTGATGGAGAGGGTGGTGATTTCATTTTAATTTACACATAGTTCTTAAACTTTCTCTCTCTAGAAGTGTGAAATCATCTATCTTTCTCTCTCTAAAAACATAAGCAAAATTTACATATCCTACAATTAACCATAGTCCGAAACCATTATTATTGATATTTAGCTCATGACATCGAAGCTTAACAACATGAAAGTTCCCCTAGTGAGTATTCAGCCTAAATACTCAAGTATAAACAAATTTAATGCGTCAAAGTAATACAAGATGGGGATTGTCAATCCCGATGGATCCACCCACAACATGTGCGCTTGCAAGAAGTAGTACGAGATTAATCAACGGTGCATGATCAAGAGGGGAAACTTAGTGGCTATGTACACTAAAAGCAATAATAATAATAATGAAAAATTGTTGGAAATCATCAAGTTTTGGAAAGCGTACAGGTTCTGGATAGCATACAAGTTCATGATAACATACAGTTTTAAATGAATGTGTTCCACCATTTAAATCTCACCTCACATTTAGAAACAATGTGCAAGTAGTAAAAAGGGGCTATGAGCTCACATTAAGCCATGAGGTAAGTGAACACGGAACTCATGAGCTGACTAGAAGAAGTAATAGTATGGCGATCGCCGACGATATAGATGTCCGGTAAAACATGAAAGCCTCAATCTACCAAATAAGACGCGCACTTTATTAATATACCCAAGTACAAACTCATACTTAGTAAAACAAATTTAATAACTCAATACCATAGTAAATACGCAAGAACAAACCACACAAGTGAATTTAATAGACGGTTATACAAGACTACGTTATTAAGACAAGTGCTCCCGAAAGTGCTCAACCGGTACATACCAAATGTATCCGCTAATTTCCCATACTTAGACAACTCGAATTTTTATGAAACTTGGTGAAAACCTCAATCATAACCTGAACAAAACTCAGTTTAAATTTCAGCCAATGATTTACATTTTAGAACCACCTTCTCAACACATGTTTGACTTCTAAAATAAGGACAATTTTGTACACTTGACTCATAGACCATTTTGACCATCATAATCAATTCCGTTTACAAAGCCGACCATTGACTTTGAAATAGACTCAAAATGCTAAGTTTAGGACCTGAGATCAGCATCTAACCATTTGTAAAACTCAACTTATAGTCCCCGAGATTTGACCATTTTATCGACAACAATTTCGTGTTGTATCAATACTCGCCTCCCGGTACACGAATATTCAAACTAGTGTAACTTCCTCCTCGTTTTGAGTTAGAAGGCCAGTTTATACCAAAACGAGCGTCTCGATAACCACTACAACTATATCCTACCATATCAATACTTAATCAAACTTAAGTACACGAAATTAACCTTAAACCCACTGCTCTAAAATGACTTCTTTAAAACCACACTAAATCTGTTTTTACCCATTTCCAACCTCAAGCATACTTCACACAACTCACATTAATCAATACTAACATCTTCTAACCTTTGCATGTTCAATGTGGATCCACTAAAATTTATAAACAATTGCATGTATTCAAAGAAAAATTAATATAGTAGTAATAACATAACATGGAACCTTACAATGCGTTATCAAGCAACCAACCAAGAAAAACAAAAACCCTCTATGGGTCGTGGGTTTTGGAGATAAAAAACCAAGAAAATCAATTCCAAATCTTGATTTATTCAAATTGTTACTCCTAAACATAATAAAACACACATGGATAGGTTATTTTAGATCAAATCAACACTTTCACTAAAATATTGCAAAAATTAAATCTTAAAAAAAATGTGTTGCATGTTACCATTTTTGGTTGATTAACACTCACAATGATATTTTAGAGATGGGTCTTTGATTAGTTTTTCCAAAATCAAAAAGTTTGAACTGGATTTGTGGTGGTGATGGTGTAGGCCGGCGGCAACAAGAGAGAAAAAGGAAGAAAAATTTTTGATGGTGGAAAAAATGAGAGGTGTGTGAAAAAATATTTCTTTTATATGGTGGGGTGGGTAGATTTTGTAAATAAGGTTTTCTGTTGGCCCTAGTTGCAAAGTAGTTATTAAAGAGCGGGAATAGTTGGTTTTTAAAAATTTACGAGAGTCGGCTTTCGGCCCGGCTTCATAAAAATAAAGTCCCGATCAATAAAATTCTTTTTCAAAGATTTAACGCACACGAAAAGTAATAGTAAAGTTCCGACTCGACTTAGTACGTAATGAAACGAAAACGTCGAAATAATCAAGTATCGAAATATTCGGTAATAAGACGTAAAATTTCGGGCATCCATCGATATCGCGATCACAGGTAGTTCTCGTAACTCGTTGATTTGAGTAAACTTTTTGTAAAATGCACGCGGGTGATTTTAAATTAAAATTTTTGATTTAAATAAATACAGAAATATAAAATAAGAAATTTTATAATTTCAAATAAAATATATCAATACTCAGAAAATACCTAAAATATAATTTATTAAAATTATCAAGATCTCAGGATTTTCATATGAAGAATACAAGAAAATGTAACATGTTAGAAAATTCAAGAAACATGAATAAAAGAATAAAATAATACCGGGGAAATATGAGTTCTCACAATCCCACCTATGAAAAAAATCGCCCCCGGTGTATAATTCTCCATAGGTCTGACCAAATGACAAAAAACCACTACAAGTGCTTTTAGATTGGATGGCATAAACTTAAAAAATTCAAGTAGGTATCACATAAGTTTTATAAAATAAATGTCAAAATCGTGTAAAAAGATGCATGTAGTCATCTTTTTAACACAAGTTAAGAAAAACCTTTTATTAGCTTTTTGTTTAGGCTTGTTTACCACGGGAAAGGATCAAAGAAGGATTGACCCTATATCCTACTTTTCATGCGCGCGAAGGCGCAAGTGCTTGGAATAATTATCAAATAAGTGCTGAAACACCTATGTGACACATGAAAATATTAAAGATCGTTCAAACCCTAAATAGCCTGACTAGAGCACGTACTGGCTGATCCCATGTTGATATTTTATTATTTTACAACGGGATAAAAAACAAAAAAACCCTACAAAAAACATCAATGGCAGCCAAAAAATCCCTTCTTCTCATAAACCTAATTTTCTTTTTCCTTTAATCCGAATACCTTATAATGATGCTGTTTTCTCGAATAATTATTGATTATTCTTGAGTTAACAAAGTTTTTATTTGGTTGATTGATTTTAGGGTAAATTAAATTAGTTTTATTTTTCGTTTTTGGCCGTCATTGATTTGTGCGATTGTTTTGTCTATCTCGTTGGTGGTTACTTGTCTGTTTTCGGGTGCTCCCTGGACAAGCAGATTCGGTTTTGTTTTGGTTTAATAGTATTCGTATTTATTGTTTTTTTAGGGTTTCGTTGTGCTTGGGTTGTGGCAGCATTAATTCGTCCTTGTTTAACCATTGCAGCAATCAATATTCGGTTGACCCCAGTAAATAAAGGCGGCTGACATTATGGTCGGCTGACCCTTAATCTCTTGTCGGTTGACTCTTCAATTTAAGGATAAATTATTGGTCGCATTGATTTAATTACAATCTTGTCGTTACTTTGGATTGGTAGCATTGGTTTTCGTTTTGGCGGCTGACTTTGTTTCAGTATTAATTAAGTGGTCGGCTGTTGCTAACATTTAATTCGCTCATTTATTGGTAGGATTGGTTGTGATTCTTGGCGATTGACGGCTAAACTTCACCATTACTGTTTCGCAAGTTTTGTTTGGGTGTCGTTTTGTTGAATCTGGGTTTAGTGTATTTACGATCAAATAAAAAAAAAGTTACTGTTTGTTTAGGGGTTCTCTTTCGTGATTAGGGTTGTGTTTTATTGAACATGGATTCTAGCAATGAAAGTGATAAGCCATTGTTTACAGGTTGGATGGATGCGGTTAAGGTGTCTACTCTTGAGGTTTTAGTAACGCTAGAGGAGATATCTAATTTGTTTTCTATTCCTTTGAATACTGTGCGTGACATTGAAGTGTTTGCAAATGGTGTGAAGGCAAACAAACTTCCTAAATGGTCTACTTTACCTAAGGAGACCACTATGCTTTATTATAAAGCTTTGTGTGAACGCCATAAGAATTTAACTAGCAGCACTTCTTCACTCAGTTCAGGTGGTTCGAGTGTGCACTCTGCACAAATGGCTAAGGAAACAGACCTTGAAGCTAAGGCTGCTACCATTAATGGTATGCAATTGTGTAATCTACATGCGGTTTTGAAATTATTTGGTGTAACGATTCGCACGTTTGCTGACGCGAGTGAATTTATGCATGAATTAAGAATGAAGAAACATCCGTTGTGGGAATTGATCTCATCTGATCGTGCTAAAGAAATTCTGATGTTACTTTGCAGATTTGAAGGTGATATGGTTACGTCTACTAATGGAGGTATTAATGCAGTCTCTTCTTCGTTTAATTCTGAAAATGTCTATGAAGGGGTTAATATCTCCATTCCTAGGAAGGTTGTTGAAACAGTAAATGCTCGCTACCATAACACTTTATATGGTTACTTTCTTGGTAAAAGGATTGCATTCCCTGTGGTTGAGTATTTTGCTAAGAATAACTGGGCAAAACATGGTCTTAAGCGTATCATGATGAATGAGAAAGGTTTTTTCTTTTTTCAATTTGGATCTAGTGAGGGTCTTAATGCGGTTCTGGAAGGTGGTCCGTGGATGGTTCGTAATTCACCAATTTTTCTTAAGAAATGGACTATGAAAACGAATCTTCTAAAGGAGGAACTAACTCGTATTCCGGTATGGGTTAAGTTTCATGATGTCCCGCTACAGGTATTTGAAGAGGAAGGTATTAGTTTAATTGCTTCGTTTCTTGGTAAGCTTATTATGATGGATAATTATACTGATACTATGTGCAAAGAGTCTTGGGGTCGTTGTAGTTTTGCTCGTTGTCTTATTGAGATGAATGCTGATTCGGAGTTTATAGATAACGTTACTATTGGTGTCCCTGATCTTGAAGGCTCTGGTTGTACTAAGGAGTTAATTCGAGTTGAATACGAATGGAAACCGCCTAGATGTCATACTTGTAATATTTTTGGTCATTCCGGTGATTCTTGTCCGAAAAATGTTAAACCTATAACGGTTGAAAAAGTGACAACTCATGTTGATAAAGATGGGTTCCAACAAGTGCAAAGCAAGAGGAAGAAGTACAAAGGTAATTTAGGGAATCAAGTTCCGAGAGGTGTTCCATTGAGCAAGGGTTTCCAAGCAGGTAAGACGGTTGTTTTTCGCCCAAAAACTCACTTGGATAATACAAGTACGAGTGCTGATAATAGTAGTAAGTTGCATACTAAATCTGGTCAGTTGCAGCAGTCCAGCAATCTTAATGGTCCGAACAAGGCTAAAGCTCAAATGAGCAGTGTTTCTACATCTAATAAATTTTCATCTTTGTCCATGCCTGGTATTGACGAAGGGGCTCAAGTAAGCGAGGAAGATAATGAGGAGGAGGAGGGAGTCGAGGTCGTCTTTGATGAATCGGTGAATCTTCTCAATACTCATATTGGGGCAAGCACTCCTACTGGCTGATCCCATGTTGATATTTTATTATTTTCCTCGTAACTTTATGTTATCGTCTTGGTTTTTGTCTAGTTTATATATTTCCAGCATTCTAGACTAGTTAATGTTTATGGCCTGTCGTAAACATTTTGTTTAACAAGCTGCCTGTAGCTTGCGGTTAATGTGGTATTTCAGCCACATTCCTTGTACTTCAACGCTTTTTTTGGTTCTATTTACCGGGGTCATTGCTACCCTTTTACCAAAAAAAAATAGTGCAATAACAAGTCCATTATTAGTAAAGCACAAAACGGTGTTGTAATTTTAAGTATTATAAACCAATTAATTTTGCAAATCACGTCATTGAGAAGATAATTTATAAGCCATCATTACGGTATGTAAGCCCAACTCGAGTGACAATACGATTTCGAAAAATAATTAGATTATAATAAAACCAAGTTTCATAGATCTTATGTCAATATTAAGATTTGTTCAAAAAATAAGGTTTTAACAAATAACACATAGCCGATTCGCAAGGAAAAATAAGTGTTTTAATATGACATGCTTTTAAAGCTAGTCTATATATAAGTAGAGATTCGGTTTTATGATTCCTAGAATCTTGAATTATTACGTTTTGCAATTCATAAAGAAAACAAATAAGCACATAAAAACAGACTAGAAGAGGTAGTAGCAGAAGACAGACTCTATATGAAAGCAGTAACATATAAGTTCCAAGTCTCGAATGTATCTTCCACAAAATGAGGACCAAAGACCCTCATCAAGTTTTTGAGCAAGGTACTTGATGACTTGCATTAATCACAAAAGTGATATGCTAAAGTCTTTGATGGAGAATAAAAACAATCGTAATTTATTAAACGGTTCAGTTTTAACCTACCTAATTTTAACCATTATCTAGATCAAGATTAAAACTTTATGGCAAGAATGCATGTTATTACTATAGAAACATAAATAAAAGAGGTTTTAAGCGAAGCAAGCGTGTTTTATTCTTTGTGTAACCCATGAATGTCATACGAATTGAATTAATTGAAGCAATCAATTAATGGATCTATTATAAGCAAACATGATTAACACATAATAAAAACAATTAAAAACCAACATTGAATTAATTGAAGCAATCAATTAATGAATCTTGATCTTGAACTATAACGGTAAAATTACCGCCTCTATCGTTTGCTCACACGACACGTCAAACGAACAATCACCACGATGCTAGTAGTAACTTCACTTTGATTTTTCTTGTAACTAGAAACTCTAGATCCAAAAACCTAATTGGGATTACGTAGGGATCGGTTTATGGAACTTACAAGATACTTAGAAAAATCACCCGAAACCCTAATTTAGGGGTTAATATGCGACGGACCACAAGGGGAACCAAAACCTAGATACGAGGATCTAGGGTATAGTTAAAGGCTTAAAAACTTCACAAGAGATTACCAAAAAATAGTCGATCTTCCAAAGGTTTACACTTTAGGTGATTTTAGGGTTTAAGGAAAAGTTTGGTTTTCTTGGGGTGTTTGTTTGGCCGGTGATCGACTCAAAGAAAAGAGGGATGAGGGACGAATTTTTTTATGAGGGTGTGAGGGGGTATATATAGCCTCTCAACCTCCTTCGAAACTTGGTCCCTACTCCAAGAAAACTTAATTAAGGTAAAAACTTAGCTTAATCAATAAACCAAAAATCTTCTAGAATCCTCATGTGGGAATCGGCCGCCTATACTTGGGGGGGGGGGGGGGGGGGGGGGGGGGGGGGGTTCTAGAATCGATTTTGTTTCCTTAAATTTAACTAACACGCTCATAATAAATTGATTAAAGCTCGTAATTACTTTAACTGCCATTAATTAAATAATTGTGAAGCTTTTATTAAACTTTTAAATAATTAATAAATAAACATAAATAAAAATGTGTTCTTCGTGTTGAATGTGTGCCCATGATAGACCCTTGCATTTAACGATGGTTAAACGATCGCGTATCTCAACAAAAACAATGAAAATTTTGTTCGCTTTTTGGTTTTTTGTTAAAAAATTCAAACCGTCTACCACCCAAGAGAACCCACATTCACTGATCAATTTTATATATCACTCTGCTTTCAAAATAATTATACATATATTTAAGTGTAACTGTTGAATACATAATGTACATTAATTTTTAAACATGATTTAGTATTTTTGAAATTAATTTTAAAAACAAGATAATATATGAAATTGCTCCTAAAAAAATTAAAAATGATTCCACCATCAAAAAACCAACATTCACTATAAGCATTGTTTTAAATAAAATTTTAAGTTGACTCGATTGGTTAGATCATAAACCGACGGGTGAAAAAAAGTCGGTTTTGACCCAAAGAACAGTGAAAGTTTCGAATTGTAATCCGATGATTCGATGGCGTCAATTAAAACTCGGTTATTGAAACATTGATGATAAGAAAATAAAGAACGAACCATTGAAAACAATTCGCTTACACTCAAACGAAACACCCACCCACTTTATCTCTTGAAAGAAAACTAAAAATCTGTTATTTTCAAATATTTATGGCAGCAGTCTTTTAGAAGTAATGGAAGCACCCATTTGAAGTATTTAGGCCCCATATTTTGAACTGAAATAACTACTGAACCACCCTTGATTTTGTTTTAGTTTCATGTGTTCTTTGGATTTATTTTTTAGTTGGGCTATAAATAGATGAGGATGGTGATATGATATGAATGTCGGGTAGTTCGGCTATTTGTTGGAAGTAAAAAAAAGCACTGCACTCGTCTCAAGGTCTTGAGCAAAAGCATACTACAAGACTACAAGGCTATGGCCTTAACTTGTTGTGACTTGTGAGCATCTATAATCGGTTGGTTTGCGGGGGGTTTTTGAAATGATTTTTTATTATTCAAAAAAGATATTAATATGGTTTTAAGTATGAGAGTTAAAGTTTTATGAATGACTTTTTACCGATGACTTGTAAACTAGCAAGTGTTTAAACATAAAAAGTGAAAAGTTATGAGGTATGCACACCCGCGCGTTGCACGCGAGTTAGGGACATGGTTTCAATAGGTAGCGTTATATAAATTTATGGTACTTGTTTAGTTGTAATATGGTGTTTGTTTTATAAGAATTGAACCTTTTGTTATTTCTTCGACAAGAAATTATGTTGGCCGAACCATGTGTGATTTTCTCGTACGATTACTCATCGGTATACGTTAAGCGTGCACAACAGCAACAACCTTACTAATAGTTGTATGTGTTGCAAACTGAAACCATGCAAAGAACTGTAATTGTGTAGTTGCGATTTTGTTGTACGTTCCTAAAGATGACAAAAATCCAGGAAGGAAAGTTGAGAATTTATGAATGATTTAAAAGAAAGGGGGACTTTTTTTAATGCCATCACCCGAAAACCTTGTCGCGTAGACACTGTCTCGCGTTTCTCTTGTAATATGACATTCCAGCTGGTCGGAATGAATACGTAATCACCTATAACCATTATTGGGCACATTCAACATAAATTGGTTCAAACTTTATTTCACTCGGATCATATTCTTGATTTGGTGAAACACCATCAACTAATCACATAGCCAAAAGACAATCCATCCGAATGATTTAGGGGGTGTTTGAGATTGTTTATTTAAAATAGATTATCTGTTTTTAAAAATGAAAAATAAAATAATTAGTTGTTACAAAACGTGATTTTAAAATAAAGTGTTTGGATTTAATTATTTTGTTTGATAACGAAATAATTGGATAATTAGTTTTGAGTGGTTGTCAAACTCAAAATAATTCATTAGTTACATGGAAATTGACCAATAGAGTATAACTATGCATTAACAGAAATTAATACAAAATTTCCAACTCTTCATACACAGTCAATAAATCTATTACTCCAACATACCTTATTATTCGTTTTTATATAATACTCTTATTATAAGTTTGCATAGCCTACGAACACATTTTTCCATTGTATCCACAAATTCTTCCTTTATCTTCTAGCTTCATTTCCTTTCAAGAGATAGTTACTAGCCATCTAATACCATATATTAGTATCTTATGATATATCTTCTTCAAAAACTCCTTCGTCACAACTCTAATATTTTACAAACAAATTTTCTTCTCTTTCAACTAAATACATAAATATTGATTTTGACTTTTGAATAGTAGAATTTCGAATTTTTGTGTGTGTGTGTGTGGGAGGAGGTGTCACGTTATGAAAATGTAAAAAAAATCAAGAAATTGAACTACAAAAATTTTCGATGGAGGCACGTGCCCACTTGGCCATGTGGTTTCGCATCTAATTGTATGTTTGGTAGACTAGTTTAAGATTTACGGTTGCTTTTTTTGCTTGATCCCTATTTATTACCTAGCTTGTTTTCATAAATCTAAGGGTCCGTTTGATTTGAAGTCGGGTTTTACTTTGAGTGTGGGTTTATAAGGTAGGGGGTTTTGATTTGGAGAGAGAAAATATATTATAATAAAAATAAAATTAATTAAATATGTATATATTATAAAATAAATTAATGTAAATACATTTTTTTATTTATAATGAGTCAAAGTCAAATATGTTGTCAGACAAATTGTGTGGATATAAATTATTTAAGATTTAAAATAAGATGTTTTATTGTTTGAGAAGTTAAAACTCATAAGAAGGGTCAGAATTTATATTCGGGACTGAGAGGCAGGAGTAAGCCCAAAAACAAGTTACCAAACATTTGATTCTGTTTATCTTTTAGCCTAAACCCTTATAAACCCATGTACCAAACTGCCACTAAAAAGCCTTCAAAATTTCACCATTACTCGAAAATATTAGTGGCAGATAAGGTTAAGCTGGGCTCCAGAAAAAATTAGCCCACATCATATAATCAGGCAATAATATATGTATAACATAAATTCTGTCAATTTAACATTGGGATATATAAACACACTATCCCTAATTTTCGTCATAGTAAAACCCTAATCTCAAAATTCATCTGCCCCCATCTTTAACCTAATCTCAAACTTCATCTGCCCCATCTCTAACAATTACGCAAATTGAACCAATCTCACTAATCTTGGCCATCATCAATAAGAAATATAATAAATGCCCAATCGTAAAACCTTCATCTCAATTTTTTATTTATACCATTAAAAGGTTTTAACTACTAAAAGAGTCGAATCATATGTGAAGTGTATTTCATCTTTAAGATCTTAATAAGCCAAGGTCTCGGGCAGGATACACTGATTGCATGTCGTCTTTTGTGATTTGATTTTTGTTTTCAAACGGAAAGAAGAAAGATCCTAATATGTTTGTTATAGATCTTCCATCAGTTTTCGTAAATTTAAGAAAAGAAACAGAGATTCAAAGATCAATGATGATTTATTTTTTGCGTGATAGATTTGTATTGTCTTCAACTTATCTTGTATCATACAAAAACGAATATGAGATCTATTCTTTTTCTCATTCGAGTCTTGAACTGGATGCGTGAAAGAGTCGACGGGATAACTGATATAGATTTGGATTTGTTGAGTTGGATTGATTTGTTCCCCGTGGAAGTTACTCACTCTATACCACTCAGCCCATGATTTTTGATTGTTTCTCTTTTAGATCTCTATAACTCTTTTTTCATCCTTGAGATCATGGTGTAAGGTATCAAATATTTAGTAAACATAGCCGACTCCTATGACGTGTGTTTTTTATTCGCTGAGCTCGACCTAATATTTATAAATATTGTTTCTTCCGAGGTTCAAATATTAATCGTGTGCCTTCCTTATTCAAGCTGCTTCTAATTGTGATTGAAGCCACCAAAACAACAACGAAACCACGCAAGATCGAACACCTCCTCTTAAATTAAAAATTAAAATTCAATGGTGTCGATGGTGTAAAAATTTGATGTTAGCAGCGATTCTAGTGGTTGTGGTGGGGGTAGAGTATGTTTTCCGTTTGTGTTATTTATAATGTAACTATAGCAGATGAAAGGTTTGTAACGACTGGAGTGCTTGTCATTTTTACAGGTTGTTATGTATGTTTAATGTTTGATGGTTTTCATGCCAAAAATCGCAGGAACCCTTCTCACATACCTGGACAATTAACACTTACTAAAACTATATGTAACACCACGACCATTAGCATTCTAAACAGGATTGTTAACATTAGAGAAGAAAATAGTTCTAACATTAAATGGACTCCTGCACATCTATATCTATATCTATACTTCTATACTACTTTATAAAGAGCTCATCACAAAAGTTGAAAAATCTTGAAGATTCAACAATTCCTTATATAAAATTGTCACAAACCGGTGTATTGGTGTGTTTGACCACATTATATTTTCGGGAACTAATGTAAAATAAGGCAATGTTAAAAACCATTAAAAAACTGTAATACATTTTTCAATGTATGTATTTTCAGAACATATACCCGTAGAAAGGAAATAACTCGTGAATCCATCCCATTTATGAAACACCCTACGTGTGATATGTATACCTATGAATCCCTCCCATTTACATTTGCATACACATATTTTTCATCTCGTAAAAAACACAAAACTCCAGCCACCGCACCTCACCATATAAACCACCATGAGTCCCGCCAGTCGACCACACAACACCATTGCAGTAACATTACCATCAAATCATCCAACTCAGTTGCTTACAGTCCTTTGTTACCACGACCACCATTTTTAGTTCTAAGGTATATTTGAGTTTTTAATATATTTATTTATAATAGTAAGTTTTGAATGTTTTATAGATTCGTAGATTATAATTGTAGATCTTGACCTCTAGAAACTTTTTTCTTGTCAGGTAAGTGTTTAATCGGTATTCTTTGTTTTTGTTTCAGCTTCATAAAGTTTGTGATGAAGAGAAGAATAAACTTCACGCGTTCTCAAATTTTCTTTAGGTATGTTCATACAATTTGTGAATGGCATATTCCTTTGAGTATGAGAAGACCAAGGGCGAACGCTCATTGTTTACGGCATGGTGTTTACATTATAACATGAGAAAACATGTAAGTTATCATTGTTTTTGCCTCAGACATTGGTGGAAAAATCACAAGCTAAGAAATGGGTTGAATCTCATGCATACACAATAAAAAATGTAAGTAAATTCTCTCATTATTAGTTATCTTATAATTTTCTTGTTTATATTGTATTTAAAAGTATTTTAAAACTTCATGCCCCAATTATCATTAGTCTGTTTATTGTATAATAATTGTTATCCATAACTTAAGTGAAATTGTTGCATAATTTATTTATTTCTTGTTCATATGCTATACAATTGTTACACTGTGTGATATTATAAAATGCTTTAACTTTCTAATTATCTGAACATTGTATTCCCTCAAATCGGTTAAGCTAAATAATTGATCTTATTATTGGACCTAGGTTTAAGTTCATGGATCTCAAAATCATACTGATGATAACTATTGGATATTAAAGACTTTAGGGATGAAACAAGTCATTTATAGGCTGAAATATAGTTAGAAGATATAATTAGCAAAGAGACTATGATGAACCGACATATGTGTAAAGTAACTAATATACAGTTTATCGTTCCTAAACTCCCATGATACTATCCACTGGATCTTAGTTATACTCGTATGCTTTGATTTTAGGGATCAAACAAGGTAACTTTGAATATTATCTTGATAACAAGATTTCAAGTAACTAAGAATTGTTGATGATTGAGTTACACAGAGCAATGCGCATTTAGGTTCACAAATTATATTATTGATATAGTATTTATTTTTTTATTTGAAGATGCATTTTCACTCATTTCGTAAATTTGTATGTAGATATATAGGAAAAGCTTCTTATATGATGAATTGATATTCTATAAGTAAGATATTTGTAAATGTGATGTGAATGATTTATTTGTCCATGTTGTGAAGAACACACTTGTAGAAGAAGCAGCCAAAGGAACTAAGAAGTCGTTGAATTAGGAACTAAGAAGTTGTTGAATTAAGAAGTCGTTGAATCGTGAGAATAGCATATCAAGGTGAAAATGGTATTGGCTGAAGATTTCACACTGTCTTTGATAATTTTTCAAGGGGATGACCAGAAGGTGACCAGATGACAAAGGAACTGAAGTTGAGTGAGAACGTCATGGTTTATGTCAAAGGCATGTTTACGTGGATATATGTTATAGCTTTACAGAAGTTAGAATCGGAGGAAGCAACCAAAGGAACTAAGAATTCGTTGAATTAGGAACTAAGAAGTTGTTGAATTAAGAAGTCGTTGAATCGTGAGAATAGCATATCAAGGTGAAAATGGTATTGGCTGAAGACTTCACACTGTCTTTGATAATTTTTCAAGGGGGTGACCAGAAGGTGACCAGATGACAAAGGAACTGGAGTTGAGTGAGAACGTCATGGTTTATGTCAAAGGCATGTTTACGTGGATATATGTTATAGCTTTACAGAAGTTAGAATTGGTTATTGCTTCTTGTACCGACTCTGGGAACCGTTAGATTTGAATACATCGTCTTGGTTTCTTACTTTCTTTCAGTTTAGCTTATGTAAACAACATGTGATGCTGAAACTTGGTTTGTTTTTTTTGCAACGCTAAGCAATGGTTTCTTCATAGGTTAGTGTCACTGTCATGAAATTATTTCTCTTAATTTTCAGTTACGATTGTTCATTTTTCTATAATGTTTGGTTTCTTTCTCATCATTTAGGAGCTTGTTGAAGAGAAAAGATCAAGGTTTTTCAATGGATTACGAGTTGAAGAAGGAAGATCGAAGTAGCTTTCAATGATATTTTCTAAACATACTTGTAAATGTTTATACGTTTTTCATACTTTATACTCCGTATTAGTTTAACAAATACTACTGAAATAAATAATTTGAATACTTAATTATCTCTAATGTTTTTATAAAGAAAATTTCTAATGTTTAAAAAAGAAAATTCTATACTGCATGGTTAAGCATCTGATGATGTATGCTATCTAACTAATATTTATGCTGTGTATTTTCTTTAAGATACATAGTAACAATTATTACTGTATTAAATATCTAAAGTACATGGTTATTAATAAATATTACACAATAAAGAGTGACATTCAAAAGCGTTAGAAATCGGCTACCTTATGTGTTTATAGAAAAGATTCTCCATGCCATAGAGTGAATTTATGAAAACTTGTTTATCAACTATGTTGATTATTTTCCTTTTACACATATGGTAAGTTTGTGATTGATTGATATAATTGTTTGTAGATAAAAGAATTTATTTTAACAACATCCCTCATATATGTGTAAACTTGTCCATATTGGTAAAATATGCTAAAACTTTAAAGAGTTTTTCTTCGTAATTTGTTCAAAGGTCTTCTCGGACTTCGCGGAAATTGGCCTGGCGTGCAAACTCAGCAAAAGGGAGATTATCTATATGATGTGCACGTACAATTACTCAATAATTTTACGAAATTTTATGCAACGAGTAACGTGTGTATTTTATCGCATAATTGATGTAATGTTTCATTTTTGTTTTTAATAAATGTTTTTATATGTCGTTTGATACATGTTAAGATTACATGTTATATTATGACTGTTTGCAATTACATTTTTAATTTTATCAGGTTAATTTTTGAACGTTACACAAAACATAATCATAATATATCATATTATAATTTATCCGTAGCTATAAATTTCTGCCGCTATGCGCGGGTATTCGCCTAGTTTAATATAAAGACTTAAAATTTAGATAATAATAGATTTACATTGAATGAACTAAGAATTAATTAGAGCACCCACAATTAGGGGTGAGCATTTAGACCGTTGACCCGGACCGGACCGGAAAACCGAACCGGACCGGACAAGTTCGGTCTGAACCTCGGTCCAAGGTTTTGTACCATTTCGGTCTGGTCGGTCGGGTTTGGTCTTACAAAAAATCTTTTTATTATACCTAATAGGACCAGACCAGACAGAAGCCGGACAAGACCGGACTGACCCGGACCGGATCAGACCATTTCGGTCCGAGGTTTTGGACCATTTCGGTCCTCGGTACGGTCTGGTCTGGGTCCGTTGCTCAGCCCTACCCACAATAGGTCAAGCCATAAAATGCTTTTTACTATTTTAAAAAGTGTTTAGTAAGAGAGGTAGGTGTACTAACACCTAAATAACATCACGTCAGCCAAAAAGTGCAGCCACCTCAACGCCACATCAGCATAACACCCAAATAGCACCAACCCCTCTAATCATAACACCAACCAACACCACTTTTCTTTTTTTCATAAAACCCCCTCAACAATTACTTTATTCTTTAAACAAAGTACACATTTCATTCATAAATTAAAGATATTAAACACACACTACGAAAAGAAAAAAAACATTACGAAAAAACACACAGATTGAAAAACATATCGAATTTAAAAAAATCATTACCAAAAAATAATAATTAAGACGGCCCAGTCCCATCGTCTTCTCCCAAATCTCGACTCATTTAAGCCTTGATAAGTTGCGTTTGCTTCTTAATCCAATAGGCATCGTCTTCGTCCAAATCCCGGACGGAGGTAGTTAAAAACTGCAACTCCTCCAAACGTACAAACGTGCAGTCTTTCTTGGTGTGGGCCTCAAAAGCCCTTTCGGCGGCTTCCCGCTTGAGACAAAGTTCTAACTCTATTAACTCCCCGAATTGGGACGAGGAGTTACTTCCACCGGTGCTCGCCGTGGCGTCGGACATGGATTTTTTGGCATGCCATGATTTTCCGGACGACCATGGTCTTGCATTTTGGTCGAATTGAGTCTCTTGGGTAGCCCCGAGGACGTTTTCGGATACGTCAATAGACTCGGTGTGTCTCATTTGCTATGGTTTCTCAAAACACCCCAAGCGTCTGATTGAGTAAACGAGATCCCTTGATGCTCTTCACGGTAAATCGAGTGAGCCCATTTCATTACATCCACATCGTTCTCGCTACTTTTCCCTAAACGTTTTGCCCGTTTGAAAGAGGCGTTAAACTTTTGTCAATTGACATTCAAAGTATGCCATTTTTAGTTATCTTATCCTTGGTACGTAGTTGGAAATTTGTCTCGTTGAATACGTTCGTTAATCAGATCCAAAATGTATTGTCCTTTTGACTTCGCCCGACATTGTTATCTTCCAGAACGGCAATGTAAGACGATGCTAGCAAATCTTCTTCAACCGGTAGCCAACGACCCGATGCAATCGACTCATTTTTGGCAACATTTTTTTCCTTTTTTTGTCATTTCTTTTTACAAGTTCCTTTTTTTCTGGCGAATCGATTTGTGTGTGTTCATCGGTTTGAGATGTGAATGACGGTGGGTCTTCGAATGTGCTCATGGCTTATGACTGTTTCCACCGAACGAAAGATTTTTTTTGTTCTTGTTGATGTTGTTGAAATGCTTCCATCGAAGTACAACCGGTAAAAGGTGGATTTTGAGTCGAAAGGTTTCCGATACAAGCCTTGTTCATCATATTAACGTAACCGTGTTGAGGGAAGTCGGCCATTTTTTGCTAAGTATTTGCTAGAAATAAGTTTGTGATTTAGTTTATATTTGTTGATTTATATATAGTAGTGGTGGGGGGTAAAAATGTTTTTTTTCTAAAAAAACTAGCCGTTGGGAGGCTTTTTTAAAAAATTTATTATTTTTTTTAAAATGTTACCGTTATAACATAGGGGGTTTCAAAAATAGTCAAACTGGGTGGCCAAAAGGGAAAAGAAGGGGGGTGGGTTAATTTTATTTTTTTTTTTTTTTTTTTTTTTGAAATCTACCCGAACGCCAAAGCCAACGGTGTTGGGATTTTATAAATAGGGGTGTAGTAACGTCGAACAACGGGCGGACAATGGCGTTGGGGCGTTACTACACCTAACACTCTAAGAATTTTTTACATTGTGTGAAAGGCTTTTTGTCAACCTTTTTGTAAAAGCTTTGACACACTGCAAGTCATTTGACAAACCTTTAGTCATTATATGCATAATGGACTGATGACATTTAATGCACAAATTCTTTCAAAGACTTGTGCATTAAGGGTGCTCTTATGAAACTAAACGATTAATTAAACGAGACATGCAGACCTGCGCGTTATTGTGTCTAATTGTTAATTGTATAACTCTTAGTGATAATGGTTTTTGAAGTGTGATACACACGGGTTAGATGTATTATTGAATGCATAACTCTCAGTTGTAAGATGGTTTTAATACAACTTTACATGCCCAACAGTAAAGTTCTAAAAATAATAAAGAGCCAAAAAATGCCTTTCAAAAAAAAAATAAAGAGCCAAAAAATACAATTTATAAACACAAAATTATAAGAAATGTGTCTGGTGCATCAAGGGTTTCTGATGTCAAAAGAAGTAGCATTAGAACATAAGCTTTTCAACCTTTTGCGATTGTCCCTTGATTCCTTACCAACATTGAATGGCTCACCTTAGTTAATGGCAAAACATTTGTTAGAGAAATACGTAGTAAATCTTAAGCTATACAAAGAAACATGTTAAGAAGTCAAGAAATTTATTAACAAATGTCTTAAGTTCACTGCTATGAACAACAAACTCTCTTCGGTTTATATATTACATATCGTCTAAAGACCAGAATATGGCAACATATCCTACTGCATTTATCATGTACCAATAAGCGTACCCGAAAGAGCCCATAAAAACAACATCAACAGTAGACCCCTTCCACGCAACATGTAACAAATGTAATTTTATAGATTTCCTACTGCTATTCATACACCACCTCCATTCTCATCTGAGTCATAAGCTGCTATTCGTTTAAATGCAGTGTCTTGTTTTCTAACTTCTTTGACTTGTAACGTTTTAAATCAAAGTTAATACTAAAGGCAACTTTTTGTTAATCATATAGTCATGCTCAATTTCCAAATCCAATCATTGCGTGAACTTGATTTTTCTTCATAGCTTATGAACCAAGAGGATTACAACTTCAGTTTGAGATATATTGTCTCACTTCATGCAGTGTTTGTAATGTTGTGTTCGGGAGTGGTGCAATATGTGGTTTCATGTCTTGACTTTGTTGAGATGAAAACCCACTTGTACATATGTCTCCTTCCACCCATACAATCAGAAGCTACTGGTGTACTTCTTTTTAGCGTAAGGTGTCCATTTTTCGTTGTGTTTAGAGATCTTATTTGTCTTCACAATTTAGGTTTCCATTGTTCGTTGCTATTCTTGTCGAAATACAGACATCATAGTCCATATTTCAGCGTGATGCTTCTCTTACCAGCTTCCACTACCTCGAAGATACACGTATACTTGATGCACACCCAGAATAAAGAACTTCTAAGAAATGACGACACAATATGCAAAAATAAAATATTGCGTATACACTTACAATCAAAATGGGCATCTCTAATCTACAATTTTATAAAAAATTGTAAAACCCACCTGTGAGCAATGAAAAGGATAGATCTTATCTTCATAATGTCTTATTTAAATCCAAACCTCACATGCGGGAACTAAATTTCATATATCACCTAAAGCTCGCTCGGTTCTTTTCCACCATTATTTTGCTTTACATCAAGTACAAACCCAAAATCATATTCGATCAGGACATTATCAGGAAATTACTAAAATATACCACAAATACATAATGAGATTGCCGAGTTAAGCAAAGAAACCTACGGGGCTGGAGGAACAAACAAACTAGAACATGTACAAATTTACTTTTACTGTGGCCCATTTAACACGTTTCTTTTTAGCTTAACCCAGTTAGAGGTCTAACTGATGCAAATGACACTCACCATATTCAAAAACACAATTGTATCTTGACCAAATTATCCTAACAAAGTGTGGTAAGATAAAACTTAACATTAAGTAATTATGGTTATTATCATGGCTTTATCAGCCTAATTATTCAAGAGTGCTAATTTCACCTTCAAGTTAACACACCGGATAAGACGTTTCGAAGGGTGATTAATTCGTTTTAAAGGTTGTTTGGGACTTCTTATAGTAGAGTGTTCATGGTTGCTGCAAAGTTGATGTTTCGAACACAGTCAATCTTAACTAAATAAGCATCACATTAACCATGTATAACATCATACATGGGTATTTGTGCTAGGTTCTTGACTGCACTTATGTATATTTATAAATAGCCAATTGGACCATATCATTCGGCTCATCAGCATATCAAGCTTTAATAATAGTTATGTCATCCGATCTTGATAAGCTCATATAGAATGAAAAAATGGCCTTTTGATATTTTCCAAATATACATAAGCTTATAAGAACCGTAAACACACTAAAACGAACACCCTCCCTTAAAAAAAATCCCAAAAACAACATACTCTTTTTCAAGCGTTTAAACATTTCATTGTTTGTTTTGTATATGTAAGGATCATGCTTGTGCTAAAGGTAAAAAAATTGACATCGTTATACTTACATGTGTTTCAAGTGAAGTTGATTCGTCGAGACATGTCACTGGAACGCCTCTTTGCATATACATAGGAGGGTTAACTTCCTGTGAAAAAAAAAAGAAAGAAAATGAGCATACCACATCTTGGTCAACTATAATTTTCAGCAACTCACTTGCATATATGACCATGTATTCTGAATAATGCTTAAATAAATAAAAAAATTATCCTTGGTGGCACGGGTGGGCTCAGGTGAACTCGGGCAACTCTTTGCCTGATTGTAGTAATTCGTTATACGCTAAAGATAGAGTTTCATCCACCCCTTCTCCCATTAGGTAAACTTCAAAAATTTGTTTTCCAAAAACATAGAAATATCCCAAACACCTTTTTTGTCCAATTTTCGCTTCTCATACATGCATGCATCGGCAGAGTATACAATCTGTGTCAAATGAGAGTATAATAAATATGCATATTCCTTATAAACAATCATATTCTGGAGGTTGCTGCAGTGAAACTCACACTATGAGGCATTTACTTGCTAGAATCTCTAATGCTCCACAGAAGGTGGTAGAAGTGGGTTTTAACTTCTGCATACAATATAAGAAGTTTTAGTTCTGCTGCATACATATCGTCTAAAGACTTGAATATTGCAACATATCCTACTACATTTATCATGTACAACTAAGTGTACCTGAAAGAGCCCATAACAACAACAGTAAACCACTTCCATGCAACATGTTCTAAAAAATCTGATTTCATAGATTTCCGACTCCTATTTCTGCAACCAATTTTCTCTTAATCATAAAAACAAACACTGGGTATGCATAAGTACTAAATATCATAATTAACATCTAATTCATCAAATAAACCAAGAAAATAAAATGCAATATCACAAATTGCAGTTCCCAAAAAACCATATTTTGGATATGAGTAAAATGAAACACAAATTAAGCAATAATTGAAAAAAGGGTACATTACCTCATAAAGATAAACCATTTTTACCATTTTCCATCCTTTTTTATGCATAACTTCTTCATCTGGAAAGTCTGTTGCCAGAGGTGAATCATCAACGATAGGATGTGCTGCGAGAAAGTCAATCAAAATGGTTTCATAGATGGGTACAGAAGATTTTTCATATCATTAAGATTCAATATAATCTTTGGGGATCTTTTGGTTTTCTTGTAACTAAAGATTAATCACTTGAGTCATAAAGACTCACCATTTATGAGATGGACTTACACTGCAAACACTTCATCTTCTTCAAGGTTTCTGGGAGACTTGAATACCTACATTTATTGACACCTCTGCATTCAATATAAGGACCTAAAACCGCAATGACCTTACCGAAGTAAATATTTGTGAAACAGCCATGGACTTTACAATTCTTAACAGTGAACTATTGAAGCTATCGAGAGGAGTACCAAATGCTGAGGGTAACGAAGGTTACCGGACTTATGCCACCGGTTACCGGGAAACTACGGTCCTTTGTAAAGTAGGCCTTTTTATAACTAACTTAGGTGTTGTTTCTTTTTTTTCTATATTAACTTCTAGTTCCTTAAGGCATCTGTTATAGCAAATGAGTTTTGTTTGAAACCAGAATGCCATGTTTCTTTTTCATGCTTAAGGAATGGCAAAATTAGAGTAAATACCTACTATACCCTCGGTCAAAAATTGTGTCTGGTGATTTTCATCAACTACATCTGTGAGATCTCCATTTACATTAACAAGAACTCATCACAACAGAAATTAATATAGATAAAAAGATGATATCAAGTATATATATATATAATCAATCGGATACTTTAAACAAAACCAATATGTGATTATACACAATCACTCTATAAAAGATTTGAAGTAAATGAGCAAAAGAACCCTACCATCAAGTAATTAATTGTTGACAATCAAAGATCAAAGATACCATAATACCAAATTAGCCTTTAATAAGCCGAAAGTTATATGAATGATGAAGGAAACATTATTTAAAAATGTAAGAACAATACTTTTTTAGTTTCTGAATTTATTAAAATTGAAAAAAAAACATATATGATTCAGGATCTGATGATGTTCTTGATGTGCTCAACACTCTTGATAAGAAGAAAAAAAGAAAGATGTTTTGTGAATAACAGAGAGAGAAAAAAGAAGAAGTAAAGGGCAATTTGGTAAGAGAAAAAACATATGAACGTTTGATAGGACCTCACTTTTGACTCTCTTCCCAAATAGACATGTAAACCATAACGAAGGAAAAAGAAACAACAAAATACATGTGGGCCCATCTAAATTTGTTAGTGGAGGGTGTATTAAGTGAAAAAGAAACAGCCCCTTAGAGTTTGATATGAAATGGACCTAAGTTAGCAATATAGGAGAAAATATTTCTAAACTTTAAATGGACTCCTGCCTATTAATTATAAGTACTTGAATATTAGATATAATAGATTCTTTTTGCATTAAATGCATCTACATGCTTGGTTAAAGGTATTAGGAAAGAAGAAATAAAAAAAATAATAAATAAACCTGCTTGGTTTCTTATAATGCAATAACTCATTACCTAAAAGTGAGTAATGAGCCATTACCTACTAAATTGGGAGAAATAAATTTGATTACCCTATAATTTACAGTTAAGTGTTTTGTCACCCATGATTCTCTTATTCTAATCACACCCTCTCATGATTCGGTCTCTCTAGAACAATAATGAAACACAATATTAATGAAAAATAACATCCAGAACGAAGCGACGCTGGGCATCAAATTTTATCAAATATATATCCCGTTACAATATCTTTTTCTATAATGTTTTTTGGATTTTGTTTACACCAAAAGAAGACGCCATTAATATAAATTTTTTTTGATAACCTTTTGATTTTGAAAATGATTGATAATTATCTAAATCGCAATTCAATTTTCAATTTTTGTCATTGTAGATACAAAAGTTGGATAGACCGTGTTTAACCCAAATCAGGCTTAACTCGGGTGTTGAGGACTCCGACTCTTGCACCAAGTGAACTTGTATGAAGACCCTGCACACTAAAGAACGAACACAGTTAGGCTTACCGTGGGAATGTATCCTACGATTAGACTCTAGCATGAGAATAAGTAACCGGTTTGACTTCGGTGAGGGATATGGGTATTGAGAAAATCGTAGATCGTACCTTTGTGGAATCTCGGGAGTTCCTTATATACCCGGTGAAACCCTAGTTGGACTTCTCTAAACTTGCGACCTAAGTAAGAGATAATTACCATATACTACGAGATCCTTATCACTAAAATAATGAGAGTGTATTTCTTCTTAACTTAGGTGAATCATAGTCCTAATTAGACTATGATTCTGTTTGACCTTGTCCACGTACGACCAGAGTGCGGTTCTTATGAAACCACAAGCGACAGCGGCTTATTGGGCCTCATGGGATTTAGTGTTGTCTTTCATAACCCATCAGTAATGGACTGGATACGGGTAGTACGCGTGGGTCTGGCTTATAGCCCGACTAGGGACTATACGTCATCATGTCCTCCCAGTCTAGTAGTCATAGGACGTGTCGCGACTACTAGACTATAAAAAATAATGCGATCGGACTTGAAACTGAGTTAGTGGAAAAAAGAGAAGTGTAGCAAAGAAGTTTCAAAGTTTTCCTGCCAAGAGCTGTACCTACTTCCTTCCTTTTATCAACTAACTTGGTAAATGTGAAAAATGGAGGACATGTAAGGTAGTCGACTCACCTTCCACCATTAGATTGTGCAAGTGGTCGACACGCGGAGTGCATCCCAGTAACTGAAAATCTAACCCTAGAGATATAAATACCCACAACCTCCGTTTCACTGTGTTACACAAAGTAAAAATTTCTTTCCGCCATTAACATACCTTCACATCTATTACGAAAATTACCAGAAAAGGATATTAACACTGCGACCACACACCTACTCCATATTTTAAAATAGTAAAGCAACTGTTCGAGATTACTTCCCATATTAAAGAGAAAGAATTACTCCACTTTACATCGGCATACCACATCCTAATGAACCTTCATCCACAAGTATCAGGACCCCAATCCTATATAGGACGCTTTCTTGCTGGGAAAATAGGAGTATATACCAAAATTTTCAAGTTTGAAAATAACTGCACACCACTATCACGATTTCTAGTAGATTTCCCAATCTTCCATCGGATCCATATATCGTAGTTGCATTGCATAGGTGCATAGAAGATATCCAACTTTGAGATCAACTGCTGTGTTCTTGACATAGAACCTACAGTAAACCTTTTCCGAGCTTTCTATCACCCTTCCTGGGACAATGGTTGGGTATCTTTTACAAAGTGCTCAGGACCGCTCCAGTGTTACGAGGAAAAGTTGTTGATCCCAAACTTAGATCGATTTAGCTTTGTGTTAACGAGATTGAAACAAGTATAACACGTAGAGAAACTTTGTGTTTATGACAATCTAAGTGTTATGCGGAATTAACACTTAGAGCAAAGAACAAAGCAAAACACAATGTATACCAAACTTTCACTTGTATTGATAATCGATTGCGTATAATGAAAGTGTAAAAACGTCTAACTATAACAAACCCTAAGATCTCCTTTTATAGTACAAGAAGTCTTGAACGATAATCTACCAATACACTATATTAGGAAAAGATAAATATAGAAAATAAAATATTTGATCATATCTTCCCAAATACACAAAACATGTTGATTAAGTATTCTGATGTGGCTGGGATTTTCTTTGTTAGCACCTCGATATTTCTTGTCAGCGTCAAATCTGTCAGCGCCTTAATTGCTCTTATCAGCGTCCCGAATCCCTTTGTTAGTGGCTGAGTGACTTAGCTAATTTTATTCCCAACAATCCTCCCCTAAACTTGATACTTACTATAATAATCAAGTTTCTAAATAAAAAAAATACAAAGAGGATTCTTACAAATAAAACCTACTCCTTAATCTGAGAATATATAAAGCTCTTAAAGTCCATGTTAATGTCACTAGTGTAATCAACTTCAAGCTTGGTGCAGACCAACTTCTTCGATAAGTCTTGTGACAGTGGATAATTTTAATCTATCAACAAGTACTCTGCAAACTTTGTAGTACTCAGATGGAACACACCAGCAGCTGAATACGAATGCCACTTCAAAACACTCAAATTATCCAGATCCAACCATACTGGATCAACAACATCATGGGCAAACATTATTCTAATGTTGTCCAGATTTTTATTCCATTTATTGATGAAGGAGCCTCAGCCTCATATGCCTCCTTCATTAAACTCCAAAGAGTTTCCACGTCCTCTCTATCCAAACTAGCAAACAACGAAACCAAGGAAGTAAAAGTGTGTACCTTATCACCAGCCCTGGTGACTCTCCAAAATCCAGTAGAGTCCTCTTCTTACTTGATGATTGGATTTCTAAAGTCAAGAGGCACAACATCAGCAATATCAGAAGCAACCAATGGAGAAAGCACCATATTCTTCTTCAATGTAGCTTCACTTAGATTCACTTGGTCAAGTTCTGGAAACCTTAACTTGACACCCTGCTTCACTGGTTTAGGCATCACCAATGCCTTCTTAAGCTTCATATGCTCCTCAATCTCTTGTTGTCTTTCCACATAGAGCATCCTAAATGTGTTCTCTTCACAAACACGCTCCTAAATAGGAAAAGCAAAGTACTCCAACTGTTCAAAAGAAATCATTTTCAAATTTGTGTAAGTCCACCCTATTTGGTGGCTAATAGTATGGTTTTGCAATCCTATTGATGTTTCGTTTTTCCTCGACTCGACTCAAATTTGATTTCCGGTTAAACGTACTAAACTTTGTTTTTGATGACTAAAACTTTTGGGTAATTTAAACTAAAACTATTTAATAATAACAACTAATTTTAAAAAATCTAATTTAAACTAATTTTAATTAAAACTAATTTTAAAACTTAAATCTAATTTTTAATAAAGACTTTTTAATGAAACTATTTTTAAACTAATACTATATTGAAAAAGAAAGGGTCTAGCAGAGATGGTTGTGTTGTTTGGTCCCTGAAGAGGAGGTCCAGGGTTCGACCCTAAGCAGAGACGAAATTTTTGCTAAAATAATATTTTTGGACAGATAAAAGATCCAACAGATCAATTGGATCTGTTAGTTTATCAACAATAACAGTAAACCAAAATAAGCAAAAAAGCTCAACCAAATAAGCGAGCAACATATAAGCTGAAAATCAGGTAAGAAGAATAAGCAACACGCTAAAAAGGCAGATAAGCTAACGAAGATAAGCTATAATAGCAAACAACCAAAATAAGCTAACTGAAAGGCTAAAACATAATAAGCTAAAAACTAAGATTCAAAATAAGCAAAACTAACACCAAAATAAGCAAACACTACTACAGATTAATAACTAACTCGATCAAACTTAAACGAATGATTAAACCAAACAGATGTAAGCAAACTGACACAGTAACAATCGAAACAAATTTGACTGATAATAAACTAAGCAGATTTAAGTGACTCCACTCCAAAACATTTTAAACAAATATCCAAACAATAATTAAAACGTAAATACTAGTATAAGCAAAAAATCATAAGCAGATCCTACTAACTCGAAAACTGATTTAAAATCAAACTTAAAAGCAGATAAAAAAAGTAACACAAACCGTTTCCAAAGCAGATTAATATCAACTAAATAACAAATATTAAGACATCAAGCAGATCAATATTCAAAACCCAAACAAGCAGTTCCAAAACAACATCTAAACTTAACAGGTAAACTAAACAACAACCAAATATTAAACTTAAACAAGAAAATTAAAAAAATAGAGATTAAAACCTTTTGTAGAAAACCGTTGGGCAGTAGGGTGGGCGCTGAACCCCCTATGGATCGAAACAACCACCGTATTTAACCACCAAACATCATCATCTCCATCTTTCTCGAACAGTAACCGATATATATTTTATTTATTTTTTTTTATTTTTTTTATTTCTTTCCAGTGGGGAAAGAGTTCTACCTTCTTATTTTATTTTAACATTTATTTCATCAAAAATAAAATCAAAATAAATTGCAAATAAAATCAAACGAGACACAAGTTTATTAAAACTGAAATTTCATTAATTATCAAACTTCGATTACAATACTTTAAAAAAAATACAATTAACCCTAATTCTATTTTTTCAAAAATAAAAATTAAAATAAAGAAAAAGCACACAAAATTACAGATATGAAGGGGTTTTTATAGGCAAACCCCTTGGAAACCCTCTTGTTAGCTTCCATAGTAAGCATCCAATCTGAGCCGTAGAATCCATCTTTCTTCTTCTCTCTCTTCATTTTCTTCAATCTACGGTGGAGGATCACTCTTGCATCACAAGGATTGCCAGGCTGGCAATTTTGTGCTAGTTGTGCTTGTTTGAGGGTGAGGTGGATGATTTTGATTGGTGGGAGGGTTTGTGGCGATGTGGGATATCAAATCACAACATAAGGATTGGCCACGTAGATGATGGGAGAGGACCACAAGTGAGTGCATGATCCGAAAACTATGGGGATTTAATCCCAATCCGTGTGAATCACACGAATTGGGTAAAACCCCCAATTTTGGGTGAGTTAGTTTTTGATAGTAAAAATTAGGGTTAGGGTAACTGGAGGTTGCGTTTTTTGGGGAAGAAAGAGAAGTGGGTGAGAGTTTTGTTTTGTAACGAAATAATGAAGTGGGGATGGGTAAAAATAAAAGCGTTTATTTATTTTGTGTATTGGGGTGAGGTACTGATAAACACGTGTGAGGCTGGGTAGTTAATGGGTTGACTGGGGAATTGAGTTGTTATGTGGGTTGACCGAGACCTTGACCAAGCCAAATCGTTCCACCAATGTTTATTTAGCAATTGGGCTTTAGCCCAATACACTTTTAATCCGTCCCATGTTATAATCTTTTCACTTTGTATTTGATTTTGGGCCATTTGATCCATGTATAAATTCAGCATCTTCTTAAATGGGCTTGTGGGCCCAATAAGCAAATGTGGGACCCACAAAGCTAGAATATCTTCAAAAAGATTAAATCCGATAGAATCGAGCTTGATTTCGGCTTCCTTGTTTATTTCTTCAAACTCGTGTCGGTTTAGCCGGTTTTCGTGAACTTGGGCACACTTTTGGTCTTTTGACTTTGTCTTCGTCTCTTTTTGGACTTTTCTTCAACATTTGACCGTGAAATCCCGTGTTTTCTCTTCTTTTGATCATTTGTACCTATTTAACACAAAAACACAAAACCCCGCGTAATTCCGACTTTTACGTTATTAAACACATGATTAGGTCTTGTTTTTTCTTGAATTTAGTGACAAAAGGATAAGTGTTTACACACTTATTAAATCCCCTACACTTGACCATTGCAATGACCCTGTGCAATGCATAGTTTTAAAGTATTAAGTTACATTTTCTCATAATTAATCCATCTCGTCCTTTATTACTATTACTATTACTACTACGACGAAAAGATAAAAATTTTAAAAAGAGACAAAAGTTAAAACAATTTATTTAACTTGAAATTATTTGATGGAAGAAACTCGTAAAGAAATCTAAGACTTAGATTAGGGCTTTGGTGTCATGAATATTAATCACCCTCAAGTTTCACGTTCCCTATACCAAGCTTAAAAACGAGATCATTGTTTACCATAAGTCCTCAAGTTTAATCCAACTCATATAAGATAATTGTGTAATACTCTTTCTCCAAGTCCTAGGTTGTATCTCTAGATTTTATTGATTGTCATTCACCCGTAGGCTCATTTGACTTATTTGATAATTATTATTCCAAAAATGAAGGCCAAACTGTGCAAACCCGACACTCAAAACCTAACCTCGTCCTCAAAAACGTTGTCACTAAAGTAAGCCCACATCAAGGATGATTTAACACGATTTGGGGAATAAATTCCCGGACCCAAAATTTGGCCAAATAGTACTACTTATTAGTTATTCCTCCAAAGTCATGTAGACTTTATGTGGAGTTTAGCAAGTTCACATCATATACCCTTAGGCTCTTTAAGATTTAAACATGCTCCCCGTCTATTGTCCACACCCTAAGGCTCCTTGAACGATAAACGAGGGAATTGATTTATTTGATCAATTTTTATTCAACATTTACCATGCCATACACCCTAAGGCTCTAATGACAAGGTTCGTGCTACATGCCCCACACCCTAAGGCTCCTTGAGGTCATGTTTTAATCTTATTCTTTCTTTATTTATGATATATATAGTAGGCCAAATTCCACGGTCCCATGGTCTGAATACCTCCTACTTAGTGGTTATGAGCCACCTTAGTCGGAAGTCCACAACGCTGGCACCCTCAATGTGTTCATGCTTTAATTACAAGGAGAATAAAGATTTGGCTAAGAGTTAAGATATCGAATCTACACCGCAAGAATCCTCATTTATTAAGCAATTAAATATACAAGCGGGAAGTAAGAGCGACAAAAACCATATAAGCAAAAATTAACCCTTAAACTTATTATCAACTCTATCATCTCTCTTTCTCCACAATTTAAAATCTCAAGGAATGAGACTCGTGGATGCTTAGCCTAATAAACCAATTAAGGTCCATATGGTTAAGGATACTAGCTAGAGTAAACTTGGATAAGTAAACTCGGGTTGAGTCAAAATATTCACGACGGGCCTAATATATCAAAGATTCTAAACTTGTTAAAACCATTTTAATTATTTATTTATTTTTGACTTTATTCTTTAAATGGAAAATATAAATAAGATGCGATGATAAAAGGAAAGAAATAAATAAAAAATACTACTAGGCCAAAATAGATCAAAACTTTGAAAAACGTTGAATTTTTTTTTAAATTTTCCGGTTAAATGGGGTCAAATTCATGGAAAAGCCCACTAAAATTCGATAGAAGTCCCCCTACACTTAATATAAACATTGTCCTCAATGTTTAAGCATGTGGGAGAATAAACTCCCCTACACTTAGGACATTGAGTACGTTGTTTAAAATCAAGCTAAGGAAGGGACAACTAAAATGATTACATTTATTCGTTTTATTTATATACAAGTATGAATCACAATAGTTTTGATATAACCGGGTACACGGGAACACGGGATCACGGGTCGCGTCAAAAGTACCAAAAGTGGATCATCAAAGCACATGTCCCTGCACAACATCACAACACACAAACAACCTACTTGGCTCCCCCTACACTTATTGGTGGAAATGGATGAAGGTGAAAAAGGGTGGAAAGGATGGTAAAGGTAAAAATCTAACCTAGTTATACGATGCTTGATTTATTTATCACGAGTCTCTAGCTCGACTCGATTTCCCGAATTAATTCAAGGGAAATGTGGAGAGGGATGGAATCATCTCGTGAGAGATGTCCTCTCCATAGTACAACTTAACCCGTTGGCCATTCACCTTAAAATTGGGCCCACTTGGTTGGGATAACTCAATGGTGCCATAAGGGAAGACTTGGGCCATGGTGAATGGACCGGACCAACGGCTCTTAAGTTTACCCGAAAAGATTTTCAACCGAGAGTTAAAGAGTAAAACTTGGTCACCAACATGGAACTCTCGGTTTTTAATCTTGGAATCATGAATGAGCTTAGTCTTCTCCTTGTAGATTAATGAATTTTCATAAGCCTCATTCCTAAGTTCATTGAGTTCATTGAGTTGGATTTTCCTATGATCACCGGCTTTGTTTATGTCAAAATTAGCCCATTTCAAGGCCCAATAAGCCTTATGCTCCAACTCAATGGGGAGGTGGCACGCCTTTCCGTACACAAGGCGATAAGGGGTACAACCTATAGGTGTCTTATAAGCGGTACGGAAAGCCCACAAAGCATCATCTAATTTATCGGCCCATGAGGCACGATGCTCTCCCACGGTTCGCTCTAAGATTCTATTAAGACCAGGTTAGAAACCTTGGCTTGACCATTAGTTTGAGGATGATACGCGGTGGAAAGTCGGTGATTGACACCATACTTAGCCATGACTCGTGCAAATTGATCATTGCAAAAATGAGTCCTGCGATCACTAATAATAGCACGAGGCACACCGAATCGAGCAAAAAATTGTTTCAAGAAGTTAACAACCACCCTCACATCGTTAGTAGGTAAAGCCTTTGCTTCAACCCATTTTGATACGTAGTCAACGGCTACGAGGATGTACTTGGTTCCTTTAGATGATGGAAATGGCCCCATAAAGTCGATGCCCCATACGTCAAAGATTTCACACTCTTGGATGAAATTTTGAGGCATCTCATCTTTATGTGTGATCTTGCCTTGCCTTTGGCAAGCATCACAATGCTTAACCATCTCATGTGCATCATGATAAATGGAGGGCCAATAGAATCCGGAGTCGAAAACTTTCGGTGTAATTAGGACCAAAGTGACCACCGGTGGGTCCTTTATGGCAAGCTTCAAGGATTTGTAAAGCCGTCGGCCCAACAACACATCTACGAATGATTAAATCCGCACATTGCTTGAAAAGATAAGGGTCGTCCCAATAGTACGTTTTAACGTCCTTGAAGAATTTTTTCTTTTGTTGGGACGATAACCCTTCGATAAGAACACCACCCGCCAAATAGTTTTCAATGTCCGCAAACCATGGGGTATCATCAAGATTGGAATTAATAGACATTAGGTCTCAAGGGGAAAGGATTCATTAATCTCTTGATTTGGAGATTCCCCTTGATAAGGATCCTCAAGTCAACTAAGATGATCCGCGGCTAGGTTTTCCGCTCCCTTTTTATCACGAATTTCGATTTTAAATTCTTGTAGGAGAAAAACCCAACGAAGGAGTCTCGGTTTAGCATCTTGCTTGGTCAACAAGTATTTCAAGGCGGAATGGTCGGTGTAAACGATGGTGGTGGAAAGCACAAGATAGGGGCGGAATTTCTCAAAAGCATACACTACGGCTAAAAGCTCTTTTTCGGTAGTGGTATACTGAAATTGAGCCCCCGTCATTGTCTTACTAGCATAATGAATGGGTTGGAAATGTTTGTTAACTCGTTGATCTAAAACCGCTCCTACCGCGAAATCACTAGCATCGCACATGAGCTCGAAAGGTAACTCCCAATTTGGAGAGACTAAGACCGGTGCCTTAGTTAATTTACCTTTAAGAAGTTCGAAAGAGTCGAGACATTCTTGAGAGAAGATGAAAGGAGCATCCTTTTCTAAGAGATGAGTCATTGGACGAGCTATTTTTGAGAAATCTTGGATGAAACGTCGATAAAATCCCGCATGGCCTAAAAAACTTCTAACTCCTTTGACGGTGGTAGGTGGAGGTAACTTAACAATGACGTCAACTTTAGCACGGTCGACTTCGATACCGGCTTTGGAAATTTTATGACCGAGGACGATGCCTTCTTTTACCATGAAATGGCATTTTTCCCAATTAAGAACGAGACGAGTGTCTTCACACCGTTGGAGCATACGTTCTAAATTAGCAAGGCAAGAAGAGAAAGTATCACCATAGACCGAGAAATCTTCCATAAAGACTTCCATAGTTTCTTCAACCATGTCATGAAATATCGCCATCATACACCTTTGGAAAGTCCCGGGAGCATTGCATAAGCCGAAAGGCATTCTTTTGTAAGCAAATGTTCCATAGGGACAAGTGAATGTGGTTTTCTCTTGGTCTTTTGGATCGATAGGGATTTGAAAATATCTGGAAAAACCATATAAGAAACAATAGAAATCATTACCCGCTAAACACTCGAGCATTTGATCCTTGAAAGGAAGAGATAAATGATCCTTACGAGTGGCATCATTGAGCTTACGATAGTCGATACAAACTCGCCAACCCGTTACGAGTCGAGTAGGAATCAACTCGTTGTTTTCGTTGGGAACAACGGTGATTCCTCCTTTCTTAGGCACACAATGGACGGGACTAACCCATGGCGAATCCGAGATAGGGTAAATCATTCCGGCATCGAGAAGTTTGATAACTTCTTTCTTAATGACTTCATGAACTTTTGGATTAACCCTTCTTTGATTTTGGATTGCGGGTTTAAAGTCATCTTCCATGAGATTTTTATGAGTACAAAAATTAGGATCAATTCCACGAATGTCGGAGATTTTCCAAGCAATTGCTTTCTTATGATTATTAAGCACATCGATAAGTCGGGATTTTTCATCTTCTTTTAAGTCCTTAGCGATAATGACGGGTAACTTATTATCCTCCTCTAAGAAAACGTACTCTAAATGAGACGGTAAATCCTTAAGCTCTAAATCCGGTGGATTGTCGGTGGAAGGCTTAGTCAAATTTGGATCATCGTTTGTAACTTCCTTAGGAGTAGGTGGAGAAATATGGTCCTCATTGAGAAGTCTCTCAATGGTACGAATGTCTTCTTCCTAATCGGTGGGAGAATCGTCATATTTTAAATCCACATCCCCTAAACTCGCTTCAAATTCTTGTAAAAAAAAGTCACTTTCTCCAAATAGAGTCAATGAAGGAGCAATAGAAGCTACGGTCTCAACATGATGTAAAGGAGAAATCCCGCTCGTACAAGCCTCGTGAAAATGTTCTTTGCATGCTTCGTCGAGCACATCAATGTAATTCACGGATTCGGGCTCATCGGGAAGTTTGGAAAGTTTACCCATGTTAAAGACGATTTTATCATCCCCGACCCTCATGATAAGTTCACCCGCGGCTACATCAATCAATGTACGCCCGGTTCTCAAGAAGGGTCGTCCCACAATTAAGGGAACACGGGGATCCATCTCATAGTCGACTACGACAAAATCGGCGGGAAAAGTGAATTTGTCGACTCCTACAAAAACATCCTCGGCTATCCCCACCGGATAAGCAACCGTACGGTTAGCTAATTCCAATGTCATACGAGTGGGGACTAGCTCGGGTAAAGATAATTGTTTCCACACGGACAATGGCATAAGATTTATACTCGCTCCGAGATCCGCCAAAGCCATACAATTCTCAACACTCGGAAAATTACAAGGAATAAGGAATCGACCGGGATCTCCTAACTTAACCGGTAATTTTCTCAAAAGAACCGTGGAACAATTCTCATTCAATTGGGTATTGGCAATATCAAGCAACTTTTCCTTATCACTTAAGAGGTCTTTAAACATCTTAGCGTACTTAGGCATGTGAGCGAGCGCCTCGACAAAGGTGATATTAAAATTCAATTGTTTGAACATTTTTAGGAAGTTCGAAACTTGAATATCATCCTTATTCTTCAATTTCTCTTTCCGCAACCTTGAGGGATAAGGTATATTGGATTGAGATGAAGACTTTGGAGTGGATTGCTCACTCACATCCTTTGGTGGAGGAGGAGGAATAGAAATGGAAGGTGAAGGAACCGGTTTGGGAACCGAAGGTGTGGTAGAAAATTTGGGTATCGGTGGAACATAAGGTGTAGACGAATGCATAACGGGTGGTATGTCACAAGTGGAAGAAGAAGGAGGTTGTGTCGAAGAAGAAGGTATCTCGGGTCCTTGGTTAGGTGGGGGATAGGAAGGTTCTACGGTGGTCTTACTGCTCCTAGTAGTAATAGCATTAACATTAGCCCTAGGATTGGTCACGGTGTTCGAAGGGAGGGCACCTTGGGGACGAAGGTTTTGAAGCATAGTCAAAAATTTCTTATCGGTCGATTCTTGCATCTCTCTCATAATTCGTTCATGGTCGGTCAATTTTTGTAGAACCAAGTCCATTTGAGGATTATGCATGTTCATTTGATTATACCCTTGATTGTTAAAACCTTGATTGTTAAAACCTTGATTAGGAAAACCTTGGTTTTGATATTGATTATAACCTTGATTAAATCCTTGATTTTGAAAACCTTGGTTATTAAATCATTGATTTTGGTTATTGAACCCTTGGTTTTGCCCTTGAAAATTCCCTTGATTAAAACCCCGTTGATTATAATTTCCTTAAAAATTACCCCGTTGAGGACCTTGGTTCCTATTTTGGGCGGGTGGGGGTGGTCTTTGTGGTGCTACAAAACCCGGGGGAGCCAAATAGTTATTAGACTTGTAAGACAAATGGTTAACATCAACATTTGGTTTGAAATGAATCCACTCATTTTCATTGTTATTATAAGCATAAACTTCTTGTTGATTATTGTAAACTTTGTCACAATTAAAGTATGAATGCGGTCCACCACAAGTCTCACACGTTTCACAATTTTCTTTCAAGGCATTCACATGTGTAGTGGGAGGGTTATCTCTTAAAACAAGGTGTTTCACAATTGAAGTAAGCTCCTTAATTTGATTAGTCACCTCATTATTACTAGTACTAGCACTTGCCATAGTAGCCCTAACACTCTTGGTTTGCACTTTAGCCTTGTTTTCAATTATGGCCCAAGCCTCGTTCATTGATTTCACAAGAATATTGCCCCCCGCGGCACTATTAAGTGGGTCTTGGTCATTTAGAGTTAAACCATTGTAAAACGTATTAATTTGATGCACTTTAGTGAAACCGTGTTGTGGACATTTTCTCAAAAGTTCTTTAAATCGATCCGAAGACTCACTAAACGTTTCCCCATATTGTTGTTCAAAGGTGATGATCTCATTCCTTAAAGAAGTAGTCCGTAATGGTGGGAAAAAGTAGTTTATGAACTTGGTCTCTAAATCAATCCATGTTGTAATACTTTGGGGTGGTTCCTTATCAAGCCAAATCCGGGCTTGTCCCTCGAGGGAAAAAGGAAAGAGTTGTAAACGAATAGCCTCTTGTGGCACCCCATTGTATTTCACCATATTAGCCAATTGTATGAAACGTTTGATATGAGCGTGTGGATCATCATTAGTACGGCCTAAAAATGGTGTAGCAGAAACCATTTGAATAAAACCCGTTTTAAGTTCAAAATGATTAGCTCCAATATCCGGCACCACAATCGTGTCATCGTTTCCTTCAACGTGAGATTGTAGAATCTCAATCATTGGTCGATTATCCGTTGCCATTGTTATGTCGAAAGCTCGATTCTCGGGATCGGCTTGAATGACGGTCTTTTAGTTTTTCTTCTTCTTCTTCTTTTTGGAAGAATTGGAAGAGTTTGGTACACCAATCGGTATGTATGTATGCGCGCGAGTGCGCATACAATTAAAACTTTGGAATGAGGTAGGTGACCTCGGTCGACTTTGAGAGGAAAAGGATTTTCCCTCTCGAGGAGAAATATGAAAAATCTACAGATTTATATACGTAATTACTAATTGAGTTGGCAAACCAATAATCGGTCGTCCCTCTCAATATACGCACAAGCAAGCGGGGAAACGAGGTGGCACAAAGCACTTAAAAACCTTTTTCCTTAGACGGCCTTTTATAGCGCGTCGCCTTATACCCACCTTATAGTTTGTATATGTCGAGTTCAAACGTCTTACTAGTATTTATCTATTTTGCCCTTTTTTTCTCGTTATGGATGCGACTACAATAGTTAGGTGATGAAATCTCAACTAAGGCTTATTTGAAAAGTAGGTAAGTTATTGTGCTACGTAATATACTATAGTAAAAGAAAAATCTTTTTGTATTTTTTTAGAAAAATATATATTCACAATAAAAACGAAAGAAATCGAACTAAGAAATAACACTAATACGTAATATTTTTGGTGTAATACTTTTAGGAAAAAGTATTACTTTTGTATTTTTTTTAATTTTTTTGGGTGCAATTATTAGGAAAGAAATTGCTTTTGTGATTTTTTATTTTTTTTTTGTATTTTTAAGTTTTTGATTTTTTTGTATTTTTGATTTTTGTTGCAAGAAAATTAACGTTCAAAGAGAACGGATCCCAAAATCCAAACGTCTTCACGAAAAATCGTCAATCGTACGAGCGAAGCGGCAGCGGCGCCATTTTAATACTAGGGTTTTGCAATCCTATTGATGTTTCGTTTTTCCTCGACTCGACTCGAATTTGATTTCCGGTTAAACGTAAGACTAAACTTTGTTTTTGGTGACTAAAACTTTTGGGTAATTTAAACTAAAACTATTTAATAATAACAACTAATTTTGAAAAATTTAATTTAAACTAATTTTAATTAAAACTAATTTTAAAACTTAAATCTAAATTTTAATAAAGACTTTTTAATGAAACTATTTTTAAACTAATACTATATTGAAAACTAAAGTAAATAATTGAATTAATTAAAATAAAATATTTTTTTCATCTTTTTTATATATTTTTTTTATAAAAACTGAATAAAAGAGAATTAATAAAATTTATATCTAAAATTATTTAAACTAAAAACTTGAATTAAACTAATTTAATTAAACTGCCAAATGAAAAATTCCTATATTAATAAAACAAGACAAAAATAAACACAAGAAAGGGTCTAGCAGAGATGGTTGTGTTGTTTGGTCCTTGAACAGGAGGTCCAGGGTTCGACCCTAAGCAGAGACGAAATTTTTGCTAAAATAATATTTTTGGACAGATAAAAGATCCAACAGATCAATTGGATCTGTTAGTTTATCAGCAATAACAGTAAACCAAAATAAGCCAAAAAGCTAAACCAAATAAGCCAGCAACATATAAGCTGAAAATCAGGTAAGAAGAATAAGCAACACGCTAAAAAGGCAGATAAGCTAACGAAGATAAGCTATAATAGCAAACAACCAAAATAAGCTAACTGAAAGGCTAAAACATAATAAGCTAAAAACTAAGATTCAAAATAAGCAAAACAAACACCAAAATAAGCAAGCACTACTACAGATTAATAACTAACTCGATCAAACTTAAACAAATGATTAAACCAAACAAATTTAAGCAAACTGACACAGTAACAATCGAAACAAATTTAACTGAGAATAAACTAAGCAGATTTAAGTGACTCCACTCCAAAACAGTTTAAACAAATATCCAAACAATAATTAAAACGTAAATACTAGTATAAGCAAAAAATCATAAGCAGATCCTACTAACTCGAAAACTGATTTAAAATCAAACTTAAAAGCAGATAAAAAAAGTAACACAAACCGTTTCCAAAGCAGATTAATATCAACTAAATAACAAATATTAAGACATCAAGCAGATCAATATTCAAAACCCAAACAAGCAGTTCCAAAACAACATCTAAACTTAACAGGTAAACTAAACAACAACCAAATATTAAACTTAAACAAGAAAATTAAAAAATAGAGATTAAAACCTTTTGTAGAAAACCGTTGGGCAGTAGGGTGGGCGCTGAACCCCCTATGGATCGAAACAACCACCGTATTTAACCACCAAACATCATCATCTCCATCTTTCTCGAACAGTAACCGATATATATATTTTTTATTTTTTTTATTTCTTTCCAGTGGGGAAAGAGTTCTACTTTCTTATTTTATTTTAACATTTATTTCATCAAAAATAAAATCAAAATAAATTGCAAATAAAATCAAACGAGACACAAATTTATTAAAACTGAAATTTCATTAATTATCAAACTTCGATTACAATACTTTAAAAAGAGAAAATACAATTAACCCTAATTCTATTTCTTCAAAAATAAAAATTAAAATAAAGAAAAAACACACAAAATTACAGATATGAAGGGGTTTTTATAGGCAAACCCCTTGGAAACCCTCTTGTTAGCTTCCATAGTAAGCATCCAATCTAAGCCGTAGAATCCATCTTTCTTCTTCTCTCTCTTCATTTTCTTCAATCTACGGTAGAGGATCACTCTTTCATCACACGGATTGCCAGGCTGGCAATTTTGTGCTAGTTGTGCTTGTTTGAGGGTGAGGTGGATGATTTTGATTGGTGGGAGGGTTTGTGGTGATGTGGGATATCCAATCACAACACATGGATTGGCCACGTAGATGATGGGAGAGGACCACAAGTGAGTGCATGATCCGAAAACTATGGGGATTTAATCCCAATCCATGTGAATCACACGAATTTGGTAAAACCCCCAATTTTGGGTGAGTTAATTTTTGATAGTAAAAATTAGGGTTAGGGTAACTAGAGTATGCGTTTTTGGGGAAGAAAGAGAAGTGGGTGAGAGTTTTGTTTTGTAACGAAATAATGAAGTGGGGATGGGTAAAAATAAAAGCGTTTATTTATTTTGTGTATTGGGGTGAGGTAATGATAAACACGTGTGTGGCTGGGTAGTTAATGGGTTGACTAGGGAATTGAGTTGTTATGTGGGTTGACCGAGACCTTGACCAAGCCAAATCGTTCCACCAATGTTTACTTAGCAATTGGGCTTTAGCCCAATACACTTTTAATCCGTCCCATGTTATAATCTTTTCACTTTGTATTTGATTTTGGGCCATTTGATCCATGTATAAATTCAGCATCTTCTTAAATGGGCTTGTGGGCCCAATAAGCAAATGTGGGACCCACAAAGCTAGAATATCTTCAAAAAGATTAAATCCGATAGAATCGAGCTCGATTTCGGCTTCCTTGTTTATTTCTTCAAACTCGTGTCGGTTTAGCCGGTTTTCGTGAACTTGAGCACACTTTTGGTCTTTTGACTTTGTCTTCGTCTCTTTTTGGACTTTTCTTCAACATTTGACCGTGAAATCCCGTGTTTTCTCTTCTTTTGATCATTTGTACCTATTTAACACAAAAACACAAAACCACGCGTAATTCCGACTTTTACGTTATTAAACAGATGATTAGGTCTTGTTTTTTCTTAATTTTAGTGGCAAAAGGATAAGTGTTTACACACTTATTAGTGGCACCTAAGAAGCATGTAGTAAAGCTCTCTCGTGGCTGTATTATTCTCATAGAGTACCTTGTTTGCCCTATGTTTCAAAATGATCTTACAGTCACTTTGAACTCTCAACAAAATTTCCAAACCCCAAATCTTCTATGTTAAGCTCATATTTGGATTTTCTGTACAAGTTTCGTCCCATTTGAAATACATAGTAACAACAGCAGGCATATCAAAATCAACCTGCATCTTCAACTGATTGAGCTTTTCCTTTTCCAGCTCATCCTCACCACACTCCAATTTTTCTAAGTCCACAAAATTAGCATTTGAGCTATGTGAACTTTCATCATCACCAGAAGAACCATCAATCTCATCACTCTCAGATTCTGATGAAATAATATGAGCTTCAATACTACCTTTCCCAAGCTTTTTCTTTTCCTGCTCATGAACTTGTTGTGAAATAATAGAATCAAATTCAACCTGGGCTGCATCCTTGGGAATTTGTTCTTATACCAAAATATCCTCTCCCTTATCTAAGGGATCAATAGTCGGCATAATAATTGGTACCTGAGTGGAAAAATCCTTGATCATGAGTGGTGGTTGGGATACACCAATCATAGTAGAAGATCTATCAACGGCTGAAGTAGTCATGTCAGCGTGTGAAGTACCTTTGTCAGCGGCTGAAATTCCACTCACTTGCATCATCATCTCCATGAAGGATAGCTTTGTAGGAGTAATCAAAGAAGGATAAAAAGTAGTTTCCTTCCTCATACCTGTAAGTACCTCAGCTACCTCCTTTGTCCCATAAGAACCTTATTGGGACCCCTTATCACTCATATTAACTGGCTCAGTAGGTGCATCCTCTGCTTTGTAAGAATCATCACCAGAGGACAACACCATAACTTTCCTTTTCCTTGAACCAGCAGTCTCCATGGGAACCAACCTCTCCCTCAAATTAATGAGTTCAAGGCCTTGTTTAGTGACCTTTTGTACAAGTTCTACATTAGACTTTTGCAAGCTAATGCAGATGGCCATCAATTCTAAATTAGTAAGTGGTTGCATACTACCTTCCTCCATATTTGGGATTTGACTCCCCAATATGAACTCATCATGCATGGTTCTCTATGCTACATGGCTGGAACCATTAGAGGAGAAGACTCCAGTAGTCCTTTGGCGGTTCTCCAATCTAAAATCAAAGGGTTCAGAAGATGAGGTGGAATGGTGTGGATGGGTAGTTGGTAGGGGAGAGTTGACAGCAGATGGAATGGACATGTCAGCGGCTGAAATGTGAGTGCCAACGGCTGACGGCAGGAGGTTAATATGCGTTTGTTCAACATGTTGGGGGAGGTGGTGGTTGTTCATGTTCTGGTTCAGGCTATGTTTGAGGGTTTTGGACTGCTTCAATGACACCCAACATGGAAGGGGTTAAAGGTAAATCCCTAAATGGAGTAGTATTCATGGATAAGAAAATCTTTGATTTTTGAGTAGGGATCTTGTAAAAGTTGTCATGATCCCTATGACAATAACTTTGAAGATCAAAAACCATTTGTAAAAACCTAGGATAAGAAAGAGTAATCTTGCTACCCTTGTTGTGCAACATGCCCTAAAAAATCATACTAGAAAAATTGTATTTTTGCCCATTTGCAATACATACAAGAGCACTCCCGAATGAACGGTTGATTTCATTGAATGACGTGTATTTGGGACAAAGACATTGTAGGAGGACATGTATTAAGAACTTCCAGGCTGGGGGAAATTGTTGTTTGGAATATTTGTTTATGTGCCCAACAGGAGGCAAAGCATACCCCAAGCCTTGAAGTCCTTGTTCTAGCTCATTAATGGGAAGGGCGATCACACCATCAGCATCATCAAGTTGTAAATCTTGACGTATGAGTGCTTCAGTAACCACCCATTGAGTCCCATGAACAGTGCCAACAAGTCTAACCACTCCATCAACTGTTTCAGAACTACCAGTGTTCCAAAACTGTTTGATGAGTGTGGTAGGAATGAGAGGAGCATGAGTTAAAGCATACCTTTAGTTGGACGCCAAAAAAATACTCAATCATTTATGTATATTGGGGATGGTTATCATTATCAGCATGAAGATAAGAAATCATGTTGTGCTCATCTCTAAACCCCAATGTAGTAGCAGCAGGTTTAAACAATGGTGCCATGAAAACTGTTTGTGAAAGTTGTAGGATGAAAGAAAATGGAGAAGTATGGTTATGGAGAAAAGTTAGATAAATATGCAAGTTACCTTTTGATAAAATAATGAACCGTGTTTATAGAAGGAAAACTAGGCTACTGTTGGTTGAAAAAGAGGTAAGTAAAATTTCAAAAATTAATGATTTCAATCCTTGAAAAAGATAACTTATCTCTTTGCTTTAAAGAAATTTACCAAATTCTATAAAATTATGGCCCAAAATATCGCAAAAGTAACAGCTAGGTGGGACCCAATGTTCTTCAACGGTCAAAGTATGTGTCAGCGGGTAACGACTATATTTGTCAGCGTGTAAATTTTGCCATGTCAGCGTCTAAAAATGTGCTTGTCGGCGGATAAACCACTTATGTGTCAACGGCCAAAAATAAAAAATAATAAAATAAAAAGACCTTAACAAAGAAGTTTACCCTAATGAAGATAACTTTTCCTTTGACACAGACTGAATTAGCATTCTCTGTCCAATTATACACATTTTCATAAGCAAGGTAGACATAACTGTCCTCAAGTGAACCTTGCTAAAGTAAGTCCTTTAGAGTAAATTCAACTCATATAAACTCTTTATAAATCCCAGGTTAGCCCAATTTCTATTTACACCATGTCTCCCAACCAACCAATCCCAAAACTAGGTCAAATGTCTTGGCAGCAAGCATGCTTAAATAAAAACATACATGCTACAATGCCTCAAGGTTTAGAAATTCCAACAATTCTTAAAAAGAAAAGCCTTCACTATTTCTAACCCCTACTCACCAGTGGACGCAACCTAGAGTTGTGATAAGAGTACTCTAAAACTACCTAAAGCACTAAAGGTTCCCTAAACCTCCCCTTAAACTAAGCTTACAAAGTTGCAAAATAAATACATGACAAATTTTTTTATTTCAAGATAGGAATGTAAATATTCCAACAATCATAAATAAATACTTGAAACATCCTTGAAGTCCATAAGAATCCAATGGTACAATACTCAACATGCATGCATGATTAGATGAAAAACTACAAAAACTAACGTAGGCTGTCAGCGACTACTTTCCACTTGTTAGCGGATAGAATGCCTTTGCCAGCGGTTAGAAAATATAGTGGAAAATCTAACACTTTTACATGAAATAATAACAGTGCACATCATGTACATACTATACATTAAGCTCAAAAACACATATTTTATGGATTGATCATTCCAATACTTGTTACCAAGTACTAAAACCTCCCAACATCAAAAGGTTTAGTTAAAATATCGGCCACATTATTCTTTTTGTCTATTCTATCTGGATGTATTAAACCTTTTTTAAAACAAGCCCTTATAAAATGATACCTACTTTCTATGTGTTTAGTTTTAGAATGATGTATAGGATTTTTAATATTGCACAATGTATTGTTATTATCTACAAAAGTCTTGGTATGCATAAAATTGTACCCATAGTCCAACAATTGGTTTTGAATCCATAACACTTGTCCACGACATACAACAGCAGCTACGTACTCAGCCTCAGTTGTAGAATTGGCCACCACCGTTTTTTTCTTACATTGTCAAGAGATAAGTCTACTCCCGAGGAATTGACATCCACCAGTTGTGGATTTCCTATCATTGTTATCACCTTCATAGTCACTGTCTGAATAGCCCACAAGCTCAAATGGAGAATCTTTAGGGTACCATAATCCCAAAGTAGGATAACACCTAAGATACCTAAAGATCCTTTTAACAGCATGAAGATGACACTCTTTGGGAGTCACTTGATGACGTGCACATGCACACATAACAAACATAATGTCAGGTCTAGAAGAAATGAGATACATCAATCATCCAATCATAGGCCTATAATGCCTGACATCTACATCTTTGCCATCTCCAATCTTTCCCCAAGGGTGTTCCCTGTCCATGGGGGTGCTAGCCCGTTTTTCATGAGGGGAAAAGCCAAATTTCTTCAAAATTTCATCTACATACTTGTCTTGAGAGATGAAGATACCTTCTTCTTTCTGTTGAACTTGTAGACCTAGAAAGAAGTTCATCTCTACCATGGAACGCATTTGAAATTTGTCAGTCATAAGCTTGGAGAATTCTTCACTCATCATTGGATTGGAGGATCCAAAAATGATATCATCAACGTAGACCTAGACAATCAGAAAATCCTTCCCATTATGTTTGGTAAAAAGTTTTTGGTCTATGGTGCCCCTCTTGAAACCATTTTCTACAAGATAAGTGGATAAAGTACCATACCATGCTCTAGGGGTTTAATAAAGGCCATACATTGCCTTTTTAACTCTATATACCTTGTCTGGATGCTCTGAATCTTCAAAAACAGGAGGCTGCATAACATAATCCTCCTCTTGAATTGTTCCGTACAAGAAAGCACTCTTGACATCCATCTGGTAGACTGTGAAACCCATGCAGAAAGCATAGGCTAAGAAAATCCTTATTGCTTCAATCCCAGCAACATGTGCAAAAACCACTTTTTAGTCAATGCCTTCTTCTTGTTTATAACCTTGAGCAACCAGCCTTGCCTTGTTTCTGATCACAATACCTCTCTCATCTCTCTTGTTCCTTAAAACCCAACGTGATCCAATTGGTCTCACATGCTTGGGACAATCGACAAGCTCCCAAACATCCTGTATTGCAAGCTGATGAAGCTCATCTTGCATTGCTTTAACCCAGCTTGGTTCTTGAAGAGCATATTGGGCTCTATCTATGACAGAAAACATGCAAATAAACATTCTTTAACTAAAGGGGTATCTTCCTTTTTATGAAAGTTGGCAATGAATCCTCCTTTAGGATTCTTCTTTCTTCTTGTTTGAACTTGTGAATTGATGGGACCAATTATTTGGGTGGGAGGATGAATTTTAGACACTTTAGTAACAATTCCTCCCCCAAAAAAATGTGTTATCATGAACTTTATACTCCAATGTACCATTATCCCCAACATCATGATTTCCATACCCACTTGAACTAGGAGACATGGTGTTAGTGTTTGGATTGATGACGCTGACACCTTCATTGGGTATGGAATCTTCAACACGTTCAAGCACTTCCTTGTCAGTGGATGAAAGCAAGCTGTCAGCGGCTGGATCAGGTGTGTCAGCGGCTGGATCAGGTGTGTCAGCGGCTGAACAACTTTTGTCAGCGGATGAAATTGATTCACTGACTTGCTCTTCTTATTGCTTTCTCTCCACTTCTCGTTCAGCAGCCAATGCTTAATGAATTCTTCACTCCAAATAGGCAAGTCCACAAAGGAAAATGTGGGAGTGGTCTCATCTGCTTGTGATCATGTCACCTTAAAAGCTTGTTTACCTGCATTATCAACAATAGGTGCTTCCATATTGTTTGGAGAAGTCTCCAAAACATCTGGATTAGTAACAAGGAAATAGTTCATGGATCTAGACAATAGCTCTAAATCAAAAAGCCAATCTGGTCCATTCTCATGATCACTATGTTTACTCTCCAAGAAGTCAACATGCACCTTTTCAGTTATAACCTTATCCCTCTTGTGGTAAACCCTATACCCTTTGTTGTTCATTGAATAACTTATCCCTCATCACCTTTTTAATTAAACTTAGCTAGGTTATCACTAGTATTTAGAATTACTACATGACATCCAAAGGGTCTAAGAAAATCTATATTAGGTTTCTATTCCAAAAGAGCTCATAGGGGGTCTTATTGTGAATTTTGTTGACCAAGACACTATTCTGAATATAACATGTTGTATTCACAACCTCAGCCCAAAAAGCAATAGGTAACTTAGCATCTACCAACATGGTCCTAGCTGCTTCTATGTGTGTTCTATTTCTTCTCTCAGCTACACCATTTTGCTGAGGAGTTCTATCTATACTAAAATCCCTAGCAATTCCTTTATCAACACAGAAGGTATCTAGGAGGGTATTTCTAAACTCACCACCATTGTCACTTCTAAGAATATTAACTATAAACCCTGATTTCTTTTCCATTTGAGTAATGAAGTTAATTAAGGTCTTAGAAGTATCACTCTTCAAAGCTAAAAAGAAAGTCCAAGTAAATATAGAATAATCATCAGTAATGACAAAACAGAAAGATTTACCATTTAAGCGCTCTATATTAGTAGGACCAAATAATTCCATGTGAAGAAAGTGAAGAGGTTTTGTTGGGAATCTAAGTTTACTAGATTCCCTGTGTCATAGATTCAAACGTAAATTAAGTTGTTTGATATTAACTTGCCTGTGCCTAGGAGGCGGGCAAGTATCGCAAGACTCATAGAGTTCTAAGTCTCTGTGAGCAACCTTAGAGGAGTCTATGTCAGAGACATTGTCTAGGAAGTCGAAGATTACTTGAAGACATACTCATTGGCTATGATGGATAACAGCCAAGATGTATCAGGGACTCTGAGGGGTTGAGTGTTAACAGGGGTGGCAATACCCTGTTAACACTTAGTACACTTTGGACATACCTTAGTGTGTACGAGACTATGAAGAAAAGGGAAACTGTGCCAGCTCTGTTTCCCTAAAGCGTTGTGGCATACTACCAAGAATAGAAGAGCATCTTGTGACAGATGTCTGACTTTTTCTGTTTAGTGTAGTCACCATCAACCAGTACTAGAAGACAACCTCTTACTACTATAAATAGGATATGTAGCCTAGAGTTAATGTTGTTCACTTTGTCAGATTTCACACATTAACTTGTTAGAACATAGAGAACGAAACAGCTGTGCCTGTGTTCTTAAGTTAGGTTTGTTTGTCCAAAGTGTACACAACACATTGTCATCAAACGGTGTTATCCATAACACTTGTAATACTTATTATACAATAATAAAGTCTTAATTTTGAAAAGTATTTACGTGTGATAATTATCTTTGTTTATCGTTTTAAGCTTGTATTAGGGACTTCCAATTGGCATCAGAGCGGTGTTTGATATTAAAACCTTCATAAACATCGTTCTAAGTTTTATAATCAAGTTCCACCATGCCTGAAACGAGCAATACACCTCCACCACCACCATCGCTTTCTGGAAACAAAACTCCTCCACCTCCATCCTCACCAAGACTTACTCCACCTCCGAATGAATATGATCTTCCTCAACTTCTTGACTCAAGAGGCGGATCTCATGTCACCAACGTACTAGTTTTTGAAGAAGATGATTTTGCAAGTTGGAAGAGTCAATTCCTCGTATATCTCGACGGACTTGAACCATTTCTTCTAGAAATTATAGAAAATGGACCATATGTTCCAATGACGCTTACCTCTACTAATGAGGATCCTCTTCCCAAACCTCTCAAGCAGTGGACTCCAACTGATAGGAAATTGGCAAACCAAGATAAACGTCTCAAAAGCATTATTATATCCTGTCTTACAAAACACATCATGAAATCTGTGATTCAATGTCCTACAGCCAAAAAAATGTGAACAGATCTTATCCTCGGTCATGAAGGACCCTCTGAAACCAGAGAAACCAAGATTCAGGCACTCAGGCTTCAGCTTAATGCTTTCAAGGCACTTGAAGGTGAAAAGGTTTAACAAACATATACAAGGATGAAGATTCTTCTCAACGACCTTACTATGAATGATGCCACCATTGCTCAAGCTGAAGTAAATGCTACATTTGTCAATAGCCTTCCCAGAAAATGGTTGAGTATGAATCAGACTCAGAGAGCTAATAACTCCATCAAGAATGACACCCTAGCTCAGCTATATGGAAAGTACAATTATGAAGAAGGGCTGTTTGATACCATATACAAATCTGAGTCTGAAAGATTTGTAGTTCAAGGAGAAACATCCAAAGCTTTAATCTCCACCTCACACTCTTAGGACAACGACACTGATGTTGAAGAAGACACTCGTAGCAGCCAAGAATTCATGATAGACCTTAATGCTGAATTTCATGAAAGATCCTTGCTAGCTAATCAAAGTAGATTCTACAAAAGATCAGGGAGAGTAGGATCTGCTAGAAAACAAACTAACAAATCAAAAGAAACGTGCTTTGCCTGTGGAAAACTTAGACACTTTCAAAAAGACTGTCCCTCCATAAAAACATCCTCACCTTCTTATCCATCATCTTCGACCAAACCATACAAGTTCAAATCATAACATAACAACTCATCCCACCAAATCAACTCCTCTGACAATGAGAAGAAGGATTACAAGGACAAGTACAAGGCACTTAAGGCTGAGTTAGAACAGATGAATTTGAAGCTAGAAGCTCTGTCTAAGAAGAAAGGGGGTGATAAGAAGACAGAGAAAGGGTTGGTAACTGAAGCGTATGATTGGAATGAGGAGCCGCTGACTTCGGATGAAGAAGATACTACTAGGGTCAGGGCATTTATGGCTATAGCTGAGGATGAACCAGCGGTTGGGAAAGGAGATGCTAGATCAGGAAAATGGGTTGACATCACTTTGAAAAAGGTACACAGGCTTCTCTCTATGTCTGAAAGTGATGAACGCAAACATGTCCTTGATTACACCATTGTTGATTTACACTTTGTTGAGGAACAAAGAAAGAACTTGCTTGATAAGTTTCACTCTGTTAAACATGAACTGTTAACTGCTAAGGTTGAATGTGAAACTCTTAAACAGGTTAATTCTGAAAAGAAATCCCTTCAAAACGAAGTTAACATTTTAACCTTAAAGAACAGTGCCTTAAATGATCAAGTATCTGAATTAAATAAGGTTATAAAAAAATGGTTGTGTAGTAGGTTCACTATAGATGAATTACTTAATGATGAACTCCCAGCTGACGTAAAAAGGGATATTTCTGCTAAGAGAAACAAATTGAAAACACTTAAGAAACCCAAAGAGATTGTTTTCAAATCAACAGAGACTATACATGTGTCAGACCCTCTCTTGGAAAATGTACTTGTCTTTGAAGATGTGATTGATTTATCACCTTTACCAAAACTCTCTGGTGTTAAACCCAACAACTCTTCTAGAGGAGCTAAGGCTGAACCCAAATCAGATGTTGAGACACCACCAGCTAAGATTTTTGTTGTACCTGCAAAACAATCTGTTAAGCAAATTGCCTTTAAGCATGTCTCAACAAACTCTGTGAACAAATTTGATTCCTAAACTGAAGAACGCATGTTGTCCTTAATGAAAGAAGTAGAACTCTTAAAATAACATATTAAGCCTTCTGCTGAATGCTCTACTTCCTCTGAACCTAAGTCTATCCTCGGAGAACCCAAAGGTGAAAGGTTAGTCAAGCCTTACTGTAATGTGTGTAAAAATTCTCATCACATGACCATAGATCATGATAGACAAATGGCTGTTAAGAGATCTCAGACACCTTTTAGGGAAAGACAACAGGCTACTAGGAGACCATCAGGTAACTACAGACCTTACAGTCCTTGTAAATATTTTGGATTTATAGACCATCACTCAGATGAGTGCAGTGACTTTCCAGGATGTGATATCTGTGGAAGGTTCACCCATGAGACAGCCAACTATCCTTCACATCATCAAAAGTTCTACAGGAACTCAAGAGTTGATAATCAGTAATTCAGGGGACCCACTAGAAAGTGGGTTCACCATAGGAACTAACTTGTTTCTATGTATCTGTGTAGAAACATCTCAAGGAATCGGTCTGGTATCTAGACAGTGGCTGTTCTAGACACATGACAGGAATTCGACAATACCTGTACAGATACTCAAAGGAGCCATGTCCTAAAGTGGTGTTTGGGGATAACTCTTCGGGCGACACAGAGGGATACGACTCAGTTAACTGCAATGGGATAACTTTCACAAGGGTTGCATATGTGAATGGTCTTAAGCACAATATTATCAGCATCAGCCAATTGTGTGATGCTGACTACAAGGTTTTGTTTACCAAGACTCAAAGAATCATATTCAACAAGAACAATGATGTGGTGCTAATTGTACCAAGAAGAAGAGATGTGTATGTCATCAATATGGCAACTTGCTCTGAAGACATCTCTAACTGTTTTCTTGCCAAAGCCTCTGAAAGTGTCAATTGGCTATGGCACAAAAGACTGTCTCATCTCAACTTCAAGAACATTAACAAGATAGCCACACAAAACCTGGTTGCTGGTCTACCTTCAGTGACTTTTTCTAAAGACAAGACGTGTTCAACTTGTGTTAAGAGAAAGCATCACAGGTCTTCTTTTAAGACCAGGTAATCATTCTCTATAGACAAGTGCTTACATCTCCTTCATGGATTTTTTTGGACCTGTTAAACCACAGACCATCAATCAAAACAAATATACCTTGGTCATTGTTGATGAATTCTCCAGGTATACATGGGTTTTCTTCCTCAGAAGGAAAAGTGATGCAGCTGATGTTATCATGTCCTTCATCAAACAAGTTGAAAACATGAATGATGTTAGAGTAAAATATCTAAGAAGTGATATTGGTACTGAATTCAAGAATCAAAAACTTGAATCTTTTTGTGATGAAAAGGGAATATCACAAAACTTCTCTTCAGCTGGCACCCCTGAACAAAACGGTGTAGCTGAAAGAAGAAACAGAACTTTGATTGAAGCAGCCAGAACTATGTTAAATGGTGCAGCTTTGCCTAAGCATTTTTGGGGAGAAGCTGTCCACACTGCATGCTACACTCAAAATAGATCAATCATTGTCAAGAGACATGGTAAAACTTCATATGAAGTTTTCAGAAATAGAGCTCCAGATGTCAGCTATTTCCATGTCTTTGGATGCCTTGTGTTCATTTATAACTACAGGGATCAACTTGGAAAATTTGATGAAAAGGCTGACGATGGTTTCTTCTTAGGATACTCTCCAACAGCCAAAGATTTTAGAGTATTCAACACAAGAAGACAAGAAGTTGAAGAAACCTTTCATGTTAGATGATGACGTCATTAAGAGATCAGGAACATAGGGTGATGAAATTGATTTTAATGAAAACAGGTCTTTCCCAAGTGATGAATTCTCATAACGAAGACCTCTTTGTCATCATCATCTACTCACCAATACCCTCATCCCATATGTTCCTGCATTTGACCCGCTGTCAACACACAACATTGAAGTTCCTTCTTCTCAGGCTCTTAATGAAGAAGAACCACAACCTTCCTATAGTCCTTGTTCCACATCAGCTGAAGATGACTCACCTATTCTTCAAGTTCCCGAAGACTCTGCTGTTGACAATGAATCAGTGCCCCTTGAAATGGCTGAAGTTGACACAGACACAAAAATCATCTTTGAAGAGAGTCCTCCTGCTCAGCAAGATGAAACTCCAATAGTACTCGCTACCTCCACACCTGTCCCTGTCTATGATTCCCCAGCTCCTCAAAACAAATGGTCAAGAGATCAGCACATTCTTCTTGTCAACATTATTGGGGAACTAAATGCGGGGTTTACTACTAGACAGCGAATTCATGACTCAAAATCAGCCTCAGCCAATGAATGTATTTTCGCTGAATTTCTCTCACAAATTGAACCTAAGAGAGTAGCTGAAGCTCTTGTGGAAGATGGTTGGGTAGCTGCTATGCAAGAAGAAATCAATCAGTTCAAAAGGAACAAGGTATGGACTCTAGTGCCAGCTCCACCTGGTAAGAACATCACAGGCACTAGATGGATTTATAGAAACAAGATGGATGAGATTGGAAATATCATCAGAAACAAGGCTAGGCTGGTTGCTCAGGGGTATACACAGACTGAAGGGATTGATTATGATGAAACTTCTACACCTGTGGCAAGACTTGAAGCTATCAGAATCTTCCTTGCTTATGCTGCATATATGAACTTCACTGTGTATCAAATGGATGTTAAAAGTGCCTTCCTCAATGGAGATTTGGCTGAGGAAGTGTATGTTCAACAGCCTGAAGGATTCGAGAACAGCGAGTTTCCCAATCATGTGTACAGACTACACAAAGCCATGTATTGACTGAAACAAGCTCCAAGGGCATGGTATGAAACTCTGTTTACTTTTTTAACAGATAATAAATTTGTCAGGGGTTCCATTGATAAAACACTTTTTACCTTCAAGGATAAAAGTGATTTCATATTTGTGCAGATTTATGTGGGTGATATCATCTTTGGGTCAACAAATGTTAATCTTAGTAAACGTTTTGCTAAATTAATGACCAAGAAATATGAGATGAGTATGATGGTTAATTAACTTACTTTTTGGGTTTTCAAATTAAACAATGTCCTAAGGGAATTTCGATTTGTCAAGAAAAGTATGTTAAGGATTTACTTAAAAAATATGACATGGTTGATTGTGCATCAGTAAAATGTCCCATGCTTCCACCCAATAAATTGGGTCCTGATGAGTCAGGGGTCTCTGTTAATGAGACTTTGTATAGAGGCATGATTGGGTCACTCATGTATCTAACAACTAGTCGTCCTGGTATCTAGTTCTCCACATGTCTCTGTGCAAGGTACCAGGCTAACCCAAAAGAATCCCATCTAGTGGTTGTTAAGAAAATTTTCAGGTACCTCAAAGAAACAACCTCACTAGGTCTTTGGTATCCCAAGCAATCAGGCTTTGATCTAAAGGCTTATTCAGATTCAGAGTATGCTGGATGCTGCATTGACAGGAAAAGTACCTCGGGTAGCTGTCAAATCCTAGGAGGAAAGTTATTTGGATGGAGTGCAAAGAAGCAAAACTCTGTGGCCATGTCATCAGCTGAAGCTGAATATGTTGTAGCTGCCAGCTGTTGTGCACAAGTGCTTTGGATGAAGAGTCAATTAGCTGACTATGAGATTCCCCTATGACAAAGTACCAATCTTCTGTGACAATACCAGTGCCATTGCCATCTCCGACAACCCTGTGCTTCACTCTCGAACCAAACACATTGATATCAGGTATCACTTTATCAGGGATCACATAATGAATGGAGATATTGAGATGCATTTTGTCCCCACTGAGCTGAAACTAGCTGACATTTTTACCAAGCCTTTGGCTGAACCTTCGTTCAACAGGCTAGTTGCTGAGCTGGGTATGCTTAATATCTCTAAGCCTGTGGCTGATATTTAATGTGTTCATAAAGTCTGATTAAATATTAAATGTTTTTCACATGAAACTAGGTAGTTACTTTCTAAGTTAATGCTAAAAAACATTTCCTATATTTAATTAATACTTTTTTGATTAACGAGGAGACAATCAATTTTGAAAGGTCAAGGGACCCACTTGTGTGAAGTCCTTTTCCCACTACGCATTTAATGCGGTTGAATAACTGTTTCAAATTTTGAATATATATTGTCTCAAGATTTTTTCACCTAACACTTTTCTCATTATTCACAATTCGTCTATCTCTCTAAAATCTCTCTAAACCCTCTCACCATTTTCATCTTCTTCATCTTCGAATCAATAGCATTTCCAGTACCAAAGGCTTCTAACGTAACCTTCGAACTGAATGATAGCATACTCGCCTCTAACAACTCTATTGGATGGCTCAAGGCCCCAAATGACTCAACTCAGATCTTGTTAACTTCATGAAGAATTGTGATGTCAGTGAAGCCTTCACCAAATCCCATTTGTTTTCTACCAAGAATACCTTAGGGAATTCTGGTATTCTGCCGAAGTCATCGAGGACACCATCACCTTCAACCTTTCATGTAATGAACACCCCTTCGCTTTCTCTCTTAAAGACTTTTCCTCTGTGGATGGGCTAAGACATGGCGATGAATGCCTAAAAACTGTTGATAAAAAGGCTGTAAAGGATGCCCTTGCCACACTTCTCCCTGTATATGATGTTAACCCAGCCTATACACCTGCTTAAGTGGTTACTAAGTCTCCTCTGAAGATCAAGTTTTCCCCCTATGTGGCGAGTCCTTTTCACACACATAGTTAAATACCTGGGTGGTATGCAGGGATCTCAATACCAAATGGCGTTTAATCATCAAGCCATTGCTTATGGGCTGATATGGGGAACAGACGTCGATGTTGAAAGCATTATTTTCTCGAATCTTGTCGAAAAACTAAAGGGAACCAACCAAGTCAGGGAGAAAAACATTTGCTATGTTCGCTTTCTATCTCTTATCTTTGAAAGCCTGTTGGGTGACAACTACCACAACTCTGCACTCACAACAATGAAGCCATATCACATAACAAGAGCTATCTACAAGGTGATTGGACCCGACGATGTGCCAGCTACTGCTCCTATGAAGAATATTGCTAATAAACAACCATCTGTTGTAAGCCCTTGCTCCCTTCCTCTGAGAAGGTGAATATAGTTGGTGTGTCTGGTAATTCAGCGTCTTTGACCTCTAGGCAACACACCATGTTGTCCAAGGCAACAACTGGCCAAGAACCTAAGAAGAAGAAAAACCCCTCTTCTTCCAAAACCCAAACTGTTCTAAAGGCTAGGTAATAAGTGTGAAAAAACTTATCCTTTTACCACTTATTTCCAATAATAACAATACCAAAACGTGTATTTTATGTCGTAAAAGTCGGAATTATGCGTGGTTTGTGTTTTTATTGTGTTTTGGGATCAAAAGATGCAAAAGTAAGAAAACATGGGTTATCACGGGCTTTTATCGAAGAAAAAGACAAAAGACGAAGTCGAAAGATCGAGAATGCAAAAAGAACGGAAGTCCAAGGCCTATCCTGAAGATTTATCGAAGAAAAAGTCTAAAGACGGAAGTTTAATGAAGTCGAAGAACTCAAGTCTAATTATAGAAGAAAATTATAAGACAAGTTCAACTTATATTGACAAATCCCGAGACGACGTCGAGAAAGACAAAGAAATTAAATCGAGTCGAGACAAGAAGAAAGAAAGAAGAAAGCTTAAGCACTTAATCTCCCCACCTCCTATAAATACCCTCCTAATATGTCATTAGGAGGGTGTTAGGTGGTTAGTCTTTAGTAGTTGTAGTTAATTTTTAGTTTTATTAAGTGTGTTTTTAATTTCTCTCTAGTTTTCCTTTCAAACTTATTGAATCTTTACATTAATCTTGTAATCTTTTGATTTTAATCTTTAATCAATCAAGCTTATTTTCTTAATTCTCATTCTACCTTTCTTAATCTTTTTCTTAATCTTGATAATCATGTAGTTTTATTTTAATTTGGTTGATGGTTTGATTGTGTAGCTTATTTGATTGTGCTTATTGAATTGGTGATCTTAAAAGTCTTTATTAAAGTGATTATTTTTCTTAATCTTAATGCTTAATAGTTCTTAAAAATAAGTTGTTTTTAATAAGTTTAAGTTTTTATAAAAAGTGCTTTTTGATTTCTAGCTTATTTAGTGTTTTAAAAGTTTTCTTAAAAATCTTTTTGGTTTAAGTTTTGGTATGTGCTTATCTTGGGATTTGCTTATTTGTTAAGTTTTGTGTGATATCCGGGTTCCATAAACCCCTTTTTTCCGAGCATAGTAACCTTCCCTCTTTTTCCGGATAAGGGTCATAAACCCCTTTTTCCGGATAAGCCATACTTCAGTTATTCGGGATAAGACTCCCAAGTTCATTTCTTCCGGATAAGCTCCTTCATCAGATTCCGGATAAGAGTTCAACAGTGGATTGCGGATAAGGGTAGGATGCCATTATTCCGGATAAGCTTTAGAACCTCCATATTCTGGATAACTTGTAGAACGACATTCTGGATAGTTGCTATTTCTTCATTATGGATAAGCACCTGAAGTGGATTCCGGATAATAACGTCAAGTTATTCCGGATAACACCTCCTAGCCAATTCCGGATAGCAGCCTTTTCAGTTCATTTTTCCGGATAAGGTATTTCAGATTATTCCGGATAAGGGTTTTTTTGAGTTATTCCGGATTAGAACCCGGAAACCATTCCGGATAAGCTCACGAAGTCATTATTCCGGATAAGTAGAAGAAGACGAGTCCGGATAAGCACCAGTATTTAAGATTCTAGATAAGCCACATTTCTTCATTCCGGGTAACATTCCGGATATCATTCCGGATAAGGGTTTGTATTTCCAGTTTTTGAATTTCAATTTTTCCCGCCTTTTTACTTAGAATTATCCTAACTTGTTTTGTTTAGTTCAATATTTAAAGTTTATATTTTTATAAGTTTTCATCACTTACTCTTTAATTTTTTTTAAAGTTTTTATTTTTAGTTTAAAATTTCAAGCTTTCATTTTTATTTACTTACTCAACGACATTTTCACTTTTAGATTAAAATAGATAATCAAACTCTTTTTATTTTCCACCAAGAACAACCGAGTCGCACTTTCTACTAGTAATCAATTCGAAAAGATCGGTTTAACGAACTTTCATAACTAAGTAAAAACCTAGTTATTAAATGGCGCCGTTGCTGGCTCTTTTCGTTAAGATTAACGGTTTTAAGTGAGAGACGCGTTGGATTTTGGGATCCGTTCATTTTTGAACTTTATTTTTCTTGCTTAACATTTTCAAAAATCTTAAAAAATATAAAATTTTTCAAAAATCCAAAAAAATAGAAAAACGTAAAAAAGCCAAAAATATTTCTTGTCTATTTTTCTCTTCTTTTTGTAGGTGTGTATGCGTACTCGTGCTCTTAAGAAGAAAGTAGCTCAAGCCGAAGTCATTACTCCACCTATTGTCACCATGGACAATCAACCAATGATCGAGCTTTTGCAATCGCACGTAGAGGGCAACACTGATGCTATTGTCATACCCGAGATTGGAGCCAACAATTTTGAGCTCAAATCCGGCTTTATTCAAATGGTCTCTGCTCAACCTTTCTTGGGGCGTTCGCTTGATGATCCTCATGACCATATAAAAAGGTTCCTTCAACTCATTAATACGGTTAAGTATAATGGGGTTTCACAAGAAGTGATTCGCTCGCAATTTTTTCCTTTCTCCTTAGAGGGACAAGCCCGGAATTGGCTTGATAAGGAACCGCCACAAAGTATTATTACGTGGACGGATTTAGAGACCAAATTAATCAACTACTTTTTCCCACCCTCACGTACTACCGCTTTGCGGAATGAAATCATTACTTTTGAACAAAAGTATGGTGAGACATTTAGTGAATCTTGGGACCGTTTTAAGGAACTTTTAAGAAAGTGTCCACAACATGGTTTCACAAAAGTACATCAAATTAATACTTTTTAGAATGGTTTAAGCATGAATGACCAAGATTCACTAAATAGTGCCTCTGGGGGAAACATTTTGGTTAAGTCTTCTAATGCCGCTTGGGATATTATTGAGAACAAGTCTAGAGTGCAAACCAAGAGTGTTCGGACTAATGTGGCTAGTGCTAGCACTAATGAGAGCGACAAGAGAATTGATAAGCTTACTTCGCTTGTTGAATCACTTGCTCTCCAAACCGCTAACAACACCAAAGCTATCAATGCCCAAGTTAATACTTTGAGTCAATCATGTGAAATATGCGGGGGATCTCACTCATACACCGATTGTCCTTCGACTCATTACAATCCGGAAAATGTGTATGCCGCCAACGGTAACTTTTCTACGGGAGGCTATCAAGCACGTCCTCAATGTGACCGCAATTTGCTCAGCTATCGCTCAAACAACTTTCTTTCACAACTTGGTTTCCCACCACAAAACCCAAACAACCTCAATCGCAACAATCAAAACCAACCTCAAGCTCCAAATCAATATCAACCCCAAAGAAACCCATGTCCACCTCAAAGAAACAATCAAGTTCACCAACCACCCGCTTATCAACCACCTACCTACCATGCTCTTACTCCCACCCAACCCACCATATATAATCAAGAGATTGACACTTACATGAGGGCTAATGATGTGATTGTGAAAAATCTTCAGCGATAAATGATCAACTTGAAAGCAGATATGGTGAAACAAGGGAATGAGCTTCGAGTCGATATGCGAAACTCTTTGGCAAGTCAAACGAATGACTTAAGGAACATGATGGCTAGTTTCTTCCCAAGTAATCAAGCCTTTGGATCGGGTTCTCTTCCGAGTAACACCGTTGCTAATCCAAGAGGGGAGATGAAAGCAATCACCACTCGCAGTGGAAAAGGTTTAAAGGAACCCGAGCTTCCTATACCTACACTGGTGATTGTGACAAAGGAAAACGAGTCCACTTCCCCTTCTCCAATTTATCCACCTTCTAATTCTCCAATTCTACCGCCTTCTATTTCTACCCCTCCACACCCAAGGATGTGAGTGAGAATTCCATCCCAAAGCCTTCATCTCAACCCAATATACCTTATCCTTCTAGGTTGAGGAAAGAGAAATTGAAGAACAAGGATGATATTCAGGTTTCTAACTTTCTTAAAATGTTTAAACAACTGAATTTCAATATCTCCTTTGCTGAGGCTCTCACTCACATGCCCAAATATGCTAAAATGTTTAAAGATCTTCTCAGTGATAAGGAGAAACTTCTTGATATTGCTCAGACCCAACTTAATGAGAATTGCTCTGCAGTGCTCTTAAGGAAATTACCCACCAAACTTGGTGATCCGGGTCGGTTTCTCATTCCTTGCAACTTCCCCGGGGTAGAGAATTGTATGGCCCTAGCCGATCTAGGTGCTAGTATAAACTTAATGCCTTTAAGCGTTTGGAAACAATTGTCTCTACCCGAGCTGTCCCCACACGAATGACTTTGGAATTAGCTAACCGTACGGTTGCTTATCCAGTGGGGATAGCCGAAGACGTCTTCGTCGGTTTTGACAAATTCACCTTTCCGGCGGATTTTGTTGTCGTTGACTACGAGATGGATCCCCGTGTTCCATTAATCGTTGGACGTCCATTCTTGAGGACCGGTCGCACTCTCATCGATGTAGCCGCGGGCGAATTAATCATGAGAGTCGGTGACGATAAAATCGTCTTCAACATGGGAAAACTTTCTAAGCAACCTTCTGAAAACGAGAGTGTTAATTTCATTGACGTTCTTGATGAGGCTTGTGAAGAACACTTCAAAGACGCTTGTAAAAGTGGTTCTTCTTCTCTTCCCATTGTTGAGACCGTTGCCTCCATTGCTCCCTCACTAGCTCCATTTGGAGAAAGTGATTTCATCTTGAAAGAATTTGAAGCAACTTTGGGAGATGTGAACTTGCAATATGACGATTCTCCCTCCAATTGGGATGAAGACATTCGTACCATTGAGAAACTTCTGAATGAAGACCATATTTCTCCACCATCTCCTAAGGATATCTCAATCGATGAACCAAATTTGACTACGCCTTCCATCGACAATCCTCCGGATTTAGAGCTTAAGGACCTACCGTCTCATCTCGAGTACGTTTTCCTTGAAGAAAACAAGAAGTCACCCGTCATCATAGCAAAGGACTTGAAAGAAGAAGAAAAATCCCGACTTATCGCCGTGCTGAAGAATCATAAGAAAGCGATTGCGTGGAAAATCTCCGATATTCGTGGAATTGATCCTCACTTTTTCACACATAAAATTCTCATGGAGGACGACTTTAAACCCACTATTCAAAGCCAAAGAAGGGTGAATCCCAAGATCCATGACGTTATCAAAAAAGAGGTTATCAAACTTCTTGATGCGGGAATGATCTACCCTATCTCGGATTCACCATGGGTTAGTCCCTTCCATTGTGTGCCTAAGAAAGGCGGAATCACCGTTGTGCCCAATGAAAACAAGGAGTTGATTGCTACTCGTCTCGTTACAGGGTGGAGAGTTTGTATAGACTATCGCAAACTCAATGATGCTACGAGAAAGGATCATTTTCCCCTTCCTTTCATGGACCAAATGCTTGAACGTCTAGCGGGTAATGACTATTACTGCTTCTTAGATGGTTTCTCCGGGTATTTTCAAATTCCCATCGATCCCAAAGTTCAATAGAAAACCACATTCACTTGTCCTTACAGAACATTTGCGTACAAAAGAATGCCTTTCGGCTTATGCAATGCTCCTGGGACATTCCAAAGGTGAATGACGGCTATCTTCCATGACATGGTTGAAAAAACTATGGAAGTCTTCATGGATGGTTTCTATGTCTATGGTGATTCTTTCTCTCATTGCCTTGCCAATTTGGAACGCATGCTTAAGTGGTGTGAAGACACTCGCCTTGTTCTAAATTGGGAAAAATGCCATTTTATGGTAAAAGAAGACATTGTTCTTGGACACAAAATCTCCAAAGCCGGTCTTGAAGTCGACCGTGCTAAAGTGGATGTCATAGCCAAATTACCTCCACCTTCAACTGTGAAGGGTGTGAGAAGTTTCCTTAGTCATGCGGGCTTCTATCATCGATTCATTCAAGATTTTTCTAAAATCGCTCGCCTGATGACCCACCTCTTGGAAAAAGATACTCCTTTCATCTTTTCCAAAGAGTGCCTTGAATCCTTCAATCTTATTAAGGATAAGCTAACTAAGGCACCGGTCTTGGTTACCCCTAATTGGGAGCTACCTTTTGAATTGATGTGTGATGCTTGCGACTTTGCTATTAGAGCGGTTTTGGGCCAAAGAGTGAACAAACACTTCCAACCAATCCATTACGCTAGCAAGACAATGACGGGGGCTCAATTGCATTATTCCACTACCGAAAAAGAGCTTTTAGCTGTAGTGTATGCTTTTGAGAAGTTCTGCCCCTATCTTGTCCTTTCTACCACCATCGTGTATACCGATCATTCCGCGTTGAAGTACTTGTTGACTAAGCAAGATTCTAAACCAATACTTCTTCGTTGGGTTTTGCTCCTTTAAGAATTTAAAATTGAAATTCGTGACAAGAAGGGAGCCGAAAACCTAGCCGCGGATCATCTAAGTAGACTTGAGGATCCGTATCAAGGGGATCATCTGCATCAAGAGATCAATGACTCTTTCCCCCTTGAGGCCTTAATGTCTATCAATTCCAATCTTGATGACACCCCGTGGTTTGCGGACATTGCAAACTACTTAGCGGGAGCAATTCTCAAGGAAGGGTTAACGTCCCAACAAAAGAAAAAGTTCTTTAAAGACATTGAACACTATTTTTGGGACGACCCTTACCTTTTCAAACAATGTGCTGATCTGATTATTCGTCGATGTGTTGATGGGCCGGCAGCTTTACAAATCCTTGATGCTTGCCATAAAAGACCCACCGGTGGTCACTTTGGTCCCAATTACACCGCGAAGAAAGTTTTCGACTCTGGTTTTATTGGCCCACCATTTATCATGACGCTCATGAAATGGTTAAACGTTGTGATGCTTGCCAAAGACAAGGAAAGATCACACATAAAGATGAGATGCCTCAAAATTTCATACAAGAATGTGAAATATTTGATGTATGGGGTATCGACTTTATGGGGCCATTTCCATCATCTAAAGGGAACAAGTACATCCTCGTAGCCGTTGACTACGTTTCTAAATGGGTTGAAGCCAAGGCTCTCCCTACGAATGATGCGAGGGTGGTTGTGAACTTTCTGAAGCAACTTTTTGCTCGATTCGGTGTTCCTCGTGCTATAATCAGTGACCGCGGGACTCACTTTTGCAATGATCAATTCACAAGATTCATGGCTAAGTACGGTGTCAATCACCGTCTTTCTACCGCTTATCATCCTCAAACGAATGGTCAAGCCGAGATATCTAACCGTGGATTGAAGAGAATTTTAGAGAGAACCGTGGGAGAGCATCGTGCCTCGTGGGCCGATAAGTTAGATGATGCTTTGTGGGCTTTCCGTACCGCATATAAGACCCCGGTTGGTTGTACACCTTATCGTCTTGTGTACAGGAAAGCATGCCACCTCCCTATCGAGCTGGAACATAAGGCATACTAGGCCTTGAAGTGGGCCAATTTCGACATCAACAAAGCCGGTGATCTTCGAAAGATTCAACTCAATGAGCTAAATGAACTAAGGAATGAAGCTTATGAGAACTCATTGATCTACAAGGAGAAGACCAAGATCATCTATGATTCAAGGATTAAGAACCGAGAGTTCCACGTTGGTGATCAAGTTTTACTCTTTAACTCTCGGTTTAAGATCTTCTCGGGAAAGCTGAAGAGCCCCTGGTCTGGTCCATTCACCGTCGCCAAAGTCTTCCCATATGACACCATTGAGCTTTCTCAGCCAAATGGGCCCAATTTTAAGGTGAATGGCCAGCGCGTGAAGTTATACTTTGGTGAGGACATCTCTCATGAGATGATTCCATCCCTCACCACGTTTCCCTTGAATTAAGTTCTGGGTCGAGTCAGGCTCGTGACTCGGTTAACAAAAACAAGCGCTTCTCGGGAGGCAACCCGTGATCTATCCTTTACCATTTTCATAATAAGTGTAGGGGCGGAGCCCCGTATGTGTTTGTTGTCTTGTTTCTTCTTCTGTGCAGGGATTAAAGCTTCAAAGATCCATTTTCGATGACTTTTGACGAACCGTGATCCCGTGTACCCTTCTTCCTGGTTCTATCCTAAACTGTCGTGATTCAATATTTCATATCTTATATGTTCACATTGAAATCACTATAGTTGTCCTTTCCTTAGCAAGATTTAAACAAAGTGCACAATGTCATAAGTGTAGGGGAGTTTACTCCCACATGCTTAAACATTGAGGACAATGTTTATATCAAGTGTAGGGTGACTTCTATCGAAGTAAGTGGTCTTTTCCACGAATTTGTCCTCATTTTAACCGGAAAATCTAATTTTTCGACATTTTTCAAAATTTTTAATCTATTTTGGCCTCGTAGTTTCTCCTTTGTTATCGTTATTTACTTTCTTTGCGAGAATAAATTTTCAATAAAGTGGTTTTAAATTTTTCAGTCGGGAATATTTTGACTCAACCCGAGTTTACTTATCTAAGTTTACTCTAGCTAGTATCCTTAATGTGTTTAAGTCAAGTTTTGCTAGGCTTTTATATAGGGAACTTTAAAACGCGAAAGTCTTAACTCTCACGGGTTAAGAACAAGAACTTTTCGCAAGTTCCTATAATTGATCCTCGAGAGTCGTTTATCAAGGGAACTTTAAAATGCGAATTCTAAACTTGAAAAAGTCTAAGAGTTTGCAAGATCCTATAGATGACCCGAAAACCCAAGAGTTTGATTTAATTGGCTAAGCATCCACGAGTCTCATTCCTTGAGATTTTAAATTGTGGAGAACGAGAGATGATAGAGTCAATTATAAGTTTGGTATTCTTTCGTGAATTTATGTGAGTTGATTATAAGTCTATTCTCCCATCGCTTGCTAATAAATTTATCTGCAATAAATAAGGTTTTACGATTTGAAAAGTTACTTAGCTTCTAGTACAAGATCGTTTAAAAGTTGCTCGGTATTAATTAGAGTTCATAGCCAAGGCATAACTTATTGAAGCGGGATGCGAAGATTGGCGAGTCCGAAAAGGCCCTAACAAGGCATGAGGGCTACATTTTGTTGCTAAAGATCCAAAAGTGATGTGAAGAATCATTTATCAAAAATCAATATGAAGGATCGAGACACACGACGAAAAGCAAATACTCCCCTAAAGATCATGGAGAAGTCTATCCAAAAAGGCCCTAACAAGGTATGAGGATAAATAGATCCAAGTCCTAAAAGTAGGCGGATCGTTGTATATCAAAGTCCAAAATAAAGATTAGAGAAAAATGAAGAAGTCGTGGTCCAAAGATGAAGAATCTCTCAAAACTTCAAGTGAAGAAATTCCTATTATGAAGAGAAGACAATAATTTCAAGAACGTCTCTCAAAGATTTGAAGTATGAAGTCGCTGCCAAATATCGGTCCGAGAAAGGTCTCAAATCGTGAAGCGAGTTATGCCAAGATATGAACTTTATGAGGTCTCGAGAAGCAGTTTTAAAATATTTTCTCCTTTAGCTAACTATTGATTAAATCGTCCCACTTTATTTTCAGCTTAAATAATTATCAAAATAAGTCAAACAATGCATCCTCGTGATCATTCAAGACAAAAATAAAATATAAGAGATACACCTAGGAATAAGGGAGTCTAAGTGAATAATTAGGTCACATGAGTTCGTGTTAGTTTGCTAACTTATAATAACAATGATCTCGTTTTTAAGCTTGGTATGGGAAACGTAAAACTTGAGAATGATGAACATTCATGACAACCAAAAACCCAATGTAAGTCTTTGATTTCTTACTTGTTTTGTTCTTTTAGTTTCCTTAGTGTTTAGCATTTAATAAAGGCCAAGGTGGGTTATTTATGATGAGAAATGTAATTTGTGCTTTGAAACTAATGCATTGCATGAGGACATTGCAATGGTCAAGTGTAGGGGATTTAATAAGTGTGAAAACACTTATCCTTTTACCACTTATTTCCAATAATAACAAGACCAAAACGTGTATTTTATGTCGTAAAAGTCGGAATTATGCGTGGTTTGTGTTTTTATTGTGTTTTGGGATCAAAAGATGCAAAAGGTAGAAAACATGGGTTATCACGGGCTTTTATCGAAGAAAAAGACAAAAGACGAAGTCGAAAGATCGAGAATGCAAAAAGAACGGAAGTCCAAGGCCTATTTTGAAGATTTATCGAAGAAAAAGTCTAAAGACGGAAGTTTAATGAAGTCGAAGAACTCAAGTCTAATTATAGAAGAAAATTATAAGACAAGTTCAACTTATATCGACAAATCCCGAGACGACGTCGAGAAAGACAAAGAAATTAAATCGAGTCGAGACAAGAAGAAAGAAAGAAGAAAGCTTAAGCACTTAATCTCCCCACCTCCTATAAATACCCTCCTAATATGTCATTAGGAGGGTGTTAGGTGGTTAGTTTTTAGTAGTTGTAGTTAATTTTTAGTTTTATTAATGTGTTTTTAATTTCTCTCTAGTCTTCCTTTCAAACTTATTGAATCTTTATATTAATCTTGTAATCTTTTGATATTAATCTTTAATCAATCAAGCTTATTTTCTTAATTCTCATTATACCTTTCTTAATCTTTTTTTTAATCTTGATAATCATGTAGTTTTATTTTAATTTGGTTGATGGTTTGATTGTGTAGCTTATTTGATTGTGCTTATTGAATTGGTGATCTTAAAAGTCTTTATTAAAGTGCTTATTTTTCTTAATCTTAATGCTTAATAGTTCTTAAAAATAAGTTGTTTTTAATAAGTTTAAGTTCTTATAAAAAGTGCTTTTTGATTTCTAGCTTATTTAGTGTTCTAAAAGTTTTCTTAAAATCTTTTTGGTTTAAGTTTTGGTATGTGCTTATTTTGGAATTTGCTTATTTGTTAAGTTTTGTGTGATATTCGGGTTCCATAAACCCCTTTTTTCCGAGCATAGTAACCTTCCCTCTTTTTCCGGATAAGGGTCATAAACCCCTTTTTCTGGATAAGCCATACTTCAGTTATTCGGGATAAGCATCCCATGTTCATTTCTTCCGGATAAGCTCCTTCATCAGATTCCGGATAAGAGTTCAACAGTGGATTGCGGATAAGGGTACGAAGCCATTATTCCGGATAAGCTTTAGAACCTCCATATTCCAGATAGCTTGTAGAACGACATTCCGGATAGTTGCTATTTCTTCATTCCGGATAAGCACCCGAAGTGGATTCCGGATAAGAACGTCAAGTTATTCCGGATAACACCTCCTAGCCAATTCCGGATAGCAGCCTTTTCAGTTCATTTTTCCGGATAAGGTATTTCAGATTATTCCGGATAAGGGTATTTTTTAGTTATTCCGGATTAGAACCCGGAAACCATTCCGGATAAGCTCACGAAGTCATTATTCCGGATAAGTAGAAGAAGACGATTCCGGATAAGCACCAGTATTTAAGATTCCGGATAAGCCACATTTCTTCATTCCGGGTAACATTCCGGATATCATTCCGGATAAGGGTTTGTATTTCCAGTTTTTGAATTTCAATTTTTCCCGCTTTTTTACTTAGAATTATCCTAACTTGTTTTGTTTAGTTCAATATTTAAAGTTTACATTTTGTAAGTTTTCATCACTTATTCTTTAATTTTTTTTAAAGTTTTTATTTTTAGTTTAATATTTTAAGCTTTCATTTTTATTTACTTACTCAACAACATTTTCACTTTTAGATTAAAATAGATAATCAAACTCTTTTTTATTTTCCACCAAGAACAACTGAGTCGCACTTTCTACCAGTAATCAAGTCGAAAAGACTTGGAACAAATTTATTTTCTACTTGGCTAAAAACCTTGTATTACTAGGGTTAAGAAGATTGTAAACATTTCTACCTCCTTTGTTCCAGAGACTTCTGTGGACACAGAGACCTCAGCTGATAAACAACAGAAGTCTAGCGTCTCGATAGCCAAATTCCCCTAATATCACACAGGTAAACAGATTATCATTTTTAGCGTACACAAGCAGACACTCTCAAATATCTGTAGGTGAGAGTGGTGAAGTTAGGGTTATCCTCGACCCTAGGAGTCTGTGTATGCACTTAGAAATCTTATAAGACTTCTGTACACTCTGTCCTTGCATCAGGGAGTGATTCATTTGTGTTTATAAAGCACCTCGATGACCCTGCACCCTCTAGACAGTATACAGGCAAATAACAACCTGTATACATATATGTCTCAACCTAGAGGAGCTGTACTTCACACAGCCTCTTGGTTCCTTCAGAAAAAGAATCCTAAAAGTTTAACTTTTAGGGGGAGCTGAATAATCATCCTCAGCTTTCGCAGGGACAGTGCAAAATGACGATCTTAAACCACTTCTTTTTCACAATTAAAAGAATCCCAAAGGATTTATCCTTGTAGGAGGAACTGGATAATCACCCGTAACTTTCCTAGGGGCAGCGTAACAGGTGATCCTAACCCACATATGTTTCACAGATAAAAGAGTCCCAAAGGTTTTTTAACCTTTTTTTGGGGGGGGGGGGAGGGCTGAATAATCACACTCAACTTTCCTAGGGAAAGCGAATGGCAACCTTTAACATCATACTTTTCACACTTAAAAGAATCCCAAGGATTTATCCTTTGGAGTGGCTGAATAATCACCCTCAGCCTCTCTGGGACAGCGAACTGGCGACCATTCCCCTTATCTATTTCCCTGTTACTAACGCAAGCAAACTTGCAGGCTAATGTTGAACAACCTCCTGTAGACTCTCATGCTACAGCTAGTGGAGACACTTCCATCATTCAGGAACAACCTTAAGGAAGATGAGATTATGCTCATTGCTGAGGAAGATGTCCTCTCCGAACCTGAATCGATGCCAGATGATGAAGTTCTCCCTAAGGACATGATTGAGGAGGAGGATGAAGAGGATGATGATCAGCAGTCTCTGTCTCCTCCAAAAAATATAGCTGTGCCCACACCAGCTCTGAACTCACTCCTCCTCCCAAGGAAGCTGTCGGGACACCTACTTCTGCTACCTCTGTCACCACAGTGTTCCAAAGGGCTGAGTATTATCCAACAGCCGAATTCTTGCTATTCGATCATCCTCAACAAACCAATTTTGATATTTTGCCAAGAGAGGATGATTACGCACAAGAAAGTCTGAACATCCATGACTTAAAGCCTTATCATCATCCTTCTGACATAGAACGTCTGTCAAGAAAGTTGGATCGTATTGGTTCGGATATGCATTCCTTCACAGTTAACTTTTAAAAGATTATCACCCAGGCGGTTAAGGATGCTGTCACTGAACCCATTCTAGATGGCACACGCAAAGGAGTTTTGCAAGGACTTAGCCATTTATCCACTCGTATAAAAGATGCCATAGTCACAGAGGTCCCTGACTTATTCTCTGCTCATGAGTTGACTATGCATAAAGAATTTGAGGCTGTGCGTTCCAGGTAAATCCGTCACACCAATTTCATGGTTGACCGTGTTAATAGCAACGTCAATGGAAATTGTAACAGGCTGTTGAAAATTGCCAGGGGTTCAAGAAACAGGCAAAGGAAAATGGCTGCCTCTGTTGAGCAGATTGCTACATACATTCAGTCACGTTCATCCAAACGTATGAAAAGACAGGCTGAGTGTGAGGGGGAGAAATAAAATGTACTTAATCTTGAATCTGCCAAGCTATACTCAGGCCCAGCTGACAACACTATCTCTTAACCCATCCCTCTCCAAGTCATCACACTAATAACTGTACCTGATGATGATGATGAAATCAAGGGGGAGCAACAGACCCAAGATGGAGTTGATTCATCAAAGTCCCTGACTCTGGTTAACACCAATGAGGCTGTGGATGATGGTGAACCAGATGCCAAGAAACTTAAGTTCACTGTTAGCTCCCTCCCAAAAGCTGTACAACACCAAGCTAAAATGACATTTATCTAACATGCTGAAGAGCAGAAGAAAACAAGTGTGTTATCCTCTGTCTCGAAGAAAGGAAAGGAATTATATGTGGTAGACTCAGACGCCAAGCTTAAGAAAATAGTTGCGATGCTAGAGACAGGAGGATCAACCACTGAATTATCTCAATTTTCAACCTTTAAGGTTGCAAATGAAAAACCTTCTGAAGAAATTGAAAAACAGGCTATTGAATTCAAGAGGTTAAATGAAATCAAGAATGCCAAGGAGCTTAATGAGGCAACTCTGAGAAAAATGACTCTTCAACAAAGGGAGGAGCAAAGAAAAAGGTTAAGGGAAATGGAAGTTAAACGCACAGAGACTCTGTAAAAGGTAAAAGCTGACTATGATGCCTGCGTCAATAACATGTATGCACTTGGAAAAATCACCAAGTTCAAGTATACCATTCACAAGTCTACTCATACACCACAGATGGTTTTGTGGAGAGATAATCAACAGGCCAACATGGATCTGTTTGAAAATTTTAAGTTAAAGACACTTGGTCTCTCTGAATGGTTTGAACTTGAAGCTTTAGCTGAGAAGAAGTCTGGACAGGCGAATTTCACATTACTTAAGAATCTTAAAGCTAAGTTTAATTGGGTTAAGGTAACTGCAGCCAAGCTCAAGGTTGACCCCCCACCACAGCTGTTTGAACAAGATCTTCCAAAGACTGAAAGAAAAAGAAGGATGAGTCAATTCCTTAAGGAAACTTTCGTAACAGAGGATGTTCACGTGGATGGAATGCACAGGAATTTGGTTCTACCTAATGGGATTGTAGGTCCTATTAATGGTCAAAATTATACTGAGCCTAAAAAAGGTATGGCCTATATGAACATAGGATGTCAATATGTGTTCCAAAGGGAAGATGAGCTGGGGCTTGCATCAACTGTTCAGCTTCTTTGCTTTAAAAAGTCACTTAAAATCAACACAGAGTATTCCAAGGTATTTGCACAAGCTTTGCAGGCCGAATTGGATACTAGAACAGACATAGCTAAAGCTAAAGAGAAAATCAAGAATGATGATTACTGAAGTTTTTCACAGCTGAACTTTACTTTCATATTTTGTTGCACTTATGTTTTTGTACTTGTAATTTCTTTTAAGTCATAATAAATTATGAAGTATGTTTGTTAGATCTATTATGAGTAAGAAGAAGCTGTCATCTCACTTACTGAAACTTATTTAGATCTAGCTGTATTTATGTTTAAATAGAGGGAGATTGTTGGGAATCTATGTTTACTAGATTCCCTGTGTCATAGATTTAAATGTAAATTAAGCTGTTTGATATTAACTTGCCTGTGCCTAGGAGGTAGGCAAGTATCACAAGACTCACAAAGTTCTAAGTCTCTGTGAGCAACCTCAGAGGATTCCATGTCTGAGACATTGTCAAAGAAGTCGAAGATTAATTGAAGACATACTCATTGGCTGTGATGGATAACAGCCAAGATGTATTAGGGACTCTGAGGGGTTGAGTGTTAACAGGGGTGGCAATACCCTGTTAACACTCAGTACACTTTGGACATACCTTAGTGTGTACGAGACTATGAAGAAAAAGGGAAACTGTGTCAGCTCTATTTCCCTAAAGCGTTGTGGCAGACTACCAAGAATAAAAGAGCATCTTGTGACAGATGTCTGACTTTGTCTGTTTAGTGTAGTCACCATCAACCAGTACTAGGAGACAACCTCGTACTACTATAAATAGGATATGTATCCTAGAGTTAATGTTGTTCACTTTTCTAGATTTCACACATTAACTTGTTAGAACTTAGAGAACAAAACAGTTGTGCTTGTGTTCTTAAGTTAGGTTTGTTTGTCCAAAGTGTACACAGCACATTGTCATCAAACGGTGTTATCCATAACACTTGTAATACTTATTATACAATAATAAAATCTTACGTTTTAAAAGTATTTACGTATGTTAATTATCTTTGTTTATCGTTTCAAGCTTGTATTAGGGACTTTCAGGTTTAGAACAAGAATGCACACTTTTAGACTTAGATGAGGCCTTGTGTTGTTTTCCTTTAAGACATGCAACACAATTATGATCATTATGGAATGCTTTTGAAGGCAATACTCTAACAAGATCATGCCTTACAAGTCTATTCATGTTCTCAAAGTTAATGTGTCCTAACCTTCTATGCCATAAGTTACTCTCATCTGCTGAAGCCTTAACATATAGACATGATAAGTTATTACTCATTTTAATCCCTTGTAAATTGACATTATAAATGTCCTTATGTCTAGGTGTTCTAAATTCAATGAACTTGTCAGTAGGAATAACAAAATCTTTACTCAACACCAAATGGAAATAATGCGAAAAAACCTTAAAAAACATCAATGGCTGCCAAAAAATCCCTTCTTCTCATAACCTAATTTTCTTTTTCCTTTAATCCGAATACCTTATAATGATGTTGTTTTCTCGAATAATCACTGATTATTCTTGAGTTAACAAAGTCTTTATTTGGTTGATTGATTTTAGGTTAAATTAAATTGGTTTTATTTTTCGTTTTTTGCCGTCATTGTCTTGTGCGAGTGTACGGTTTCTCTCTTTGGTGGTTACTTGTCTTTTTTAGATCATCACGTGTTACCTGGGCAAGTTGGTTCGGTTCGTTTTGTTTGTTTAAACAGTGATTAGCATTAAGTGTTTTTTTAGGGTTTCGGTGTGTTTGGGTATCGATTTTGAGCGGGTTGCATTTAATCATTCTTTAGAATTATTGTTGCATTAAATCGTCCTTGTTTTTATCTTGTTGGCTGAACCTAGTTGTGGCAGCTGACATTATTGTTGCTGACCCTTCATTATTTATTGGTCGGCTGACCCTTCATTATTGTTGCTGCATTTAAGTCCTTGTTTGTATCTTGTCGGCTGACCATAGGTTGTGGCGGCTGACATTTTAGTCGGCTGACTCTACTTTTTTGGTCGGCTAACATTATATTAAGTGGTGCTTTTGGCTGTAATTGATTTGTAGGGTTCTCGTGGTTGGCTGTATTAAAGTGGTCGGCTGTAATAGGTTTATTATTTTGTGGTTCGAGTGTTTCTGTGTCGTAGTTTTGTTGAAGCTATGGTGGATTCGAGCAATAAAAGTGACAAGCCACTGTTTACAGGTTGGAATGATGTGGTTAAGGTGTCTACTCTTGAGGTTTTAGTAACGTTAGAGGAGATATCTAATTTATTTTCTATTCCTTTGAATACTATGCGTGACATTGAAGTGTTTGCAAATGGTGTTAAGGCAAACAAATTTCCTAAATGGTCTACTTTACCTAAGGAGACCACTATGTTTTATTATGAAGTTCTGTGTGAACGCCATAAGAATCTAACTAGCAGCATTTCTTCACTCAGTTCAGGTGGTTCGAGTGTGCACTCTGCACATGTGGCTAAGAAAACAGATGACCCTATTACTAATGTTTCCTCTTCTGGTGATGTTTTTTTGGACCTTGCAGCTAAGGCTGCAACCATTAATGGGTTGCAACCGTGTAACCTACATGAGGTTTTGAAATTATTTGGTGTAACGATTCGCACGGTTGGTGATGCGGGTGAATTTATGCATGAGTTAAAAATGAAGAAACATCCTTTGTGGGAATTGATCTCACATGACTGTGCTAAAGAAATTCTGGAGTTACTTTGCAAATTTGAAGCTGACATGGTTACGTCTACTAATGGAGGTATTAATGCAGTCTCTTCTTCGTTTAATTCTGAAAATGTTTGTGAAGGGGTTAATATCTCTATTCCTAGGAAGGTAGTTGAAAAAGTAAATACTCGTTACCACAACACTTTATATGGTTACTTTCTTGGTAAAAGGATTGCATTTCCTGTAGTTGAGTATTTTGCTAAGAATCACTGGACAAAACATGGTCTTAAGCGTATCATGATGAATGAGAAAGGTTTTTTCTTTTCTCAATTCGGGTCTAGTGAGGGTCTTAATGCGGTTCTGGAAGGTGGTCCGTGGATGGTTCGTAATTCACCAATTTTTCTTAAGAAATGGACTATGAAAACGAATCTTCTAAAGGAGGAACTAACTCGTATTCCGGTATGGGTCAAGTTTCATGATGTCCCGCTACAGGTATTTGAAGAGGAAGGTATTAGTTTAATTGCTTCGTTTCTTGGTAAGCTTATTATGATGGATAATTATACTGATAATATGTGGAAAGAGTCTTGGGGTCGTTGTAGTTTTGCTCGTTGTCTTATTGAGATGAACGCTGATGCGGAGTTTATAGATAACGTTACTATTGGTGTCCCTGATCTTGAAGGCTCTGGTTGTACTAAGGAATTAATTCGTGTTGAATAAGAATGGAAACCGCCTAGATGTCATACTTGTAATATTTTTGGTCATTCCTTTGATTCTTGTCCGAAAAATGTTAAACCTACAACGGTTGAAAATGTGACAACTCATGTTGATAATGATGGATTCCAACAAGTGCATAGTAAGAGGAAGAAGTACAAAGGTAATTTAGGGAATCAAGTTCCGAGAGTTGTTCCATTGAGTAAGGGTTCCCAAACAGGAAAGACGGTTTTTTTTCGTCCAAAAACTCGCTTGGATACTACAAGTACGAGTGGTGATAATAGTAGAAAGTTGAATACTAAATCTGGTCAGTCACAGCAGTCTAGCAATCCTAATGGTCTGAACAAGGGTAAGGCTCAAATGAGCAGTGTTTCTACATCTAATAAATTTTCATCTTTGTCCATGCCTGGTATTGACGAAGGGGGTCAAGTAAGCGAGGAAGATAATAAGGAGGAGGAGGAGGGAGTCGAGGCCGTCTTTTGAATCGGTGAATCTTCTCAACACTAATATAGGGGCAAGAACTCCAACTGGCTGATCCCATGTTGATATTTTATTATTTTCCTCGTAATTTTATGTTATCATCTTGGTTTTTGTCTAGTTTATATATTTCCAGTATTCTAGACTAGTTAATGTTTATGGCATGTCATAAACATTTTGTTTAACAAGCTGCCTGTAGCTTGTGGTTAATGTGGTATTTCAGCCACATTCCTTGTACTTCAACACTTTTTTTGGTTCTATTTACCGGGGTCATTGTTACCCTTTTACCCAAAAAAAAAATACTCAACACCATACATTTTGTGTGTGTAAAAAGAACTTTATTTTTGTTGACACAAACTTGTGACATACTAAACAAGTTATAGTCAAGTTCCTTTACTAGGAAGACTTCATCAAACCTTAAGTTGTTAGTGATAAGAGTGCCTTTGCCAGTAATAGTCCCAAAATTTCCTCAAAAGTACACTTTATCACCATCTTGAATAGGAGTGAAATTGGTTAAATAGTCCTTGATGAGACTGCAATTATACATAGTCTCATCGTCCAAATCGGGCTTAAAACGCTTAAAATGTCAAAAAATACCCCAAAATATGCTTATGTTTGTTCATTGTGTATTTTAGGTACGGATATCGTGAATTCACCAGCAAAAACGAACACGGGAAACGAAGCCACACAAAGAACCGGATCCGAAAGATGAATTTACAAAAATACCCTTGAAGTTTTGAAGATTGTCAACTTTGGTCCCTCATCTTTGAAAATTTGGCGAGAAAGGCCCTTGGAGAATTCATTTGTACAATATTAATCCTTGAAGTTAGAATACATGTCAAAATAACCCCTTGAAGAATGCATATTATGCATATTTGGTTCTTGAAACAAGTTCTCAAAACTTTTTGTGGCCAATATATGAAAATATAAACTTTGTTAACAAAGGAAAATCTGTTTGGCTATTAAAGACTTCATGTGACAACAATATGGGAATTGAAGGACCAAAAGCGAGCAACCATTCAAAATTGATGTAGTAAAATCGTACACGTTTTAGGAAAAACGCGTATAATCGGCAAGTATTAAACGTTCACGTTTAGGAAAACGGGAATGCTCGATAAATGCGAGTTCGTTCTCGAAGGAGGTGTAGTTGTGTGTGCCAAAAATATAAAATCAATGTTTGGATTAGTGTCGTTTTTTAGTTTAGAAAGAAAGAAAAATAAAGACGATGTACGCTAAGAACTATAGTACGACGTAAAACACGCGAAATCGTAAAATCGACAAAAAATAAAAGTTCACTAAAAATCACCAAAAATTTAATTTTAAGCTAAGAAAAATATGACTAGACCCTCCAATAAGTCTAGGGATAATTTTTTAAATTTCCAAAGACTTTTTAATTAATTTATATTAAATTTTAAAGTTTAATTAAGAGCTCAAAAATCAATAAAATGTATAAAACGTGAAAATGAAAACTTTTCTGAATGTAAACCTAGAAAAGATTAATTGAAACCTAAAAAATATTTTTCTAAATTTTTAAACCACTTTTTTATATTTTTAAATTACTTTATAAAGTTTAAAATGAAATAAATGATAAAAAAAACAATAATAAAAGTGAAAAATCTAATTCTACTTTTATAAAATCCTAAACTAAGTGACTAACCCAAGAAAAATGAAAAAGACGAAATTAGAAAAATCAATAAGTTGCAAAACAGCTTATCAGACTCGAATTGCTTTTTCAATAAGCAAACTAACCACTCCTTAACACTGGCCCTAGGGGAACTTTAACCAGTAAAGACCCTAGGGCGCGACGGTATGATGTGAGTGTTGTGGGAGAAGAGGCGCAGGTTCGATTCCTGGCCCTTACTTTTTATCACAAATATTTTTTTCTTTTTCTTTTTCTTTTTAAACTATGTGATAACCAGTAACTCAACACTCCAAAAAACACAAATCAAAACCTAATTTCGACAATATTTGAAACAGATTATGACTAAAACGTGCACATACTTGCTTTTTAAACTTTTTTAAAATAGAACAGTGGATACTAAACTGGTGTCAGTGGGTGTGATGGTTCCCACTTATGACCTCAGAAACCAATTTGTGTGGTCGATTTGGCTTGTTTGTTGGATTTAATGGAAAGCAAAGGCACCCCTACACTCAGGGAGTCATTATAAACAAGAAAACCACACCAATTAAACACAAAAATCACAAAATGGGCCAATATCAGTCACTGGTATAGCAGGTATGGTCTGGGTGATTATTTGCTGATGCAAATGGTCTATAAACGAATTTCAAACAGACACAACTATATCAAAACAAGTCCAAATCACAACTAACTAATCCTATGTCCTATATTAACACTTACTCTAACTATAACCAAGATTTTATAACCTAAAAATCCAAACCAAACCTGTTTTACCCTACTTACTAATCTAAGGCAGTTTTACCAAAAATTTAAGCATGCAAACTCTTTTTACTCTAATAAAACTCAAAGTAAACAACTTAGAAAACCTATTACTATCTATTAAAGTGTGGTTGAGCTGAATTTAAGCTACAAGTGTGTCACTTACACCTTTTAATCCACTGAACCAAACACTCCCTTAAATTCAGATAATGAAATTTTAACAAAGACAAGGTGATCAAATCAACTCAAACTTAAAGCTATCCAACTAAAACATGCATATAAGTAATGAACAAGCATAAACAACAATTAAACTAGCATACACATAAATAGATTTCCACACAAATAATCAAAATCACATATTATAGCACATTTAGAGGGTTCAAGCCAAATACATTGTGGCTTTACATCCAAAGCTCACAAAGGCAAGCTGATGCCTTCTCCAATTAGCCAAAAATGAGCTTATGGGAAATGAAAGAAGCTGTTTTATGTAGAGAATGATGGTGGTGGCTACCACAGTCCAACCACCCTATATGTCTTTAAAATTGACCCTGAAAAGAAACAAGGAAAACCAAAAGAGCACAAACACAAATAACAAGATCTTGAGCTCAAGCTTGTCAGAAGCTTGGGCTTAAGCTTTTGCTACAGTGATTAATCAATTGGTTTGTATAAGATTGGTGGGTACGGCTGACTTTGGTGGGTCCGGCTGACATTGGTTAATCAATTGGTCGGGTACTTAATTGATTGGTGGGTCCAGTGTGGTTTGTCGGCTGACCTTTCTTGGTTGGCGGCTGACCTTATTTAAGGTTCTCATTTATTAAGTGGTGCAATTATTTAGTGCGGCTGTTGAACCGATTACTCAACATTGGTGGTCGGCTGTCTTTACTCAGTTTTGGCTACTAGTTGAACCGATTTGGCTGTTAGTGCAAATTTGTCTAAGATTCATCATGTCTTCAAAACTAAGTGTTGAGGTAATTGAGTCTATTGCATCTAAGATTAATGCTATGCAGCCACTTGACATTAAAAAGGTGCTTGGATTGCTTGGGGTTGTTATCACCAAGATTCAAGATATTCGTGCTGTTGGGCAAGAAATTAAGGATAGAAAGGATCCTGTGTGTGCACTGATTTCTAAAGAGCGTTCTAAGGAAATTGTGGCATTATTGTGTAAACTTGAAACTGATATGATTGCTTTTCCCCATGTGGTTAAGGCAACCTCTTCTAGTGATGAGTTCGTTGACTTGATTGAAAAAGCTGCCACCATTAATGGAATGCATCCGTGTAATCTACATGATGTTTTGGAATTATTTGGTGTTACGATTCTTAAGGTTGGGGATGCAGGTGAATTTATGCATGAACTAAAGATGAATAAACATCCATTATGGGCATTGCTTTCTCAAGATCGTGCTAAAGAAATTCTGGATTTACTTTGCAAGTTTGAAGCTAGAATGGTTACATCCACTAATCAAGGTATTAACTCTGATGGAGTCTCATCTTCATCTAATTTTCATTGTGTTAATGACAGTGTTTGTGAAGGGGTTAATATCTCGATCCCTAGGAAGGTTGTTGAGAAAGTAAATACTCGCTACCACAATACTTTATATGGTTATTTTCTTGGCAAAAGGATTGCGTTTCCTGTGGTGGAGTATTTTGCTAAGAATAACTGGGCCAAACATGGTCTGAAGCGTATTATGATGAATGAAAAAGGAGTTTTCTTTTTTCAATTTGGGACTTGTGAGGGGCTTAATGCGGTTCTTGAAGGTGGCCCGTGGATGGTAAGGAATTCACCTATCTTTCTTAAGAAATGGACTATGAATACGAACCTTCTAAAAGAGGAACTAACTCGCATTCCGGTATGGGTTAAGTTTCATGATGTACCGCTACAGGTGTTTGAAGAGGAAGGTATTAGTTTAATTGCTTCGTTTCTTGGTAAGCTTATCATGATGGACACTTATACTAATACTATGTGTAAAGAGTCTTGGGGACGTAGTAGTTTCGCCCGGTGTCTAATTGAAATGAATGCTAATTCGGAGTTCATGGAAAACATTACTATTGGTGTCCCCGATCTTGAAGGCCCTGGATTCACTAAGGAAACTATTCGTGTTGAGTATGAATAGAAACCTCCTAGATGCCCTACTTGTAGTATTTTTGGTCATTCATTTAATACTTGTCCGAAAAATGTTAAACCTAAAATGGTTGAAAATGTGACAACTCATGTTGATAGTGATGGTTTCCAACAAGTGAAAAGCAAGAGGAAGAAGAACAAAGGTAACTTAGGGAATCAAATCCCAAGAGGTGTTCCATTGAGCAAGGGTTTTCAAACAGGTAAGTCTGTTGCTTTTCGTCCAAAAAATCACTTGGATGCTACAAGTAAGAGTGGTGATAATGGTAAAAAGTTGAATACTAAATTTAGTCAGTCACAGCAGTCTAGCAACCCTGGTGGTCTGAACAAAGGTAAGGATCCAATGAGCATTGTTTCTACCTCTAATAAATTTTCAACTTTGTCCAAGTTTGGAATGGAAGAAGTGGTTCAAGTTAGCGAAGAAGATAATGAGGAGGAAGTCGAGATTGTCTATGATGAATCGGTAAATCTTCTCAACACTCATATTGGGGCAAGCACTCCAACTGGTTGATCCTATGTTGATGGTTTATTATTTTCTTCGTAATTTTATGTTTTCGTCTTGGTTTTTGTCTAGCTTATATTTTTCATCATTCTAGACTAGTTAATGTAAGGTCTGTCATAAACATTTATTTAACAAGCTGCTTGTAGCTTACGGTTAATGTGGTATTTCAGCCACATTCATTGTACTTCAACGCTTTTTTTGGTTCTATTTACCAGGGTCATTGTTACCCTTTTACCAAAAAAAAGATTAAGATAAAAAAGAAAACAAGGTACTTAAACACCCTTTGGAAACCAAACTTTTTGAAACCAAATTATTGAAACTACTTTGTAACCAACATATAAAGAACACCCCCTTTATAACATTAATAGGGTTGAGTTGTCAGCTCATACCCCTATAATCTACTATAAAACGGACGGGTCTCAAAAACTTCGCCAAAAAACCATTGAACAAAGACATTTGATAAACTAAATTAATGAAACCAGAATTTTAACTAAGCAAACAGTAATGGAACTCAGAATATTGAACAATATGCAAGGCTGATTTTCAAACTTTAACTATTCATAAAAAAAAGTTTACAAATATTGCTCAAAATATGGAACAAGCTCTATCACATGTTGATAGGTCTTTAAATACTAGCTATAAGTACATTCTAGAATGAAGATACAAAGGAAAACCCTAGTTGCTGAAATTCCCCGAATTCCCTTCAAGTTTGAACTTGAAATCTTTGTCAAATGGCCATCTCGTGATGAAAGTGACATGCCAGCTGTCCTTGCTTGATCATAGTCGTTGAAATAAACTTTGGGACCAAGAAAACCATATGGGACGTTGATTTGCTGAATAGATGCCAAAGTTGCCATTTTTAGTGAGGCAGGGGACACATGTGGGGGACATTTGGTTCATGGGGTGGGGGTTTTGAATGTGGGTTTGTGTTGAGAGAGAGGTAAATTGCTAATCTCGAAGTGATTAGGGCAAAGCCCTTTGTTTTGACTGAATTTGGGATTAGGGATGGAGGAACAGTGGGTTTAGATTGTGATTAAGGTTTAAAACGTGTTTCCTTCACTTTTGTATTAAACAGATTTATAAAAAAATCTGTTAGTTATAAATTAGTGGGTGAAATGGTGAGGTGGAGGGTAGGGAGAGTGTGATTTGTTGGTGGTGATGTAGTGGGTGACGTGGAGAGCTATGGTTGGATGGTGGATTTTGGATGTTTGTTCACTTTTGGTCCTTCAATTGCCATTTTGTTGTCACATGAAGTCTTTAACAGCCAAACAGATTTTCCTTTGTTAACAAAGTTTATATTTTCATATATTAGCCACAAAAAGTTTTGAGAACTTGTTTCAAGGACCAAATATGCATAATATGCATTCTTCAAGGGGTTCTTTTGACATGTCTTCAAAATTCAAGGATTAATATTGTACAAATGAATTCTCTAAGGGACTTTCTTGCCAAATCTTCAAAGATGAGGGACCAAAGTTGACAATCTTCAAAACTTCAAGGGTATTTTTGGAAATTCATCTTTCGGGTCCGGTTCTTTGTGTGGCTTCGTTTCCCGTGTTCTTTTTTGTTTGATTCTTGTAATATTTTGGTGAATTCACGATATCCGTACCTAAAATACACAATGAACAAACACAAGCATATTTTGGGTTATTTTATGACATTTTAAGCGTTTAAGCCCGATTTGGACGATGAGACTATGTATAATGGCAGTCTCATCACTCCCCCATACTAACCCATTGCCGTGTCCCCACGCAATGCTAGAATTAAATATCGTAGCACTTCCAAAATTCATTTTTATGTGACATTTATTGAAAACGTAAATTTAAATAAACTACTACATGCGTTTTAGACATAATGTATTGTTTTCATCATGATTAAGTGACTTTTAGGATCATAGAATAAGAACACGTCAATTCCTCATAGAGATAAGTTCGTCGTCCTTGATTTTCACCAAATTTCATGCTAAGCGTGTAACGAGATCATTGTCATTATAAGTTAGCAAAACAATCATTACTCATGAGTGTTAATTACGTACTTAGACTCCCTTATTCCTAATTGGTATCTCTTATATTTTATTTTGTCTTAATGATCACGAGGATGCATTTGACTAATTTTGATATTTTATTAAGGCCGAAAATAAAGTAGCACAATTTAATTAATATTTAGCTAAAGGACACAATCTTTTAAAACAGCTTCTCGTAATCTCCTTAAGTTCATATCTTGGCATAACTCGTTTCATGATTTGAGACCTTTCTCGGACCGATATTTGGTATGTGTTTCAAACTTCAAATCTTGGAAGACGTTCTTGAAATAATGGTCTTCTCTTAATATATGGAATTTCTTCACTTGGACCACGACTTCATCATTTTTCTTCAATCTTTATTTGGGATTTTGATATACAACGATCCGCCTCCTTTTCGGACTTGGATATATTTATCCTCATACCTTGTTAGGGTCTTTTTGGATAGACTTCTCCATGATCTTTCGGGGAGTATATTGCCTCTCGTCGTGTGTCTCGATCCTTCATATTAATTTTGAAATAATGATACTTCACATCATCTTGGATCTTTAGCAACAAAATAGAGTCCTCATGCCTTGTTAGGGCCTTTTTGGACTTCTCCAATCTTTGCATCCCGCTTCAATAAGTTATGCCTTGGCTATGAACTCTATTCGAACACGAGCAACTTTTAAACGATCTTGGGCTAGAAGCTAAGTACTTATTTTAAATCGTACGACCTTATTTATTGCATTTTTTTTAAACAAAAGCGTGGGGAGAATAAGCTAATAATTACTACACATGAGATCGTGAAAGATTACGTAACTTATAATTAACTCTATCATTTCTCGTCCTCATTTAAGAGACTTAGCCTAATTAAAGTTAAAGAATCAAAGCTAGTGTAAAAACACGGTCGAGTCAAAAATTACTCTTATTCTCACCATTGGAAAACCTACATTCGTGTCTTAAACACTTATGAAAAACGAGAATTTTTTTTAAAATTTGGCCATTTTTAGCCTTATTTTGCAACAAAACGATAACAAAAAAGATGAAATTTGGATTGCGTGTTGACGTGAGCAAGGTGAAGTATCTATTCACCCCCCAATACTAAAACTAAACATTGTCCTCAATGTTTCGAGTCTAAGGGTGAAACACCCCCATACTAGAGACGAAAGTCGAATGCTTAATCTCGAGCATGGAAAGGGTAAAACGAATAACCTAAAATTCGTTTATGAATTGTACTAATAAGATAAACGTTAGAACGTAAAAGGATATCATCAGATATCAGAATCTCCAAAGGTAACGATCGAAGCTCGAGTGATACGTAAAACGGACATGAGAGGCTTCAATGATGATGATGAACCTAATTAATCACAATCACAAACAACCACAGAACAAAGATAGGAAGAGCACAAATATCCTCGTTACATTAAGAAAGCGATAATATACAAGGATAAACATGGGAACTCCCCCACGAGGCACCTCGTTTTTTATAACCGAGTCAAGAGCTCGACTCGAATCCCTATAAATGTGATCATTTAGGTATTATCATGGTTTGGTCATTTTTGGTGGGGCTTACATGATAAACAATGCCCAAAAGTACGTGGAGTACTTAAAAAACCCGATATACGTATACCGGGGTCAAAGATAGCGTCTTCGTTTTCTGATGAAAAACCAAACAACGCTACTTCAACCGATAGTGGAAAAACCTCAAAGGGGTAGGGTGGGACAATGGGTGGGGCAAGACAGTGATCTGCTCGAGGTAGACTCACACCAAGAAACGAAAAGATTTTCCATTTATTTCATCGGTGGAAGACCGATATTTCCCTTTACAAGCAATTCTGGGATCGAAGATCTCGTCCTCGGTGGAGAAATGTGAGGAAACATAAGGGGCTTACCCCACACTAGATCCACACGACACATCGTCAAAAGGAGAAGACGAGCTCGTAGCACTCAAAAACGATGTGATGACAGAGTTTGACTTGTAGAAAAATCTTTTAAATCAATTTTAAAATCTTTTCCTTTTTCGTCATTTTTTAACACTCTATGAAAACCCGATTTTATAATGTCGAAAATATTTGGCGTTTCAAAATCAAAATTAGTCGCGCTAAAAGTTCTCACATTTAAGTCATTGGCGGGAGGTGGTGGGTTATACAAACTCTCAAAACGATGATCGATAAAGAACACCGCCCCTCGGGGTCTACATATTCGTCATCCGCATGAACGTCGATCCCTTCAATTTCTTCATCGTAGATAGGCTTGTCAAACCAAGGTTTGTGATTCCCTTCATTAATCATTTTAGAATCTCTCTCTCGAAAAGATCACGATCAAGCACAAAACCATCATTCTTTTGTGGGGATCGTTGATAAGTTAGATCCTCACGAATGTGGTAAACGTCATTCTCATTTGAGGAGCGTTGATTAGGTAACTCCTCGAGAATGGGATTTTGAGATACGTGAGTTGGTTTGTCATCATTAAAAACTAGACGTTCCAACTCATCAAGTTCGGCCTCGACGTTGGAAAAATCGACCTCACTCGTAGGTGGAGGTGGAGGTAAAAGAGCTAGCTCTCGTTCGATTATTTCCTCGATCTCGGGCTCGAAGACGAAATCATCATACTCACCATACGTAGAACTCTTTTTAGGAGAATAAAATATAGCTTGTGGATTTTTGAGTATGTGATCGAGTTCGGAAAAATCGTTCTCATCATCGTCGTCAAAGAAAGTGTCGATGTGAGCACTCACAACCATGGTCTTACAAGTCAATCGACTATGCTTAGGTGGCCTTTCTATGAAAACTGCATCGAGATTGATAAAACCTTTAGCCTCAACGGATTTTGGGCTAGGTAATGGAGGCACTTCAATAGATTTAGAAGTCGATGCCTCAAATACGTGGTCCTTCGAAGGTGGTGAAGACGAGTCCATTTTTGTCATTGTCGTGATGGCACTAACGTCGCCCTTCGGAATTGGTTGTTTGTGGAAACCTTGGTTTCCTCGATCTTTTAGCTACTAGGAATGCATCATGTTCATATGATTAGATAATCACAGTGGAATTAGAACACAACACATTAACAAGGTGTTTAGGCACAAAGAACATGAATTAAACAAACGGATTGCTAATTATATTAATAATCAACAATCACTAGACGTGTATGCATTGAATCCCACGTCTAGTCGACACACGCTTTAGGTTTACATTGTATATAAAAGTTATCAATAAACCTAATACCCTTGGTTCCTTTTATAGTGTAAGGATTAGGGTTTACAAGAGATAATATCAAATAAACATGTAAATCTTCTATTCAAATAAACTTATACAGAATATATCCTGCATGTTTATCTAAATAGAAGATTCCAAAGGCTTCTTGTCAATGTTTCTGTCAATGCTTGAATTGCATGTGACAATGCTTGGATTGCATTTGACAATGCTTGCTTCTGTCAACGCCTGATTTGTACTTGACAACGCCTGGAATACACTTGTCAACGCTTAGACAAATGCCTTCATGTTTTCTTCGTTTTTGAGTTTCTGCCACATCAACTTTTTGACCTAACAATCTTCCCCTAGTTGATGTTGGCAAAACTCTTTGTGTATCTCTTGTAAGTTGTACATCATCTTCAAATTGCTTCCCCTCAATTGTAGCATGTATGTCTTCCCCTTTTTGTCACATCAATAGGGAAGTAAACAATGTATGAAATCTTGAAGATTCTCCAAATGTAGGCTCTGTGTAATGATTTTGAAGAAAAATAAATAATGTAATCTTGATGTAGAAGTAGAATAACCCAACCTTGTGTTCCATGTCTTGTACTATCCATGTGATGAAGAACTTATACCCATTGCAATTTATAAGTAGACCTCGATCCCTTGTCAATATTCTCATCCTTTGTGAGACACTGAGCACGATAATGTAACTCCTTCAAGTGTTATGACAAGTCTTCGTCACCAAACTTTTAAAGCACAAACAAGTTATCGTTAAAGTCTATGACTGGAAGTGCACGACTTTAAGATATGATAGAACACAAACTCGCGAAAATCTTCTTCAAACATCAAACTTACCATAAGAATTCTTCCCCTTAAGCCAACACCTCTTCATGACGAATTTTAATGAAATAACATCTTCATACCATATGTAAAAGTACTAGATTGGATAACTCTTTCACAAGGCTACCCCGATTACATAATCTAAATATTCATCAAATTCCCCATGAATAGTTGCTAACTCGCATTTAAAATCATTTAATCCCTTTTAAAAATATCTGAGCCATAAATATCAACTTGATATTCTAAATAAAAACAGAGATTCCATGTACCTTCGTGTATAAATTCCTCCTTTTTGTGTGCTAAAAACGTACCAATTTTCTCAAACAACAGCTATTCTTTTGTTATCCAATATCCTCCTTTATCCAACATCATTGTCAGATGTATTGTCCAATATCGGACAATACCTATCAGCGTCTGAAACCATATATATCGGACAACACGTAGCAGCGCTTGCTGTCAGCGCCCACTTTATTACTGTCAGCGTCTACGCAAAAACCTGTAAGCGTCTCATTTATCTACTACCAAGATCTGTGGATACGTGATTACCAAAGCTTGCAAGTAAAATCACTTCCCTTTTTGTGTTTATATACCATGTTTTTCCACCTCCCACAAAATAGGAAACAATATACTCCCTCACGTCATGTATCTGCTCAAAAGAAAACTTCTTGTGGCTTTTGCTGAAATAACTCCCGTTTGAAGATAAAATACTATCTCCTAGAAATCAGCAACCTACGTACTGAGCAGAACATTTTAAATCCCATAAATCTCATCCATGAATATTCATCATGGGTCATAACTGCCATCCTAATAAATTGTCAACAGAACATATCATATCCAAAAATAAGAGAGATAAATCATCCCTAAAATTTTGCATGATATTCGACCTTATCAAACTTTATATTCATGTATGTGTAATATCATACGAGATGAAGAAAAAGCTGTTCCAAACTCCTTCTTTCGTGATGAAAAAGTCACATCTTGGATCACTTCTTGTGAAAGAAAATTCGTACCATGATCCCATTTGAGAAAAATAATCCATCTTCTCGTTGCTTAATATTAAAACGATTTAGGGCTTAGTGAAATTCGTGTTCTTGTTTTCTCAAGTACATCCACCTGCTTCTCGTCATCATGCATCACAATCTGCTGCTAATCCTTCATCATAGATCTAGGGTGTGTCAAGTAAACCCTAAACAAAAATTACAACAGTTATGAACAAAGTATACTAGGGTTCATCATGATTTTTAGAAAATCACTCACCAAAGCTAGTATACTCAAGCATAATGAACAAGAACACACCTTCCTTCTCTGTATAGACACGATCTAGGGTTTGTAGAAAACCCTAAATCTTTAATTTTATGAAAAACAGGAAGCCTGAAAATCACCTCTGCTGCTGACTTTAACGCCTAATAACTTTTTCTTGGGGATATAACTTCACAATCCCTCTGGTGGATGTCTAGATATATGTGTATAGAACACACACAAGAAATTTCGTGACGATCCAATGGTTCAATAAAAAGTTATGACCTTCTGAATACTGCCGCGCACACAAAAACTTCTAGAAAAACCCTAGACGGATTTTTCTTTTCTTCACCATACACAAACACCTTGTTGGTCCTAGCATCACGAGCCACGAGGCTCTGATACCAATTGTGGAAACCTTGGTTTCCTCGGTCTTTTAGCTACTAGGAATGCATCATGTTCATATGATTAGATAATCACAGCGGAATTAGAACACAACATATTTTAACAAGGTGTTTAGGCACAAAGAACATGAATTAAACAAACGGATTGCTAATTATATTAATAATCAACAATCACAAGACGTGTATGCATTGAATCCCATGTCTAGTCGACACATGCTTTAGGTTTACATTGTATATGAAAGTTATCAATAAACCTAATACCCTTGGTTCCTTTTATAGTGTAAGGATTAGGGTTTACAAGAGATAATATCAAATAAACATGTAAATCTTCTATTTAAATAAACTTATACAGAATATATCTTGCATGTTTATCTAAATAGAAGCTTCCAAAGGCTTCTTGTCAATGTTTCTGTCAATGCTTGAATTGCATGTGACAATGCTTGGATTGCACTTGACAATGCTTGCTTCTGTCAACGCCTGATTTGTTCTTGACAACGCCTGGAATACACTTGCCAACGCTTAGACAAATGCCTTCATGTTTTCTTTGTTTTTGAGTTTCTACCACATCAACTTTTTTACCCAACATTGTTCACTTTGTTCACCGAATAAATCCCACAATGATTTTTCGTCCATAAATTTACGAATACCTTTTTGAATTGAGTAAACGTATTATTTATCGTTAAAATCGTCATCTTTAAAACCATTCATTTTAATTCTTTCAAAACATGCGTCAAGCCTCACATTTTCCGCTAAAGTTAACATTTTGAAATCATTAGAATTTGAAGCCTCGATTTTATCATGATCATTTGAAACTTGGGATTTACTCGTGAAAAAGTCTATTTTATCCACCCCATACGACATAGTTAGTTTTCCACTGTGAACGTCGATTACGGCTCGAGCCGTCGATAAAAAGGGTCGACCTAGTATAATGGGACATTTAGGATCTTACTCGTAATCGTAAATGACGAAATCCGCGGGGAAAACAAACTTTCCAATCCTAACGTATACATCCTCGGCTATACCAACTGGTTTGAGTGGTGTACAATTTGCAAGCTCGATAGTCATGTTCGTGGGGGTAAGACAAGGCAATCTCATCAATTTTCAAAGAGAATGAGGCATGCGATTGTTGCTAGCACCTAAATCGACAAGGGCTAAACATCCCTCAATCTCGGAAAAATCACAAGGTAATAGAAATTGGCCCGCATCCTCTTCCTTTCTCGGTAAATGCCTTTTAGGCGTTTTAAGAAGGATCGATGCACAAGTTTCTTCAAGGGTCACTTGGGTAAGGTCGATAAATCTCTCTTTTTGAACCGTGGATGGAATTTGAGGTACACGAGGGTGTGCACTCTATTCCTTTATCGCCACGTTCATTCCCTCGATTTTAGAACATGAAGGCGTTTGAGAAGTCAAGGGTCGAGATGAAGTAACAACTCTAAAACCGTCAAGGTTAGGGGTAATCGCACGACTTTTTCCAATAGACGTTGTGGCGACTTTACATTGTTCTTTCGGATTAGCAACGGTGTCACTAGGTAACGAACTTGATGACGCACCGCTAGACTTGTTCATAATGGCCAAAAACATATTTTTTATGTCGATTTTTCCTTGTTCAATTTTGTTGTTTTGTCCACTCAACGTGTCCGAAAATTCGTTTTTCATATCACCAATTTACGTTTCTAATCTCCTCAAATTAGCGTCATTTGATTTAACCTAATTTGAAAATCATTTGAGCCATTAAAATTTTGATTGAAACCTTGGTTTTGATTCCCTTGAAAATTGTTTCCTTGATTAGCGTTGTTCGAAAAATTTGAATTTTGCCCATTGTTAAAATTCCGGTTTTGATTGTTGTTGTTAAAACCTCGATTTTGCCAATTCAAATTTTGACCTTGATTATAATCACCTCGATTTCCTTGTTGATTTTGAAAATTGTTTCCACGATTATAATTATTGCCTTGATTGTTGTTGTTCGCTTGTTGTGATGGACCGAAGTTATTTTGATTTTGATTTGAAAAATCGTTATTTAACACGTTTACGTTTGACGTTTGGCCATCCGTAGCCGCACACTCATAATAATTATGTGGTCCATCGGAAAACGTACATGAAACCTCGACCGCTTTCACCGTAGCGGGAGCGCCTTTCTTTTGCATTTCGATTAAGAATGACGTAAACACATTCGTTAACTTATCGACTTTCGCATGAATTCTCTCAATATCGCGATTAGAATTACTAACGTTGGCGACATTGGCAACACTCGGTGTGCTACGGAGTTGGAAAACCTTGGATCGATTTTCGATAATCATTAAAGCGTCTTTCGGAGTTTTACACAAAAATTGCCACCGGCGGCGGAATTTAACGAATCTTGTTCTTGAAAACTAAGACCGTTATAAAACGTATCTATTTGGTGTAACTCGGAAAATCCGTGGTGAGGACATTGCCTAAGCAACCTTAAAACAATCACACGCGTCTCTAAACGATTCATTCGACTTTTGTTCAAATCTCGTAATCTCGTTTTTGAACAACGTCGTCTTAGACGGTGGGAAAAAATGATTAACGAATGTGGAAACGAGATCCTTCCAGGTAATTATGGAATTAGGTGGCTTTTTCTCGTACCAATCCTTGGCGGCACCATCGAGCGAGTACGGAAAAAGCATAAGCTTGACGACATTGGTGTCGACGTTCTTAAACTTGCTCGTGGCTAAAAGACGATCAAAATTTCGAATGTGACCGTGAGGATTATCGGCTTCACGACCTCGAAACTTCGTAGCTTGAATCAACGAAAGCATTCCGCTCTTAATCTCAAAGTTCTCCGCTTCGATAGCGGGAATTACGATCGCGTCACAATAACCCTCGGTGGGCGCTTGGAGCAATTCTATCATCGTGCAATTCTCGGCCATCTCATCGTTAGTTTTGACGACGATATTAGGAACGTACGTTTCTAAACTTTGTCTTCGTCGTCGATTCTTTCGATTTCGATTGCGTCGATTCGATGCGTCGCTAGAATTCGTATAGTCCTTCAATCGAGTGCGCATGCACTAACGTAGAGAATAGGGGGTATCAAAGAAGATTCTTTTTGGGGTTTTTTCATTTTTTCAATTTTTTTGGTTTTTGATTGTTTTTTAATTTTTTTGGATTTTTGGTGTATTACGTAGACTCAAATCTACAAATCTCTCCTCGAATCAATTTCTCGATTAAAGGAGCCTCAAGGAATGAAAACGATCACGTTAAGTGAACGCCTTCGATGACATTAGAACGTTGGTGTCCTTATGTCCTTATGTCTAGGTGTTCTAAATTCAATGAACTTATCAGTAGGAATAACAAAATCTTTACTCAACACCAAACATTTTGTGTGTGTAAAAAGAACTTTATTTTTGTTGACACAAAGTTGTGACACACTAAACAAGTTATAGTCAAGTTCCTTTACCAGGAAGACTTCATCAAACCTTAAGTTGTTAGTGATAAGAGTGCCTTTGCTAGTAATAGTCCCAAAACCGCCTCCAAAGTACACTTTATCACCATCTTGAATAGGATTGAAATTGGTTAAATAGTCCTCCTTTCCAGTCATGTGCCTTGAGCATTCATTGTCCCAATATCCATGGTCATTACGCTGCTTTGGAATGCCCTGCACATAAAGAAAACAAGTTAGTTTTCTTTGGGAACCCAAGCCTTGGTAGACTTGGATCCATTTGGTTGTTCGACAAGAATGGCCTTATTCCTTGTAACAACCCCCTATTCATCCCTTTGAACCTTAAACACCCAGTTAGTTCCAATAGTCTTTTCAAGATATTTAAATCTATTACAAGTCATGGAGACACCATTAAAATTTGGTGACTGATCTTGTTTTGGTCTCCATGTTAAGTTGGAAGATGCCATAGATCCTTGTCCCATAGGTTGTAAATACCTATCACTACTAGGTCTAATATAAGGTCTGACAGCTACAAGTTGTGGCATTTTCATACCCAACCTAGATCTATCAGTGGCTTGTCTTGCCTTTCAGTGGATGAAGTGTTCTTGTCAGCGGGTGAATTAGGCTTTGCTATAGGAACCCACTGTTTGTTAGACCAAGTGTTGGTATTTTGGAAGGGTCTTTGGCCTTGGGTATTAGCTACCTTAGATAAGTAAGGAGCTGGTCTAGTGGCCTTCGATCTAATGTGGACATAAGGCTTATTGTTGACAGTGGATGACCTATTGTCATCGGCTGGTTTGGATCTACTAACACACTTATAGGCCAGATGAGAGAAACTCCCAAATGTGTAACAACCCCTATATTCTCTCTAGATTTAATGGACTCGTCTAGCTTAAGTTTTAATTCAGTGTTAGCTTATATATAAGAAGCTTTGGCCTCATAACTAAGTGTTATATCTCTTTTTAGAACAGATATTTGATCCTTTAGATTAAATTCCATGTCCTTATATTCTTGCACCATCCCATCTGATTGTGCAAGCCCTCTTTTATAGTTTGAAATAGTAATATTTAAACCAAGAATATCAGATTGTAACTTTAAAACTTCTTTGTTAAGCTTATCAGTGTTAAGTCTACAACCTTTACTACAAAAAGCATCATCATATACCTCATTATCTGATGAAGAAGAGGATCTGGCCATGAGAGCATATTGAACATGCTCTTCATCCTTTTCAGCAACCAAAGCTTGGTTTTCCACTTCATTCTTGTCTAGAAAGCTCCAATCAAATCCAACACCATCAATACCTTGCATAGCTACCATAGCTTTAGGTTCAGCATCTTCAATCTTGATGGACTGTCTAGCATTCTGTCCTCCATCATTCCTCTTGGGAGATCTACATTCCCTAGCAAAGTGTCCCATTCTATGACAAGTGAAACACTCAACTTTTGATTTATCAATTCCAACTGTTTCTTTGCTATTAAAAGTCATCTTCTTTCCAAATCTCGTGTTCCACCTACTTTCCCTTATACTGCTAAGAGCCATATTCCACTTGATATCCATCTCCTCAAGATCAATATCACTAATTTGCTGACGATATTCAAAATAAATTGAAGATCCATTGGGAAAAGAAGCATTATAACCACATACAATATCTAAATCAATTCCTACTGGTTTAAGATTTGGTAAAGCATAGTTATATGTGTCAGTGTTTGTTGAGCCACTGTCATGAGAAATTTGTCCGCTGAAAAAGCAAGAGTTGTCAGCGTCTGAGGAATCATTGTGAGAGATAAAGGTCATGCTTCTAGATGGTGTTTTACTTCCTTGTTTGAGCAAAACTTCAGATTCCATGACCTTCAATTGAATATTAATGTCATCAAAAGTCATGTTCTTGTAAGCTTGAGTGGCAATCATTGACTTGGCAAAAATTTCCCACCCATCTCCAAGAGCTCCAAGGAAAGCAACATTAATGTCATCATCTTCAAACTCAGTCTCCATGAATGCCAGCTTGCTAGTGATGTCTTGAAGACGGCTCCTTATCTCACTTAGCTTTTCATTAGGACGAGCTTTAAAGACAGTAAACTCCATTACCAGCTGCTTCTTCCTTTGTTTGAGAGTGTCCTCATTACCACCATAGGTGATCTCAAGGGCTTCCCAAAGCTCTTTATCAGATTCATACCTTCTGAATTTGTGTTGGTTTTTGCTTCCAAGGGCAAGTTTGAGAATGCTCAATGCCTTCATATCAAGCCTTCTGTCAGCTACCTCTGCAGCTGAGCTGGCTCTTCCATCTTCAGGTCTAGGAAGCAAGTCTTCAGGCTTAGCATTGGCATTTCTCCTTTTTTTTCAATGGAGTCCAAGATCTTCTGTGCCTGGTAGAACTTGTTTCCATGTTCAACAACTTCCCAAAGAACATAGTTATCCACCTGGAGATATTGCTCAAAATTGAACTTCCATAGTTCAAAGTTATGAGGGTCAAGCATGGGGATTTTGAGGTTATGATTAGAGGATCCTTGACTTTGACTTTCTGAGTTAGAGGTTGACATGATGATTTTAGGGTTTTGAAAAACTTAGGGTTTTGTGTGATTGGGGTTTTGGTGTTCTTTTGATCAAAGTTCCTCAACAAGCTTTGATACCACTTTTTGATCCCAAACTTAGATCGATTTAGCTTTGTGTTAACGAGATTGAATCAAGTATAACACGTAGAGAAACTTTGTGTTTATGACAATCTAAGTGTTATGCGGAATTAACACTTAGAACAAAGAACAAAGCATAACACAATGTATACCAAACTTTCACTTGTATTGATAATCGATTGCGTACAATGAAAGTGTAAAAACATCTAACTATAACAAACCCTAAGATCTCCTTTTATAGTACAAGGAGTCTTGAACGATAATCTGCTAATCAACTATATTATAAATATAGCAAATACAATATTTGATCATATCTTCCCTAATACACAAAACGTGTTGATTAAGTATTCTGATGTGGCTGGGATTTCCTTTGCCAGTGCCTCGATATTTCTTATCAGCCTCCAATCTATCAACGCCTTAATTGCTCTTGTCAGCGTCCGGAATCCCTTTTTCATTGGCTGAGTGACATAGCTAATTTTATTCCCAACAAAATCTTGATAATCTGAAGAACTGGAATAATAAATTCTTTTGGATAGACAACGTCATATTCCCTTTCAACTTTGACTTTGTGACTCGAGAGACCATGATGAGTTACGGACAACCCGAGCCTGGCACGTATAGTGTCGCTGATGGCGAAGCAATAAAAAATAATCGTATACGCATTCAGGCCTACCCAGAAGTGCTTCTGTACACTATTGGGCTAAGCCATAACACTACTTTGCGTGAAGACTAAGTCCCACAATTTTATGATGACTTCGGCCATAGTTAGTAATCACCATACTTTGTTCCCTTGTTGTTTGTCACAAGTATACCATACAGAAGTCTTACTATATCCTTTTTGCAGAAATGAGCATTTACCAATTAGTAAGACGCTAGCACCCAAAGATTGTGACCATGCAGCCACACCTGCTAGCGGAAGGAGAACTACCTCTAAGATTGGTTGTGGGTGGTCACACTATGGACTTAGAAGTTCAAGGATCGAGTCCTCGACAAGAACCAGAAGAAAGGACAATACTAAATCTAACCCCGCTCCGCAGCGTACCAGGATATGTTGAAATGCATCCCTTAGAAGATGATGAAAGTACGAGTCAAGAAGCAGTGTACATGTTAGAAGCTGTTGAGACCACTGTGGAAAAATACGAATCTGAGGAAGGGACGGACTTAAATCTTATCCGAAAAAGATAACAAGAAACATCGGATGACCTCCCCCAAAAAGTAACGCCAAAGGAAGCTGGAGAACCATCCTTCGTGAGACGTTCCCTTAAAGAAATACATGCCTCATCTTCTTCATCTAAAGATCGATTATTAGAAGCTAGCTCCTAAAATTCCACATCCAAAACTCCACTACATATCGAGAAACAAAGGTACCCACTACTTATACATCTGAAGACTCGCTTGTCGCACCATTGTTATTTTTTGTTTTTTATACAAGATATCTAACTTTGCACGGCGTGAGGTATTACAGATCAGATACAGAGAAAACCATTCATGCTACTCCAAAAGCCACCCCGCACCTGATGCAACTTCCTCAATACCAAACAAAGATATCTTTGTCCCTAAATTGTTCGTATCCAAGGCATGCAACTTTTCCAATAACTCGTATTGTCAGAATTTCATGGATAATATCACTCCTCCAGGGGAACTATCGACTAGACTTCCTTTCCGATGATATGGTGATGATGAGGTTGATGTGAATGCGACTCATAATGTGACCCTGTTATCCCGTTTAAAAAAGGGATTTGCAAAGACAGCCCACAGGCAGAGAGCACGGAAGTAGAATATGCCAAAGCCTTGGAGGAGAAATATATGGAACTGGCACGTGTAAAAGTGAACCTAGCACTAGCAGAGGCCACGCCAAGATGAATATGGACACCATCTACTCATTAACTGATGAGAAAACCAAACTGCTTGTTTTCTGGCTCAAGAACACGCAAAACTAGAGTCACAACTATGAGTGAATATCAGGATAAATATGGACACCATCCACTCACTATGGTGATGCAGTAGTGGCGGCTATGGCTTCCGGGGAAAGTACGTAATGAAGCGTGCTGCCAAGGATGGATTGCTAAACAAAAGCCTAGATCAGTTATCCTCATACGATCTTTTGGCACAAGAAAACCTAGATGCTGCCCTCCTAGAATTGAAGAAATGTGACCTTTCATTGATAAAGATGATAAACCAGACTAGGATTAGCCAATCAGTGTAATAATGGAGGGTCTCACACTAGCAAGACACCAAATGAAAGGTGCGGAGGAAGAACCCGACTACCACCTAAAGCCGGATGTCGCACAGCTGAAGGTACCCATTCTACCTCCTCCTCGTGATAATGTAATCCATTCAAAGTAGACAAAGAAGTATCTCTTCAGGAAGTATTGACTTTCCATACCAGACGTGCGGCAAGAAAGAGATGAATAAAGGAGAAAAATGAAATCATTGGTTTAGGCATGACACACCTACCTCGTTTTGATGGTGTGGCTGTCAGTGTGCCCACCATCTCGGTCCACGACGCTCGCATTCTCCGAGACATGGAGAAGGCACTAAATGAGCACACATATCTTCATCCAGTTCTTTACCGCACAAGTTGAAGAGGTCACGCTCCACCGGGGATTTGTTATAGGTGCTTAGCTGGATACTCTATCATGCGGCAAATGTATGCCAAAAACAATCTCTTTCAATATGTACACGATTGTATGTAACCTGTAATAGTTATAACCTAGGACCGTAGTCTAGATGGTACATTTGTCCCATATGAACACTTATGTTTATTTATATATATGACCGCAACCAAGATCACAATACATATTACGAATATCCGCTCTGCGAAAACCGTCGTATTTTGTTACGCGGCTTGGCCGTAGCATGTGTATATCCTAAGTCTTTATCCACAAATGTTCGCGGAATGCCAAAATTAGGTAGTCAGATTAAGTACACATCAGAAGGTCTATCCTGACTAACTCATGGGTTGAAACATGTCATTACGTGCGGGGTACCACTACTATCCTAAGTGGTATCAAATTATTGATAAAATGTTGCTAGATGTGCATAGTGTGTCTTTCGCATGTCCATTATGAAGTATGTGGCATGCATAACTTACTACAACGTCTTGATTGGTAAGGTGTCTAACAAGGATACGTGATTCGTGTTCGACGGGGTTCCATCCCTCTAATATGACAAGTTAAATTAGTAGGTTCACTCAATCCTCTTATTTCACATAGAAACGATAAGTACATGTACGCTGGTGGACCAAATATGAATATAATTGAATGACACCATTTAAAGAAACAATAATCACATAAGAGAAAGAGCTGCGGAACTAGCTAGGAACCGTGACGTTTTATTAATATTTGCAAGTTTTAAAATAAGATAACATAATGCATAATATAAAGAAAAGAAATACATGGATATTTTATTGGGAGGTGACTACAGCTAAAAGGTATCCATGCAGAGGCCATCGCCTTAAAGATAACTCCTTTGGAGGTCGCAGATGTTCCATGATTGGCCCGAGTCGAGGCCATTGATGAGCCTACAATTATGCATAGTCTCATCGTTCTAATCGGGCTTAAAATGCATAAAATATCATAAAGACCGTGCAAAAACCATTTGTATTTGTTCATTGTGTGTCTGTATGTTCGGATATCATGAATTCACCAAAAGATAACAAGAATCAAGCAAAAACGAACACGGGAAATGAAGCCGCATAAAAAACCGGACCCGAGCATTGATTTTCCACAAAAGTCCTTAAATTTTGAAGAATTTATAAGATTAGTCCCTCAAGAATTGAAGACTTATTGTAGGATTATGTAAATCTTGCTTATATTAGAGAAGGAGTAGAGATAGAAAGATGGTGAATCACACACACTTTTAGAGAGAGAGTATATTAGAAAACACACTTTTACTATGTGTTATTATGAGTGAACCACACCCTCTCCAACTAAGGAGAGGGTTTATATACCAAGCCTACGGGATGGGCTTGGGCTTATAACGTTGGGCCAGCCATACATGCATGGACCGGGCTTTTCCTTGTTTAATTAATATAAAGATACATTGACTACGAGCTACTAACTAATATATTGTCAGAGTGACCGGATCTTCCTAAATACGTAAAAACGTATTTCCAACAATCTCCCCTAAGGGAGGTCACTCCAAACAAGGGCGTTACCCGAGTTACAATAATAAAATAAACCTAGCATACTATGATTTTTTTGAGCTCGTAGTCTTCGTCTTTCTTTTCTTTTTCTTTTTTGGTGAATATGTTGATGTGATCTTTGATATCAATCTTGAGCATTTTTCTCTTGCTTTGATCTTGTGCATCACTTGTGATCTTCGCCTCTTTGTGACTTCATGTCCCACATACCTATACCTTTGTAAGTCTTGAAAGCTTCAGAGTTTGATACAGCGGAAGACTTGACTTTTAGGCTTTCTAGAATTTGTTAAAGTATTATGTGAAAAAAGTATAAGCATGCGGGGACGACTTCATCTTGGACTCCGCAGCGCCACTGTCTTCAAATGCCGCAATATAAGTAGACACGAACGAAATCACTTTGAACATTTCATTCTAATTCGGTAGCATTTTACCTCCGATCGATGAAGACCGTTGGACGATATATAAAATATCGTACTTGGGACATGTAGATTTAATTAAAAATCTCCTTGAAAAGATTTCGTGGGTAAACCCGTTCTCTTTACTCGACCGTCCAAAGCTGCATGCGGATGTAAAGAGTGAATCATTTGGATAAAATTATCCGCATGATTGAAGCTATCAATTCCGATTACTGGAACAAGTTTGATTCATTAAAGAATCGCACCATCGTTGCTTTCCAGTTTGTTGGAGCATAATTTGGCTGGGCCGGTTCGACGACTCTCCTGGTGCCGTTCGTCGTCTTCCGGGTCCTGAGTAATGCTGCAAACAAAGGTAAACGGGTTAGACGTGGACCCGAGGCCAGAGCCCCGGGGTCCACCTCCGACGATCAAGTTAGTATTCGGTCGATATATTGTATACGAGGTGTAGTTGTGAGAGATAACCTGATTTATAATGAGACCCCTACCCCTGTTTATATAGGCTTAGGGTTTCTTGTAGGATAAGTAAGGTGTGCGTGGGCCGTGGGCCTGTCGGGCCGAGCCCATTACCGACTGTACGTCGACATGTCCCCCCAGTCTAGTATGATATGGTCCATGATCATGTTAAGCTAGATCATTCGTGTATCATGCTCACTAAACAACCGCGTGTGGCTTGCTGCTAGGACATCCTCGTGGGTCGTCCGTAACATATGGCTCCACTCGTAATGGGCTACGTTTAGCGAAACGATGATGGTTTGGGATTGCGAATAGTGAGCATAGCCACTATACGTCATCATGTCCCCCCAGTCTAGTATGCGAGGTTGTCACCGAGGTTACTATACTTTACACCATATATGCTACCTGTAAGCATATCCACGTCGAAAGAAATGGGAAAACACGTATACGTAAGATGGGTGGTTGTGCTCGAATGCTTGGTTTCTCGTGATTAGACGGTAAGGATCCCGTAAGAAGAATGCGTGTTCTATAGCCGGGGTAACACTGGCATTGGCAAGATATCGTTCTTATCCATCTCTAAAGTGAGGATGATAAGAAGGTTTTGTTAAGGTGGAGGTGGAACCCGTATGCTGCATCGTGAACACTTGAAGGCGTACTTCTTATACCCACAAATGATGCAGCATAGTGCGAATATTGCATTCGGCATAAGGCCAACAGAACATTTACTTCTGTGGCAAGGGGATGCGGATGATACATCCGTCTTGTGGCCACGACATACGATAATGATTTCCAAAAAAATTGTCACAGTTTTTCCTGAAATAAACGTAGTTGATCAGGCTTCTCCTAATTAAGGTCCAACAATGCAAACTTTGGAAATTCACTCCGTAGTCGGGCCAAGTAATTCGTCGCGGAAGGCGTATTTCCACAGCAAAGATATGAGCCAATAGAAGGAGTACTTCCATGGCGAAAATAATGAACCAGTGGAAGGAGTACTTCCACAATGAAGGATAATGAGCCAACGGAAGAAGTACTTTCGTGGCGAAAATAATGAGCCGATGGAAGGATTACTTCCACGGCAAAGGATAATGAGCCAACGAAAGAAGTACTTTCGTGGCGAAAATAAGGAGCCGATGGAAGGAGTACTTCCACGACAAAGGATAATGAGCCAACGAAAGAAGTACTTTCGTGGGGAAAATAATGAACCAGTGGAAGGAGTCCTTCCATGGCGAAGGATAATGAGCCAAAGAAAGAAGTACTTTCGTGGCGAAAATAATGAACCGGTGGAAGGAGTCCTTCCACAGCGAAGGATAATGAGCCAACGAAATAAGTACTTTCGTGGCGAAAATAATGAGCAGATGGAAGGAGTACTTCCACGGAGAAAATAATGAGCACGTGGAAGAGATACTTCCACGGCGAAAATAATGAGCACGTGGAAGAGATACTTCCACGGCGAAAATAATGAGCACGTGGAAGAGTACTTCCACGGCGAAGGATAATGAGCACGTGGAAGAATACTTCCACGGCGAAGATAATAAGCACGTGGAAGAGATACTTCCACGGCGAAAATAATGAGCACGTGGAAGAATAATTCCACGGCGAAAGATAATGAGCACGTGGAAGAATACTTCCACGGCGAAGATAATAAGTACGTGGAAGAGATACTTCCACGGCGAAAATTATGAACCCGTGGAAGAGATACTTCCACGGAGAAGATAATAAGCACGTGGAAGAGATACTTCCACGGCGAAGATAATAAGAACGTGGAAGAGATACTTCCACAGCGAAAATAATGAACACGTGGAAGAGTACTTCCACGGCGAAGGATAATGAGCACGTGGAAGAATACTTCCACGCTGAAGATAATAAGCACGTGGAAGAGATACTTCCACGTCGAAAGAGAATGAGCACGTGGAAGAGATACTTCCACGACGAAAATAATGAGAACGTGGAAGAATACTTCCACGGCGAAAGATAATGAGCACGTGGAAGAATACTTCCACGGAGAAGATAATAAGCACGTGGAAGAGATACTTCCACGGCGAAAATAATGAGCACGTGGAAAAAATACTTCCACGGCAAAAATAATAAGCACGCGAAAGAATACTTTTCATGGCGAAAAATTATGAGCACGTGGAAGAATACCATCCACGGTGAAAATTATGAGCAGGTGGAAGAATACTTCCACGGCGAAGTTAATGAGCACGTGGAAGAATACTTCCACGGCGAATGATAATAAGCACGTGGAAGAATTCTTCCACGGCGAAGATAATGAGCACATGGAAGAGATACTTCCATGATGAAAATAATGAGCACGTGGAAGAGTACTTCCACGACGAAGGATAATGAGCACGTGGAAGAATACTTCCACGACGAATATAATAAGCACGTGGAAGAGATACTTCCACTTCGAAAGAGAATGAGCACGTGGAAGAGGACTTCCACGGAGAAGGATAATGAGCACGTGGAAGAATACTTCCACGACGAAGATAATAAACACGTGGAAGAGTACTTCCACGGTGAATGCTAATGAGCACGTGGAAGAGTACTTCCACGACGAATGATAATGAGCACGTGGAAGAGTAATTCCACGGTGCATGATAATGAGCACGTGGAAGAGTACTTCCACGGTGCATGAATAAGCCAACAGAAGAGATACTTCTGTGGCAAATAAATAAGCGCACAGAAGGAGTACTTCCGCGGAGAAGAAATAAGCCAATGGAAGAGATACTTTCATGGCAAAGAAATAAACCGGCAGAAGGCGGATTTATGTGGCAAAGGAATATATCCAAAGATATTTGCGTGTCATGCACGGAAATAGTGGTATTATTATACCCCGGTAACCCCCCAAGTTTAATGGTGCTACACTCAAATAGTATATTAAACTTAATCAATTATTAAAAAAATTACGACCACGTAGACCAGCGTGAATGGACGTACCATAGCTGCGTACAATAGATAGAAATTGGGTTCGAACGTGCGAACCAACGCGGATGGGTCTTGCCATAACCGCGAATTATCACATAGTATAAGACGTATCTTTACTATATTATGGGATGAGCTATGCCATTAGGTGCGGCGTACCGCTACTACCATAAGGACGGTCAAAGTTTTGACAACATTTTGTTAGACGTGCACAATGTGTCTTTTGCAAGTCCATCATGAGTCACGTGGTTCGCATAACTTACTACAACGTCTTGATATCAAGGTGTCTAACAATGATACATGATCCGCGGTCGTTGGGATTGCAACCCTCTTACACGACAAGTTGAATTATTAGGTTCACTCAATACTCTTATTCCGCATGGGAACGATAAGTACATTGATGTGACTCTAATTACACATCATATTTCCTCGTAAATCATGCTCAAAATGGTCAAATAATCATCATAAATGCCATATATATGCTTGTTTTGTCGTTTGTGCGTGTGCAGGTACGGGTATCAAGAAAATCACAAGAAATGAAGCCAAAGAGCCAAAACGGACACGAGAAATGAAGAAATGCACAAGACCGAAGCCGGAATTATATCTATCAAAATCGAATGGAATCAACTCGACAAAGTTTGAAGATTTTCAAGAAGTCAAAGTCAAAAACCGAGCCGAATTATTAAAAGATGAAAAAGATCGAGTTTGACGGTGCCTTTATCTTTTATTGGGCCGACCCGACATTACTTAAATGGGTCGGACCGACCCAATAATAAGTCACTTAGCCATTTAAAAGCTGATGGGCCTGTTATTAAAAGCCACAACCCGAATCTGATTTTTAAGAAAGAACAACTGAAGCCCAGCCCAACAAGGCTTGAATTTAGCCTGAGCCCCACAAGCCCAAGAGAAAAAGGTGAAGATCGGATCTGGAAGGAAGCTTAAAAGAGACGCATCTTCATTATTTTTTGTCTGTCCTTTTTAGTAGCATAGGTTTGATTTTTTTTCGATCTTTTATTTTCTTTCAGGTAGATTTAGGTTTACATAAGAGAACAAATTAGTGTCTTTCCTTCCAGTAGTTTCAGTTTAATATAGATTCGCTTCGCAGATTTGTTATTTTAGAAAAAGATGTTTTCGATTCAATTTATGATAGTTTGATTCTCGGTTTGGTTATATTGAAGATTCAGTTTCGGTTCATTAAATTTGTGTTTCTGTTTGATTCGGAGAAAGTTTGAGTTTCGATTGATGTTACTGGTCTCGGATTACTGAGATAGTTGAATAATATTTCTGGTTAAAGTCGAGTGATATATTCCGTTCTTCTAGTCGTTCGTTGAGGTTATTAATTTTGGAGTAGCCGTTTAGATCAGATAGGTTTTAGTTAATTCAGCGGGTGTTCAAGGTTTGATTTCATTAGTCGCAAGTTCGGTTTAAATTCAGCATTAGTTTCGTTTGGTTGAAGTTCTCGGATAGATGTATGCAGTTTTTGGTTTCAGTTTCGAGCTCGGTTCAAGGATAGCCTTGTTATTTAGTTTCGGTTCAATTTAGATTTTAAGTACCAAGTATAGCTTCAATATCAGTTTGCGGTTCAAGTTTCGATTCTAGTTTCTCGGTGTAGCTTCGATTTCAGGTTTCATAAATTTAGTTCAGGAAGTAGAGTTTAATAAGCTGCTGATAAGCTGCTGTTCCAGTTTTAATTCAGCAGATTAGCTTCTCGACAACGGTGGTCTGGAGTCAAGGTTATATTCTTTTCAAAATTTTCTATTTTTGGTTAAATACGTACTATGTTGGTTAGCAGTTGTAGCAGTGTGCATGATAGTTGATAAGTATGATTGTTAGTATACATTTTTAAAAACTTTTGTTTTGAGTGCATATCCATGTGAATTGATCAGTTAAGTGGTTAGGCTAGTTGTAAAAATTTCTTTACGTATTACTTTAAATTGTAGTAAAAGTGAACTAGGCGCACTAGCATATGAATCAGATTGGTAGTTTGGTTGATGTAGATGCTTTTTTTTGCTATTAGTTCTAAAAGTTCCTGTCTGATAGGATATTGGACTGATAAAGTCTATTAGGCCAGTCAAATATCTCATTTAGTTTTATGAATTTACTGATGTGGTCTGCTGGTAATCTGCTTGCTTTATGATCGGTTTAATTTGTGTTGGAAATACGTTTTTACGTATTTAGAAAGGATCGGTCACTCCAATGATATTGGGCTCGTGATCCTATATAGTCCATATAGCCCACATGTAGGGTGGGCTATATAAACCCCCTCCTAGCATGTTAGGAGGGGTTGGTCATTCACTTTACACACATTCAATCTAATACTTCATATTCTCTCCAACCTTTCTCTAGTTTCTCTCTCTACATCTTCATCTATCTTTCTATCTCTTTAGATAATCACAACACAAGGATAATCCAAGGATTACGAGGACCTACAAATGGTATCAAGAGCCTTGGTTTGATTGGTTTTGTTCTTGTGTTCTTGATTTTGTGTTTTGATAATCCATACCCTCGTCCAAATTTTTTTTTGTGTTTTTATGCTTTGATCTTGATACACGTTATCTAGTTACTTGTTGTAGTGATTTTGGTATCTTGGTTTTGGTTAAAAACACAAACTTTCATGGATCAATCGTTCAAAATTTCTTGGTTTTTCTTCATTCCGAAATTCAAGCAAAAACCACCATCCGAAAGTACAACTGAGAGGAATTTGATCGCAATAACCAGCTGGTTCCACTTTGCGATCACTGTATTACGATAACTTATTCCGACGTGACATTCCGATCTAACATTACGATCAGGGATTCCGACGGTTTTAAGGATTCTTGTGTCGTTACTCTGTCCATTTTATTTTAGCTACATTCCGATCTGGACTTTCCGATCTGGACATTCCGATAGTGATATTCCGATCTGGACATTCAGATAGTGTGACATTCCGATCTGGACTTTCCGATCTGGACATTAAGATAGTGTGACATTCCGATCAAACATTCCGATGGGTAATATTGCGATGGGTATTGCGATGGTTATTCCGATGGGTATTCCGACGGATTAAATTTGAGGATTCCGATACAGTGACAAATATTTCAAGATTTTTTTCGAAAACGTGTTTTTTAAAATCGTGTGTAATTTTGTCTTGGAATTTTTGGTTTATCGAGAACAATCATTAGGGGATTCTAACATTATTTCTCGACTTATACTCACAACAACAAACACAGTTACATTCTTTCATTGATCGATCGACAAGTAATCCTTACTTTCATTTATCATTGATTTTCAATGGATTCGTTGAACTCGACATCTCGAGAGGGAAACTTGCTTCTCATGCAAAACACAGCTAGAGAAAGTGGTATAACGTTCTTTTGACTACTCCAGTCTCATCTAGTGACCATTTCTTGGTTTCAAGGAGGAAGCGAATTTCTGACACTCTTCGGTCAAGATCGTTATATATTCATCGATTCCATATTCCTCAACTTGAACCAACTAGCTGAGCAACTTCACAAAGAAGACTTTAATCACTCTGCATCAGCATCTGCATATCAAGCTCTAGTGACACAACTTACGCACTTCTTCAAATTCAACATTTTTAAGTCTGACAATTCAGGGATATGTCAATCATTTCTTCAGTACACACAAAAGGAAATTAAAGAGTTTCGTGGTACATTGTTGAAATTAATGATATCAGTCTCATCTTTGATTTATGAAAGATCTCGACTTCAGCAAGAGTATGATAATGGAGTGCAAGAATCTACGATGCAGATGCAAGAGGAGAATGATCATACGGTTGAAAACTTGGGGCCTAAAGATTGCAAGAGCAAGGATTCGGGAGGAAAGCATGATACAAGCAGCATGTCAGGGATTGATGACACCATACTCGTATCTGACGAAGAGTCTACAAACACGGTACAAAGGAATGTGGTATATGATGTCTATGCCGATGAACCACCGCATGTTGCACATTCCGAACCTAATTATGACAAACATGGGATGGAAAAGGGTGATAGTTTTACCACTTCAGATTCATCCGATGTGAGTCAAAATAGGGGAGAAATTGTTCAGAACGCTATAGTTCATCATGATAAATGACTTATGACTGCTTCTCTAACCGATTCTGATTCCAAGATTAAAGAGCTTGAAACGATTTTAGCTCAGCAATCTAAAGCTCTTGAGGATGCCAAAATTGAAATTTCGAAGAAAACGGATAAATTTGAAAAGTATTTTGAAAAACTTGAAAATTCAAACATTGTTCTTGAAAGAAAATTAAATCAAAAAATTCAAGATTCTAATGCTGAAAAAGATAATTTTGTGAAACAAATTACTTTGCAAGAATCTAAGTTGGCATCCCAAGATAAATTGCTTAAAGAGAATGAGACTTTAAAGGCTCAAGTACAAGAAAAGGTCTTTGTTATAGCTGCGTTGAAAAACGAATTGAGAAAAACTAAAGGATCTAGTGTGGATACTAAGCTTGAAAAACCATCAATCTTGGGGAAACCGCCTCAAATTCAGTCTGTTAGACAACCGACTGCATTTAGATCTGAGCGACCAAAATCCTCGAGACCGCGGTTTGCCTCCCAAGTTGATATGGTTCATCTTCCTAGATCAGTCACTCCACTATCTAGGCCCAATGTGACTAAAACAACTTTTGCAAGACCTAATCACATGATTGCATCTAGCCTCCCTAGACATAGTCTAAAGAACACGTCTCGAACTAGTTCAAATGATGTTCGCCATAAATTTGGTCTAAGGGAAGCTATTCAGAAGACACAAGTAAGAGATAGGAATTTTAAACCTAGTCAGATGCCTTCTAGATTACCCAACACTGCTAACCATAGCATATCATATCCTAGGAGCATCAATCAATCATCTAGGAATTCTAGATCTTACTCGGACATTAAATATGCTACTTGTAAAACATGTAGGAAATGTGTCTTTAAAGCCAATCATGATTCTTGTGTCAAGAAATTACTTAATGAGGTGAACTCCCATGCTAGACTTAAATCCCAGTGGGTGGCTAAAATAAAACCCATGGGTAAAATGTGGCGCCTCACTGGTAGAACTTTCACTCTTATAGGAAACGAGTGCCCTCTAACTAGGATAGTCTCTGATTATACTAAGACTACTAGGGAGGAAATTGAAAAGGAGGATACATCACTTAAGCCTGAACTTAAGGTTTTCTATAAAAGGAAACGTTTGCCAGCTAAGACAAGTGAATCATCTCCTCAGGTCACCTCTAGCACAAGAAAAGAAAATTGTGAACCCCCACTTGTTTCTAAGATAGATATCGCTAACCCATATCAAAGCATGCAAATTCCAAATGAAAATGCAGGTACCAAAGAGGATGTTCCAAAAGAAAGAAGCGGTCCAATCATTGTATACCATTCAATTAAGGACACTCTCAGAGTTTGGTTGCTAAAGAAGCTGATATCTAAGAAACAAGTGTCTCAGGGGATTTCCAGTTAAGCTTATAGTGCATCAGGACTTATAGTCACATCACAGACTATAACTCAATCTTCAAAGAAAGGAAAGTTTATCGCGATGGTAAACTTATCCTAACAACGAGAAATTAATTTTTCTCGGGCATGAGCTTATATCAAAAACATTCCAAGTTTTTAAGCTCATGCACTATGGCTCACATTCAAATCACAGTCTGTGACCCAGACTTCAAAGAAAGGGAAGTTTATCTACGCAACGATAACTTACCCTCAAAACGAGAAATTAAATTTTCTCGGACACGAGCTTACATTTAAACTATTCAAAGGTTTTAAGCTCGTGTAAATAGCTCCTCGTTAAATGACAGACGATGCCCCGGACTTCAGAGACAGGGAAGTTTATCTACGCAACGATAACTTACCCTCTTAACAAGAAATTAAGTTTTCTTGGACACGAGCTTATCCTAAAACCATTCAAAGGTTTTAAGCTCGTGTATAAGGCTCATCATTAAATATCAGATGATGACCCGTTCTTCAAATAAAGGAAAGTTTATCGCCGATGATAAACTTATCCTTACAACGAGAAATTAATTTTTCTCGGGCATGAGCTAATAATAAAAACATTCGAAGTTTTTAAGCTCATGCATAATGACTTACAGTTAAATGTCAGACTGTAACTCGAACTTAAAATAAAGGAAAGTTTATCATTAATGATAACTTATCCTCATAACGAGAAATTCAATTTTCTCGGTCATGAGCTTGTCTTAAAACATTCGAAGTTTTAAGCTCAGAAAGGAAAGCGTATCTTTTAAATAAGAGAACTTTTCCTCATAACGAGAAATTAACCTTTCTCGGTCATGAGCTTTCCGTTAAAACAGTCAAAGTTTTCAAGCTCATGAAAACGATTTCTAAGTAAATGTCAGCTTATGACTCGTTCTTCAGTTAAAAGGAAAGTTTATCGACGATGATAAACTTATCCTTAACAACGGGAAGTTTACAACTTCTCGGACTTGAGCTCGTTTCGTAAGATATTCAACATCTTAAGCTCAAGTAATTGGTTTTCAAAACTTTGAACACAATTTTTCGAGAATTTCTCAAAAGGTTTTTTTTTCTAAATCTTTCAAAATTGTGTGTTCAAAAATGTTTTGATAAAAAGAGCATGTCTTCTGGAATCGATAATATTTACGAACCTAGAAATGTCACTCAATAATGACACGGGGTTGTAAATAAAGTTCGAGCAGAAGTTTAAATGTTTTAAAACATGCTCAAAATGGTTTGCTATTATTTCAGATAGTAACCCGCTTTTCATACTCAAGTCAAGCATTTCACCGGAAAGCTTTGACTCAACAACGGGAATTAATTTTCTCGGGCATGGTTTACTTTATAACCATGTAAGGGATTGTGTTTACGTAATAACACAATCTAACACGAATATATGTACGATTCAGTGCATTTATTTGTTAAAACAAGAGAAGTCTTGTTTTTATGAAGTTATCATCTCCACCAACCGTAGCAACTTACAATTGATATCTACATACTCGACGATGCGACTACTCAAACGGTGACTACAGCTCTTTCAATAGAACACGGGTCAACAATTGAGGGGGAGCAATTGTCCAGCATTCAGAATCCTTGATGCCGAGAGTGCCAAGTTCACATATTGGTGTCAAGACAACGATATCAATCATACACATGGAGTCAAGAGATAACTTCAGACGTGATGAGGCGACCAACATTCGTGAACAAGAACCATGTGCTTCTTTCATATGATGTTCTTCATCATTCAGGTCCAACCTCATAAATCGCTAATCTTGTGAATACATTATCATATATGATCTTTGCACGTGATAAATACCTTACACTTGTGTTTAAAAGGTATTTAATTTACGTTGCAAGTGCACCCTCATTAATTTGAGGGGGAGCTTGTGTAATTCATGAAGATAATCGGTTTTTCATTTTTCTTCCCAAATTTTCTTAAAATGCTATTAAATCAGTTGATATTAAAAACATCGATTGGGTTAATATTTTTAATATGGGGGAGAAAATGTGATCTAATATGGGATATTATCAAAAATGATTTGACTTAATGTGCTGGCTCATCCCGACATATGTGAAATGTTTTCGAATATCGCGGCATATGTTAAGGGGGAGCAAAATGGATTTGCATATCAAAATGGATTTTCATGGTGATATATACTTACCCAAAACCTATTTATTTCACGACGATGAAGATTGTGGTGACATAAGGATGGTAGGATAGGTTAAGTCCTATGATTCTTCCAGAACCGGAGGAATCTTCCCAAGGACATTCCATAGCTAGAAATAGTAGTCCTTAGGAAAGATGGAGAAAGATTGTGAACGTAGCTGAATGCCGACCAAGTACTTAAGTTAGCACTGGAACAATCACAACAAGGTGCTAGTGATGACGTATTGGTAAGCATTGAAGGGGTTGAAGAATGAAAAAGAATTGTAAAGATAAAGGGTGTAAAGAAAGAAGCCCTCCTTACAACCTTAGGCAGAAACCGGGTCAATACATATGCTATTGAGATCATTTTAATGATTCTTGATATTGAAGATAGACATCATGGACCCAGTGATGCAATGCACAACCCATCCCAGCTAACTCAGATATCTCTCAAAAGGTATTTGTTTTAATCACACGGAGACAACGCATTATCTATTGATTTATTCACTCCGAATAAATTGGTATTAAAAAGGTGGCACTCCTCTCCAGCCTCCGATCACTAAAATCCAAAATGCACGATCGAGTCTAGAGCCATTTGAGATCATCAAATATCTCATTAGGACACACTTTCATATTTCCTTGCTTCTTCACACACTGTGAAAAGTAAGAAAGATTTTAAGAGTCCTACGCAAAATCTTCATGATCTTGCCCGAACATCCGAGTAATACGAAAGTATTTACAATAAAGATGGAAATCCTTCTTGAGCGAATATCAAAAAGCTCATGGTAGGTGACTTGTGCGATTCTTTATGAATCAAACTTGTGATAACTAGAAAGCAACAGCTGTTTAATTCTTAACTGAACTTAAACACGTTCCAGGCCTCTACGCAATATCTTAGTGATCTTGCCAGAACACTCAGAGTGATACCTTAGTGTTCACAGTGATGAGTGGAAATCCTTCTAGTGTTAACCTCAAATAGCACTTGGTAGGTAACTTGCAATATTCTATACGAATCAAGCTCGTGACAACTGGAAAGCAACGATGGTGCGGTTCTTAATTGAATTTCACTTGTTCCAGGAACATGAATTGATGGCTTCAAATCATGCGGATGTTATTATGTAAATGATTCACTCTTTATGTTCGCAGTCAGCTTTGGACGGTCGAATAAAGAGAACGGGTTTACCCGCGAAATCCTGTCAGGAAGTTACTTAATTGAAACTATCCGTCACAGGTACGATATCTAATATCGTCCAACGGTCTTCACCGACCGGAGGTAAAATGCTACCGATTTAGAATGAAATGTTCAAAGCCATTTCGTTCGTGTCTACTTATGTTGCGGCATTTGAAGACAGTGGCGTTGCGGAATCCGAGAAGAAGTCGTCCCCGCATGCTTATACTTTATGCACTTAATACCTCATCTAATTTCAGAAAGCCTAAAAGTTAAGTCTTCCGCTGTATCGAACTCTGAAGCTTTCAAGAATTACGAAGGTATAAGTATGTGGGACATGGCGTCACGAAGAGGAGAAGATCACATGTGAAGGATGCACGAGATCAAGACAAGAGATTAATGCTCAAGACTGATATCAAAGATCTCATCAATCATATTCACAAGAACAAGATCGAAGACTCAAGCATAGTATGCTAGGTTTAAGATTTTGTAAAATGGTGTGACCTTCCTTTGGGGGAGATTGTTGGAAATACGTTTTTCCAAAGAAAGTCTCGGTCACATCATTATTAGCATAGATCACGAGCTATAGACTATTTAGGACATTGTAACTTGGAGTGACCTCCCTTAGGGGGAGATTGTTGGAAATACGTTTTTACGTATTTAGAAAGGATCGGTCACTCCAATGATATTGGGCTCGTGATCCTATATAGTCCATATAGCCCACATGTAGGGTGAGCTATATAAACCCCCTCCTAGCATGTTAGGAGGGGTTGGTCATTCACTTTACACACATTCAATCTAATACTTCATATTCTCTCCAACCTTTCTCTAGTTTCTCTCTCTACATCTTCATCTATCTTTCTATCGCTTTAGATAATCACAACACAAGGATAATCCAAGGATTACGAGGACCTACAATTTGTTAGTTTTTACTTGATATTTGTTGTAGTTTCGTGAATTGATTCTACTAGTTAGCTTTGGATAATTTATGCATTTTTTTAACCAAAGTTTGGCTATAATTTTTTTGGTAAGATTTAATTCAGTCACTTTGGAGTAACATCTTATATAATAGAAATTGTAATAAACCAAGAGTAGTTTTGTTGAAAAGTCAGAAGAATTAATCGACTTGAAGATTTCTGTTGCAAAAGTCAAATAGGGTTGTTGGGCTTACTTGCCTCTTGGCCTGCGAGTAGTAAAAGAAAAGCAAGATGCATAGGATTGTTCTTTCCAAAATTACTAGTAAGCATAACATTAGGTAATTAGTCAAAACATTAGTCAAAGTTTTAAAAATTTAGATTTCAACTTTTTTTAACTAAAAATATTTTCAAGTTTTAATAAAAATAAAAATAGTTATAATAAAGAAATAAATAAAAAAATATAAAAAGTATACAAGTTAGTTTTTACATTTTTAGAATAAATTTGGCATTTACATTTTAGAATAATTTTGCATTTACGTTTTTGGTATTATAGTATTTTGTAAATTTACTTGTCATTTTCATTTAGCAATTCTCGTTTACATGTACTTGCGCATTTTATATTTTTTTTTGTGATTTAAATTGTCGTAATTGCACCTTGTTTTTACAATAGTACGTATTATATACTTCAGTTATTTTTACATTTTTACATGCTTTTTGCCAAGTAGTATAAACACCAAAAATAGCCTTTTATTAACCAAAAACAAATAAAGTCTTAACGATAAAAAGTAAAATCAATTCGACACGATTTGAGGGAAAACGATATACACTAAAAAGGTACATTAAAATGGCGCCGCTGCCGGTTCGTGCTCGTTACGATTGACGATTTTTCGTGAGGCGATTTGGATTTTGGGATTCGTTCGATTTTGAACGTTATTTTTGTTGTTAAAAAAAATGTTATAAAATCAATAAAAACAAAAAATATGTTCTTATTTATATTCTTTTCTTTATTACTATATATTCCCTTTAAAAAAAATTTAATTAAAAAAAATATTTTTTCTTTTAGATTTTATTTTTCTTTAACTATATATTATAATATTTTCTAAAAAAAAAATAATCACAAAAGCATTTCTTGCCTAAGATTTGCAACAAAAAAAAAATCAAATAAAAAAAATAAAATAATAATACTTTTCCTAAAGTATTACATCAAAAAAATCTACGTATATATATATATTTTCTATCTTGGTTTCTTCTTTGTTTTTACGTACATATTCTATTCTCTTTTATAAAAAAAAAATATCGTGACGAGTCAAGCCGATCCCGAGTATCGTGCTTTTGACATGGCTGTGGATGATCGATCGATATTGGAGCAGTTGCAGTTTCATGACGAGGGATGTCTCGAGAGTGCGATTGTGATACCGGATATCGAGGATAATTATTTTGAGCTTAATCCGGATTTGATTAAGTTGATATCCGGTCGTCCATTTTACGGATTTGAGGACGACGATCCTTACACTCATATCCGTCATTTTCGTTCATACGCCAATACCGTCAAATACACCAATGTGACACAAGACATTATCTATTTACACCTTTTTCCTTTCTCCCTCGATGGAGCAGCCCGACTTTGGCTAGAAAAGGAACCACCACGATCTATTTTCACATGGGCTAATCTTGAGTCAAAATTCTTAAGTCAATTTTACCCTTATGCTAAAACGAGAAAAATTCGGTTGGAAATAACTAATTTTGAAGAATCTAATACTGAAACGTTTACCGAGGCTTGGGGAAAGATTTAAGGATTTAGTGCGTAGTTGTCCTCATCATGGATTTTCCGCCTTGCATTTGATTGATTCGTTTTATCACGGGTTGACCCAATACGATCAAGATTCTCTTAACACGGCTGCAGGCGGAAATCTTTACTCTCGGAGTACTAGTGAGGCTTTAATGATTATTGAGAACAAGTCTCAAGTATGGAGCAAGGCCGAAGTATCCGGTAACACGGTTATCATTAGGAGTGGCCCTCTTTTTTTCATATACTCCGAGAGTTAGTGATGAGCCATGTGTTGATTCAGATGACCCCATTTTTGATGATTCTTCTAGTCCCCTTTCTCATGTGACTAGTGAGTCTTCTCCTCAGGATTTTGAGGAAGAAGTAGTTATTGAGCGACTCACGGTTGAGTTGACTCCCGACCCACCACAAATTAATGAAGGGTGTTATGGGGATTTTCAAAATCAAGGCTTTCTAATTCAAAAAGATTTTCAAAATCATAACAATTTTCAAAGTAATAATCAAGGGGATTTTCAAATTGAACCTTCACAAATGGATGAAATTGTTGAAATATTTGAGAAACAAAAGAGGATGATAAATGACCTTCATGAACAAAACCAAAGTCTTAAATATCAACTTTTTGAAGCTTTGAGAGCTCAATTTGAGGCTAACACCACTACTAGTAGTGATGTTCCCACTGTGGACCCTTCTATCTCTCCGCCAATAAAGGAGAGACAAGGCCTGGCGATTATCATGATTTTTACTCCCCCTCCGGTGTTGACACCCACAGATACATTTAGCTCTCCCACTTCCTCGTCTTGTGAGGAAATTCCCGAGATTATACTTGAGCCTACATTTGACCCCATTCCTTTTATGACTCATTCACCTACTCCTCCAAATGATACTACTCCTCATAGTAGTTCTCCGGATATGGATGTGTTATCTTATGATTCCGACTATACTTTTAATTCTTCATCAGGATCGGATGAGGATGACTCACCTATTTTGTAAAACCCGAATTTTGAAAAACATGATAAGGATAATAATGATTTTTTGGATCCTTTACTCCTTAGTGATGATGGTTTTCATATTCCCGAGATCGATGAGTTTCTTGATATTGATACACCCGTGGAGTACATATCCGGGTATTTTGATGTGGAGGGAGATATACTTTTTTTAGAGGATTTATTACACGATGACACTATACCTTCTATCCCTCCTGACCCACCCATTCATGATGCTAAAGAGAACAAAGACCCGGGGTTCCCACTATTAGTGTTCTGACACCCACTTTTTCACCCCCGACGTCTCTTGTTGATTTCACATTTGAGGGTGATTCTTGTATGGTTGACACTGAGTTGTCTTGCTATTTTCCCATAAAGGGAACGGTATTTGATCCGGGTATACACATTTTTGAGCAATCTCAGTATCTTAATGATGAAATTAAAAGAAAATTTTTTGAAAAATTGGGATCATTACCTTCTTACTATACCCTTAATTGTAAGAAACTTTTGCTTAAAGGAAACCCATCTTTCTTATACTTATTTGCTATTGCCACCTCAAGGTCTATTTCTTTTAGAGATGGAAACCATATATTTGACCCGGGTGGAATTTTATGGGGTTTTCCTTATTTGGGAGGTTATTTCACTTTATCATGGATAGTTTTTCTTTTACGGGTAAATGTTTTTCTCTCCATGATCGTTTCCCCAAGGACAATTTAATTCGGGGATCGATTCAAACTCATGACTCGGTTACCAAAAACGAGGTGCCTCGTGGGGGAGATTCCCATGCTTATCATTCTATTTTCTTTCTTATTTCTAATGTCAAGGGCTTGTGCCTTTTCATTTGTTTCTCGTGTTTCGTTTGTGATGTGATTTTAGGTTTCTCATATATCGCCGACTCTCGTGTTTGTTTTCATCACGTATCACTCGAGTTTCGATCCTTCATTTGAGACATCCGATATTCGATGATTATATCCTTTACTAACGCTTATTTTTATTGGCATAGTTAATAAACGGCTTTTAATTATTTTCGTCATACCCTTTCCATGTTAGGATTTTGCATTCGACTCTTCGTCTCTAGTAGGCGGGTATTATACCCTTCGATTGAAACATTAAGGCCAATGTTTAGTTTTAGTATGGGGGTATCTATCGATATGCTTTTCCTTTTGTTCGTTGTCTTCACGTACTCTGTTTTTCAAAAATTTACTTAAAATTACATAAATTAAAAAAAAATAAAAATAAAATAAGGGTAAAATTTATTTTAATAAGTGTTTTTGACACGAATGTAAGCTTTCCGTTGGTGAAAATAAGAATAGTTTTTGACTCGACCGGTTTTTACCTTAGCTCATTCCTTAACAATGTATGACCTTAATTGGTTTATTTGGCTAAGCATCCATGAGTCTCATTACTTGAGATTTTAAATTGTGGAGAACGAGAGATGATAGAGTTGATAATAAGTTTAAAGGTTAATTCTTCCTTATATGAGTTTTTGTGGCTCTTTCTCCCCGCTTGTATATTTAATTGCGTAATAAATGAGGATTTTTGCGGTGTAGATTCGATATTTCAGCTCTTAACCGACTCTTTTATTTCCCTTGTAATTAAAGCATGAACATATTAAGGGTGCCAGCGTCGTGGACTTCCGACTAAGGTGGCTCATAACCACTAAGTAGGAGGTATTCAGACCATGGGATTACGGAATTTGGCCTACTATATATATCATAAAAAGAAGAATAAGATTAAAACATGATCTCAAGGAGCCTTCGGGTGTGGGACATGTAGCACGAGCCTTGTCATTAGATCCTTAGGGTGTATGGCATGGTAAGTGTTTAATAAAAATTGCTTCATCATTATTTCAAGGAGCCTTAGGGTGTGGAGTGATGATGAATGTCAATTCCCTTGTTTATGGTTCAAGGAGCCTTAGGGTGTGGATCATAGATAAGGAGCACTTTTACATCTTAAAGAGCTTAAGGGTATATGATGTAAATTTTCTAACTCCATTATAAAGTCAAAATGACTTTGGAGGAATAAATAATAAGTAGTACTATTGGCCCAATTTCGAATCCGGGAATTTATTCCCTAAATCGTGTTAAGATGTGGGCTTTCTTTAGTGACAACGGTTTTTGAGGTTGAGGTTAGGTTCTAAGTGTTGGGTTTACACCGTTTTGCCTTCATTTTTGGATTAACAATTATTAAATAAGTCAAATGAGCCTACGGGTGAATGACAATGTTTAAAATCTAGAGATATAACTTAGGAATAATGGAGAAGGAGTTTTACACAAATTACTTATATAAGTGGTCTTAACACGAGAACTTATTGTTAACAATGATCTTGTTTTTAAGCTTGGCATGGAAAGAGTGAAAAGTCGAAGACGATGAACCTATTCAAATTTTGTGATCCTAAAAGTTATTTTCAAATAATGAAAGCGATACATTATGTCATTTACACATTAAATATTAATAAATTGAATAAATGCTTTTAATAAATGAAAAACGGAGTTGCTTTATACTTTATTCTAGCATTGCGTGAGGACACGACAATGGTTTAGTAGGGGGGTGTGATGTGACTCTAATTACACATCATATTTCCTCGTAAATCATGCTCAAAATGGTCAAATAATCATCATAAATGCCATATATATGCTTGTTTTGTCGTTTGTGCGTGTGCAGGTACGGGTATCAAGAAAATCACAAGATATGAAGCCAAAGAGCCAAAACGGACACGAGAAATGAAGAAATGCACAAGACCGAAGCCGGAATTATATCTATCAAAATCGAATGGAATCAACTCGACAAAGTTTGAAGATTTTCAAGAAGTCAAAGTCAAAACCCGAGCCGAATTATTAAAAGATGACAAAGATCGAGTTTGACGGTGCCTTTATCTTTTATTGGGCCGACCCGACATTACTTAAATGGGTCGAACCGACCCAATAATAAGTCATTTAGCCACTTAAAAGCTGATGGGCCTGTTATTAAAAGCCACAACCCGAATCTGATTTTTAAGAAAAAACAACTGAAGCCCAGCCCAACAAGGCTTGAATTCAGCCCGAGCCCCACAAGCCCAAGAGAAAAAGGTGAATATGGGATCTGGGAGGAAGCTTAAAAGAGACGCATCTTCATTATTTTTGTCTGTCCTTTTTAGTAGCATAGGTTTCATTTTTTTTCGATCTTTTATTTTCTTTCTGGTAGATTTAGGTTTACATAAGAGAACAAATTAGTGTCTTTCATTCCAGTAGTTTCAGTTTAATATAGATTCGCTTCGCAGATTTGTTATTTCAGAAAAAAGATGTTTTCGATTCAGTTTATGATAGTTTGATTCTCGTTTGGTTATATTGAAGATTCAGTTTCGGTTCTTCTGTTTGATTCGGAGAAAGTTTGAGTTTCGATTGATGTTACTGGTCTCGGATTACTGAGATAGTTGAATAATATTTCTGGTTAAAGTCGAGTGATATATTCCGTTCTTCTAGTCGTTCGTTGAGGTTATTAATTTTGGAGTAGCCGTTTAGATCAGATAGGTTTTAGTTAATTCAGCGAGTGTTCAAGGTTTGATTTCATTAGTCGCAAGTTCGGTTTAAATTCATCATTAGTTTCGTTTGGTTGAAGTTCTCGGATAGATGTATGCAGTTTTTGGTTTCAGTTTCGAGCTCGGTTCAAGGATAGCCTTGTTATTTAGTTTCGGTTCAATTTAGATTTTAAGTACCAAGTATAGCTTCAATATCAGTTTGCGGTTCAAGTTTCGATTCTAGTTTCTCGGTGTAGCTTTGATTTCAGGTTTCATAAATTCAGTTCAGGAAGTAGAGTTTAATAAGCTGCTGATAAGCTGCTGTTCCAGTTTTAATTCAGCAGATTAGCTTCTCGACAACGGTGGCCTGGAGTCAAGGTTATATTCTTTTCAAATTTTGCAATTTTTGGTTAAATACGTACTATGTTAGTTAGCAGTTGTAGCAGTGTGCATGATAGTTGATAAGTATGATTGTTAGTATACATTTTTAAAAACTTTTGTTTTGAGTGCATATCAGTTAAGTGGTTAGGCTAGTTGTAAAAAATTCTTTGCATATTACTTTAAATTGTACTAAAAGTGAACTAGGCGCACTAGCATATGAATCAGATTGGTAGTTTGGTTGATGTAGATGCTTTTTTTTTGCTATTAGTTTTAAAAGTTCTTGTCTGATAGGATATTGGACTGATAAAGTCTATTAGGCCAGTCAAATATCTCATTTAGTTTTATGCATTTACTAATGTAGTCTGCTGGTAATCTGCTTGCTTTATGATCGGTTTAATTTGTTACTTTTTACCATATATTTGTTGTAGTTTTGTGAATTGATTCTACTAGTTAGCTTTGGATAATTTCTGCATTTTTTTAACCAGAGTTTGGCTATAATTTTTTTGGTAAGATTTAATTCAGTCACTTTGGAGTAACATCTGATATAATAGCAATTGCAGTAAACCAAGAGTAGTTTTGTTGAAAAGTCAGAAGAACTAATCGACTTGAAGATTTCTGTTGCAAAAGTCAAATAGGGTTGTTGGGCTTACTTGCCTCTTGGCCTGCGAGTAGTAAAAGAAAAGCAAGCTGCATAGGATTGTTCTTTCCAAAATTACTAGTAAGCATAACATTAGGTAATTAGTCAAAACATTAGTCAAAGTTTTAAAAATTTAGATTTCAACTTTTTTCTAACTAAAATCATTTTCAAGTTTTAATAAAAATAAAAATAGTTATAATAAAAAAATAAATAAAAAAATATAAAAGTATACAAGTTAGTTTTTACATTTTTAGAATAAATTTGGCATTTACATTTTAGAATAATTTTGCATTTACGTTTTTGGTATTATAGTATTTTGTAAATTTACTTGTCATTTTCATTTAGCAATTCTCGTTTACATGTACTTGCGCATTTTATATTTTTTTTGTGATTTAAATTGTCGTAATTTGCACCTTGTTTTTACAATAGTACGTATTATATACTTCAGTTATTTTTACATTTTTACATGCTTTTTGCCAAGTAGTATAAATACCAAAAATAGCCTTTTATTAACCAAAAACAAATAAAGTCTTAACGATAAAAAGTAAAATCAATTCTACACGATTTGAGGAAAAAGGATATAAACTAAAAAAGGTACATTATACATGTACGCCCGGAGGCAGAAGATATCCGAGTGTACGGACTAGCACGGATGGACGTACCATGACCACGAATGATAAACATATTATTTAAAAAATATATGTAATATATCTTCCTGATTTAAAAGATATATATAAAAAAAATATGGGAATATATCCTAAAGAAATTTAAAACATAAATAATATCCTTTATTAATATAAACAATATTCCCGAACATGCGGATTAATGACGGAAGAGGCGGCTCATGACCTGGTGAAAAATAAAATATGACCGAACATATAGATAAGCACGACTGGACATACCATGGCCGCGGATAAAAAATAAAAATAATTGTTGAATATGCAGATGAGTACGGATGGACAAGCCATGACCGCGAATTAAAAGGTCAGCCCGCGACACGATATTAGCAGGTCGGACCGCGATATGTATTAAAAAGTATAATAATCAAATTAAAAGATATATGTAATATCTCTTTTACGAATTAAATGATATACGTAATATCCTTTATTACTATATATCGATAATATATTTATTTTTTAGAAGATATCTCTACCAAATTTAAAATTGTGAAACAAAAGACCATACCTTAAAAAGTATAATAAATATCGAATATTTTGATTGAATAAATCAAAGTTTTACATCATCATACGCTGGTCCATCATCATACGCTGATACAAAAGTTGTGAAATAAAGGATAACCATCATCATACGCGGCTATTGCGTTAGATGCATATGATCAAAATTGTGAAACAAAGGACGAATGGGGCAACCACGTTTGGTCCATCATCATACGCTGTGTTGTATTTGCTACATAGTATAGCTTTTGACGCATTATTAAAAATTAAATATCGATTTTTTTATGTTCAGTGAATTAAGTTTTCGCGCATGACAGAATTATGATGACAAAAATAAAAAAATACCATGGTTTTAGAGTTACCGATTTTGGATATGAACTTTGCTTTTCTATAGTGTGAGACCACGAAACATAGTTTAGTCAGGGTCCCACGGATGGCGCCAACTTGTTGGAGCATAATTTGGCTGTGCCGGTTCGACGACTCTCCTGGGGCCGTTCGTCGTCTTCCGGGTCCTGAGTAATGTTGCAAACAAAGGTAAACCGGTTAGACGTGAACCCGAGGCCGGAGCCCTGGGGTCCACCTCCGACGGTCAAGTTAGTATTCGATCGATATATTGTATATGAGGTGTAGTTGTGAGAGATAACCTGATTTATAATGAGACCCCTACCCTTATTTATATAGGCTTAGGGTTTCTTGTAGGATAAGTAAGGTGTGTGCGGGTCGTGGGCCAGTCGGGCCGAGCCCCTACCGACTGTACGTCAACACAGTTTGTTACGTGCTTGATTCATATTGAATCTTGCAAGTTACCTACCAAGAGCTTTTTGATGTTCGCTCAAGAAGGATTTCCATCTTCATCGTAAATACTCAGATGTTCAGGCAAGATCATGAAGATTTTGCGTAGGACTCTTAATATCGTTCTTACTTTTCACGGTGTGTGAAGAAGCAAGGAAATATGGAAGTGTGTCCTAATGAGATATTTGATGATCTCAAATGGCTCTAGACTTAATCATGCACTTTGGATTTTTAGTGATCGAAGGCTGGAGAGGAGTGCCACCATTTTAATACCAATTTATTCGGAGTGAATAAATCGATAAATAACGTGTTGATCTCCGTGTGATTAAAACAAATAACTTTTGAGAGATATCTGAGTAGTTGAGATGGGTTGTGCAATACATCACTGGGTCAATGATGTGTATCTTCGATAACATATGAGTTGACCCGGTTTCTGCCTAAGGCTGTAAGGAGGGCTTCTTTCTTTTCACCCTTTATCATTACAATTCTTTTTCATTCTTCAACCCCTTCAATGCTTACCAATACGTCATAACTAGCACCTTGTTGTGATTGTTCCTGTGCTAACTTAAGTACTTGGTCGGCATTCAGCTACGTTCACAAACTTTCTCCATCTTTCCTAAGGACTACTATTTCTAGCTATGGAATGTCCTTGGGAAGATTCCTCCGGTTTTGGAAGAATCATTGGACTTAACCTGTCCTACCATCCTTATGTCACCACAATCTTCATCGTCGTGAAATAAATGGGTTGTGGCTAAGTATAAATCACCATGAAATCCATTTTGATATAGCAAATCCATTTTGCTCTCCCTTAACATATTCCACGATATTCGAAAACATTTCACACATGTAGGGATGAGCAATCACGTTAAGTCAAACCATTTGTGATTAATCCTTTCCCATATTATATCACATTTTCTCCCCTATATTAAAAATATTAATGATGAGACTGCTTTTATACATAGTCTCATCGTCCAAAAAGGGCTTAAAATGCATCAAATATCATCAAAATACCCATATATATGCTTGTTTTTGTTGCTTGTGTATTTTAGGTACGGATATTGAGAAAATGACAAAAGATCACAAGAATCATGCAAAAACGAACACGGGAAACGAAGCCGCATAATGAACCAAGCCCTAGTATTGATTTTCCTAAGAAAAACCCTTGAAGATTTGAAGAATTATGAAGAAGGGTCCTCCAATATGGAAGAATTGACACTTTATACCCTTGTATCCTCATAATTACAAGTTTGGTCCCTAAAGTTTGTCAAAATTACAAAAAGGGCCCTCCACTTTGAAGATTTGACAAGTTTAGCCCCTCAACAAAGCTAAATTATCAAGCATTATCCTCCATAAAGTCAAATATATCATGAAGTCCTTCAAAGTACAAGAAATTACAAGTTTGGTCCTTTGAAAATCCCAAAATTACCAAAAGGACCCTTGACTTTCAACAATTGGCAAGAATGGTCCCTCATCAAACAAGACTTGGCAACTTCAGTCCTCCAAAATATCAAATATGCAAGTCAAGACCATTATCCATCAACAAAATGCCAAAACAGCCCTTCAAGTATCACAAAATGGCAAGAAATACCCCTGAAAATACTTTGGAAAAGTATTTGGGGCAAAAGTGTGAAAACTGAAAGTTTGATTACAAAGGAAATTCAGCTTTGGGGTTTAAATCTGCAAATGACAAGAGAAGGAAAGAAAGAAGGTTAAATATGGCCAGACAACATTGTTACCTAGACCAACCAGAAGCTGCCACCTCACCCCACTCACCACTTCAACCAATCACACTCCACCATTTTGCCATGTCACCTTCCACTCACACCGGATTAACAAACTTATTTAATTAAGTTTAAAACTGGCGCCCTAACATGTTTTTAAACATGTTTTAACCCAAAACAGGATCAAACACACAACTATTCATGTGATGAACACAATTGGGTATTTTTAATCCTATTATAATTAATCCTTAATATGGTGTAGATTTATGATTAAGGGTCTTGTTAACACATCCCAAACCTTAAACATGACACCCCACCAACCCACATGCTACATGGGACCTTCCCTGCTACGTTTTGGAAGAAGAAGACAAGAGAGGGACAGTCATCCAACGTCCCACATTGTGCTTACTTTCTAAGCTTCACACAAACCCTTTGATCACATTTTCACATGCCAACTCATGCAAACAGCCAAGAATCCGTCACATGATTCCAAGATATTCAAACTCCACAAGGGCATTTTTGGGACTTCAAGCATTAGGGTTTAGTATTTTTTATCTGTTCCTAGTTCACATGTAAGGCTCTATATAAAGCCATAGGGTCTCATTTTCAGAACTGCTTTTGGTTTTTCCTTGTTCAAACACTTGTAAATCCTCTTTTCAGTTTAATGAAATTGTGTTAAGTGTGTTGAAGAAAGACCAAGTGCCATCTTATTTTATGCTTGTTTATGTTATTTGTTCACTGAATTTGACTCTCAAAACCAGTTTTTAAGGAGAGTGCAAAAGTTTGCATTTTTCCTCCAAGCTTGATATTTTGCTAAGTTCTTGTTTAAACCTTGGAATTCTTGGGTTATAGGGCTGATCATAGCATCCTAATTGTGATATTAAGGTGTGGTGAGACTTATAACTTGGGGACAATCAAGTGTGGGGTAACAAGGTTGCATTAATCTAGGCTTTTTAAGTTTCTGATTTTGATATTGTGCTACTTACCTTGTTGAATCTTAACAGGGTTGTTTGTGGAAACTTGTGCTTGTTCTAGCTAGCACATAAGCTCATAAATTCGTGGGTGTGGATGTACATCCATGAGGTTTGTCTTTAAACCTTGAAAATCTGATAAAAATTGGATTTTTTGTGGATTTGTGCTATACTGTAGTTCTTGTTGATTTCTTGGCTTAAACCTGCTTAGTCTTGCATGATAATGTTGTTTATATGCTAGATTGATCATTTGGTAAACTGAATCTTGCTTTTGATTTGAAAAACTTGGTTTTGAAAAGTTAAAAGGGTGTTTGGGTCTACCTGTTTAAGCTTAAATCTTGTTATTGTGTTGTGGAAAGTTTGTGTTTGTGTTTTATATCTGATATATGCTTGGTTGAGGGTGTTTTGCTGCAAGTTTTTGGGTTTGAAACCTTGAATCAAACAATCTGTTATAAAATCTTTGTTATTGCCTGTTTTGACCTAGGATTTTGGGAACACTTAGGGTGTATGCATGCTTAGGGCTAAAAGTGGTTTAAACAAAGTCATTGTAACCTGTTTGAGAGATTTAAGGTGTTGAATCTGGCTTGTGTGTCAAATACTGCATGTGTTAGTGTTCATCAGTAACATTCATCAGCTTAGATCTTGCTTAATTCTTTGAATCATTACATGAAACTTGTTTAGACTTGTTAATTTGAGTTTAATATAGCTTTTGTATGCATTTGGTGGAATTTGGCTGGCTGAATTGTGCTCTAAGTGCTTTTTGAACCTAAGCTGCTTATTGTTTCATGTTTGTGCTAGCTCTGGTACTTTATTGATTAAACTGTATCAATTGGGTGATTGTGTTTGTGATCTTTTGATTGTTATTGACTCCTTTTGCTCCAAAGATCATTTGGGTGTCTTTGTGTAATCTGAATCTCAAAAAAGATCACTAAAGACAAAAGGTCAAACAAGTCAAGCAGTGGAAAAAGTTTCCACTGCTCAACACCCAAAACTAGCCCCTGCTAGTGTTAAATTGAACTAAGCTTATCAATAAGCTATTTTAGCTTATCCAGACTTGCAACAACTAATTTTTTGTGATAGATCTTCATTATTTGACCCATTTGATTAGATTGGAGCTTATTGGACTTTGAATTTGACTTTTGCTAGAAAACCAACTTATTTGACTTTTACATAAGTGCTTATTTGCTTTTTCCAGCTTATTGAGTCAACTCATTTGAAAACTCTTTGTTAATTTTGCTTAATTAAGTCATTTGAAAGCTTTAGAAACTTGAATCAGCTTTTGGGGTGGCCTAGAACTCAAAAACGACTATTTTGTCGTTTTCTGTAGATTGCTTATTGCATTTTCAGGCTTATTCCTTGGGCTTATTTCAAATTTCTTTTTACAGAAGTCTTATTTAGGACAAAAGAAGCTTGTGTGTCTAATTTCAGCTTATGGCATTGGCTTATAGCTTAATGGGCCAAAAAGCCCATTAAGAATAAGCTGTTTGGTATAAGCAAGCTTATTTCACACTTTCAGCTTTTGGGCCTTTGGAAAAAGTTGTTTAAAATCAAATTTTGAGTCAAGTAGTGCTTTTTGGGCTTATTTTGGACACTTTTTTATATTGGGCTCAAATTTGGCCCAATAAGGATCTGTTTTGGGTTTAGCCCATTTTCTAGGCCCATTAAGGGTATTTAGGTAATTTCACTTCCATTTATGTGTTATTTAGGATAAATTAAGCTAGTTTGCAACTTTTTAGAATTTTTTATGATTTTTGGATTTTTAATAATGTTTTAATATTATTTTATTGTTAAAAATTAAAAGTCTGATTTTCTAAGTTTTTATATTTTTCCTAGATTTTAGACACTTAATTAGGAATTTTGCAACTTTCCAAATATTTTTAGAGTCTTTTAATTATTTTCTAGATATAATTTAAGTTTTAATTGATTTTAATAGTTTTTAGTTGATTAAAAATAGTTTTTAGTAGTTTTAAAAATTTTGAAAAATACTTTTTAGCTTAATTAGGATATTTTAAAGGTTTACAAACTTTAAGATCTTGTTTTGGACTTTTTAATAGTTAATATTGATTTTTAGGGCTTTAATTAGCATTAAAAAGTCATTATTTAATTAATTAAAAGGTTTTGGCAAGTTTGGATTTTTTGTAAACTCTTAGAATATTTTTGTGGATTTTTAGTGATTTTTGGTAATTTTTAGGGTAAAATTTTAATTTTGGTGCTTTTTACGGTTTTACATGCACACCTTTTTCGTCTTAGTTTAATCCGACATCGTAACCGTCATTCTCTTCTTATCTCATTTCTATCATTCTTTCTCACAAATATAATCACAAAGATAATCAATTCATTACGCACAAACTAAGCCTCCTTGAGAACGATTCCCATCTTGGGTCATTTGTACACGGTTTTCCTAAATCGTCGTACTTAATACTTGCCACTTTTGCTCTCTTTTCCTAAAGAGTAGTAAAACCACTACATCAATTAACCGAAGCGATATTTGATTTAAATAAGTTTTAACAAGGTTTTTGGAAAGAAAAATGCAAGTCTGTTTTATCTTCATGATACCAATTTGTGAGATATGATATCGATTTGAAAAATGATCAAATATTCACCATATTAGAATGAATTGACAAGGTTGGACCTGATTGATGAGAACATTATATGATAAGATCAAATGGTTCTTGTTGGCAAATGTTGGTCGCCTCGTCACGTCTGAAGTCATCTCTTGACACCACATGTACGATTGATATCATTGTCTTGACACCAATTTGTGAACTTGGCACTTTCGGCATTGAAGATTATGAATGCTTGACAATTGCTCCCCCTCAATTGTTGACCCGTGTTCTATTGAAAGAGTTGTAGTCGTCGTTTGAGTAGTCGCATCGTCGAGTATGTAGATACCATTTGTGGATTGCTACGATTTGTGGAGATGATAACTTCATAAAACAAGATTTCTCTTGTTTTAATAAATAAATGCACTGGTGCGTACATATATTTGTGTTAGATTGTGTTATAACGTAAACATAATCCCTTACATGGTTATAAAGTAAACCGTACCCGAGAAAGTTATTTCCCGTTGTTGAGCCAAATCTTTCATAAGAAATACTTGACTTTAATAAGAAAAGCGGGTTACTATCTGAAATAATAACAAGCCATTTTGGCATGTTTTAAAATATGTACAACTTTTGTACGAACACTATTTATGGCGCCGTGTCAATATTAATCAACATTTCTAAGGCCGTAAATATTATCGTACCAAAAGACATGCCTTAAAAATTAAAAAGATAGTAAAAATATTTTTGGATTTTTCTGAAAATTTTCAATTTTTAGGGTTTTTATATGGTTTTATATTTTTGTATTTTGCTTTTGTGGATAAAAATATAAACATTATATACAAATGATCACCAAGGATACAGAGAATAGTTTACCACCATTATTCTTTCGCTTCATCTGCCAATTCCTTTAGAGTCTCGGGCGAGAAAGTTATCAATCCTATCTTGTCGGCCAAAAATTCAATTCGAGCGCGATCTAAGGGGGTGTTTGTTTTAGCTTATATAGTGGGCTTATAAGCTTATTAGCTTATATAAGCTTATAAGCCGAAACCAAGTGTTTGGTTAAGCTTATATAAATAGGCTTATAAGCTTATATAAAGGGGTTTTGGTAAGCCAAACATTTGAGGCTTTTATAACAAAAGGTAGGCTTATATAACTATTACATATAAAAAGACCTTTATACCCCCATTTAATAACTACACAATTTAACATTCATATGTTTTTTTGTCATTTTACTTTATTAATTTTAATAAGCCTAACCAAACACTTAACATAGGCTTATATGCTTATAATATATAAGCCATAAATGGCTTATATAATATAAGCCTAAGCCCCACTCATAAGCTTAACCAAACACCCTCTAAAGCCTTCGTGAAAATATCCGCCAATTGATACTCAGATATGACAAAGTATAGCTCGATCACTCCATTTTCCACTTGCTTCTTGATAAAGTGGTTGCGAATGTCAATATGCTTCGACCGGGAGAATTGAACGTTGTTGCAGCATAAGGCAATTGCACTTTTATTGTCGCAGTACATAGGAATTTTGTTGAAACCTAGACCATAGTCGGTTAATTGCGATCACATCCAAAGAATTTGAGCATAACAACCGGACATAGCTATGTATTCTGCCTCCGTGCTTGAAATTGCAGCGCTTTTCTGCCTTTTCGATGCCCAATAGATTAGTCGATCTCCAAGTAGTTGCAAAGTTCCACTTGTGCTACGCCTTGTATCTTGAAAACCCGCGTAATCCACATCCGCATATGCTATAAGTGCAATCGAAGAGTCCTTCGAATACCAAAGTCCCCAATTAATGGTTCCTTTAATATACCGAAAGATCCGTTAACAGTAGCTAAGTGTAACTTAGTAGCCCTAGTTTGATACCGAGCACACATACATATAGCAAATTCAAGGTCGGGTCAACTAATTGTAATATATAGAAGGGTACCGATCATTCCACGATAAAGTGTCAGATCAATAGAAATCCCATTTGGATCTGCATCTAGCTTAGTTCGTTCCACCATTGGAGTATCCACGGAGTCGCAAGATTCCATCTTATATTTCTTTAGCGATTCAAGGGCATACTTGGATTGATTGATAAAGATACCCCTGGGACTCTGAGATATCTGAAGACCTACGAAAAATGATACCTTGTCCATCATTTACATTTTAAATTTTGAAGACATGAGTGTCCCAAATCATCTAATAGAGTTTGTGTCAAGGCAGCAAATATAATATCATCAACATATATTTGTACCATAATCATGTCTTTCCTATGTTTCTGAATGAACAGCATGGGATCCACCTTGCGTTTAGCGAAGCCTTGCGTAATGAGGAATTGTGACAATAGATCATACCACGCGCGTGGAGCTTGCTTCAACCCATAAAGAGCCTTCTTAAGCTTCTACACGTGATTAAGATATTTAGAATTCACAAAACCATCCGGCTGTTGAACATAGACCTCTTCCTCGATTTCACCATTGATAAATGTCGTCTTCACATCCATTTGATAGACGGTCATATTCATATGAGCTGCATGAGCGAGGAATAGTGTAATAGCTTCCAAATGGGCAATGGGTGCAAAGGATTCCATAAAGTCGATGCCTAATAGTTGTTTGTATCCACGAGCTACTAGTCAAGCTTTGTTCTTCAATATTCCACCTAACTCGTCGATTTTCACCTTGTAAACCCATTTCAAAGTGAGTAACTTCACTTGATCCGGGCATGGGACAAGTTCCCATACATCAAGACGTATAAATTCATTAAGTTCTTCTTGCATAGCTTCAATCCAATGTGATTGGGTAAAAGCTTATTGCCACGTCTTAGGTTCAACTTCACTGAGAAAAGCATCAAAATGACAAAACAATGCACTTTCTTGTAACTGACTTCGTGTGGATACCAGACGATTAGCGTCACCAATAATAGAATCTATCGGATGATCCTTTGTCCACTTGTTGTCATGTTCACGAATCCGGGGATTGGAGTAGACCGTAGTAGGAGCTTCCACTTGTTGTCATGTTCACGAATCCAGGGATTGAGCGATATCCAAATCGTGATCATCATCATCCTCTTCATCATCTATAGGCATGACGTGGGTAGTTGATACATGTGTTGGTTGAGAATTACTCGTTAAAGGTATATCTTGACCAATTTTAGGTGTAGACGTATCTGATTGTGCTTCGTTTGATGGAGCGACAACTTCGTTGACCGGAGCTATTACTTCAGGTTCTAGAGCAACAATACTTGGAGTAGTAAAGAATTCATCAAAGAAGGGTTGAAACAACGTATCCCATGCATTCCTAGAAGGTGGTGTAAATGATGATGAAGTAGGGTTGTTTGGGACAAGACTAGAGCTGATGTTACTGGGTCCCATTTCATGAAGTGCGGGTTCAGAGCTGCTTTGCTCAGAAGCCATTGCCGTCAGCTCATCAAAATCAACATTCATAGTTTCGAGGATCTTGCGAGAATTATGGTTATAGATTCGAAATGCCTTCTTTGTTGGTGCATAACCAATGAAAATACCAATATCAGCCTTTGGTTGAAGTTTTCCCAGATTGTCAACATCATTATTTGGATAGCAAAGAGAACCAAATACATGAAGATATGATAAATCTGGTACTTTTCCATGTAGAAGCTCATAAGGTGTTTTACCATGGTGTTTTCGAATTAGTGACCGGTTTTGGGTGTAAACTGTTGTAGATACTGCTTCTGCCCATAAAAATAATGGAGCCTTTGCGTATATTAACATCGTTCGAGCAGCTTCCATAAGTGTGCGATTGCGCCTTTCAACGACACCGTTTTGTTGTGGAGTGCGAGCAAAGGATGTTTCATGAGATATGCCATCGTCTTCATAATAATTACGCAAGATTTGATTGACAAATTCGGTTCCATTATCTGTACGAATACGTCGGATAGTAGTGTTGAGACGCGCTTGAATCATCTTGAGAAATTCGATTATGAATTTAGGTACCTCATTTTTTGTTGCAAGAAATTTCACCCATGTAAAACCGAGAGTTATCATCGACAATGACGAGGATGTACTTACCACTAAGACTTTCGACACGTATTGGCCCACAAAGATCCATATGTAACAAATAAAGTTTCTCTTGGTTGGTGTCTTCAGTCTTGGGTTTGTATGATTTCTTAGTGCTCTTCGCCATTGTACACGCAGAACATAAATGGTCATTGTGAAATTTAAGTTTAGGAAGACCACGAACAAGTTCGTTTTTCGCCAAATAATTAATAGCGTCAAAGTTAAGATGAGATAACCGTCGATGCCATAACCATGACTTAGTCTTTGATGCTTTGGAGAGAAGACATACGGGAGAAGCAGCCATCATGTCTTGTAGAGACAAAGTGTACAATTATTCCCTCGAGTACCTTTCAACAAATCTACCCCTTCTAAATTACGTATGAAGCAGGTATGCTCTCGAAAATTAAAAATTGTCCCACAAAAAATAAGTTGTGACCGAGACCTACCACATAATACACTCTTGAAGTCCTAATATGATATTCACCATAACCCATTATTTTTGCAATATGATCATTTTCGAATCGAACTGTACCAAGAAACTTTCTAACGAAATTTATGAGATGAGAGCGATCTCCGGTCATATGCTTGGAGCAACCAGAGTCCAAATACCAGAGAACAATTTGGAAAACCTGTTTTCAACAATAATAGTAGACAATGCATTGGAAACTATCGGTTCCTGAGTGTTAGCAGATACAGATATACTATTATCAGAATTGCTAACATTTGTGTTATCCTTAGATTTCCGGCGTTTTCTAATGTGAGTTTTACCAATAACAAGTTTTATTGTTCCAACTTTCTGAGGTTTTGGATTATCAGCGGTCACTACAGTGGGAGTAGACCTTTTTAAAGGGCATTTGGTTCCTATAGTAGTGTTGGTGTTCCTAGTTAAAGGACACGCTTGTGTTTGGTAGCCTTGATACTCCTAGTTAAAGGGCACGCTTTCTTCGTTGTAGTGGGAGTGATCCTAGTTAAGGGACACATGTTTCCAACTATAGTGAAAGTTCTACCATTGGGGCGCCACATCCAGCCAACTTGGGTTAACACTTTCCCAGTCGGTTTCCATTCTAAGTTGTGCTTTCGGGCATACATCTCATTCACATGGTCAATAAGGCAATAATCATGACGACTAGAAAACATACGTTCATTAAAATTCCAACATTTCAAATTAGAATTCACAATAGGCTTAGAACGTTGCACAACCATAGAGCCTTTAGGTTTAGCTACATGATTCTTTTTATTCAAAACATAAATAACATTCATAGGGTAGGTATCTACTCTCTTCTTCACTTGACTACTAGATGGGGGCAAGATCCTATCAGTCTTCGTGTTTCCTTTAAGCTTAGATCTTTGTGCCTTAGTAGTGGTGTTTACTCCTATAGAAGGCAACACAATAATATTAGAAAATGGTTTTGATTTTTTCTTATCTTTAGTGACCAATGTTTGAGATGGTTTAGTCCTAGAGCCCTTGTTAAATGGTGTGACGGTGATGAGGTTCCTTTGGATTGCACTAGAGGACGGCGCTAAGACGGTGGCTGCGTTATCTACAACATTCTTACCTTTTAGGGTACGAAGTGTTTCCTTTAACTCAGCCAAAGCCAAATTTTTATCACAAATTTGTTCCCTCAAATCAGATATTTCCACCGAATTTCGATTCAATCTTTCAATCAATGATTGAGTCTATACAGTGGTATTAGCACATGCGGGCTTTACTGAATCGAAGAGTTGTGTATTTTTCTGTTAAGTTATCAACTTTGGACAAAATCTTGGAAACTCGATTATCTAGATCATGTTTAAAAGTCTTAGCGGCCTCAAGTATGTTCACACGGTTAATCTCCTTAGATTTCTCTATGTCTATTGGCAATGATTTAGCAACCTTGTCACTTGGCTGACGCTGTTTTGATTGTAAATCCATTCTTAAATTCTTTTGAAAATTTGGATCATCTATATTAACACCTTCGAATGACGTTTCAAAAATCCATTGAATTAATTGTTGTTTACATTCAAGCGAAATACAATGTTTTTGAATCTCATCAAAATGTTTTGAAAGAGAATTATAGGAATCTTTAAGCTTTAAAAATTCAGCGTCAGATTTGTGACAATTACTATCTACCACATTATCCACAGATTCAACATTATGCACAACAGAATCATTATCAACACTATTATTCACACAGACGGGGACAATATCATGCGACATCACTTGCTTCAGAAGCTGATCATTTTGGCGTGAAATTCGTTCTATTTCAAGTAAACCGTTTTCATAAGCATAATCCATTTCATTGAAAACACGTTTAACTTCATCTAATTCCAAAACCAAATCTTGATCAATATTGCTAAAACACTCTTTAATATTGTTTACAAACGGAATAATTTCGTCTCGAAACACAGCTCTAGTGTGTTGAAAATTCCATTCACCTTTCGTTATGGCCAAATCCGGCGTACGTTCCGTAATGACCTTGTTGAAATCGGAAAAGTGTTGGTGCAACGAATTTAAGCTATTAGACGCCTTACTTACCGATGGAATTAACTTAGTTAAATTCTTTTTGACAAGTGTATGAGACGTACTAGAAAGGTTTTCATTTGACAAACTTTAGGGCACACATGTTGATAATTGAGCTAATTCCTTTGTAGTCTAAAGCGGGTCTTTTTATCAAACTGATCTTTATTATGCTTTACATAATCAAACTTAGGGAACTTTAAAAGCATTTTTGATCGAGTTTCTTCCGCAACTGACATTGTCTACTCATCATCACGAACATAAGGTGCTTCTTTCGATTTACCAATTAGGGTTACATCATAAACACAAGGAATATATTCCTGAGCTTGTTTTGCATAACCGAGATTAGGTGGTAAATCTTGAAGACGCTTAAGTTCTAGTTCTTTAAATGATTTAGTTAAAAGATGAACCTTTTCTGTGGAAGCGTATTGTTTTAAAAGCTGTCGTTCTTCGAAATTAAGAAGTTTGGTAGCATTAATTTCCGATTCAAACTTTTTAGACTCGAGAGTTTCGAAATCCATTTTACGTTTCTGAAAATTATTTACCATCGACTCTTTTTCTTTTAATTCATTGGATATATTAGCTCTTAATGATTCTATTTCTTTTAAGTGTTCTATCCTTTCAAAAAGAAATTGGTCAAATTCCGAATAAGTTATTTTCTCTACTTGAGGGACCATTTCAAAAGTTTTGACCTTTTCCTTATACAACGCAAGCTCAGAGATAAGATTGACATTCATATCTACGGTTTGTCGGACAGCCACATTCATGTTATCATCAGTATGTTTAGGCACTATTACCAAATTATGTTGAGCATAAGATTCCATACCCGTCGTAGCATTTGGTTGAGGTTCACTCCAATGTGTAGGATTGGATACCACATCATTTGAGTTACTAATTCTCGAATACTGTTTGAGGTTGTTATTTTCATGCCCATCTTGATGTGGATTATCATGAATATTATTGTTTATGGTTGGTACCTCGATGATGACATCAGAACTAAAGTGAGAAAGATTAGCAACGATAGCAGCTTGGGCTGAGTGAATTTCATCACAATCCGAATCATATGCATCAAGATCATCTGCTTGATATGCTGCATTAGAAGTAGAGAAGACTTCAATGCCTTCATTATCTGCTGCCCCTGGGTCTGCAAGAAATTCTAATTCCTCTGAATCCAAAATCTTTCCTTTAGATTGAGAATCGACCAAATACATCATCTCTTTAAACCACGTTGCATCCCTTCTCCTGTTCGGCTGAGTGCATTTCCTAGCCATATGACCTTGTCCTCGACAATTGTAGCAAGTCACAACCTTTTAAGGACCAATAATATTTCCATTTCATCTAGCTTGAGAATTCATAGCTTGAGCGTTCACGGTTTGAGCATTCATAGTCCTTACGGTTGGTCCATATGAATTTTTCCTTCCCTTAATGGATTGCACCATCACTTGACCGTCTTGAATAGTGGCTTATTGGCGAGGATTTGAAGAAGTGCGGAGCTGATTGTTCGTTGGTGGAAAACCTCTAGTTGCAACAAGTTTAGATAGGTAGGCAGTGAGATGGTTTAAGACATCAGTTGGTGTATCATTTGGAGTAAAGACCGGTGCTTGAATTGGTGGAAGTTAATTGGATGAAAAGGCTTGTGCTTGTGGTGCGTCAATTGGAAAATATCCTTGTTGAGGAGTATAACCCATTGGAGAAGTGACAACTTGTGATGGTGATACTTGATGTGATGGTTGATGTGGATAAGCCTGTGGAAGAACGCTTTGTTGTTGAAATGCTTGTTGTGACATCATTGGTGGTTGATAAAACGATTGTTGTGGTTGTTGATAGGTGTGTGGTGGTTGTTGCAAGGATGATGGTTGTTGATAAGTGTAGGCCAAGTTTTGTTGGGGAGTCATTTGTTGAGAAGCATACATGGCAAGTGGATCATGGACTTGAGGTGTTGATAACCCAGCCTCGATCACATGGCATTCGTGCTGTTGAAGAAAAGCTTGAAGTTGATCCACGTTTGTTTGATGCAAATTCATAGCCAATTTAACAGCTGTCACGTATTTTCCCCATTCAGAGGGGAGAGTTTTTAAATACTTGGTGTTTAACTGAAACGTCGGAATTTTCATGCCATAGATATTGAGCTCATTCAACAATAGAGTGAATCTCAAATAGTAATTATTGAGAAACTCCCCGGGAACATAGACGAACATATCAAACGAATCATATAGCTTACACTCTCGTTCTTGTTGAGTTAACGAGGTGCCTTGCATTAAAACACGAATTCTATCCCATAACTCTTTGGCAGTTTTATGTTGACTTACGAGTTTGTAGACATATGGAGGAAGGGCTTGGAGAATGATGTTTGCCGCTTGCTTATCACACTTATCTTGAATCTTCATATCTCTGGTCAATTCACTCGTTGTGCGAGGACGAGTGATTGAGCCTTCCGTCATGGTACCATAATCTAATGGTCCATTGAGCACCAATGCCCAAATAAGATGTCCATTTTCTTTATTCAACATATAAAGTTCCATTCTTGAAGTCCAATCCTTGTACATTTCCTTCACCAACATTGGTGGACGATGACTCGTACCCGAGAGGATGGACTTATCCGTAAGAGTTGTGTACTCCATTTCGATAAGTAAAGATTTACAAAGGTTGATCGAATAACGAGAGAAAGTAAATGTGCTTGCTTTCGTGTGTTGAAGTCGAGAAACAATGTTGAAATCCCCTAAAATATTTTCTCGAAATTTTTCTCAAGTTGATTTTCGGAAAAATTCCAAATGATTTTCGGAAATTTTTATGAGGATTCTTGGAATACGGGTATTTTTGGATTTCAGAATAATGAAGTTAGGATTTCGGAATAATTACACCTTTAGTTTTCTAAATAATAGACTGAAAATTCTCGGAATAATTACCTTAAGGATTCTCGGAATAATCTGTGATTCTCGGAATCTTCAATTTTTTGGAATAAATTTGGTTTTCGGAGTCTTCAAATGATTTTCGGAATACCCTTCTTGCTATTTTCGGAATAATCTTCACTATGGTTTTCGGAATCCTTAGCTCAAGTTTTTCGGATTCCAGCTGATGAAGATTTTCGGTATCCTCTTCGTGCTATTTTCGGAATAATCTTCACTATTGTTTTTGGAATCCTTAGCTCAAGTTTTTCGGAATCCAGCTGATGAAGATTTTCGGAATCCCCTTCGTTACGATTTTCGGAATCCAAACTTCTTATTTTCAGAATATGCCAAATATTCTGAAAATTATTTTCGGAATTAAAACCCTAGTGAAGTTTTCGGAATAATTCAAAAATTCTGAAGATAATGATACTCGTAGACGATTTTTGCTGTTTTCTCGGACGAAACACACCAATTCGAGATCTAATCCAAAAAAATGATCCAAACACCCAAAAATTTTGTGTTTTTAGCCAAAATAAATATACCAAATCCCTACCACAACTATGTCGATGATTTGTATCAAGATCAAGCCACAAAAAAAAATTTGAATCGAATTAATTGGATCAAAACACACGAAATTATTAATCCAAACCCATAAACAATACAATCATCCCATGGCTCTTGATACCATTTGTAGGATTATGTATCTTGCTTATATTAGAGAAGGAGTAGAGATAGAAAGATGGTGAATCACACACACTTTTAGACAGAGAGAGAGAGTATATTAGAAAACACACTTTTACTATGTGTTATTATGTGTGAACCACGCCCTCTCCAACTAAGGAGATGGTTTATATACCAAGCCTATGGGATGGGCTTGGGCTTACAATGTTGGGCCGGCCATACATGCATGGACCGGGCTTTTCCTTGTTTAATTATTATAAAGATACATTGACTACGAGCTACTAACTAATATATTGTCGGAGTGACCGAATCTTCCTAAATACGTAAAAACGTATTTCCAACACTTATCATTTTGTACCCTTATAAAACTTCAAAAATTACATATGGGTCCCTAAAATTTCAAGATGTGACATAAATGGCCTTTGAAGATTGCATTTATTGCATAACTAGTCCTTGTGAGAGTTTGATAAAACTTTTGTGCCAAATATGACAAATCGTGAAAGTTATTTTGACTAAGCCCTAATAGCTGTTTGAAAGTTTGGGAGCCAAATATGAACAAATGTTGAATCTTAAAGGGGAAAAACCATCCAAGCAATACCCATTTATTACCCAAACCCGGTCTGATAACCCACCAAGCCCAACAATATCACCCAAATCCAGCCTATCTATACTAACCCGGCCCATCCACCACCACTTAACCCAACCGGTTAAATAATAAATAACTAATTTGGATTAGTTGTTTATTATTTAATCCGACGCTAAACATCCCCTAAACCACCCACGAATATCAAACCCCTAATATTACCAGCCATACACCTTAAACGCTCATCTCCTTAATCCCCCAATAATTAACCTTCAAAACCTCCAGAATGTTAATTAGTTGTCCTTTAACCATAAACAACCCTCAAAATGGTCCCCCCTTTCACCCAGTGGCCCACCCATGAGGTGTTCTGCACAAGTTTTAGCAAGAAAACAAAAAAAGGTACATGGAATCAACAGCTACAGTTGATTTCTTGTTCTCCAATTGATCTTAGACGCCCATGATCAAAAGTTACAATCTGGCGTCACAAGAATCCAACTGCAGTCCTCACATGGGCACTATTGACCAAGAATTTTGAAATCTTCAACAAGGGCAAAATAGACAATTTTAATGCTAGGGTTTATTATCTCACATTGTATCTAGATCTTTTTGTTTTGTAGTATAAATAGGGGCGCCATCATTAATGGAATGCATCCGTGTAATCTACATGATGTTTCGGAATTATTTGGTGTTACGATTCGTACGGTTTGTGATGCAGGTGTATTTATGCATAAACTAAAGATGGATAAATATCCATTATGGGCATTGCTTTCTCAAGATCGTGCTAAAGAAATTTTGGATCTACTTTGCAAGTTTGATGCTGGAATGGTTACATCTACTAATCAAGGTATTAACTCTGATGGAGTCTCATCTTCATCTAATTTTCATTGTGTTAGTGACAGTGTTTGTGAAGGGGTTAATATCTCGATCCCTAGGAAGGTTGTTGAGAAAGTAAATACTCGCTACCATAATACTTTATATGGTTATTTTCTTGGTAAAAGGATAGCGTTTCCTGTGGTGGAGTATTTTGCTAAGAATAACTGGGCCAAACATGGTCTGAAGCGTATTATGATGAATGAAAAAGGATTTTTCTTTTTTCAATTTGGGACTTGTGAGGGGCTTAATGCGGTTCTTGAAGGTGGTCCGTGGATGGTAAGGAATTCGCCTATTTTTCTTAAGAAATGGACTATGAATACGAACCTTCTAAAAGAGGAACTAACTCGTATTCCGGTATGGGTTAAGTTTCATGATGTACCGCTACAGGTGTTTGAAGAGGAAGGTATTAGTTTAATTGCTTCGTGTCTTGGTAAGCTTATCATGATGGACACTTATACTAATACTATGTGTAAAGAGTCTTGGGGACGTAGTAGTTTCGCCCGGTGTCTAATTGAAATGAATGCTAATTCGGAGTTCATGGAAAACATTACTATTGGTGTACCCGATCTTGAAGGCCCTGGATTCACTAAGGAAACTATTCACGTTGAGTATGAATGGAAACCTCCTAGATGCCCTACTTGTAGTATTTTTGGCCATTCATTTGATACTTGTCCGAAAAATGTTAAACCTAAAATGGTTGAAAATGTGACAACTCATGTTGATAGTGATGGTTTCCAACAAGTGCAAAGCAAGGGGAAGAAGAACAAAGGTAACTTAGGGAATCAAATCCTAAGAGGTGTTCCATTGAGCAAGGGTTTTCAAACAGGTAAGTCTGTTGCTTTTCGTCCAAAAAATCACTTGGATGCTACAAGTAAGAGTGGTGATAATGGTAAAAAGTTGAATACTAAATTTAGTCAGTCACAGCAGTCTAGCAACCCTAGTGGTCTGAATAAAGGTACGGATCCAATGAGCATTGTTTCTACCTCTAATAAATTTTCAACTTTGTCCAAGTTTGGAATGGAAGAAGTGGTTCAAGTTAGCGAAGAAGATAATGAGGAGGAAGTCGAGATTGTCTATGATGAATCGGTAAATCTTCTCAACACTCATATTGGGGCAAGCACTCCAACTGGTTGATCCTATGTTGATGGTTTATTATTTTCTTCCTAATTTTATGTTTTCGTCTTGGTTTTTGTCTAGCTTATATTTTTCATCATTCTAGACTAGTTAATGTTTATGGTCTGTCATAAATATTTGTTTAACAAGCTGCCTGTAGCTTACGGTTAATGTGGTATTTCAGCCACATTCATTGTACTTCAACGTTTTTTTGGTTCTATTTACCAGGGTCACTGTTACCCTTTTACCAAAAAAAAAGACATGTCCCTTTGTTCCAGTGTTTTCCAATTGTAAATTTTTTAAATGAATTAGTTAGAGAAGTTTTTTAAACTTTGCATTGAGAAATTCTGAGTTCCTGTTTACCCTTTATTGTCTTTAAAAAATAATCTTTTGTTTAATTTTTATGCAAGTAGTATAGTTTATCAAAAATATTTCCATTCTACAAAATATTACCAAAAAGCTGATTTTTGATAATTATTTTGGATCCAAGGTTAAGTTCCTGATTTGAGGTTGATGTGATAACTAAACCCCCAAAAAAGAAGATTTGACCTTGGTATTTTTCAGTTGTCCCAAATTAGTTGTTTCAAAAGTTGGCTTCCAAAGTTTCCTAGAAATCCCATTGTTATATTTAAAAACTTACTGTTTTACAAGCTCTTGCCAAAAGCAGATTGACACAAGCTTTTGGTTGGGTTTTTTAAACTGGTAGTGGTTGCTATTTATTTGTGTTGTGATACAGGTTGAAGACATACCCGCAAATCAGACTGTTGTAGTCTTTTGTGGGTGGACAGTTGTTGTCCTTCCTCTTTCCTTTTCCTTTGCAACAAGCTTCACAAACTCCTTCATTTTAGAAGGTTTAGAGGAGTCAAGTTGGTGTGTCTTTGGCTTGAACAATGTTAAAGGTGGTAACCCCTTAACTCTATCATTGTTATATCTGACTTAAGGATTCTTGCTTTTGTGAATATTGATTCCATGTTCGTATGATTAAGTTTATGTCTCAATTGTGCTTTATGGTTGATTAAAACATGTTCTGTTAGTCTAAGATAAGTTTGGAATTGATTTGTGATTTTTTTTTCTTTGAAAACTTTTGGTAATCTGTAGATAATGGGGTGTTTGGATCTGCGTGTTTAAGGCATTAGGGGTGACACCTAGTCCCACTCATAGGCCTAGACACTCTTGTCTACTTTAGTTAGTTGATTTTCTGTATTTGTTTCAAAGTGAGTAGTGTTTAGTTAAGTTTTCAAGTGTATACCAAAAATCTGCCAAATTAGATCAGTAGGCCTTTTTGAGCTTTATTGTGTGATTCATGACCTAAAATTTTGGCATCTAATAGCTTTTAGGTTGTGTTAGGTCTGCTAAGTGTGTGTGTTAAGTTAAGTGCCTTATTGTGTGCTTAATAGACTTATGAAATTCACCAATATTCTGATTATTGGCACCTATCCGAGAAAATCATTTTGTAAGTCATCAGATATCGGGTAACACATAATTCTTAGGTTGCCTGATATCTGACAACACTTGATAAGCTGTCAGCATGTTTAGGTGTTAACTGTTTGCTTATTTGGTTTATTGGTGTTTTTCCATTGCTTGTTTTCTGCTTATTGTGACTCCCCAATAGCCAACTGCTATTGGCGGTGCCTTTGTTGCCAAAATCAACCAACAAACAAGCCAAATCTAGGCTCATTTCACTCTCTGTCATATTAACTGTGGAAACCATTATTCACGGATCTTTAAGCTACTAGGATATGCATCATGTTCATATGATAAACATAGCGGAATTGAACAAGACACATGAACAAGGTGTTTACTTCTCCAACGTTTACTTCTCATTAAACATTAACTTCAAACCAACTAACCTAGGCGTGTTTACAATGAACACACACGCCTATAACACACGACTTTTTCTTTATGATTACATTGTGAATAATTGAATGATTAAACCTATGCAGGGTGTGTGTTTATATACTACACATGACCCTCTTTACAAGAAATATAATTACACTAGAAGTCCCTCCATCTTTTGCTAATAAGTCCTCCTTGTTGTATGAATGGGCTCCATATTCTTGTAAATATTGATAATTGCATATAAGTCCTTCTTGTTTCATTATTCTTGATTTGTCTCATCAAATTAATTCCCAATAATCTTCCCCTATTTGATGATGACAAAACCAATCTTCAAATCTTGATCTTTCACGAATGAAACAAGCTTCCCCTTAAAGTAAGATTTCTTGTAAAGACATATCACCACATAATAATAAGTTGCATACCTTGATCTTTGAATCTTCTTCCCCTTTTTGTCACATCCAATAGGGGTCTTCTAAAGATAAACAACTAATAAACTCTTCCCCTTGAGTGGTGCATGTAAATGAATCACGAACCATGTAAACTCTAATTGTAGATTACGAATGAAGAAAAACGAATATAACCTATTTTTTGAAGAAGTGGAATCTCCCAAGCTTGTACCTTATATCTTGCACTATCCATGTGACGTCGAACTTATATGATGAGAGTAAATATAAGCAGACCTCGATCTCTTGTCAAAATCCTCATCCTTTTGTGAGACACTGAGCACGATAATGTAACTCCTTCAAGTGATAGCAAGCTGACAATTTGCTAGATTTGACAAGTCTCCGTCACCAATCATGTTAGCACGAACAAGTTATCTTCAAGATGGAATAGAAGCATCTTGAGATATGATAAAACACAAACCTGTGAAAAGCAACTCCAACACCAAATAAGTAATAATCAAACGTCTTTATCGAAACCTCCAATTTGAAATGAAAATCATCTAAGCACAATATCATCTTCTTCTTTTATGCAACTGCTGCCTCTGTCGGCGTTCTGCTTCTAATCCAAGTCGGTACATAACCGCAAAGTTAGCCTTGTCACATAATCAAATAAAACTTTATTGTACCAAACACAATCTTCAAAAACGAGCCATTAAATTTTAACAGTCAGTTCTGTCTGAGATCCTGAGTCATCCAATATATCTTCTGTATGTATTGTCCAATATCGGACGATACTTGTCAGCGCTGAAAAACAATATATCGGACAACACGCTGTCAGCGTTTAAATTATAACGTGTCGACGTCTTCTTTATCAGCGTGTCTTTTATTCTTGTCAGCGGCTCGACTCAGCCACCGACACCATTCTTCTTTTTCTTTACTGTAACATCTCAAACAAAATACTCCAATTCTTGTCTTCGTCTTCTTTTTCTTTATTCAATGAGCCACAGACGTGTTCATACTTGCTTTTCTTTGTCCTAATACATCACATCTCCATACTGTCGTGATAATCTCTTTTTAACAATATCCAATCCATGTCACTTTGGGACCACATGGAATAACGAAAAACAATAAATCTGTACGTCTTTGGTCCACTTATTCGCTTTTCCTTCACGTGAGCAATTTTAGATACACAAATTGTACCTTCTTAATCACGTCCAATCAGCTCCAAGCTACTTCTTTACCTTTATTATTACCTTTTCACGCAATAGATGGATCCAACTTTATCAATAACAGTAACATTGCAGCAGCACTTTTTCCTCCTGTGTGAGAACACATCGTTGGACTTTTCTTCTTTTGTACACCAAGTTTGAACGTCACCACAGTGTACATATGTACACACTCTTTGCTTCATTTTTTTTCTTTCTTTCCAAATACAAACAAACCTTAGGACCACCTCACAATCTGCTTTTCTTTGTGCGTTGTCACTTTAACCTTGGCAGCCTACTGTTCTCAATCACATATATTAGCATCATACAAGTCTACGATTTTGCTGCTACTTTATAGAACTCCAACATCAAGTGTAACTTTAAACAAATTCCTCACGTGATGTAGCTTTCTGGGTTCCACTCATGTTGTACACATCAGTCCTTATCTGACCTGTGGACCAGCAGCAAGTGTAACACACACGTGAAAGCCTTCTTTTCCTTATGTGATATCGAATAACATCACATTCACATCCTTTTAATTAATATATCACGATCAAACTGCCATATACTTGCTCGTTGTTTGCACAAATAGATTCGTCCCATAACAGATCTAGGGTTTATATCAAACCCTAAAAACGACTTTAGAACAAACTGTATCCTGACCTAGAGTAGATCGCAACCAGCGACAACAAAACACCAAAACATCTTTTCTGTTTTAAGATCGATCTAGGGTTTAGGGGAAGAAACCCTAAATCTTATATTAATAAAAGAACAAAAATAGAAAATTGAAAAACCTTTCTATGTAGCAACATTCAACAAGCTATAACTTTTTCTTAAGAGCTTGAATCACAGATCGCTCCGGTGGCATCCAAGAAACATATTCTGAGAACCTCCAGCAAAAATTTCGCGACGATCCAACGGTTAACGAAGGAGATATCGCTGTCTGAAAACGGCTGTACAGTGAGATTCGATCATAAAACCCTAGACGGATTTTATGCTTCGTTCTTCGTTCTTCCACTCGAACACCTTGTTAATCCTAGCATCGAGAGCCACCCTCTCTGATACCAATTGTGGAAACCATTATTCACAGATCTTTAAGCTACTAGGATATGCATCATGTTCATATGATAAACATAGCGGAATTGAACAAGACACATGAACAAGGTGTTTACTTCTCCAACGTTTACTTCTCATTAAACGTTACTTCAAACCAACTAACCTAGGCGTGTTTACAATGAACACACACGCCTAGAACACACGACTTTTTCTTTATGACTACATTGTGAATAATTGAATGATTAAACCTATGCAGGGTGTGTGTTTATATACTACACATGACCCTCTTTACAAGAAATATAATTACACTAGAAGTCCCTCCATCTTTTGCTAATAAGTCCTCCTTGTTGTATGAATGGGCTCCATATTCTTGTAAATATTGATAATTGCATATAAGTCCTTCTTGTTTCATTATTCTTGATTTGTCTCATCAAATTAATTCCCAACATTAACACGGTCAGTGGGAAGGTTTTTCCCACTGACCATAGTGGGTTCCTACCAACTGTTAGTTCAAAAGCAAAAAAAACTTATTTATATATTTTTCCAGCTTATTCTTTTTATTTTTCATCTTATTTCTTTTTTCCTTTATAGTTTGAAGTCTTTTTAGAGTTTTCAAAATTGGTTTGGGATTTTTCCCACATTTCTTTTATTTTTTATGATTATTTTAAGTTAGAAAACATTTTTAGGCATTAAAAAGTAGATTTAATTAGTTTAAAATCTTTGAAAAATAATTTTTAGCATTAGAAAAATATATTTGAGGTTTACAAATTTTAAAATCTTTGAGTGGACTTTTTCTTTGTTATTTTTAATTTTTGGTCTTTAATTAGATTTAAAAATTAAATAATAATTATATAAAAATTTACAAAAAGTTTTTCTTGATTTCTAAACCTTATTTATATTATTTAGGATTTTTTTGTAAGTTTTATGAATTTTTTAGTCAACTTTTATTTTCCGTCACGTTTTTACGTTTTTACGTTTTTACGTCGTAGTTTAATCTTTCGCGTAATCGTCTTTTACATTTCCCTCTTTTAATCCAAAAACGAACTAGACTGCCACGTCTTTTTTTAATCCAAAAATGAGAGTAAGGAATAGATTTATATAAGTTAATATCTCAGTGAGATAAGGTTACAAAACAAGACTGCCACGTCTTTTTTTTGGGCCACATTTTTTATTTTTTTGCCAAGTAGTTAAGTTGGATAACAGATTATTATTATTAGTGTTGATTGGGCCAAGTTGTTGGATTCATACTTCTTACTTGGGCTGGTTGTGCTGCTTGGGCCGAGAACAAAAGACGTGAAACAAGTTTTTCTATCAGAATCAGACACTAGATATTACATAATTTGGATTCCACTTAGGCATTATTTGGTTAACACGCATCGTTATTGGATTTGAGTCTTACATTATTAAAGCCGATTTTATTTTGATTTTTATTCGAGCCGAGGTAATGGGACCTATTAGGCTCGGGTTTTTTTATCAACGTTTGAGCCGATCAAGAAATTATTGAGCCAAGAAAAAGATATATTACCAAACAAGGATCCAAGAATTTTTCATCGAACTTCCATGGAATAGTTGAATTTGATATTTCAAGAGGGAGACTTGCATCAAATGCAATACAAAGCTAGAAAAGTGGCATCACTTCTTCTCGACTACTTCAGTCTCATCTAGTGACTCTTTCATGCCTTCAAGGAGGGAGCGAATTTGTGACACTCTTTGGTCACGATCGTCATATATTCACGGAATTGATGTTCTACAACTTGAACCAACTATCAAAAAACCTCCACAATGAAGAATTTAATCACTCTGCATCGGCACTTGCATATAAGGCTCTCGTGACACAACTCACGCCTTTCCTCCAATTCAATATCGTCAAGTCTGAAAGTTCAGTTCTTTGTCAGTCATTTCTTCGAGACACACATATCGAGCTTCAAGCTTTCCGTGGTACACTGTTGAAATTCATGTCATCGGTTTCATCTTCGATTTATGCAAGATCACAACTTCAACTCGCATTTGATAATGGAGTGCAAGAATTTACGATGCAAGAGGATAATGGTCATACGATTGACGAATTGGAGGCTGCTAAAGAGTGCAAAGGCATGGAATCAACAGTTAAGCATGATATCAGCAACACGTCAAGGAATGTTACAGACATCTCTTATGATGACACCATACCCGTTTATGACGAAGAGCCTACAAGCATGGTACAATGTAATATTGTGTATGATGTATATGCTGATGAAATGCCGCATATTGAGCATTTCGAACCTAATTATGACAAACATGGGATGAAAAAGAGTGATAGAGATACCACATCTGATTCATCTGATGTGTGTCATAATGGGGGAGAAAGTCTTCAAAATGCTAACAATCATGAGAATTTCCTTATGACTGCTTCATTAACTGCTTCTGATTCCAAGGTTAAAGAGCTCGAAACGATCGTAGCTCAGCAATCAAAAGATCTTGAGGATGCCAAACTAGAATTTTCTACGAGAACTGACAAGTTTGAAACATATTTTGAAAAACTTGAAAAGTCAAAAGTTGTTCTTGAACGAAAAATGGATCAAAAAGTTCTAGATTCTAAAGCTGAAAAAGATAATCTTTTGAAACAAATTAAGTTGCTAGAATCTAAGTTGGCACCCACGATAGATTGCTCAAAGAGAATGAGACTTTAAAGGCTCAAATTCAGGAAAAGGTTTTTGCAATAGCTGCTCTGAAAAACGAGTTGAGGAAAACCAAAGGAACTAGTGTGGACACTAAGCTCGAAAAACCATCAATCTTGGGGAAACCGCCTCAAAATTAGTATGTTAGATAACCGACTGCATTTAGATCCAAGCGACAAAAATCCTCGAGACCGCAGTTTGCCTCCCAAGTTGATTTGGTTCATGTTTCTAGACCAGTCACTCCACCAACTAGGCTCAAAGTGACTAAAACAGCTTTTACAAGACCTAATCACATGATTGCATCTAGCCTCCCTAAGAATAGTTCAAAGAATACGTCTAGAACTAGTTCAAATGATGTGCGCCATAATTTTGGTCTAAGGGAAGCTATTCAAAAGACACAAGTAAGAGATAGGAATTTCAAACATAGTCAGATGCCTTCTAGATTACCCAACACTGCTAACCATAGCATGTCATATACTAGGAGCATCAATCAATCATCTAGGAATTCTAGATCTTACTCGGACATTAAATATGTTACTTGTAAAACATGTAGGAAATGTGTCTTTAAGGCAAATCATGACTCTTATGTCAAGAAATTCCTTAATGAGATGAACTCCCATGCTAGAATTAAATCCCAGTGGCTAGCTAAAATTAAACCCATTGGTAAAGTTTGGCGCCCCACTGGTAGAACTTTCACGCTTGTAGGAAACGAGTTCCCTGTAACTAGGTTAGTCTCCGATCCTACTAAGACTACTAGGGAGGAAATTGATAAGGATGATACATCACTTAAGCCTGAACTTAAGGTATTCTATAAAAGGAAACCTTTGATAGCTACTAAAAGTGATCCATCTATTAATGTCACCTCTGGCACAAGTAAGGCCAACTGTGAACCCCCACATGGTTCTAAAATAGATATCGCTAACCCACATAAAAGCATACAACATTCTAATGAGAATACAGATACCAAAGTTAACGTTCAACAAGAACACTGCGTTCCAATTGTTGTATACCGTTCAATTAAGGACACTCTCAGAGTTTGGTTGCTAAAGAATCTGATATCTAAAAAACAAGTGTCTCAGGGGATTTGTAGTTAAGCTTACAAATATGGCTCATCGTTAAATATCTGACGATGACCCGATCTTCAAATAAAGGAAAGATTATCACCGATGATAAAATTATCCTCACAAACGAGAAATTAAATTTTATCGGACACGAGCTTACATTAAAACTATTCAAAGGTTTTAAACTCGTGTAAATGGTTCATTGTTAAATATCAGACGATGACCCGATCTTCAAATAAAGGAAATTTTATCGCCGATGATAAACTTATCGTCACAAACGAGAAATTAAATTTTCTCGGACACGAGCTTACGTTAAAACTATTCCAAGGTTTTAAGCTCGTGTAAAATGGCTCATCGTTAAATATCAGACAATGACTCGATCTTCAAATAAAGGAAAGTTTAACGCCGATGATAAACTTATCCTCACAAACGAGAAATTAAATTTTCTCGGACACGAGCTTACATTAAAACTATTCAAAGGTTTTAAGATCGTGTAAATGGTTCATTGTTAAATGACAAACGATGACCCGGACTTCAAATAAACGGAAGTTTATCTATGCAACGATAACCTACGCTCAAAACGAGAAATTAAATTTTCTTAGACACGAGCTTACAATAAAAAAATTCAAAGGTTTTAAGCTCGTGTAAATGGTTTGCAGTCACATGACAGATTGTAACCCGCACTTCATAGAAAGGAAAGTTTATCGCCGATGATAAACTTATCCTCACAACGAGAAATTAATTTTTCTCGGGCATGAGCTTATATTAAAAACATTCCAAGTTTTTAAGCTCATGCACAATGACTTAGAGTTAAATATCAGACTGTAACTCGGACTACAATTTTAGGAAAGCTTATCTTTCATGATAACTTGTCTTCGTAACGAGAAACTAATTTTTTTAGGTCATGAGCTTGTATTAAAACATTCCAAGTTTTAAGCTCATAAAGGAAAGTGTATCTTTTAAATAAGAGAACTTTTCCTCATAACGAGAAATTCATCTTTCTCGGTCATGAGCTTTACGTTAAAACATTCAAAAGTTTTCAAACTCATGAAAACGACTTCTAAGTAAATGTCAACTTAGGACAAGTTCTTTAGTTAAAAGGAAAGTTTATCGCCGATGATAAACTTATCCTCACAACGGGAGGTTTACAACTTCTCGAACTTGAGCTCATTTATTAAGATATTCAAAATCTTAAGCTCAAGTAATTGGTTTATTAATACCGTTGAACACAATTTTTCAAGATTTTTTTCAAAAGGTTTTTCTAAATCTTTCAAAATTGTGTGTTCAACAATGTTTTGATAAAAAGAGCATGTCTTCTGGAATCGATAATATTTACGATCCTAGAAATGTCGTTCAATAATGACACAGGGTTTTAAATAAAGTTCGAGTAGAAGTTTAAAAGATTTAAAACATGCTCAATATGGCTTGTAGTTATTTCAGACTACAACCTGCTTTTCGCATTAAAGTCACGTATTTCTTTTGGAAAACGTTGGCTAATGTTGGTATTTTTCAATCAAATTAAGTTCGTTTTCCTCGACTCACTCGAATTGATATCGGATATGACGTAAGATTTATTGTTCTTGGTGAAACGTATACTTTTGGTATTTTAAAAACTAAAATTTAATAAAAGACTAATTAATCTAATTAAAAAGAGAACATGTAATTAAAAATACTTAATTAAAAACTATTTTAAACAAATGTGAAAACTCTTTTAACTTTAAATAAAACTTAAATCTAATTAATCTAATTAATTCTTTAACTAAAACTTTTTAATGAAATCTATTTAAAACTATTTTTAAACAAAACTATATTAATTGAAAACTAATTTTAAAACTAAATTTAAAAACAATTTAAAAATTATTAAAGTAATTAAAATATTTTTTATCCTTTTTTTTAAAACTTAATAAAGGAAAAACTATTAAAACTTTTAATTAAAATTAATGAAACTAAAACTTGTTTTAAAACTTAAATAATAAAAATTGGCAACTATTACTTTCCTATATCAATTAAATAAAGTGTAAACAAACACAAATAAAAGCCTAGATGGGATGGTTAAGGCGTTTAGCTGTTAAACGATAGGTCACAAGGTCGAGTCTCGTTAGAGACAGATTTTGGAAAATTTTTGGAATTAATTTTTGGACAATCAGATCAATGGAATCTGTTGCTTGAGAACAGATAATAACAGTAATATGTAAGAACAAATAAGCTATACCAAGAACCAAATAGCAGATAAAATGCAAATAAGCTAAACAAACAAGACGAATAAGCTAGCAGATACAAACCAAATAAGCACAATCAGGAAATAAGCAAATAAAAAAAAATAAACAAGTCTAAACAAATATAACAGATTACTACTAAACTTATATAAGGCAGATTAAACTAAAACTAACAATAAGCAAATAAACCATAAGCAGATAAGCACAATAAGCAAATAGAAAATAAGCTAAACAAGATTAAATGAAGTCAAATAAGCAAAAAGTCCCAATTAAGCAATCCAACCAAATCTAAAGCAAAAACAAATATAAAACTTAAATCCAAAAAGCAGTTGAAAACTAACTAAGCAGATTCAAATATTACTAAAATTTAAACAAACTCAAATAACCAAAATAAACCCAAACAAAACAGATAAGCAGATAAACAACTTTTATCAGATTAAAACAGCCACAAAAGCATAACAAATATCAAATAATTCTAATAAATCTAAAACTTAAAAAGTAAAAGGGAATGAACCTGGTGGAGAAATCCGTGCGACGAAGAGCGCCGCTGAGCCGTCTTTTTAACCGAAATCAATCACACCACCATATCATCAAACCGAATCATCCCCATTGAACCAGAAACATCAACTTCTAATTTCGCCAACAATTAACTATTCGAACAGTATTTTATAACTTTCCCAGTGGGGGAAAATATTTCAACCACTTTTATTCTAAATTAATTAAATCAAAATTCAGAATAAACATAAATTGCAAATAACTTTAAATAAAAAGAGACACGAATTAAACTGAAATTAATTTTATTAATAACTGAAAATTAGATACAATACTTTGAAAAGAAAATTACAATTTTAAATCCAATCTAATTTTTTCATAAAATTAAAATAAAATAAAAAAGCACGAACTAAAATTACACAAATGAGGGGTTTTTATAGGAAAACCCTGGAAACCCTCTTCATGAACTTGGTGAGCAAGGAATTATATCAGGGCCGCTATTTTCTTTTCTTCTCTCTCCTTTCTTCAATCAACGGCTGAGATAATACCAGGGGTCACACAGATCGCCCTCGTGGCATGATTTGTGCTAGTTGTGTTTGTTTGGTGTATAGGTGGCAACATATTATTGGATGGAGGGCTGTGATGATTTGTATCAACCAATCAAGAGAAGGGAATGGACAACGTCAGGATTTAAGGACCACCATTTTGATCATCCGAAAAACTTGGGGATTTAATCCCCAAGTATGTGAATCAAATGATTTAACAAAAGCCCCAAATTCTTTTGGGTAATTTTTGTGATATAGTGAATTAGGGTTTGGGTAAAAAGGATGGGATGTCTGCGTTTGTTTAGGGGTGATGAGAGAGAGGGTAAAACTTTGTTATTGACGAAAATTTGTGTAAGTGGGTGAGGGTAAATCGTTTTTATAAAACAAACGTGTGTGGGGATGGTTGTGAGTTGGTAAGTGTATGTGAGGGTTGACCATGAGTTTGACCCAACAAAGTTAAACTTTGTTCCATTCGTCCAAATTATTAACCAAATGGGCTTGTGGCCCAAAATTCATCCGTCACTTTTAAGTTGTTTAAGGTTTTTGGGCTTTTAGATGGGCTTTTGCTCAAATGTGAATAAAGGCTAATCCACTAATGGGCTTTTGGACCCATTAACCAAATGTGGGACCCACTTGGCTCAAAATCTTCATAAACGATTAAATCCGCTAAAAACGAACTCGATCTTGGCTTCGTTGATCATTTCTTCAAATCGTGTCAATTTTGCCGGTTCTCGTGATCTTCGATACACTTTTGGTTCTTTGACTTTGTCTTTGTCTCTTTCTTGGACTTTTCTTCAACATTTGACCGTGAAATCCCGTGTTTTCTTTCCTTTTTGATCATTTTTACCTATTTCACACAAAAACACAAAACCACGCGTAATTCCGACTTTTACGATATTAAACACATGATTAGGTCTTGTTGTCCTTGATTTTAGTGGCAAAAGGATAAGTGTTTACACACTTATTAAATACCCTACACTTGACCATTGCAATGACCCCATGCAATGCATTATTTTAAAGCATAAAGTTACATTTTTCTCATAATTAATCCATCTCGGCCTTTATTAAGATATACTATTATTACTACGATGAAAAGATGAAAACTTTAAAGGAAACAAAAGTTATAACGATTTATTAATTTGGAAATTATTTGATGGAAGAAACTTGTAAAGAAATCTAAGACTTTGATTAGGGCTTTGGTGTCATGAATATTAATCACCCTCAAGTTTCACGTTCCCCATACCAAGCTTAAATACGAGATCATTGTTTACCATAAGTTCTTAGGTTAAAACCACTTATGTAAGACAATTGTTTAATACTCTTTCTCCAATTCCTACGTTGTATCTCTAGATTTTATTGATTGTCATTCACCCGTAGGCTCATTTGACTTATTTGATAATTATTAGTCCAAAAATGAAGGCAAAACGGTGCAAACCCGACACTCAAAACCTAACCTCGTCCTCAAAAACGTTGTTACTAAAGTAAGCCCACATCAAGGATGATTTAACACGATTTGGGGAATAAATTCCCGGATCCAAAATTTGGGCAATAGTACTACTTATTAATTATTTCCTCCAAAGTCATGTTGACTTTATGTGGAGTTTAGCAAGTTCACATCATATACCCTTAGGCTCTTTAAGATGTAAAAATGCTCCTCATCTATTGTCCACACCCTAAAGCTCCTTGAACGATAGACAAGGGAATTGATTTTTGATCAATTTTTATTCAACACTTACCATGCCATACACCCTAAGGCTCTAATGACAAGGCTCGTGCTACATGCCCCACATCCTAAGGCTCCTTGAGATCATGTTTTAATCTTATTCTTTCTTATTTATGATATATATAGTAGGCCAAATTCCGCGATCCCATGGTCTGAATGTTGATCCCAAACTTAGATCGATTTAGCTTTATGTATACGAGATTAGATCAAGTAATACACTTAGAGAAACCTTTGTATATGCTTATGATAATCTAAGTGTTATGCGGAATTAACACTTAAACAAGAACACACAATGATATAAACAAACTTTCACTTTGATTAATGATATCAAACTTGCTTACAATGAAAGTAGTTTACGAATGAAAACTTATATGAAACAATAACCTAAAGGTCTTCTTTTATAGACATAAGAAGCCTTGTACAATAATCTACGTATCAGCTATTCTAGGTAAAGATAAATATAGAAAATACATTGTTGTTCCTATCTTTACTAGAAGTAATCTAGAATACAATAAACGCGTAGAGTATATCTTCCCATCAGTGCTTGTCTTCAATGTATCAACGCTTGACTTTGTCTTGTCAATGCTTGAGCTGTCAGCGCTTGTATTTCTCTTGTCAACGCTTGTTTTACTCTTGTCAGCGCTCAAGTGATCTGGCCTTAATTTATTCCCAACAATCCTCCCCTAAACTTGATATCCACTCTTATGATCAAGTTTCTGAATAAGCATAAAGGACTAGGAGGAATCTTACAAACCTTATCATATTGATAATGAATAAATCTGATCAAGTCTTTTGCCACGTCACTTGAATAATCAATCTCCAGCTGACTGTCCTTCATCTTCTCCAAAATAGCCTTGGATATAAAATACTGACCATCCACAAGTAGATACTTAGCAAACTTTGTAGAACTCAAATGGTAAACACCAGCAGCTGAATATAATCTCCATTGAAGACCACTGAGGTCATCTTCAAGATCCTTCCAAATAGCAGGATCCTCATCTTTTGGTCCACACATTCTTTTGAATGTGGACCACAGTTTTATTCCATTAGGTGAAGTTGGTGCTTCAGCCTCATACTTGGTCTCTAGCAACCTCCATAGGTCTACCAAGTCTTCTCTATCACAACTTGCAAACAAAGATATGAGAGTGGTAAAAGTGTGTACCTCTTTGCCATATCTGCCAATCTTTCAAAACCCACATTCATCTTCTTCATAGCTCACAATTGGGTTTCTGGAATCTAATGGTAACACTTGCACCATATCTGAAGCTTCTAATGGTGAGAGCTTGAGGCTCTTTCTTATGACAGCTTCACTTGGATATAGTGGATCCATATCTTTGGGAAACTCAAGAGAAATTCCCTTTTTCACTAGTCTGGGAACAAACATAGCTTTCTTGAGCTCCATTTCTTCTGCAAGTTCTTCCTTTCTTTCATCAGAAAGAAGTCTGAGAGTGTTTGCTTCCTACACTCTCAACCAAATAGGATAAGCCTTGCATTCCAACTCATCAAATGTCAATGCCTTCAACTTCTGATAAGTCCATCCTACTCCATGACATCTGAGCAACATGCAGTATAGCTCCCTTCTATCCCTTTTCAATTCTGAGAGAATATTGCTTGCCTTGTGTTTCTAAATTACATGGAAATCCTTTTGAACTCTGAGAAGAATCTCCAAACCCCATATTTGATCTGAAGTGGTCAAGTGTGGATTCTCCATACATCTTTCTTCCCAAGCATTATACATTTGAACCACCTCTGGCATGTCAAAGTCAACCTGCAATTTCAATTCTCTCAATTTCTCCTTGGCCAACTCTTCTCCATACTCAAGTCTTTCTGGTTCTATAATCATCACACTTGAGTCTGAGCTAGCTCCATCACTTCCTTCTTCTGAAGTAACAACAAATGGTGACTCTTTCACCTCCTTTCTATCTTGTTCCATGATTTGTGCAGCCAATCTTCTATCAAACTCAACTTGAGCTGCATCCTTTGGAACAATCTCTTCTACCATAATACCCTTACCCTTATCTAGTGGATCAATTGTTGGTAAGGTAGATGGTGATACCTGTGTAGAAACCTCCTTGATGATGGATGATGATTGGGATACATCACCCTCATGTGCAGGTCAGTCAACGCCCAATTTTGTTCTATCAGCGCCCAAAATATTTCTGTCCGCGTCTAAATTCTCCTTGTCAACGCCCAAATTTCCTGCCTCAGCGCCTTTTGTAATCTCTTCCAACATAGCTGTAAATGATAAATTCAAGTTGGTAGGAGAGACTAAGGACGTATCAAAACCTGTTTGTTTCTTCAAACTTGTAAGGGACTCAGCAACATCCAAAGATTGACCATCATGGCTGCCCTTATCACTCAGATTTATTGGATCTTCCTCCCCTTTGGAATATTCCTCCATACCTCTCCTTGCACTGTAGTCTCCAAAACAACAATCCTCTCCCTCAATTGCTTGAGTTCAAGGCCTTGTGAGCTGACAACTTGTACTAGGTCTGCATTTTGCTTTTGCAAGCTTATGCAGACTGCCGTCAATTCCATAAGAGTCATTGGTTCCAGTCTGCCCTCTTCTAAAATGGGTATTTGACCTCCCAAGTCATATTCATTGGGCATGGATGAGGACTTAATGATGGTGGGACTGCCTTGGCAGCTTCTAAGCCAGAACTAATAGTCCCAGCCTCATCCACGTCACCAGCCACACTTGTGGTGGTGGTTCTCTCTGCTACATGGCTAGGACCACCAGAGGAGAACACTCCAGTAGTCCTTTGGTGTTTCATCAACCTATATTCAGGGGGTGTGGAAGATGGTGTGGAAGAATGGGTGGATGTGGGTTGGTTAAGGGGTGTTTGGGTTTGTGAAGGTTGTGTGTCAACGTTGGAAATAGGCACATCAACGCCAACATTTAACGTGTCAGCGTTGAAGGGATCTTGGTCAAGCTGCATATGTTCAGGTGAAGGTATGGGTTCAGGTATTGGGTCAAGTTGTGGTTGGGGGTCTGGTTGGGGTTGTGCTGCTGCAATAACAGCAAGCATAGCTTGGGTTAAGGGTAGGTCACGATGGGGTGGTGAGTTCATCTTCATAAAAATAGCTTTCTTTTGCACAGGGATCTCATAAAAATCATTATGATCCCTTGTGCAGTTTCCTTGAACATCAAAAACCATTTGTAAAAACCGGGGATAAGCTAAAGTCATTTTGGTCCCCTTATTTTTACACATGCCCTCAAAAATCATTTTAGAATAATTAAATTTTTGCCCTGTTGCAATGCACACAATAGCACTTGCAATAGATCTATTGATCTCATTGTGTGTAGTGCATTTGGGACTCAAACATTGAAGGAGGACATGTATGAGGTACTTCCAGGCTGGGGGAAACTCCTGTTTATGATACTTGTTTAAGGTACCTTCATCAGGAAAAGGATATCCCAAAGCCCTTAGCCCTTGTTCTATTTCATTAATGGGAAGAGTGGCTATACCATCAGCATCATCAAGATGCAAGGCTTGGCGTACCAAAGCCTCAGTAACCACCCAAGATCTCCCATGAACAATAGAAGTCAATGTAGTCACTCTATTAACTGTTGAGGAACTAACAGTGTTCCAAAACTGTTTAATATGTGTGACTAGAATGAGTGGTGCATGAGAAAGAGCATACCTTAAGGGGGATGCGTTTAAATACGCCACCATTTGTGTTTATTGGGGAAACAGAGTATCATTAGCTTCAAGATACGCGATCATGTTGTGTTGAGTTCTGAACCCTAATTCCAATTCTGATGGTTTAAACTTTGGTGCCATTGTTGAAAGCTGTTAAAATTGATTGATGAAGATGAAGTTGATAAGAGAAAATGGTGTTAGACAAGAAGTATAGATACCCTGTTTAAAAATAGGAGCCAAATTTATAGGAGAAGAAAATTCATGTGATAGGCCCAAAAAGAGGCAAGTATTTTCAAAATGTAATCATGAAAATATTGAAAAATTATAAGTTTATCTCATGCATTAAATGAAAAGTAACAACTCCCAAAATTACGGCCTAAAAATATGTCAAAAAGTAACAACTGGGTAGGTCCCATTGAGTGTCAACGGTCAAAAATAACCTATCAACGCCCAACGGCTATAATCTTGTCAACGTTTACCTATAGCCATGTCAGCGTCTAAATTGGTCACAACAACGCTTGGAAAATTCTTGTCAGCGTCCAAAAATAAAAATGTTTAAAAATGAAAAATGACCTTAACAAAGTAATTTATCCTAGAGAAGATAACCAAAAAGCTGATAATTATTATAGGGCGGCAAGCACTGTCGAGTTATGCACACTTGCTTAAGCAAGATAGACATAACAGTCCTCTAGTGTCCCTTGCTAACCAAAACTCTTAACAACCAAGTTACCTTATAAAATTCCTTGTTACTCCCAGGTAAATCCCATAACAAAATTATTCCCAAGTCTCCCAACAGACCACAACCAATTCTAGGCCAAAAATGTCTTGGCAACATGCATAGTATATCAACTTTGCATGCTACAGTGCCTCATGATTTAGTAAAACTAACCCATACTCACCTGTGGACACAATCTAGAATTGTGATAAGAGTATCATATGGATACCCAAACATCCTAAAGGTTCCTAAAACCTCCCCTTAAACTATGATACAAAAGTTTGCCAAAAATATGCATGAACATAAAAATTTATGTCAAGATAGGAATTTAAATTCAAACCATCATCCATAAATAAAAACTTGTCCAAATGCTTCTCCATTGATCCATAAGCAACTCTGTATCCAATGGTAGACTGCTAACACCATCTGTACATTTAGATTGAAAACCACAAAACTAACATTGTTGCTGACAACGCCCCGATAACACATGACAGCGTTGAAGGAAGCTTTGTCAGCGTTAGACAATTATATTGCTGACAACGTTACAAAAACACATATCAGCGTTTAAGCAACCTTTGTCAGTGTTAGAAAAATATAGTGGAAAATCTAAATCATCATAAGACCAATAACAATGCATCATCCTGTACATACTTTTACAAAAAGACTCCAAAACACATATTATGTGAGATTGACCATTCTAATACTTGTTACCAAGTATTGAAACCTCCCAGCATCAAAAGGTTTAGTTAGTAAACCTGACACATTTTCCTCAGTGTCAACCCTATCTGGTTGTATTAAACCTTTTTCAAAGCAATCTCTTATAAAATGGTGTCTAATTTCTATGTGTTTAGTTTTAGAATGATGTACAGGATTCTTAATGATGCATAAAGTGCTGTTATTGTCAACAAATATCTTGGTATGCATGAAATTATACCCATAGTCCAACAGCTGGTTCTGAATCCACAAAACTTGTCCACAACAAGCAGCTGCAGCCACATACTCAGCTTCAGTTGTAGAATTAGCCACCACTGTTTGTTTCTTGCATTGCCAAGATATCAACCTGCTCCCAAGAAACTGACATCCACCAGTTGTGGATTTCCTATCAAATTTATCACCTCCATAATCACTATCTGAATATGCAATCAGCTCCAATGGGGAATCCTTTGGGTACCACAAACCAAGACTAGGATAGCATCTTAGGTACCTAAATATCATTTTCACAGCATAAAGGTGACATTCTTTGGGAGTCACTTGATGGCGTGCACACGCACACACAACAAACATGATGTCAGGTCTGGAGGCAGTAAGATACATCAAGGATCCAATCATGGATCTATAGTGCCTGACATCAACATCTTTCCCATCTCCAATATTTCCCCAAGGGTGTTCTCTATCCATAGGAGTAGTAGCCCTCTTTTCATGTGGAGAAAAGCCAAACTTCTTCAAGATCTCAGCCACATATTTATCCTGGGAGATGAAGATACCATCTTCTTTCTGCTGAACTTCTAAACCAAGAAAGAAGTTCATCTCCCCCATAGCACTCATCTTGAATTTGTCTGTCATAAGCTTGGAGAAATCCTCACTCATCTTTGGATCAGTAGACCCAATAATGATATCATCAACATAGACCTGGACAAGCAACACATCCTTGCCTTTCTTCTTTGTAAATAGTGTCTGATCTATGGTGCCCCTCTTGAATCCATTGTCCACCAAATAGGTAGTACCATACCATGTTCTAGGGGCTTGATGAAGGCCATACATAGCCTTTTTGACTCTATACACTTTATCTGGATTCTCTGGATCCTCAAAACCAGGAGGCTGCATCACATATACTTCCTCAACAATAGTTCCATAGAGGAAGGCACTCTTGACATCCATTTGATAGACAGTGAAGCCCATGCAGGATGCATAGGCTAGAAAAATCCTAATAGCTTCAATCCTTGCAACTGGTGCAAAGACTTCCTCATAGTCTATCCCCTCCTCTTGTGTATATCCCTGAGCCACTAACCTTGCTTTGTTTCTGACCACAATCCCTCTTTCATCTCTCTTGTTCCTTAGAACCCATCTTGTCCCTATAGGTCTGACATATCTAGGACAGTCAACCAGCTCCCAAACATCCTGAATTGCAAATTGGTGAAGCTCATCCTGCATTGCTTCCACCCAACTTGGTTCTTTGAGAGCATCAAATATTTTCTTGGGTTCCTGTTGTGACAGAAAACAGGCAAACAAACATGCTTGCACAAGAGGGGTATCAACCTTCTTGTGTATATTGGCAATCAACCCACCAAGACCTTGATGAGATATTCTAGTCTGAACTGGAGTATTAACATTACCAATGATTTGAGAAGGAGGATGATTCTTCATGACTGAAGTAAGTACTCCTCCCTCAAAAAGTCTGGTATCTTCAACTTCATTCTCCATGTTGCCAATATCTTCTTCATCAGACTCTCTTTCATCAACATGAGGATGAACCTCTTCATATATATTGGAAGGTTCACCTTGTTGAAAAGTGGAAGAGACAAGATGTGCAGAAGTGTTGTCAACGTCTGAACCTTGTTTGTCAGCGCTTGGGCTAACAACGCTTGAACTGTTGTTGTCAACGTCTGAGCCATCAACGTCTGAATTGGTCTTGTCAGCGCTAGATTTGCCTTTGTCAGCGCCTGAAGGACCATGCATGTTTGTATCTGGTGGTACTTGGAGACCACCATTATCTTTACCAGCAGCAGCAACAAAAGCATCTGTCCAAATGGGGATTGTGACATATTCTTGTATAGGAGATGTCTTTTCTGCTTGTGATCCAACCTTTTCATGAACCTTTGTACCTGAAACATCAACAACTTGTTCGTCCACAACATTTGAAGTTACCTTCACAATGTCTGGATTAGTGACAGGCATATAATTTAAAGTTCTAGATAAAGGTTCCAAATCAAACAACCAATTAGGACCACTTTCAGGATCACTAGGTTTATTTTCTAAAAACCTAACATGTACTCTTTCAAGTATACGTTTTTCCTCTTTAAGATAAACCCTATATCCCTTGCTCTGCACTGAATACCCCATGAAGTAGCCCTCATCACCTTTTGCACTAAATTTTCCTAAGGCATCACTAGTATCTAAAACTACTACATGACAACCAAAAGGTCTGAGAAAACCAATATTAGGTTTTCTTCCCCAAAGTAACTCATAAGGTGTTTTGTTCTGAATTTTGTTAACCAATGCTCTATTTTGAACATAACAAGCTGTATTGACAGCCTCAGCCCAAAAGGCTATAGGAAAATGAGCATCAGCCAACATTGTTCTGGCTGCTTCAATTAGGGTTCTATTTTTCCTCTCAGCAACCCCATTTTACTGTGGGGTTCTAGCAATACTAAATTGCCTAGTAATTCCTTTCCTGGCACAGCAATCATCTAGCTTCTTATTCCTAAATTCACCACCATTATCACTCCTAAGCATTTTAACTTCATTGCCAGACCTCTTCTCAATCTGAGTGATAAAATCAATTAGAATATCAGCTGTGTCACTCTTCATAGCTAGAAAGAATGTCCAAGTAAACCTAGAAAAGTCATCTGTGATGACAAAGCAATATGACTTACCATTCAAACTTTCTATATTGGTTGGACCAAAGAGGTCCATGTGTAGCATATGAAGAGGTCTAGAACTAGTATGCACCTGTTTGGATTTGAATGAGACCTTGTGCTGCTTGCCTTTAAGACATGCAACACAAGAGTGGTCATTGTGGAAGGCCTTCTCAGGCAAACCTTCAACCAAGCCAAGTCTCACAAGCCTATTTATATTTTTAAAATTTATGTGCCCTAGTCTCCTGTGCCACAAATTACTTTCATCTACTGAGGCTTTAGCATAAAAACAAGACATATTATTGTTCATTTTAATTCCATTCAAGTTCACATTGTATATGTCTTTATGCCTAGGTGTTCTATATTCAATATATTTCTCATCAGGGATCTTAAAATCCTTGCTTAACACCAAACACTCAGTATCAGTAAACAGAACTTTATTTTTGTTATCACAAACTTGTGATACACTAAAAAGGTTGTAATCAAGTTCTTTTACCAGAAAGACGTTCTCAAAACGCAAATTCTTGGTGAGAAGGGTTCCTTTGCCTGTGATAGTACCATATCCGCCTCCAAAGTAAACCTTATCACCATCTTTAATGGGAGTGAAGTTCGTCAAATAGTCTTCCTTCCCAGTCATGTGCCTTGAGCATCCACTATCCCAATATCCATAATCATTGACCTGTCTTTGAATGCCCTGCACATAAAGAAAACAAATTAGTTTTCTTTGGGAACCCAAGTCTTAAAAGACTTGGATTCATCTGGTTGTTCAATAAGAACAGACTTAGTTCTCACAACAACCCCATTCTCATCCTTTTTAGGATGAAATACCCAGTTAACCCCAATAGGTTTTGTAATGACCTTTGAAATGTAATTAAATCTGTTGCAGGTCATTGAAATACCATTATCATTAGGGTTTTGATCTTTCTTGGGTCTCCATGTTAAGCTTGAAGAAGCTTTAGACCCCTTACCTTGTGGTTGCAAATATTTAAGTCTGGTCACGTTTCTGTCAGCGTTAGAATTGGTCTTATCAACGCTGAAATTACCCTTGTCAGCGTTGAACCTAGGGTTTGCTACAGAAACCCATTGCCTATTTGACCAGGTGTTAGTCTTTTGAAATGGTCTTTGTCCATGAGTGTTAGACCCTCTAGTAAAGAATGGGGCAGGTCTAATCACTTGTGGACTTTGCTGCACACAAGGTTTGGGTCTGACAACGTTTGACTTCCTAACAACGTTGACTTTGTTCCTGTCAGCGCTGAATTTGTTCCTGTCAGCGCTGGCTTTGGGAGCGTTGACACACTTGTATGCCAAGTGTGAAAAGCTACCACAAGTGTAACAAGCTTTTCTAGACACAACCTTAGATCTAGAAGAGAAGAAGCCTGTTCCATTATTGCTAACTTGGCTCTTGGGTGACCTAGTATTTCTATACATCTCTGCATATTTAATGCTAGGTTTTCTATCATTGTTTGAGCCTAGGTCAACAGCTTTACCAGTGATTGGGTTTGTAACCTTAATGGGAGTTGACTGATTTGGACTTTCACATAGCAAGCCACCCTTAACAAACAAAGTAGGGTTAGCTTTCTTCCATTCATTCAGGTCAGTCAACTTTTATTGGTACTCTTCAACTGGAGTGACAACTCTTGGTGGAGGAATGAGTTCCTCCTCTTGGAATTCTGGCAAACCAGTCCAAGATAGGTTCTTTTGCTGGACACCATAGAAGTTACCAGCTGGTGGTGGAACCAAAGAGTAATCATTCATCCCAATACCAGTCATGTCCTTAGAATCTCTTTGTTTACTCACACATTCTCCTAGGTTTTGTGTGGCCTTATCAAATCTTTGAATTTTAAGGCTAACATTATCTTTATTCTTAATGGCCTCATCTAACTTAGCCTGTAACACACCATTAACCCTTTCCATGATGTTTCTAATATCCATACTAGCATTTAACTCATGTTTTAAGATATTTATTTTATCTTTTAAGTCAAATTCCATTTTCTTGTATTCAGAAACGGTTTTCTCAGTTTGAGTGAGAGCTACTTGGTAATTAGACAGTTTGCATTTTTCAGTACTCACATCACCCATTAATCTTAACACTTCTTTGTTAAGTTTCTCAGTGTTTAACCTACAACCTTTACTACAAAAAGCATCATTGTATACCTCATTATCAGATGAAGCGGAGGAGTATGCCATGAGAGCATACTCAACATGCTCTTCTTCTTCAACCTCAGCAACCAAAGCTTTATCCTCTTCAACATTCTTAGCCAGATAGCTCCAATCCCATCCCATACCATCAATTCCTTGAACTGCAACCATGGCTTTGGAATCCTGAGCTTTAACATCCTAACTTGAGGGTTTACCAGCATCAGATCTTCTAGGAGATCTGCATTCCCTCATGAAGTGCCCCATACGATGACAGTTGTAGCATTCAACTTTGGATTTATTAAATCCAGCTGTGTCTTTTGCATTGAAGGTCATCTTCTTCTTAAACCTTCTGTTCCACCTATTTGCTCTTATACTAGCAAGAGCCATGTTCCACTTAATGTCCATCTCTTCCAAGTGCTCATCACTTATCTGCTCAAGGTCCTCATATGTAATCACTGAACCATTGGGCAAAGAAGAAATATAAGCACATACAGTATCCAAATCTAAACCAGCAGGTTTAACTCTTGGGGAGTCACTCTTGAATGTGTCAGCGTCTGAATAGGAGAGGTCGACAGGACTTGTTCCAGCGCTGACATATGATGATCCAGTAACTGGATGCATGTAAGAGTCCTTCTGATTCAATTGACCTTCACTATGAGAAGAAGGCCATGTTACTGGTGGTAGACTTGCTTCCATGCTCTAAAAGAGTTTCATCTTCCAACAGCCTTAGTTTGTTGTAGATGTCATCAAACGTGGAACTTTTGTAGGTATTATTGGCAAGAATTGATCTTGCCTCAATCTTCCATGCCTCACCAAGACTTTTAAGAAAGGTAGCATTAATGTCAACATCACCAAGTTGTGTCCCCATAAAGGCCAACTTGCTTGTAATGTCAAGCAATCTGCTTCTCACACTACTCAGTTTCTCATTTGGTTGAGCCTTGAAGACAGCATAATCATGCATGAGTTGCTTTTTCTTCTCTTCCTTAGTGTCTGCATTGCCACCATATGCAACTTCAAGAGCTTCCCAAAGGTTTTTAGTAGATTCATAGCCTCTATATTTATGCTGGTTCTCTTGTCCCAAAGAGACTTTCAGTATATTTAGGGCTTTCATGTCGACCCTTTTCTTTGATATGTCATCAGCAGACACAGCTCTACCATCTCCAGGTTTTTCTTTCTTATCTTCTTCAGAACATCCAGCAACAGCTGATCTTTGAGTAATAGCATCAGCAATCTTTTGGGCTTTATCGAATGTGTTTCCATATTCAATGATCTCCCAGAGTGTGTAGTCATAGATCCCCAGATATTGCTCAAAGTTGAATTTCCACAAATCAAAGTTGGTTGCATCAAGCATGGGAATCTTGATGTTTGGTAAAGATGAGGAGGAGGAGGTTATTGCTTCAGACATGATGATGTTAGGGTTTTTGAGAAAATTAGGGTTTTGGTGATTTTTAGGGTTCTTGTGTTCTTTAAGATCAAAAGTTCCTCAACAAGCTCTGATACCACTTGTTGATCCCAAACTTAGATCAATTTAGCTTTATGTATACGAGATTAGATCAAGTAATACACTTAGAGAAACCTTTGTATATGCTTATGATAATCTAAGTGTTATGCGGAATTAACACTTAAACAAGAACACACAATGATATAAACAAACTTTCACTTTGATTAATGATATCAAACTTGCTTACAATGAAAGTAGTTTACGAATGAAAACTTATATGAAACAATAACCTAAAGGTCTTCTTTTATAGACATAAGAAGCCTTGTACAATAATCTACGTATCAGCTATTCTAGGTAAAGATAAATATAGAAAATGCATTGTTGTTCCTATCTTTATTAGAAGTAATCTAGAATACAATAAACGGGTAGAGTATATCTTCCCATCAGTGCTTGTCTTCAATGTATCAACGCTTGACTTTGTCTTGTCAACGCTTGAGCTGTCAGCGCTTGTATTGCTCTTGTCAACGCTTGTTTTACTCTTGTCAGCGCTCAAGTGATCTGGCCTTAATTTATTCCCAACACTGAATACCTCCTACTTGATGGTTATGAGCCACCTTAGTCGGATGTCCACAACGCTGGCACCCTCAATGTGTTCATGCTTTAATTACAAGGAGATAAAAGATTTGGCTAAGAGTTAAGATTTCGAATCTACACTGCAAAAATCCTCATTTATTAAGCAATTAAATATACAAGCGGGAAGAAAGAGCCACAAAAACTCATATAAGCAAGAATTAACCCTTAAACTTATTATCAACTCTATCATCTCTCGTTCTCCACAATTTAAAATCTCAAGGAGTGAGACTCGTGGATGCTTAGCCTAATAAACCAATTAAGGTCCATATGGTTAAGGATACTAGCTAGAGTAAACTTGGATAAGTAAACTCGGGTTGAGTCAGAATATTCACGACGGGCCTAATATATCAAAGACATCTAAACTTGTTAAAACCATTTTATCTATTTATTTTATTTTTGACTTTATTCTTGAAATGAAAAATACGATGCGATGACAAAAGGAAAGAAAATAAACGAAAATACTACTAAGCCAAAATAGATCAAAAATTTTGAAAATGTTGAAATTTTTTTAATTTTCCGGTTAAATGAGGTCAAAAATCATGGAAAAGCCCACTAAAATTCGATAGAAGTCCCCCTACACTTAATATAAACATTATCCTTAATGTTTAAGCATGTGGGAGAATAAACCCCTACACTTAGGACATTGAGTACGTTGTTTAAAATCGAGCTAAGGAAGAGACAACTAAAGTGATTACATTTATTCGTGTTTTATTTATATACAAGATTGAATCACAATAGCAAAAACTTATCGAAGGAACCGGGTACACGGGATCACGGGTCGCATCAAAAAATACCAAAAGTGGATCATTAAAGCACATGTCCCTGCACAACATCACAACACACAAACAACCTACGTGGCTCCCCCTACACTTATTGGTGGAAATGGGTGAAGGTGAAAAAGGGTGGAAAGGATGGAAAAAGGTAAAAATCTAACCTAGTTAAACGATGCTTGATTTATTTATCACGAGTCTCTAGCTCGACTCGATTTCCCGAATGTCATCATTCAAATGGGAAAATCAAGATTTCCAAGGGGGGAAAATCTCTCCATGATAAAGGGGTGAAACAAATTCATATAAGGAATACCCCATGAAAATCCACCCGGGTCAAACACATAATTTCCATCACAAAAGGAAATAAACCCCGAGGTGGTAAAATCACACAAGGCAAAGAAAAGAGGGGTATCCTAGGCAAAAATTTCTTACGAGGAAAGGTGTTATGGTGATATGGCAATGAAAGCACAAAAGTCTCTATTCCGGGATCAAACACCGGTTCCTTAACGGGAAAATAGCAAGAGGTGTTGACATTTAAGCTCAAAATATCATCATAATCCAAAGTGGGAAAGTCGTCCTCTTCCAAAATTGATGTGAAAACATAAGTATCATCGGAGTCATAGGAAAACTCATCCTCGTAAGGAAAATAGGTATTTAGAAAGATATCTAAATCCTCCTCAAATGTAATAACCTCTAAAGTAGGAATGATCTCTAAGAGTGGAGGATCCTCCTCAAAAGTCATGACTTCTAAAATTGGGGTATAAAAGTCAAAAGGAGTCTACATGGAAGAATCACTCATAGAGATATGAGGTGCATTAAGATCATGAGGTGGGTCATCAAAAATAATGAGATCACTTAAAGAAGTGTCATCATCGTAAGTATCAAAGATTGGTTGATAAAAAATGGGTGGGTCAAAAGTGGGTGGGTTAAAAGTGGGTGGGTCAAATGATAGGTCGTCGAAACCGAAAATAGTGTGATCACTTAAAGAAGTGTCATCACTATAGGTAACGTAAATAGGAGTTTCAAAAATTTGAGGTTCTAAGGGAAGGGATGAATTTATCACAAAATAATTTTGAGTAGACTTTTAAATTCCAAATGGATTAATAAAAATCTCTTCATTATCATAAGTAAGAACATCAATCATATTGACCGACTCTTTTCCATTTGATTTTGTTGTGATTTTTCCCATTTTAAAAACTTGTTGTTCATCCCTAACCTTAAGAATTAACTCCCCTTCGGCTACATCAACTAAGGCTCTTTTGGATCATAAGAATGGTCTACCAAGTATTAACGGAATACGAGGATCCATCTCATAGTCGACGACGACAAAGTCAACGGGAAAAGTGAATGTACCAACTCGAACAAATACGTCTTCGGCAATACCAACGGGGTATGCGAGAGTTCTATTAGCTAACTCAAGAGTCATGCGATTCGGTACAAGGTCGGGTAATGATAATTGTTTCCATACCGAGAGTGGCATAAGATTGATGCTAGCTCCGAGATCCGCTAAAGCCACACAATCATCAATTTGAGGAAATGAGCAAGGTAACACGAATCGTCCGGGATCTCCTAGCTTTTCAGGAAGCTCTTTGAGAAGAATCGCGGAACAATTCTCATTTAAACGAGTGTTCACGAGCTCAACCATTTTTTCTTTCTTATTAAGCAAATCTTTGAACATTTTCAAAAATTTTGGCATTTGAGCAAGTGCTTCAATAAGGCTAATGTTAACATTGACATTGGAAATCATTTTCAAAAAGTTGGAGACATGAACGTCATCTTTAGTGAGCACTTTAGCCTTGTCTAACCTAGAGGGATAAGGGATATTGGGTTTAGACTTTGAAGGTTGAGAAGGATAAGGACTCACTTCTTGAACAACCTTAGGGATAGGCTCTTTAGGCAATGGAGAACTAGTACTAGGAGTGGTAGTGGGAGGAATCACCGAAGGGGGAGTAGGATTACTCATTATGACCTCCGGGCCTTGTTTCTCCTTTATGGACGAAGAGATGGAAGGTCCCACTAAAGTGGATCCACTTCGAGTAGTGATAGCACTCACATTAGCACGAGGGTTAATCTCGGTATTAGAAGGTAAGGCTCCTTGGGGTCTAAGGGCTTGAATCATTGTCAAAAATTTCTTATCGGTCGATTCTTGCATCTCTCTCATAATTCGCTCATGGTCGGTTAATTTTTGTAGAACAAAGTCCATTTGAGGATTATGCATATTCATTTGATTATACCCTTGATTAGGAAAACCTTGATTAGGAAAACCTTGGTTTTGATATTGAGGTTGAAAACCGTTGTTATTATGAAAACCTTGGTTATTATTTTGAAAACCTTGATTTTGACCATTAAAATTCCCTTGATTTACATTCCCTTGAAAATTACCCATTTGAGGACCTTGGTTCCTATTTTGGTTTTGGGTATTTTGGGCGGATGGGGTGGTCTTTGTGGAGCTACAAAACCCGGGGGAGCCAAATAATTAGTACTCTTATAAGACAAATGGTTAACATCAACATTTGGTTTAAAGTGAACCTTCTCATTAGCATTGGTGTTAAAAGCACAAACTTGTTGTTGCTGATTGTAAACCTTGTCATAATTAAAATATGAATGTGGTCCACCACAAGTCTCACACGTTTCACTAGTTTCTTTCAAGGCATTAACTTGCACATTTATAGCTTTGGTTTGTAGAGCAATTGATTCAAAAAGCGAAGTAAGTTTATCGATTCTCTTGTCGCTCTCACTAGAACTAGCACTTGCCATAGTAGCCCTAACACTCTTGGTTTGTACTTTTGCCTTGTTTTCAATTATGGCCCAAGCCTCGTTCATTGATTTCACAAGAATATTGCCCCCCGCGGCACTATTAAGTGAGTCTTGGTCATTTAGAGTTAAACCATTGTAAAACGTATTAATTTGATGCACTTTAGTGAAACCGTGTTTGGACATTTTCTTAAGAGCTCTTTAAATCGATCCCAAGACTCACTAAACGTTTCCCCATATTTTTGTTCAAAGGTAATGATGTCATTCCTTAAAGAAGTGGTCCGTTATGGTGGGAAAAAGTAGTTAATGAACTTGGTCTCTAAATCAATCCATGTTGTGATACTTTGGGGTGGTTCCTTATCAAGCCAAATTCGGGCTTGTCCCTCGAGGGAAAAAGGAAAGAGTTGTAAACGAATGGCCTCTTGTGGCACCCCATTGTATTTGACGGTGTTTGTTAAATGGATAAATCTCTTGATATGATCATGGGGGTCATCTTGGGAACGACCCAAAAATGGTGTAGCGGAAACCATTTGAATAAAACCCGTTTTGATTTCAAAATTATTTTCTCCAATTGCGGGGATAACGATAGCGTCATCGTTTCCCTCAACGTGAGATTGTAGAATCTCAATCATAGTTCGGTTATCCCGTTGCCATTGTATTGTCGAAAGCTCGATTCTCGGGATCGGCTTGAATGACGGTCTTTTTGTTTTTCTTCTTCTTCCTCTTTTTGGAAGAATTAAAAGTGTTTGGTACACCAATCGGTATGTATGTACGCGCGCGAGTGCGCATACAATTAAAACTTTAGGAATGAGGTAGGAAACCTCGGTCGACTTTGAGAAGAAAAGGATTATCCTTCTCGAGGTGCAATATTAAAAAGCTACAAAAATATATACTTAATTACTACTTGAGTTGGAAAACCAATAATCGGTCGTCCCTCTCAATATACGCACAAGCAAGCGGGGAAACGAGGTGGCACAAAGCACTTAAAATCCTTTTTCCTTAAACGGCCTTTTATAGCGCGTCGCCTTATACCCACCTTATAGTTTGTATATATCGAGTTCAAACGTCTTACTAGTATTTATCTATTTTGCCCTTTTTCCTTGTTGTGGATTCGAATACAATAGTTAGGTGATGAAATCCCAAATAAGGTCTTATTTGAAAAGTAGGTAAATTAATTGTGCTACGTAATATAATATAGTAAAAGAAAAATCTTTTTGTATTTTTTTAAGAAAAATATATATTCACAATAAAAACGAAAGAAATCGAACTAAGATAAATAACACTAATACGTAATATTTTTGGTGTAATACTTTAGGAAAAGTATTACTTTTTGATTTTTTAATTTTTTTTGGTGCAAATCTTAGGAAAGAATTTGCTTTTGTTGATTTTTAATTTTTTTTTTTAAGTTTTTGATTTTTTTATGTTTTTGATTTTTTTGCAAGAAAATTAATGTTCAAAATGAACGGATCCCAAAATCGAAACGTCTCACGAAATCTTAAATCGTAACGAGCGAAGCGGCAGCGGCGCCAATTTAATGTTGGTATTTTTCAATCAAATTAAGTTCATTTTCCTCGACTCACTCGAATTGATATCAGATATGACGTAAGATTTTTTGTTCTTGGTGAAACGTATATTTTTGGTATTTTAAAAACTAAAATTTAATAAAAGACTAATTAATCTAATTAAAAATAGAATATGTAATTAAAAATACTTAATTAAAAACTATTTAAACTATTTTAAACAAATGTGAAAACTATTTTAACTTTAAATAAAACTTAAATCTAAGTAATCTAATTAATTCTTTAACTAAAACTTTTTAATGAAATCTATTTAAAACTATTTTTACACAAAACTGTATTAATTGAAAATTAATTTTAAAACTAAATTTAAAAACAATTTAAAATTTATTAAAGTAATTAAAATATTTTTTATCTTATTTTTTTAAAAACTTAATAAAGGAAAAACTATTAAAACTTTTAGTTAAAATTAATGAAACTAAAACTTGTTTTAAAACTTAAATAATAAAAACTGGCAACTATTACTTTCCTACATCAATTAAATAAAGTGTAAAAAAACACAAATAAAAGCCTAGATGGGATGGTTAAGGCGTTTGGCTGTTAAACGATAGGTCAAAAGGTCGAGTCTCGTTAGAGACAGATTTTGGAAAAATTTTGGAATTAATTTTTGGACAATCAGATCAATGGAATCTGTTGCTTGAGAACAGATAATAACAGTAATATGAAAGAACAAATAAGCTATACCAAGAACCAAATAGAAGATAAAATGTAAATAAGCTAAACAAACAAGACGAATAAGCTAGCAGATACAAACCAAATAAGCACAATCAGGAAATAAGCAGATAAGCAGATAAAAAAAATAAACAAGTCTAAACAAATATAACAGATTACTACTAAACTTATATAAGGCAGATTAAACTAAAACTAACAATAAGCAAATAAACCGTAAGCAGATAAGCACAATAAGCTAAACAAGATTAAATGAAGTCAAATAAGCAAAAAGTCCTAATTAAGCAATCCAACCAAATCTAAAGCAAAAACAAATTTAAAACTTAAATCCAAAAAGCAGTTGAAAACTAACTAAGCAGATTCAAATATTACTAAAATTTAAACAAACTCAAATAACCAAAATAAACCAAACAAAACAGATAAGCAGACAAACAACTTTTATCAGATTAAAACAGCCACAAAAGCATAACAAATATCAAATAATTCTAACAAAACTAAAACTTAAAAAATAAAAGGGAATGAACCTGGTGGAGAAATCCGTTGCGACGAAGAGCGGCGCTGAGCCGTCTTTTTAACCGAATCAATCACACCACCATATCATCAAACCGAATCATCCCCATTGAACCAGAAACATCAACTTCTAATTTCGCCAACAATTAACTATTCGAACAGTATTTTATAACTTTCCCAGTGGGGGAAATATTTCAACCACTTTTATTCTAAATTAATCAAATCAAAATTCAGAATAAACATAAATTGCAAATAACTTTAAATAAAAAGAGACACGAATTAAACTGAAATTAATTTTATTAATAACTAAAAATTAAATACAATACTTTGAAAAGAAAATTACAATAATCTAACTTTTGCATAAAATTAAAATAAAATAAAAAAGGCACGAACTAAAATTACACAAATGAGGGGTTTTTATAGGAAAACCCTGGAAACCCTCTTCATGAACTTGGTGAGCAAGGAATTAGATCAGGGCCGCTCTTTTCTTTTCTTCTCTCTTCTTTCTTCAATCAACGGCTGAGATAATACCAGGGGTCACACGGATCGCCCTCGTGGCATGATTTGTGCTAGTTGTGTTTGTTTGGTGTATAGGTGGAAACATATTATTGGATGGAGGGCTGTGATGATTTGTATCAACCACTTTCGGATAAAGTAACTTTCGGGGAAAATTTGACTTTCGGGAAAAACCAATTTGTGTCTTTCGGGAAAAACTAACAATTTGTGACTTTCGGGAAAAATCAATCTTCAGCTTTCAAAATGTGTAAAAACTTATCCAAAAGTACCTTTTTCGGATTTTGTGGATATAGTTTTTGTGAAAATATTTATCCATTCGTCTTCAAAAAATACCATAAAACCCAGAAAAAAATTTAGAACCAGATCTGTAAGAAACCCAGATCTGTAATAGATCTTATCCATTCATCTTCAAAATAAAAAGATTTGCAAAAAATTGTACAGATTTCACAAAAACTGAACATGTGATAGCAGTGACCAAAAATCACACCACATATGAGACCCTGATAACAAGAAAGAAGCCCAGATAAAAGACGATACCAGTGACCCAAAAATGAACGATTGATATGACAAAGCTGTTTAGACACGAACTGTTGTGACAAAGAAAAAAAAACATCTAAGACCAAAAAAATTGTAACCGATTGAGACAAAAATATTTTGACCACCAAATCAATAGATATAAAAAAGCAAACGATCTAAGGATTAAACCTTATACCTTAGCTCGAGATACCAATTGTGGGTTTGCTATAATATATGTTCTGGTGGTCTATTGGGTGGTAGATGGTGGTGGTAGCCATTGATGAGTTAGAGAGAAGGTTGAAGGTGTTCAAGAGAGAGAAAGGCAAATGTATAAATGAAAAGAGAAAACACAAACAGCAACCCCTTGTAAGCATTTGAGGGGTATTTATAGTCACACACGTAATAACTATACATACTTGCCTAATCTATTCCCTGCGTGTGTGACTATGATAACTAATGGGAACTCTTAAATGTCGTCACTTAAAGTGAATTTCTAACAAATCAAAATTATGTAAATATAATTTGGCACACACAAAACACACACACTCCCTTGAGGAACGAACTCACTTGTTTTCTTTACGGTTTTCCTAAATCGTATCGATTAATACTTATCGGTTTATGCTGGTTTTTCCTAAGCAAGTGTATTTTTACCGCAATCATTTTGGCGCCGTTGCCGGGAAAGATGTTTTAGTGCCATTATATATATCATGTTTGTTTGAGTAATACGTTTTTGACTTTCCATTTTAGGGAAGCGTAAATATCGTACATACTCGTTTTTTATTTTTCTACTATTATAGCCATATAAATAAATCGTGTTAAATTGAAATCAGTTAACACAAAATCGTTTTACTTTTTTCTTGTGAATAATATATTGTATTTATGTAGCACAAGTAATAATACTATCCAAATACGCGTTAAAATACACCTCAATAATGGGGGATCCAGTCATTATTGAGTGTATCGATCAAAGAAAAAGTCAAAGGCAAAATAGTTAAATACTCTTAATTTATTTGATCTCGATTAATACAAGCTATAAGGTGGGTATAAGGTGGTTGTATTTCACGACCTAAAGAAAAAAGGCTCTTATGTGCTTTGCGTCGCCTCGTTTTTTCCGCTCGCTTGTGCGTATTGATTTACTGACGATTAATTAAGAGTTTGCCACCTCAAAGTATTAATAAACTTATTTTTGGTGTTCCACCAACGTTTCAAAGTCGAATGAAGGTTTTTACTTGACGTAATTACTTTTGTAAAACCCCAAAATTTGGGCTTTTAACACGTCACTGGTTTTACTCTTATTACCACTCATCCTATAATATTTTATCGACCACTTTTACAAACGAGATAATAATATAGTAAATATTATTTATTTACTTATATTAATTAAAAACTCGATATTTTAACCATAGTGCTATCTTTTTAAATTTATTTTATTATCCTTAGACACATTTTATGTGCATAAACTATTATTAATTATATTAATAATTACTAGCAACAATCTAAAATATTACATACCAAGACGAACTAGAAACTATGTAAATAACTTTTTAGACGCAAATCATTTGTACATTTAACCAAGGCTTGTAAACATCTAACAAATATCACTAATTATACTAAGACAACGCATTAAACACTCCATAAACACATTTAGTCGGATTTAAGTAAATAAAACTTTATTTAAATACTTTTTCATATACATTGTTACAACACATAAACAAACTAACTTTAAACTTCTACTTGAGCATGCCTAGCTAAGAGTTTAAAGTTAATGTTTTCTTGGATCCTCTTAATTCCCACGTTTCATTTTGCCTAGACAAATCTAACCAAATCAACACCATATCTTATGAAATCTACACAAATATCTTCCAAATCCTACAAGATCTAGGGGAGATATATTAGTACTATATTGATATCCTAAATCCTATTATATCTTGCATGAAAACCGAGTCTCATACATACATCACAAAACATACTCAAATCTCTCAAAGATCTACCATATCCCATACAATCTACCTTAGATTCTCCCTAATCTCCCAAAGATCTCACATCTCCTATACATGTACTCCTAGCCGTATTTTTTATACACACACACTCAACACAATTTCACAATATCTCCCACATTCTTCTCTCTACCTCTCGGCATCAATTAAACCCATACACAAATCCTTTCAAAAACCACTTTCAATACCTCAAATACTTGTCTTTACAATCCTAACTCCACATAACACTAACTTGGGGTAAAAGGAAGCTAGGAAGGTTACAAGGAAATCACGGTTTGGTTTATGCAAGGCTAGGGTTCATATAGTTTTCCTAAGTTGATTTTGGGTTCATTGGTTTCTTGTCAACATCTTCACATTACTATATAAGCAAATTAAGCACTTATATACTCTTTTCAATATTTACCTATTTACATTTCAAGCATACACTCGTACTTAAATTCATAAGACACTAGATCTTGCATCATTTTGAGTATAGATAATTTACGAAATGGATCCATGGTAAAACAAACTTACACAAAATATAAAACACATGAATAAGCCATACTAGGCCACGACTTGTTTTGATTTCACAAGGATGGGTATAAAATTTATCTAATCAATAACACATAAACATGTACTTGTAAAATAAACCTAGATTTAATCTTGAAACTCCCAAAATAAATGTAGCCGTGGGTTATGTTCTTTATATTGGATTATGGTTAATTTTTGGTTAAAATTATATTAAACCTAGTTAAAACCTTAGATCTATTAATCCTATGGTTAGTTGATAACACTCCTTAGTAAACTTAAAAGCTATAAGCCGAGACCCTAAAGCCCAACCGAGGCCCAGATCTAAACCAATAAGCTATTCGGGCTTATTTCTAAATACTCCATCCTATTCTTACTTCTATAAATTAATGGACCTAAAACGACCCAAATTAGCCCATTAAAACATATCGGATTCATAGTTGGGCCGAATTAGGCAAAATAACCCATATACGGACCATTAGCCATTTTGGCTTATTTTATAAGCTTCCCAAAACTTAATAAGCTCATTTCGGAAAGTTATAAATTTTGAAGGTCATAAGAGTTTTCGTGGTAAAAACATGAATTTGTAAACTTGAGGGGTGAAACTGTAACATTCGAAACTTTATAACGTGAAAACATTAACTACAAGGGTCAAACGGTATGTTTCAGAAACTAGAAGGACCATATAATCCTATTCGTGACTTAACAAACCCTAAGGACCATTTTTGTAATTAGCCGAAAGTTGCATTACGTTTTATAAACTTGAGGGACTAATAGTGTCACTAGCCGAAACATAATCAAGCCCTAGGGGCTGTTTCGTACCTTAACATAGGTTATAAACCCTAATTATGAACTTGAAGGACTTTTTGTGTCATTACTTATAAGATATGTAAGCCCTAATCTATATTATAACTCGAGGGACTATCTTTGCCATGTTTCGAAAGTTATATAATCCCTAGGGACTACTTATGACAAGAACCAAAAGTATTACATGATTAAAATGTGGAGGACTTGTTTTGTCATATGCCGAAAGATTAATAAGCCCCTAGTTTATTTTATTAATTAGTTAATTAAAACTATAAAAGAAACCATAAAACAAAAGGACTAAAAACGTCATTTCCTTAAACTTATAACCTAGGGGTTTATTCGGCTAATATTATGAACTTGAGGACATTGGTGCAATTTAACTAAAGTTATTTATATTAAATAAACTTTAGGGTTGTTAATGTGAATCGTAGCAACTTGAAGGACTCACTATGTATATTATTATGTATAAATAAATACATACGGATCGAGTAATAAATGGCAAGATATTTAAAACAAGCATAAGCATGCACTTTAATTATCTGGACGCATATATGCATTGTATATGCATATACTTTCCTCCCTTACCAGGATTCAATCCAGCCGTAAGTTCCCCTACATATCAAGAAGGTAGCTTGATAGTCTCAGAAGCATCTTTCTTCTTTGTCTTCCCTAGATCCGCACTGGTGATAAGCTAATAAGGTAAGAGGAGTAGTGATCTAGGTATCATTTCTTATTTTAAAAGAAACGAAACTAGGATCCGAAAGAGAACAAGATGTATGTGTCTAACTTCTATCTATGGGTTATGTCCAAGCTCCATTGCACCAATTGTTCATTCCTGGGGAGAGGAAGAAGCAGATAGAGCAAAGGCCTCCTCTTTCCGTTCGCTCTTCCCGAAGTGAGCTTAGGTTAAGGAAAATATGAAGCGCTCCCATTAAAGAAAACATTCAAGGATACATCGAGTCTCTTGGATGTCCCGGGGTCCCGGGGACTCATTCTGACTGAAACAAGGGGCGGGTCTTTACCAACCTGCTATTTTAGGGAAGCCAAAAAACGTGAGCGCCTAGCGCGAGCCTTATTGAAAAGTCACCCTTCTTTAGTTGCTTCTCCTTTTTTATCGAGATTGGGTTGGTGTTCAGTGTACCGCTTGTCTAGCCTATGCGAAGCAAGCGAGTACAAGATCGAAAAGAATGCGTTGCATGGAAAAGTGAGATGTCCAAGATATTAAGAACGAGGGGAAGAATCGACGAGGAATCTAGACTAGAGAGGAATATAGAACATCAAATCGTGAATGAAAAAGAAAAAGCGTGAGGAGAATTATCAACTCGAGATGTTAGAAGGTGCAAAACTAATAGGGGTTAAATTACTTAGGTAATTAACTGTATCGTGAGCATACTATCTAGACTATCTGTGATTTTATCCGGACACTGCTATTCAGGTGATTTCATAGCCTCGCCTTTCACTACTATTTATGTTTTTACTAACTCGCGAGGGGGAGACATGCTATAACTTGTTTTGACTATATGATTTGTATATCGTGAGATCGTGGCCCCACACTTATACTTAATAAATTGTTGATCGAGGAGACGCAAACTGAACTGTTACCCTTAATTACATTTGCCTATTGTAGATGAACCCGCATGACCCGTGCATCTGAAACTGTTAGAATTTTTGAATTGCCTGAATGTTATAAATAGATCTATTTGGGATTGACCGTCCCCATCTGGGTGAGTCATGCTCACTGTGCCTCGGCCAGGACAACAGATGTTTCACATGTCAGAACTTATTATTATTGGGTGCCTTTTTATAAGGCGAAGGGTCCTCATTTTTCGAGGACTTAACTGTCAAGTCTCAGTTTCGGGCAATATGGGAATGTAATTACCTTATAGTATTTGGCTTTGTGCGATACTATGTTTGGTGATGTTTGCGGTTCTAAACTTGACCTTTTATTATTTGGTACATTAATACATGGAACATACTGATATATCTGAACTTGATTATTATCAAACCTTATGAAATACTATATGGGATATTTGAGATCCTACACTTGATTTTTATATCAAACTTTGTGCAACACTATGTAGGACAATTTACTGTCCTGAATTATGATTTTACAAAACACTATGAATTCACCAACTTTATGTTGACCGTTTTAAGCATGTTTTTCTCAGGAAATTAAGCTGGATTATTTGAGCATGGACTGAGCATCATTTAGGAGAATCATAATGATTGGGGGATCTGTTTTCACTGGGATATTTGTAACAACTGATATTTAATACTTCAATTGATTGTACTAAAACCATATTTGTATCAATTGTATTTCAAATCATGTAATTATGATCAATGCTTTGTATGCCATATGTTCTGTGATCCACCTACTGACACCCAATTACTATTTCGCTGCAAACCTGATTTGGGGGTGTCATAGAATGGTATCAGAGCAATGGTTATAGAGAATCAGATCGAAAATAAAATTGTTTTTCTATATTATTAACTGAACTATAACCGGACAAAATTTTCAAAAACTTAGATTTCAAAAACTGGGTTTTTGACGGGGACATACTTAGGGAGCATTTAGCATAGAGAGCATTCATAACTATATGATTTAAATGCAATTCACTATCCTATGCATTTATATTTATGGTAGTACTAGATGCTAACCATTTATGTACTTTATGTATTACGACTGTTTAATATCTTTATGAAGATATTAAAATATTAAAATACTTAACATATTTAATGAAACTTATAAACATTTCATGTTAGTAGGGAGCTTTATACTAAAGATGTTCCATCTCGATATTACGTTTTGACTGAGTGGTTGGGTTTACGATTTAAAGTGCCCTCGCTCCTCAAACGTTTATAGAATGGCTTGTGAAGTATGATGGCCCGAACAATGCATTATAACCACAAACAACATAATACATAACAAACCCCTGGAAATATGAAAATGGAAATCTTTGGAAGATATAAATTAGATTTTATAAATCCTGGTAAATCCAAACAGATTTTTATAAATCTTGTGAAATCTAAAATAGATTTTGGAAAATCTTGTATAATCTAAAATAGATTTTGGAAAATCTTGTAAAATCTGAAATAGATTTTGGAAAAATCTTGGAAAAACCTTGGAAAATCTTAAATAGATTTTTATATATCTTAGAAAAATCTAAAAGGGATTTTGAAAATCTTTTCTTGAATAATTGTATTTTGGAAGAACTTAGTTAAATTTTGGAGAAATTTAAATTAGATTTTTTTTAGAAATCTTAATGTATCTTTGAAAATCCTTACCATGTCTTTGGTAAACTTAACTAGACTTCTATATATCTTGGAAAAATCCAAAATTTGATAATTATTTTTCTTGAGATCTTGATTAAATCCTATTGAACTTATAACAAACTTGTAAAAACCTATATCTTATGTATGGACTTTAAAATTTACTTTTAAAGTAATAAACCTAGATTTCATAATGAAAACACATGGAAAATAAATATAGCTTGGGCTATCTGATTTATTTTAGAACTTATAATAAACTTGTGAACTTATAATAAACCCTAAATCTAAATTTTTGGGACCTCGTAAATTAAATGTAAACATAAAATAAGATTGGACTTTATCTTGAAATACTGTAAAGCTTATAATTAATATACAAACTTGTAACCAACTTGGATTTCATTTAAAACCCGGAAATAAATATACCATAGGTTTTTACTCTCTATTTAGAGATCTAAACTTAATCTTTACAATCCAGTAATAAGCTTGTAAGGTTTCATAAACTTCACACCTAGATAAATGGTTAAGTATTATTAACTAACTAAAATATGTTTAAGTCCATTAGGAAGCCCATTAGGCCCATTTATTGTCCTATGGACCTATGTAGTAAAACTTGTAATATTAATGGATCTAAAAATGTAATTAGGCCCATTAAGATATCCTTACCTCACAAAAATTGTTAATGGATCTTGTAAGCTCAATAAGGGTTTGGGAAGCCCATTAGCTTTTTTGGCACATTTAATAAGCCCACTTAGTGATATTATACTTAAACAAAGTTTTTATACCAAAAACATATCTTATAAAAACTTTTGGACTAAAAATGTCAATTCATTAAACTCATGGATTAAAACCGTGACATTTAAACTTGTTTTGATAAAACAGTAATTACAAGGACTAAAACTGTTAAGAACCAGAAAGTGTACATTTAGTAAAACAAGGAGGGACTTGTTTTGCCAATAACCAAAACTTAAGCAACCCCTTATTTCATTTAATGTATTAAAACTTAAGTGAATCCTAAACTAAATGGACTAGAACCATCACTTTCTGAAACTTGTAAACAAAGGGTTGTTATTTAACTTGTGAAAACTTTGGAGACATTAAATTAAATGTAATAAAGTGTTGTTACTTTTATAACTGTTCATAAAAATTATGCAATTTAAGGTACGTAGATTATAAAAGTAAAATACAATAATGGTAAGTAAAATACTTTTACTTAAATTATATTATTAATAACAAATTTAAATGGAAGTTATTAATACTTGTACAATGATGTATTTAACTAAAATACAGTAACATAAATGGATTGCCTAAAAACGAGTTTGTATTATAATGAAATCCAAATAAATCTAGAAAATCTTATACTAAGATTTTTAAAATCCTCCATGATTGATTGTGTATCAAGCTTATGCTTATACACTAACCATTTCATATACGTTATTTATTGCTTATAATTAATTGATAACTATAAACCGGTTAGTCTATTTTGACTACTTGGAAAACTGACTGGCCACATAATAGAAACGGATCTACAACAACCGTACATACTGGAATATTTCAAAACAGACAACGGAGCATTATCCCGTGTACTACATTTTATTAGATGTTTGAACTTGCTATTATGTGTATATAGGTATATACCTTACTAGAAGGAACTATATGATACAATGCCTATACTTATGATTGTAATATTTCATCATATTGCATATATGAGTTCCTTGTTTGATACGTATTCTTGCGCACGTTATCGCGCGTCAACATTTATTTTCTCTCGCTTATAATTTTGTACGTATATCTACGGACCACGACTTATTAACGACTTATACACGTTTGCTTTTAGTATTTTCACGTGGTATTATTTGGATAACTTTGCATCTTTAAATGATGCGGTGGAACCCACAATCAAGGTACTTATGATCCTATATTTTAATTATGGGCCCTGAGTCTCTTGATCCTAAGTTAACGATGATTTCCTCTCAAGACGTTATGGGACGTCTAAGAGTGAAATCTTAAGCCACTGGACCAGAAGTTTATTTATAATTTCGTATTAAGATGTTATGGGACGTCTGAAGACGAAGGTTATAAGCAAACGGGCTGTAAAGTATCTTAATAATATCTATTATCTTAGATATTATATTTATTCTAAATAAGCCTTGCCCGAAATATTTAGGTAAGGTGGGCTATGAAATCCTTATTGAAACGAATTGGGACACTTTTCCATTTGAATAAAGAAATCATAGGTCACCAAATGGAGTTATAAATTTTACCTTACATGGATGAGGACGCTTATCGATGTAAATAGAAATTTATAATCACATGAGCTTAAACATATTCGACATGACTCATAATTGATGTTATTTTATTTATCCAGTTATGGAATGTAATCCTTTTTGACTCGTGATTTCCTCCAGTAATATCTTATCATTAAGATAACTTATATTAATGTCATTACATCCTCACCCAGAAACATATGAAGATTCGTGTTCATCTCTCTTAGATCAAAGCATTGTGCTCTTGACTTTTGGCTTATCCTTAACCCAAATACCATTTCCGCTGCATTTTAAACCCTTTTTGAGGTGTCCACTTCCGTTGCATTTGACTCCTTTGGGAGTGTCCATTTCCGCTGCATTTTAAACCCTTTTTGGGGTGCCGACTTCCATTTCATTTGACCCCTTTGGGGTGTCACAGAAAAATAAAGTTGTTTCATCTGCCATGGGGAAATGAAACCTCGATCATTCAAGGTGACGGTAACACAGACTTTATCGACACTAGACTTAGTGTCATCTCTTGTATCGAAGCCCGGAAATACTTGGTAAGAGGATGCCTTATCTTCTAAGCTCGCATTTCTTAAATCGACGAGGAAAACAAACCCAAGCATAAAAGACGTGCCCAACTCACAATGGGTGTATATTGTAGGGTTATGTTTGTCACCTCTGGAAAGGGATAATTGATGTCTCATAATTTCGGAAAATCTTCTTCCTCCTCGGATCCAATTAGTTCGACAATACCATTGTTTAACAAGCCTTGAAATGAATGACTTCCTCCTTTTAGAAGTCAAAATTTTTGCAAATTTTGAACCACCAACAGTAGATGCATGACCCTTCCAGCATCTCACCAGGGATGCACACTTCTTTATTCTTGGTCTCTTCTTTGATTTCCATCATTTGAAGTACTTCTTCTCTACGCAACTTATGCCCCAGCTCAACCACAAATGAAGCAGATTCTTTGCAACTTCCTACCCAATCACTATCAACAATAATCCTAGCCATTTCACTGAGTGAAGCTTTAGAGTCAAACAAATGTTTGCTTCCCACAGGATAGAAGTATATCGGGAAGCCCACTTAAATAAAAACCAAGACTTAAAACGAACTTGTCCTATTCTATCCACTTTGTAAACTTATTAGAACTCGAATATGATTTAATAAACCTTTTACAAATTCTTAAGGGCTAAACGTAGACATTAACAAACTTGAAAGAATCCCTAGTTGATTTAACACGGATTAAAAACCCTAGAGGTTGATTTTGCCACTTTTGAAACTTATTTTGAGCCCTAAGTTATTTTCATTGAAAACTATTCGTGCCCTAAGGGCCACATTACAAAACTGGAAGGACCAATATGTAAATTATCAAAACATAAAAGACAAGTTACTTTGTGCATTAAAATTTACTCATCGGAGGCATACGATCAATAACTATAGTTTTTTAATAACATCTATGAATCAAAACCTAAGTCCATAAGATTACACATTGAAGATAAAGTGTCCTCACTTGTTCCCTGAACGAGTAACTTCATCTTAAGTTTTGAGGACAAAGCTAAAATAACGGGTAGGTGCTGTAAAACCCCAAAATTTGGGCTTTTAACACGTCACTGGTTTTACTCTTACTACCACTCATCCTATAATATTTTTATCGACCACTTTTACAAACGAGATAATAATATAGTAAATATTATTTATTTACTTATATTAATTAAAAACTCGATATTTTAACCATAGTGCTATCTTTTTAAATTTATTTTATTATCCCTAGACACATTTTATGTGCATAAACTATTATTAATTATATTAATAATTACTAGCAACAATCTAAAATATTACATACCAAGACGAACAAGAAACTATGTAAATAACTTTTTAGACGCAAATCATTTGTACATTTAACCAAGGCTTGTAAACATCAAACAAATATCACTAATTATACTAAGACGACGCATTAAACACTCCATAAACACATTTAATTGGATTTAAGTAAATAAAACTTTATTTAAATACTTTTTCCAATACATTGTTACAACACATAAACAAACTAACTTTAAACTTCTACTTGAGCATGCCTAGCTAAGAGTTTAAAGTTAATGTTTTCTTGGATCCTCTTAATTCCCATGTCTCATTTTGCCTAGACAAATCTAACCAAATCAACACCATATCTTTTGAAATCTACACAAATATCTTCCAAATCCTACAAGATCTAGGGAGATATATTAGTACTATATTGATATCCTAAATCATATTATATCTTGCATGAAAACCGAGTCTCATACATACATCACAAAACATACTCAAATCTCTCAAAGATCTACCATATCCCATACAATCTACCTTAGATTCTCCCTAATCTCCCAAAGATCTCACATCTCCTATACATGTACTCCTAGCCGTGTGTTTTATACACACACACTCAACACAGTTTCACAATATCTCCCACATTCTTCTCTCTATCTCTCGGCATCAATTAAACCCATACACAAATCCTTTCAAAAACCACTTTCAATACCTCAAATACTTGTCTTTACAATCCTAACTCCACATAACACTAACTTGGGGTAAAAGGAAGCTAGGAAGGTTACAAGGAGGTCACAGTTTGGTTTATGCAAGGCTAGGGTTCATATAGTTTTCCTAAGTTGATTTTGGGTTCATTGGTTTCTTGTCAACATCTTCACATTACTATATAAGCAAAGTAAGCACTTATATACTCTTTTCAGTATTTACCTATTTACATTTCAAGCATACACTCGTACTTAAATTCATAAGACACTAGATCTTGCATCATTTTGAGTATAAATAATTTACGAAATAGATCCATGGTAAAACAAACTTATACAAAATATAGAACACATGAATAAGTCATACTAGGCCACGACTTGTTTTGATTTCACAAGGATGGGTATGAAACTTATCTAATCAATAACACATAAACATGTACTTGTAAAATAAACCTAGATTTAATCTTGAAACTCCCAAAATAAATGTAGCCGTGGGTTATGTTCTTTATATTGGATTATGGTTAATTTTTGGTTAAAATTATATTAAACCTAGTTAAAACCTTAGATCTATTAATCCTATGGTTAGTTGATAACACTCCTTAGTAAACTTAAAAGCTATAAGCCGAGACCCTAAAGCCCAACGAGGCCCAGATCTAAACCAATAAGCTATTCGGGCTTATTTCTAAATAGTCCATCCTATTCTTACTTCTATAAATTAATGGACCTAAAACGACCCAAATTAACCCATTAAACCATATCGGATTCATAGTTGGGCCGAATTAGGCCCAATAACCCATATACGGCCCATTAGCCATTTTAGCTTATTTTATAAGCTCCCCAAAACTTAATAAGCTCATTTTGGAAAGTTATAAATTTTGAAAATAGGTCATAAGAGTTTTCGTGGTAAAAACATGAATTTGTAAACTTGAGGGGTGAAACCGCAACATTTGCAACTTTATAATGTGAATTAACTACAAGGGTCAAACGGTATGTTTCAGAAACTAGAAGGACCATTTTAATCCTATTCGTGACTTAACAAACCCTAAGGACCATTTTTGTAATTAGCCAAAAGTTGCATTACGTTTTATAAACTTGAGGGACTAATACTGTCACTAGCCGAAACATAATCAAGCCCTAGGGGCTGTTTCGTACCTTACCATAGGTTATAAACCCTAATTATGAACTTGAAGGACTTTTTATGTCATTACTTATAAGATATGCAAGCCCTAATCTTTATTATAACTCGAGGGACTATCCTTGCCATGTTTCGAACGTTATATAAACCCTATGGACTACTTATGACAAGAACCAAAAGTATTACATGATTAAAATGTGGAGGACTTGTTTTGTCATATGCCAAAAGATTAATAAGCCCTAGTTTCTTTTATTAATTAGTTAATTAAAACTATAAAAGAAACCATAAACCAAAAGGACTAAAAACGTCATTTCCTTAAACTTATAACCTAGGGGTTTATTCGGCTAATATTATGAACTTGAGGACATTTGTGCAATTTAACTAAAGTTATTTATATTAAATAAACTTTAGGGTTTTTAATGTGAATCGTAGAAACTTGAAGGACTCACTATGTATATTATTATGTATAAATAAATACATACGGATCGAGTAATAAATGCCAAGATATTTAAAACAAGTATAAGCATGCACTTCAATTATCTGGACGCATATATGCATTTTATATGCATATACTGAGATCATTTAAATTACTTAGGTAATTAACTGTATCGTGAGCATACTATCTGGACTATCTGTGATTTTATCCGGACACTGCTATTCAGGTGAGTTCATAGCCTCGCCTTTCACTACTATTTATGTTTTTACTAACCCGCGAGGGGGAGACATGCTATAACTTGTTTTGACTATATGATTTTATATCCTGAGATCGTGGCCCCACACTTAAACTTAATAAATTGTGATCGAGGAGACGTAAACTGAACTGTTACCCTTAATTAAATTTGCCTATTATAGATGAACCCGCATGACCCGTGCATCTGAAACTGTTAGAATTTTTGAATTGCATGAATGTTATAAATAGATCTATTTATGATTGACCGTCCCCATCTGGGTGAGTCATGCTTACTGTGCCTCGTCCAGGATAACAGAATTTTCACATGTCAGAACTTATTATTATTGGGTGCCTTTTTATAAGGCGAAGGGTCCTCATTTGTCGAGGACTTAACTGTCAAGTCTCAGTTTCGGGCAATATGGGAATGTAATTACCTTATAGTATTTGGCTTTGTGTGATACTATGTTTGTGATGTTTGCGATTCTAAACTTGACCTTCTATTATTTGGTACATTAATACATGGAGCATACTGATATATCTGAACTTGATTATTATCAAAACTTATGAAATACTATATGGGATATTTGAGATCCTACACTTGATTTTTATATCAAACTTTGTGCAACACTATGTAGGACAATTTACTGTCCTGAATTATGATTTTACAAAACTCTATGAATTCACCAACTTTATGTTGACCGTTTTAAGCATGTTTTTCTCAGGAAATTAAGCTGGATTATTTGAGCATGGACTGAGCATCATTTATGAGCATCATAATGATTGGGGGATCTGTTCTCACTGGGATATTTGTAACAACTGATATTTAACACTTCAACTGATTGTACTAAAACCATATTTGTATCAATTGTATTTCAAATCATGTAATTATGATCAATGCTTTGTATGCCATTTGTTCTGTGATCCACCTACTGACACCCAATTACTATTCCGCTGCAAACCTGATTTGGGGGTGTCACAACTTTCTTTTCTTTGGATTCTTTAATCGAGACCTTTGATTGGAAGATAGGTTTTGTGGATTTAATTATCTACGTAATACACCACAAATCCAAAAAAATTAAAAAACACTAAAAAACATTAAAAAAATTGAAAATTTTAAAAATCCCAAAAAGAATCTTCTTTTATACCCCAATTCTACGTTTAGTGCATACGCACTCGTTCGTGTGATTATTCAAAGCCTAACAACGTGTCGAATTGACGTAACCGAAATCGAAGGAATCGACAACGAAGACAAAATTTAGAAACAAATGTTCCTAATTTCGTTGTTGAAACCGTAGACGAGATGGCCGATAATCGTACGATGATAGAGTTACTCCAAGCACCCACCAAGGGTTTTGGAGACGCGATCGTAATTCCTGCAATCGAAGCGGAGAATTTTGAAATCAAATCCGGCATGTTGGCATTGATACAAGCGACAAAGTTTAAAGGTCGCGAGGCGGATAATCCTCACGATCACATTCGGAATTTTAATCGTCTTTTATTCACGAGCAAGTTTAAGAACATGGACACCGATGTCATCAAGCTTATACTTTTTCCTTACTCGCTCTATGGCTCCACCAAGGATTGGTACGAGAAAGAACCACCTAACTCCATATTTACGTGGAACTATCTCGTTTCCAAATTCGTTAATCATTTTTTTCCGTCGTCTAAGACCACGTTTTTAAAAACGAAATCACGATGTTTGAACAAAAACTGAATGAATCGTTTAAAGACGCGTGGGGTCATTTTAAGGAATTGCTTAGGCAATGTACTCACCACGGTTTTTCCGAGTTACACCAAATCGAAACTTTTAATAACAGTCTTAATTTTCACGAACAAGACTCGTTAAATTCCGCCACGGGTGGTAACTTTTTGTGTAAAACTCCCAGGGAAGTGTTAGTGATTATCGAAAATAGATCCATGGTTATCAACTCCGTAACACACCGAGTTTTTCCAATGTCGCCAATATTAGTAGTGCTAATCGCAACATTGAGAGGTTTGACGCTAAAGTCGATAAATTGACGAATGTGTTTACGCCGTTTTTGATCGAAATGCAAAAGAAAGACACTCCCGCTACGGTGAAAGCGGTTGAGTTTTCGTGTAAATTTTATGGTGGAACTCATAATTATTACGAGTGTTCGGCTACGGATGGCCAAACGTCGAGTGTTAACACGTTAAACGGAAAAAACAATTTTCAAAATCAAAATAACGCCGGTCCATCACAACAAACGAATTATAGTAACCAAAGCAATAATTTTTCAAATCAAAATCGAAACAATTTTCAAGGAAATAATTAACATGGAAATCAAGAAAATTACAATCAAGGTCAAAGTTTGAATTGGCAAAATCGAGGTTTTAACAATAACAACAATCAAAATCGGAATTTTCACAATGGTCAAAATTCAAAATTTTCAAACAACAACAATCAAGGAAACAATTTTTCAAGTGGAAATCAAAACCAAAGTTTTAATCGAAATTCTAATGTGTCAAATGATTTTAAAAATTATGTAAAATTAAATGAGGCTAACATGAAGAGATTAGAAACCCAAATTGGTGAAATGAAAAACGAATTTTCCAACACGTTGAGAGGTCAAAACAACAAAATTGATCAAGGTCAGATTGATATTAAAAAGATGTTTTTGGCTATCATGAACAAACCATCGAGTTCGTCTTCGAGTACGTTACCTAGTGACACAGTGACTAATCCGAAGGAACACGTCAAAGCCACCTCGTCTAATGGAAAATTCGTGTGATTACCCTAACCTTGATGGTTTCAAAGTTGTGCATCCGTCTCTACCCTCGACCTAAAAAATGACTTCATGTTCTAAAGTCGAGGGAAAGAAGGTGGTAACCAAGGAAAAGAGTGCACATCCTCGTGTACCTCAAATTCCATCCATTGTTCTAAAATAGAGTTTCATAGACCTTACCAACTTTCACCTTGAGGAAACTTGTGCTTCGACTCTTCTTAAAAAACCTAAAAGGCACATGCCGAGAAAGGAAGAGGATCCAGGCCAATTGCTACTACCTTGTATTTTTCCGAGATTGAGGGATGTTTATCCCTTGCCGATTTAGGTTCTAGCATCAATCTCATGCCTCGTTATCTTTGATTATTGATGAGATTGCCTAATTTTACCCCCACAAACATGAAAATCGAACTATAAATTGTACACCACTTAAACCAATTGGTATAGCCGAGGACGTCGATGTAAAGATTGGAAATTTCAATTTTCCCGCGGACTTTGTCGTTTCCGATTACGTGTGTGACCATAAATGTCCCATTTATTTAGGTAGACCAATTTTATCGACGAATCGTGCCGTAATCGACGTTCATGGTGGGAAAATGACTATGAAATTTGGGGAGGATAAGATGAACTTTTTCGCGAGTAGATCCCAAATTCAAAATGATCAAAGTAAAACCAAAGGTTTCAAAAACCAATGATTTCAAAATACATACTTTAGCGGATAAAATGAGGCTTGATACATGTTTTGAAAGAATTAAAAATAACGGTTTTCGAGATGAAGATTTTAATAATAAAAAATCCGTTTACTTAATCGAAAAAAAAATTCGTAGATGTATGGACGAAAAATCATTTTGGGATGTATTCGGCGAATCGAGTGACTAAACAATTCCGAAGGATAACGTTAATTCCATCACGACAATGACCAATATGGATTCGTTTCACCACTTTCGAAGGACCATGACTTTGAGGCATCAACTTCCAAATCCATTGAAGTGCCTTCCACTCCTAGCCCAATATCTATTGTGGCTAAGGATTTTATCGATAACATCCTCTCATCATTGAAAGGTCACCAAAGCATAGTCATTTGACTTATAAGACCATGGTTGTGAGTGCTCATATCGACTCTTTCTTTGATTTTAATGGTGATTTTGCCGAAATCGATCACATAATTCAAAACCCAAATGCCATTTTTTAGGATTCTCCCAAAAAGACCTCTTCATGTGGGAAGTATGATGATTTTGAATACGACTCTGAGATTGAGGAAATTATCGAAGGAGAGCTTGCTCTTATGCCTCCACTTCCACCTACAAGTGAGGTAGATTTTACCAATCTCGAGGCCGAACTTGATGAGTTGGAACATCTTCTTCATAATGAAGAACCAACTCACGTGACCAAGAATCCCATTCTTGAGGAGTTACCTCATCAAAACTCCTCAAATGAGAATGTGGTTAAGCATATCCGTGAGGATTTAACTTATGGAAAAATCCTACAAAAGAACGATGGTTTCGTGCTTGATCGTGATCTCTTCCAGAGAGTTTCAAAAATCATTAAAGAGGGGAACGAAAAACCTTGGTTTGACGAGCCTATCTATGATGAAGAAATCTAAGAGGTTAACGATCTTGAGGATGATGACCGTTATGTTGACCCCGAGGGGCGGTGTTCTTTGTTGATCATCGTTTTGAGAATTTATACATTCCACCTCCCCCCACCCACGACTTAAATGTGAGGATTTTTAGCGTGCCACCATAACTTTTTAGACACCTAATATTTTCGACATAATTAAATCGGGTTTTCATAAAGAGTTCTAAAAGATGAAAAAGGAAAAGGTTTTGAATTTAATTTAAATGATGCTCCTACATTAACTCCGTCATCACCGCGTTATATGAGTGGTACCACCTCGTCTAATCCTTTTGAAGATGGTGTGTGTGGATCTAGTGTGGGGGAATCACCTTATGTTTCCTCACACTTTTCCTCCGAGGACGAGATATTCGATCCCGAAATTGCTTGTAAAAGGAAATCTCGGTCTTCCGCCGATGCAGTAAATGGAAAACTTATTCATTTGCTTGGTGTGAGTCTACCTCAAGTAGTTCAAAGTTTTTCCCCACCCTTTGTTCTACTGCTTTTCTATTTTCTTCAAACCCTTTGGGTTTTTGGTTTCAGTTGGAGTAGCGTTACTTCGTTTATCTTCCAGAAACGAAGACGCTATCTTTGAACTGGTATATTTATATCGGGTTTTTACGTACTCCACGTACTTTTTGGGCCTTTTTTTTCATGTAAGACCAACTCATAGACAATACCATGATAATCCCTAAATGATCACATTTATAGGGATTTGAGTCGAGCTCTTAACTCGGTTATAAAAAACGAGGTGCCTCATGGGGGAATTCCCATGTTTATCCTTATACATATTATCGCTTTTAATAGTGTAATGTGAGGAGACTTGTGCTCTTCCAACCTTTGTTTTGTGGTTGTTTGTGATTGTGATTTATTAGGATCATCATCATCGTTGAAGCTTCTAATGCTCGTTTTACGTATCACTCAAGCTTTGATCGCTGCTTTTGAAGATTTAGATATCTGATTATATCCTTTTACGTTCAAACGTTTATTCTTTTAGCATAATTAATAAACGGCTATAGATTATTCGTTTTACCCTTTCCATGCTCGAGATTAAGCATTCGACTTTTCGTCTCTAGTATGGGGGTGTTTCACCCTTAGACTCGAAACATTGAGGACAATTTTTAGTTTTAGTATGGGGGTGAATAGATACTTCACTTTGCTTACGTCATCACGCAATTCAATTTTCATCTTTTTGTTATGGTTTTGTTGCAAAATAAGGCAAAAAATGGCCAAACTTTTAAATTTTTTCTTGTTTTTCATAAGTGTTTAAGACACGGATGTAGGTTTTCCGTTGGTGAGAATAAGAGTAATTTTTGACTCGACTGTGCCTGTTGAGCACTTAGCTTCGTTCCTTAACTATATTAGCATAACTCTCTTAATTGAGGACGAGAAATGATAGCGTTAATTATAAGTTACTATGCTAGACGTAGAGTATTCGTATTCATTCAAAAACTCATGTGCTTTTTCTTCCATCGCTTTAATATAATAAATTGTTAATAAATACTGACTTAGCGGTTTAATCTCTATTGTTGGTAATTAATTAATTATAGCAGCTTCCATGTAATTAAATTGGGAAAACATTAAGGTTTCGCCAGCGTCACGGATTTGAAGTATTGGCACTCGAATAATCAAAGGCTTCCCCAATAATAATTTTAAGTTCATCTTCACCTAAATCAAGCAAAAATTTCAAGCTCACAAGGACGAAAAATCTATGCAAAATTTAAAGTGAATGTCTTAAAACCTTAAAGCCTTAACGATCCAAAATTCGTCTTAGCGTGAGGATATATGTCAAGTCATAATAAACACCTCATGGCGAAGTTAATTAAAAGACAAGGGCAAGACCAAAGTCATAATAAACACTTCATGGCGAAGTTCAATACAAGATGGCGGTAAACCAATGCAAATTGGTAATGAGTCTCATGTTCAAATCCGTTATAAAAATGTGTTTGTCGATCCTTTTTGTTGACTTAATATTTTGACATCGTTGTCTATTGGGAAAGATTATTAATTCGATGATATTTCTTACATCATTACGACTCTATTTTTGGACCTAATCTCTATTATCGCATAAGTAAAAAATGTATCCTCTTGATCATTAAAGACAAAAGTAAAATATAAGAGATACACCTTAGGAATAAGGGGGTTTAAGTACGTGATTAGAGCATATGAGTAGTGTTAGCATTACTAACTTATAATGACAATGATCTTGTTTCACGCTTAGCATGGAATTGGGTGAAAATCGAGGACAACAAAATTATCTTTATAAGGCATTCACGTGTTCTTATTCTTTGACCCTAAAAGTCACATTCACGTGATGCAAACAATACATTACGTCTAACAAAAATGGAAGTTAATTTAAATTTACTATTCAATAAATGTCATATAAAAATGAATTTTGGAGGTGCTAAGACACATAATTCTAGCATTGCGTGAGGGAACGAAAATGGACTAGTATAGGGGTGTGATGAGACTGCAATTATACATAGTCTCATCGTTCTAATCGGGCTTAAAATGCATAAAGTATCATAAAAACCGTGCAAAAACCCTTTGTATTTGTTCATTGTGTGTTTGTAGGTTCGAATATCGTGAATTCACCAAAAGATGACAAGAATCAAGAAAAAACGGACACGGGAAACGATACCGCACAAAGAACCGGACTCGCGCATTGATTTTCCACAGAAGTCCTTGAAGTTTGAAGAATTTACAAGATTGGTCCTTCAAGAATTGAAGACTTGTCATTTTATATCCTTCTAAAACTCCAAAATTACATATGGGTCCCTGAAATTTCAAGATGTGACATAAATGGCCCTTGAAGACTACATTTATTGCATAACTAGTCCTTGTGAGAGTTTGATAAAACTTTTGTGCCAAATATGACAAATCATGAAAGTTATTTTGCAAAGACTAAGCCCTAATAGCTGTTTGAAAGTTTGGGAGCCAAAAATAAACAAATGTTGAAACTTAAAAAGGGAAAACCGTCCAAGCCATGCCCATTTATTAACCAAACCCGACCTGATAACCCGCCAAGCCCAATAATATCACCCAAACCCAGCCCATCTATACTAACCCGACCCATCCGACGCTAAGCATCTCCTAAACCACCCACGAAGATCAAACCCCTAATATTGCCAGGCATAAACCTTAAACACTCATATCCTTAATTCCCCAATAATTAACCTTCAAAACCTTCAGAATGTTGATTAACTGTCCTCTAACCATAACCCAACCCTCAAAATGGTCCCCCCCCTTCACCCCACTGGCCCACCACGAGGTGCCCTGCACAAGTTTTAGCAAGAAAACAAAAAAAGCAACAGGGAATCAACGACTACAGTTGATTTCTTGTTCTCTAATTGTTCTTGGACGCCCATGATCAATAGTTACAAGATAACATCACAAGAACCCAATTACAATCCTTACATGGGCATGATTGACCAAGAATTTTGAAATCTTCGACAAGGGCAGAATAGACAATTTTAATGCTAGGGTTTAGTATCTCACATTGTATCTAGATCTTTCTGTTTTGTAGTATAAATAGGGTTGTCGCATGTGACATGTCCCTTTGTTCAATTTTTTTCTTAATTGTAATTTTTTAAATGAATTAGTTAGAGAAATTTTTTAAACTTTGCGTTGAGATATTCTGAGTTCCAGTTTACCCTTTTATTGTCTTTAAAAAATTATGTTTTGTTTAATTTTTATGCAAGTAGTATAGTTTATCAAAAAGATTTTCATTCTACAAAATATTACCAAAAAGATGATTTTTGATCCAGGGTTAAGTTCCTAATTTGAGGTTGATGTGATAACTAAAACCCCAAAACAAGAGATTTGACCTTGTTATTTTACAGTTTTCCCAAATTGGTTGTTTCAAAAGTTGGCTCCCAAAGTTTCCTAGAAATCCCATTGTTATATTTAACACTTACTGTTTCACAAGCTATTGCCAAAAGCTGATTGGCACCAACTTTTGGTTGGGTTTTTAAAACTTGTAGTGGTTGCTGTTTATTTGTGTTGTGATCACGGGTGTAAGACATACCCCCAAATCAGATTGTTGTAGTCTTTTGGGGGTGGAAAGTTGTTGTCCTTCCTCTTTCCTTTTCCTTTGCAATAAGCTTCACAAACTCCCTCATTTCAGAAGGTTTAGAGGAGTCAAGTTGGTGTGACTTTGGCTTGAACAAAGCCAAAGGTGGTAACCCCTTAACTCTATCATTGCTATCTATGATTTGAGGATTCTTTCTTTTGTGAAATATTGTTTCCATTCTCATATGATTAAGTTTATTGTCTCAATTGTGCTTTCTTGTTGATTAAAAGATGTTATGTTAGTCTAAGATAAGTTTGGAATTGATTTGTCATTTCTTTTCTTTGAAACTTTTTGGTAATCTGTAGATAATGGGTAATATTTGTTTTTTTGGATAAACGTTTTTCCTCGAATTGATATCTAATTTTAACAATAGATTTATCGTTTTTGGTTCAAATACGAATTTGGTATAAAATTATATTTCAAACAAAGCACATAAAAATGTAAAAATAGCTATATATGTAATACGTACTATTCTAAAAACAAAGTGCAAATACCACAACTAATGCAAAGAGTACAAGTAAACAATGCACATAAAGGAAAATTAAAACTAAAATGAAAATGCAAATGCAAGATATTAAAATGACAAAATGTAAACGTAAAATAAAATTCAAAATGTAAAAATTCTAAAAAACGTAAATGTAAAATGACCAAAATATTAAAACTAAATTTTCTAAACTTTTTGTATATTTTTTTATATTTCTATTTATTTAAAACTATTTATTTTTATTAAAATGTAAAATCTATTTTATTTTGAAAAATTGAAATTGAAATGTATGTTTATAAACCGAACGCGGCCAAGATTTTTACTGAGCCCAAACGAGTCCAAATTCTAACCTGGCCCAAAAGTAAACCCAACTCAGTTACTATTTGGGCCAAAAGAAAATAGAACAGGAAAGATAAGGACTAAGATGCAATTAAATCTAGTAATAAACTAACTCAGCTCAAAATGCAAACAAACATAAACTAAAAGGACCAAAGTACAATTCTCTAAAATTCCCTTAACAAAAACGGGCTTATTAAATGTTTTGCTTATTGTGAGCTTATTACTGGACCAATTGAGCTGATTCAACTAGCAAAATGTTCTAAATGGAAAATAAGCTAGCCAAACCAAAGATGAGCTTCTGAAATAAGCTAAAACTCTCAAACGTATTTTTTAGTAAGCACTTTTTAAGAAAACAACTTATTCACTTAAGCAAATGAGTTGAAACCTTCCAGAATGATTAATAAGCAAAGATTATGGATGAAATATCAAGTAGAATTCTGAAAAGAACTCTAGATAAGCAGTTTGAACTTATTTGACCAAAAGAGCTTATTTGACCAAAAGAGCTTATTTGACCAAACATTGACTTTTTGACCTTAACCAATAAGCTTCAAAACATCCAGAAATGATATTTAAGCAATTATAAGCAACTTTTACGAAGGAATTAAGCTTTAAAACAACTAGATACACTATTATGAAAATCAATAAGCACACAGCTATATTGCAGGTTTGATCAGCTAAATTCTAGGCTTATTTGTGGCTTATAGAGTGAACCTAAGGAAAAACTTATTTCTAGACTTAAGTAATCTAGCCTATAAGCTCTCTAAAATACCAAGACTCAAACTCTGAATCAGATTAATGAAGATTCTATAGTGATCTACAAGTGACTGTTAAGCACTTTTCTATGATAGAAATCCAAAACTCAATCACACTTATTATCCGTTTGACTTTGTAATTGACTACTTAGATGACTGAATTTAGGCACTTGAAATGAGAGTATTATGATGCTATAACACTTGAAAACCAACTCACAAACACAAATCCACAGAGCACTAATCCAAACACTAGATATTAAGCTATGATGCAAATTTAACAAAGTAATTGTAAGCTATAACAACTAATGAAAACTCAAACACAGATGAAATGAAGCAGGATTAAACAGAGAATTCAAGTCTTAGCACCTTTGATCATGCAATTCCTAATTATCCCTACTTTTTGCCTACAAATGTAACATGAGCTTGACATGTTCCTTCCAGGCCTCCACTGATGTAGATACTAGATTAAAAACCTCCAACTACCTCTATTCAACACAAAACAACCAGTACAATGCCATAAATCACAGAGATCAAAGATGTGATTTCAAATCTGCATATTTCCCTCCAAAACTCAACACACTTCATTTCTGAACCAAAGGATGAACAATAAGCTTCATAAGATTGTAAGTAAGCTATATATCATAATTAAGCATCAAAAACAAAAACATCAACAGTAGAAAGTAATGAAAAAGATGATGAACAGTGAATTATGATGTTTCATTGAATTGAGTGATGAATTGAAGTACAAATGTGAGGAAATGATTAAACAAGCTAAAACTAATACAAACTAAGCTATTGGGAGAAAATTGCGTGAAAAATAAGCTGAGAAGTGAATTATGTGTAAATTGTGGTGTGAGGTGGTATTTATAGGTGGAGCGGGGTAGTTTGAGGCGGTTAAGAAAGTGTGTGGGTGATGTGGGGAATTCTAGACTGACAGGGTGTCAGGTTTTGACAATCAATTGAGCAAATAAGAGGTAGACACGTAGGATTAGGGTTTATGTGTTGAAAGTGAAATTGTGTGTTTTTGTTCTAGGGTATGATAGGTTAATTGGTTGATACCAATGGACTCGTCTCTCCAAGACGATCAACTTTCATGAAGAAAGTTTCTTCTGAATCGGCCTCTAGCGTCTTCTTCGATCTGTTGATGGTGAGTGACACGTGGCATATTCTGGTTGGTTTCTTTTTCTATAAAAGTGGTGCTACGTTGGCAATCCAAAGGGGAGTAATACTATGTTGTGACTGGTTGGAATGTGTAAGTGTGGATCATGATTCGTGTGAAGAAAATACTCTCCTCTTATTGGGCCACGTGTCAAAGGCTGCTATAAACTTCCTTTCTTTGGCAGATTTAGTCCCTCTTCTTTGGTTTCTTTTATCTTTTGCCCTTAATCTTCATAAAATCTTCATTCCAAGCCCTTTGACTTTCATTCTTTTGGCACTTTTGGTCTCTTTGACTTGTCTTTTACTTTTTCTTCGATAAAATATCGTGAAATCACGTGTTTTCTTCATTTTTTTCTTTTTGTACCTATTTACACATAAAAACACAAACCACACGTAATTCTGACTTTTACGTTATTTAATTCACGTTTTGGTTTATATTTTGTTTGTTTTAAGTGGTAAAAGGGTAAGTGTTTACACACTTATCAAATGTCCCTACACTTGACCATTGCAATGCCCTCATGTAATGCACGATTTTAAAACACGGATTTAAAATTTTCTCATAATTAACTCATCTTGGCCTTTATTATATTATATACATACTACTACACGATACTACACTTATGGAAACTTATAAAACCAAAAAAATAAAATATTTTCAAAAGAATCAAAAGATATACAATTTCACTTTATTTATTTACTTTAAAATTGTTCGATGGAAGAAATTCGTAAAGAAATCAATGACTTTGATTAGGGCTTTTGGTATCATGAATATTTATCAGCCTCAAGTTTCATGTTCCCCATACCAAGCGTAAAAATGAGATCATTGTTATTCATAAGTAAAAGTGCATCGACTTATTCATAAAGATTAATTGTGTTAACTATATACTCCCATTTATTATTCCTCTAAACCGGTTATTATTTGATCAAATTGCTTGAGAGCGAATTTGTCTTTATTTGGCGTGAAATATTAAAAATGTAAAATCTCAAAATAAGGAAGCACGGTTTCAGTCGATAGATAACCATCACATCCATTACTCGAAAAACCGCCAACAATTAATACAAGTCCGTATCAAAGTTTTAAGTCAAAAATCTTATGCGTGCTAAAGTTATGTCATCCTTAGATAAGTGGCTACTTACTCGCTAACAAAAGAAAAAATAAAACTCACGCAATAAATTATATTTTCCGCCTTTCTAAGACCTTGGATTCTCGATCCCGTAACCCGTCAAGGTAATATTGGACCGAAAAGTAAATACCAAATTCCCGCAACCCTTGTGAGAGTAATATTGGAATTTAATAGCCACCTTACACATCACTGCCCCCTTTTTGGGAGTCTTTTAATAACTTTTTTTTACTAGCCACTCGTATTTTTTCGCCGCTCTTATTTTTCTTTATTCCTCAAAAATAAATTAACACCCGCCAAATAGTAAGCATGATAAATGTCTAGGACACATAAATGATCTAAACTTAGAACTCCAAGACGTACTCATATTAACCACGAATGATTAGCCAAAAATGCATAAGAGACTAAAAATCCCGAAAAAGCGTTCTTGATTATTTATTAACATATATATATATATATATATATATATATATATATATATATATATATATATATATATATATATATATATATATATATATATATATATATATATATATATATATATATATATATATATATATATATATATATATATATATATATATATATATATATATATATATATATGCGCTGACAAGAAAGTAAAGGTTACCAATGGGAGTATAATAGCCACAAATAATTCGTATGAGGTTTATCTAGCCCTTTATACTTACTTCAAACTCTATCATCTCTCATTCTCCATAATTTAAAATATCAAGTAATAAGACTCGTGGATGCTTAGCCTAATAAACTGAATTAATGATTTACATGGTTAAGCATACTAGTTAGAGTAAACTTGGATAAGTAAACTCGGGTTGAGTCAAAATATTCACGACGGGCCTAATATGTCAAAGACTTCTAAACTTGTTAAAACCATATCCTTTATTCGTTTTTTTCTTTTTCACTTTATTTTTGAAAGACTATAATAGGAATATATACATACGATAAAAGAAATACATAAATAAAGGAAAATACTACTAGACCAAAATAGATCAAAAATGTCAAAAAAATATAATTTGTCAATTTTAATGAGGACATATTAATGGAAAAGCTAACTTTACTTCGATGGAAGTCTCCCCTACACTTAAGACAAACATTTTTTTTTGGTAAAAGGGTAGCAATGACCCCGGTAAATAGAACCAAAAAAAGCGTTGAAGTACAAGGAATGTGGTTGAAATACCACATTAACCGCAAGCTACAGGCAGCTTGTTAAACAAAATGTTTATGACAGGCCATAAACATTTACTAGTCTAGAATACTGGAAATATATAAACTAGACAAAAACCAAGACGATAACATAAAGTTACGAGGAGAATAGTAAAATATCAACATGGGATCAGCCATTTGGAGTGCTTGCCCCAATATGAGTATTGAGAAGATTCACCGATTCATCAAAAACGACCTCGACTCCCTCCTCCTCCTCATTATCTTCCTCGCTTACTTGAGCCCCTTCGTCAATACCAGGCATGGACAAAGATGAAAATTTATTAGATGTAGAAACACTGCTCATTTGAGCTTTAGCCTTGTTCGGACCATTAAGATTGCTAGACTGCTGCAACTGACCAGATTTAGTATTCAACTTACTACTATTATCAGCACTCGTACTTGTAGTATCCAAGTGAGTTTTTGGGCGAAAAACAACCGTCTTACCTGCTTGGAAACCCTTGCTCAATGGAACACCTCTTGGAACTTGATTCCCTAAATTACCTTTGTACTTCTTCCTCTTGCTTTGCACTTGTTGGAACCCATCATTATCAACAGGAGTTGTCACTTTTTCAACCGTTATAGGTTTAACATTTTTCGGACATGAATCAACGGAATGACCAAAAATATTACAAGTATGACATCTAGGCGGTTTCCATTCATATTCAACTCGAATTAACTCCTTAGTACAACCAGAGCCTTCAAGATCAGGGACACCAATAGTAACGTTATCTAGAAACTCCGAATCAGCATTCATCTCAATAAGACAACGAGCAAAACTACAACGACCCCAAGACTCTTTGCACATAGTATCAGTATAATTATCCATCATAATAAGCTTACCAAGAAACGAAGCAATTAAACTAATACCTTCCTCTTCAAATACCTGTAGCGGGACATCATGAAACTTAACCCATACCGGAATATGAGTTAGTTCCTCCTTTAGAAGATTCGTTTTCATAGTCCATTTCTTAAGAAAAATTGGTGAATTACGAACCATCCACGGACCACCTTCCAGAACCGCATTAAGACCCTCACTAGATCCAAATTGAAAAAAGAAAAAACCTTTCTCATTCATCATGATACGCTTAAGACCATGTTTTGCCCAGTTATTCTTAGCAAAATACTCAACCACAGGGAATGCAATCCTTTTACCAAGAAAGTAACCATATAAAGTGTTATGGTAGCGAGCATTTACTGTTTCAACAACCTTCCTAGGAATAGAGACATTAACCCCTTCATAGATATTTTCAGAATTAAACGAAGAAGAGACTGCATTAATACCTCCATTAGTAGACGTAACCATATCACCTTTAAATCTGCAAAGTAACTTCAGAATTTCTTTAGCAGGATCAGGTGAGATCAATTCCCACAACGGATGTTTCTTCATTCTTAATTCCTGCATAAATTCACCCGCGTCACCAACCGTGCGAATCGTTACACCAAATAATTTCAAAACATCATGTAGATTACACGGTTGCAAACCATTAATGGTAGCAGCCTTAGCTTCAAGGTCTGTTTCCTTAGCCATTTGTGCAGAGTGCACACTCGAACCACCTGAACTGAGTGAAGAAGTGCTGCTAGTTAAATCCTTATGGCGTTCACACAAAACTTTATAATAAAGCATAGTGGTCTCCTTAGGTAAAGTAGACCATTTAGGAAATTTGTTTGCCTTCACACCATTAGCAAACACTTCAATGTCACGCACAGTATTCAAAGGAACAGAGAACAAATTAGATATCTCCTCTAACGTTACTAAAACCTCAAGAGTAGACACCTTAACAACATCCATCCAACCTGTAAACAATGGCTTATCACTTTGATTGCTCGAATCCACCATAGCTTCAACAAATCGATCAAACGAACCACTAAATAATAACCCAACGCACTAGCAACAAGAGCACAATTAATTAAAAAACTCAATGCCACGAGAAGACAATGAGAATCTTAATGTGAATCGGACAAAACTCAGCCAACCAAGTTGCAAATACAATAAACAAGAACGATCTTAAATGCGAACTGCGCAATTAAACCTTAAACAAAGGTCAGCCGACAATAGCTGCAATGATTGCTGCAATTAAACCTTAAATAGGTCAGCCGCCACGATCAAAGATCAGCCGCCACTTAATCAAAGGTCACCCGCCACAAGGATGCTGGGTCAACCGACAATTAATGCTGCACTATAATGACGTCACAAGGATGAATAACTGCTGGGTCAACCGACAATTAATGCTGCAACAAGGATGATTTATGCTGCAACTTAAGCTGGGGTCAGCCGACCAAAATATCAATCGTCCAGGACAAAGATACAAACAAGGATGACTTAATGCTGTAACTGCCCAAACACACCGAAACCCTAAAAAACAATAAATGCAAATACTATGTAAGCAAACAAAACCGAATCAGCTTGTTCAGTAGCACCCTAAAAGCGACAAGTAACCACCAACGAGATAAACAACACAATCGCACAAGACAATGACGGCAAAAAACAAAAATTAAAACCAATTTAATTTACCCTAAAATCAATCAACCAAATAAAGACTTTGTTAACTCAAGAATAATCACTGATTATTCGAGAAAACAGCATCATTATAAGGTATTCGGATTAAAGGAAAAAGAAAATTAGATTTATGAGAAGAGGGGATTTTTTGGCTGCCATTGATGTTTTTTTAGGTTTTGTACGAGTCTATGATCCAAGATCTTTCCACTTAAGACAAACATTGCCCTCATTGTTTAAGCATGTGGAAGAATAAACTCCTTTACACTTAGGACATTGAGTATGTTGTCTAAATCAAGCTAAGGAAGAGACAACTAAAGTGAATTCAATTGAGTCATTATTTATATACAAGAATGAATCAAAATAGTTTTTGATAGAACCGATATCACGGGTACACGGGATCACGGGTCGCCTCAAAAATCACCAAAAATGGAATGATATATCGATGAAATCCCTGCACAATCACCACAAAAACAACACGCTATTTGGCTCCCCCTACACTATTAATCAACTACACTTATTGGCGGTAAAATTATGGAAAATCTAACCTAGTTATACGATGCTTGATTTATTCTCAAGAGTCTCTAGCTCAACTCGATTTCCCGAATTAATTCAAGGGAAATGTGGAGAGGGATCGAATCATATCATGAGAGATTTCCTCTCCAAAGTACAACTTAACACGTTGGCCATTCACCTTAAAATTTGGCCAATTGGTTGAGCTAGCTCAATGGTTCCATACAAAAAATTTGGGCCACGGTGAAGGGACCGGACCAATGGCTATTAAGTTTGCCCGAAAAGATTTTCAACCGAGAGCTAAAGAGTAAAACTTGATCACCGATGTTTCCCTCTCGGTTATTAATCTTGGAATCACGAATAAGCTTAGTTTCTCCTTCTAAATCAATGAATTCTCATAAGCCTCATTCTTATGTTCATTAAGCTCATTGAGTTGAATTTTTCTATGGTCACCTTTGTTTAAGTCAAAATTAGCCCATTTGAGAGCCCAATAAGCCTTATGCTCCAATTAATGGGGAGATGGCATGCTTTACTGTACATGAGACGATAAGGAGTACAACCGATAGGTGTCTTATAAGCGGTACGGAAAGCCCATAAAGCGTCTTCTAATTTGTCAGACCAAGAAGCACGATGCTCTCCCACGGTACGCTCTAAGATACGTTTAAGATCATGATTGGAGACCTCGGCTTGACCATTAGTTTATGGATGATACGCGGTGGAAATTCGATGATTGACACCATACTTAGCCATGACTCGTGCGAATTGATCATTACAAAAATGAGTCCCGCGATCACTAATAATAGTACGAGGCACTCTGAATCGAGCAAACAATTGTTTCAAGAATTTGACGACACCCCTAGCATCGTTAGTAGGCAAAGGCTTAACTTCAACCCATTTATAGATGTAGTCGACGGCTACAAGGATGTACTTATTTCCTTTAGACGACGGGCCCCATAAAATCGATACCCCAAACGTCGAAGATCTCACATTCTTGAATAAAGTATTGAGGCATCTCATCTTTGTGAGTGATCTTTCCTTGACGTTGGCAAGCATCACAATGCCTAACCATCTCATGCGCGTCACGATAGATGGGGAGCCAATAGTATCCAGAGTCGAAAACTCTTTTAGCGGTGAAATTCGGGCTAAAGTGACCACCGGTGGGTCCTTTATGGCAAGCCTCAAGGATGTGTAAGGCCACGGGCCCATCGACACACCGTTGGATAATTTGATCCGCTCATTGCTTGAAAAGATAGGGGTTGTACCAATAATAGTGTTTAATGTCCTTGAAACATTTCTTGCGTTGTTGGGACGATAACCCTTCGATAAGAACACCACCCGCCAAATAGTTTGCAATGTCCGCAAACCATGGGGTGTCATTCTCTTTAGAGTGAATAGACATTAAAGTCTCGAGAAAGAAGGATGCGTTAATTTCCTTGGTTGGTATTTCTACTTGATAATTATCCTCGAGTCTACTAAGATGATCCGCGGCTAGGTTTTCGGCTCCCTTTTTATTGCGAATTTCGATTTTAAATTCTTGTAAGAGCAAGACCCAACGAAGGAGTCTCGGTTTAGCATCTTGCTTGGTCAACAAGTATTTGAAAGCGGAATGATCGGTGTAGAAGATAGTGGGAGAAAGCACAAGATAGGGCGAAGTTTCTCAAAAGCATACACTATAGCTAAAAGCTCTTTTTCGGTAGTGGTATAATGAAATTGAGCTCCCGTCATTGTCATACTGTCGTAATGAATGGGTTGGAAATGCTTATTAACTCGTTGACCTAAAACCGTTCCTACCGCGAAATCACTAGCATCGCACATTAGCTTGAAAGGTAACTCCCAATTAGGAGAGACTAAGACTGGTGCCTTAGCTAATTTACCTTTAAGGATCTCGAAAGATTCTAGAGAATTGGGAGAAAATATGAAAGGAGCGTCCTTATCAAGAAGATGAGTCATAGATCGGGCTATTTTAGAAAAGTCTTGAATAAAGCATCGATAGAAACCCGCGTGACCTAAGAAATTCCTAACTCCCTTAATGGTGGTAGGTGGAGGTAATTTAGAAATGACGTCGACTTTAGCATGATCAACTCGATACCGGATTTAGAAAATTTATGTCCTAAGACGATGCCTTCTTTTACCATGAAATGGCACTTTTCCCAATTTAGAACGAGACGAGTGTCTTCACTCCGTTTAAGCATACGTTCTAAATTGGTAAGGCAAGAAGTGAAAGAATCTCTAAAAACCGAGAAATCATCCATAAAGACTTCCATAGTTTGTTCAACCATGTCACAGAATATTGCCATCATACACCTTTGGAAAGTCCCGGGAGCATTGCATATACCGAAAGGCATTCTTTTGTAAGCAAATGTTCCATAAGGACACGTGAATGTGGGTTTCTCTTGGTCTTTTGGATCGATAGGAATTTGAAAATATCCGGAAAATCCATCTAAGAAGCAATAGTATTCATTACCCGCTAAGCGCTTGAGCATTTGGTCCATAAAAAGAAGTAGGAAATTATCCTTACGAGTGGCATCATCGAGTTTACGATAGTCGATTCAAACTCGCCAACCCGTAACAAGTCTAGTAGGAATTAACTCATTGTTTTCATTTGGAACAACAGTTATCCCACCCTTTTTTGGCACACAATGGACCGGACTAACCCACGGTGAATCCGAAATATGGTAAATCATGCCGGCATCGAGAAGTTTGATAACTTCTTTCTTGATGAATTCATGAATTTTTGATTTACCCTTCGTTGACTTTGGACCGGGGGTTTAAAGTCATCTTCTATGTGAATTTTATGTCTGCAAAAATTAGGATCAATTGCGCGGATGTCAGAAATTTTCCAAGAAATTGCTTTTTTATGCTTTTTAAGAACTTCGATAAGCCTATCTTTTTCATCCTCTTTTAAGTCCTTAGCAATAATTATAGGTAACTTATCAACTCATTCTAAGAAAGCGTACTCTAAATGAGAAGGTAAATCTTTAAGCTCTAGATCCGTTGGATTTTTGTTGGAAGGCTTAGTCAAATTTGCATCATCGTTTGTAAATTCCTTGGGAGAAGGTGGAGAAATATGATCCACATTGAAAAGTCTCTCAATGGTACGACTGTCTTCTTCCCAAATCGGTGGGAGAATCTTCATATTTTAAGTCCACGTCACCTAAACTTGCTTCGAATTCTTGTAAGAGAAAATCAGTTGCTCCAAATAGATTCAAGGAAGCATCAATAAAAGCTACGGTCTCAACACTACGTAAAGAAGAAGTCTCACTTTTACAAGCCTCGTGAAAGTGTTCTTCAGATGCTTCGTCAAGCACGTCGATTAAATTCACGGACTCGGGCTCATTGGGAAGTTTGGAAAGTTTACCCATGTTAAAGACGATTTTGTCATCCCCTAACCTCATGATAAGCTCACCTGCTGCTACATCAATCAATGTACGCTCGGTCCTCAAGACGGGTCATCCCACAATTGAGGGAACACGAGGATCCATCTCATACTCGACTACAAGAAGTCGGCGGGGAAAGTGAATTTATCGACTCCTACAAAAACATCCTCGGCTATCCCCACTGGATAAGCAACCGTACAGTTAGCTAATTCCAAAGTCATACGAGTGGGGACAAGCTCGGGTAGAGATAATTGCTTCCATACGGATAAAGGCATAAAATTGATACTCGCTCCTAAGTCCACCAAAGCCATACAATTCTCTACACCGAGGAAATTGCAAGGGATAAGGAATCGACCGAGGCCACCGAGCTTAACCGGTAATTTTCTCAGAAGAACCGCGGAACAATTTTCGTTAATTTGAGTGTTGGCGATGTTAAGCAGTTTTTCTTATCGATCAAGAGATCCTTAAAATTTTAGCATACTTAGGCATGTGAGCGAGAGCCTCAGCAAAGGTGATATTAAAGTTCAATTGTTTGAACATTTTCAAGAAGTTAGAAACTTATATATCATCCTTGTTCTTCAACTTATCCTTCCTCAACGTTGAAGGAGAAGGTATATTGGGTTGTAGAGAAGGTTTAGGAAGAACCGGCTCACTCACAACCTCAGGAATAGGCTTAGGAACCGAAGGGTGAATAAAATGTTGAGAAGGGTCGCTTAATGGAGGAATGTCACAAGTAGTGGCTGAGGGAGTAGTCACCGTACGGTGAGTAGAACTCATTGGGATCTCCGGGCCTTGTTTCTCATTTATTGACGAAGAAATAGAAGGTCCCTCGTTAGTTTCTCACTCCTTGTAGTGATGGAATTCACATTATCCCTAGGGTTGGTTTCGGTGTTAGAAGCGAGAGCACCTTGGGGACGAAGGGTTTGCAAAATTTGTATGAATTTCCTATCCGTGGAATCTTGGATTTCCTTAATTTTCGATCTTGTTCATCAAGATTTTGAAGAACCAAGTCCATTTTAGGATTAGGCTTATTGAACCCTTGATTTGGAAAACCTTGTTGGGTCAAAATTAATATGAGTTGATGTGGCAGAAACTCCAAAACGAAGAAAACATGCTAGACGCTGACACGCCATGTTTCGACGCTGACAGAAGTCTACGGCGCTGATGGAATTTCTATTTACGGAATATATTGGATATATTCTAAATAATATATTCAATATATATCTATAGAAATAGAATATTTAGATGTTTATTTGATATTATCTCTTGTAGATTCTGTTCCTTCCACTATAAAAGGAACAAGAGTCTTAGGTTTTATTCATTCAATAATTCATTCACAATGTAAACCTAAAGTGTGTGTCGCACTAGACGTGGGATTCAATGTATACACGTCTAGTGGTTGTTTGTTATTAATATAATGAACAATCGTTGAGTATTTTATGTGTCTTGTGCCTAAACACCTTGTTATGATCATTGTTCTATTCCGCTATGTTATCATATGAACGATGATCAACCTAGATATAATGGTTCATAACCATTGAGTCTAACGATCAATGGACTCCACAATTGGTATCAGAGCCTAAGGCTCTTGATATCTAGGTCCGACGAGGTGTTCGTGTATGGTGAAGAAAAGAAAAATCCGTCTAGGGTTTTTCTGGAGGTTTTTGTGTGCGCAGCAGTATTCAGAAGGTCATAACTTTTGATTGAACCGTTGGATCGTCACGAAATTTTATATGTGTGTTCTACATACATAGATCTAAACATCCACCGGCGGGATTGTCGAGATTTATCCCCAGGCAAAAGTTATTAAGCGTCGAAGTTGGCTGATGGTTGATTTTCAGTTTTCTGCTTTTACATAAAATCATGAACTAGGGTTCCTCAAACCCTAGATCTACTTAAAAGCAGGAAGAATTGCAGTTTGTGGCTGTTATGATTCAAGGTAACACTTGATCTAAGGTTTATTTACAAACCCTAATTAGGGTTTCGGTGCTCAAAGTTTTAAAACCCTAGATCGAGGCTTGTATTGTAGCAGCATCTTGTGATTCATGATACATGAAGTAAAAAGGAGCTGATTGTGACGTGATATAAAGATGTGAGGCAGTGAATATGGCTCGATTTTATTTACTGGTCCAATTGGTGTTCCCATGATGCAAGCGAATCTGATTGGTGAAAATAGATGTGTTCACACGAATGTTTCATGAAGAGTTTTTGTGTTCACATGATGTAAACGTCTCTATTGGTGGAACAATTTTGTTTCACACGATTATATAGCCTTGCGTTCACACGATTGTAGTTTGGTGTGCAGTGACGTAACTTCAATTGTGTTCACACGGTTGAAGAGATCTTATTGGTGCTCATATTATACAGAAGGGAGCAAGATCTACATGCTGTTACGTGAGGAAGATGCGTCTTCAAAGCTTCATGTGGAAATTGTATGCACACGATCAACAGTCTAAGATAGAATAGGATATTCACTTACCTATTTTGGTGGGATATTATTCTATTTTGTAGGAAAGAAATCACGTGATAATAGGAATACTTTTGGACGTGATTTGTTGTCCTAGATGACATTAGCAGAAAGAAGCGCTGACAAGGCATGGTTCGACGCTGACAGGAAGAATTTTGACGCTGACAGAATAAGTCAACGCTGATAGAGTTGACAGTGTCGTCCGATATATGAACTTCAACGCTGATAGGTATTGTCCGATATTGGACAATACATCTGCCAAAGATATTGGACATAAGAAGATATTGGACAACACAAGGTTTGCTGCTGTTTGAGAAAACTGGTGCGTTTTAAGCACACAAAAAGGAGGAAAATACACACAAAGGTACATGGAATCTCCGTTTTTAATTTAGAATATCATTATGATATTTATGGCTCGGATATTTTTACATGGAGTAAATGGTTTTTAAGTAAGTTAGCAATAATTCATGAAGACTTTGATTGATATTAGATTATGTAATCGGGATAGCCTTGTGAAAGAGTTATTCGACATCTAACTTTTACATATGAAGATATTGGTTCATTAAGACTTGTCATGAAGAGGTGTTAGCTTAAGGGGAAGAATTCTTATGGTAAGTTTGATGATTGAAGAAGATTTTCGCGAGGTTATGTTCTATCATATCTTGAAAGTAATTAGCATGACAACTAACTTTCAAGGTAACTTGTTCGTGCTTACATGGTTGGTGATGAAGACTTGTCAAAATCTAGCAGTTGTAGATGCTATCACTTGAAGGAGTTACATTATCGTGCTCAGTGTCTCACATAGGATGAGGATTTTTGACAAACGGATCGAGGTCTACTTTTACTTTGTACCATGAGTATAAGTTCTTCATCACATAGATAGTACAAGACATGGAACATAGGTTTGGGTTACTCTACTTCTACATCAAAAATATTATATTAATTGTTCTTCAAGATCATTACACAGAGTCTACATTTGGAGAATCTTCAAAGATTGCATACATTGTTTACTTCCCTGTTGATGTGACAAAAAGGGGAAGATACGCATGCTACACTTGAGGGGAAGCAATTTGAAGATCATGTACAACTTACAAGAGATATACAAAGAGTTTTGCCGACATCAACTAGGGGAAGATTGTTGGGTCAAAATTAATATGAGTTGATGTGGCAGAAACTCCAAAACGAAGAAAACATGCTAGACGCTGACACGCCATGTTTCGACGCTGACAGAAGTCTACGGCGCTGATGGAATTTCTATTTACGGAATATATTGGATATATTCTAAATAATATATTCAATATATATCTATAGAAATAGAATATTTAGATGTTTATTTGATATTATCTCTTGTAGATTCTGTTCCTTCCACTATAAAAGGAACAAGAGTCTTAGGTTTTATTCATTCAATAATTCATTCACAATGTAAACCTAAAGTGTGTGTCGCACTAGACGTGGGATTCAATGTATACACGTCTAGTGGTTGTTTGTTATTAATATAATGAACAATCGTTGAGTATTTTATGTGTCTTGTGCCTAAACACCTTGTTATGATCATTGTTCTATTCCGCTATGTTATCATATGAACGATGATCAACCTAGATATAATGGTTCATAACCATTGAGTCTAACGATCAATGGACTCCACAAACCTTGGTTTTGAAATTGATTATAATTTTGAAAACCTTGATTATTAAAACCTTGGTTATTAAAACCTTGGTTATTAAAGCCTTGATTTTATTTATTAAACCCTTTATTTTGACCTTGAAAATTCTCTTGATTTGAATTATAACCCCTTACATTTGAATTCCCTTGAAAAATACCTCTTTGTGGACCTTGGTTCCTATTTCGGTATTGGGTATTTTGGTATTGGGTAATTTGGGTGGGTGGGGGTGGTCTTTGGTGAGATACATCACTGTGAGGAGCCAAATAGTTAGTAGACTTATACGACAAATGGTTAACATCAATATTCGGTTTAAAATGAACCCGCGCATTTTCATCATTGTTATAAGTATAAACTTCTCCGTGGGGTTGATTATAAAACTTATCACAAGTAAAGTACGAATGTGGTCCACCACAAGGGTCTCACAAGTCTCACTAAGGACATGAATGTGTCTAGTGGGAGGCTTTTCAACTTTTAAAGCAAGATTTTTCACAATAGAAGGGAGTTCTTTAATTTAATTAGTAACTTCATGATTAATAGAATCTCCTCCACTAGCACTAGCCATTTGAGCCTTAGTTCAACTAGGAAGTTTTGCCTTATTTTCAATAATGTCTCATGCTACTTGCATCATTTTAACAAGAATATTACCCCCCCCTGCGGCCGAATTTAGTGAATCTTGGTCATTTAAACTCAAACCATTGTAAAAGGTATTAATTTGGTGAACTTTGGTAAAACCGTGTTGTGGACATTTTGTCAAAAGTTCCTTTAAGCGATCCCAAGATTCACTAAATGTTTCACCATATTTTTGCTCAAAGTTAATGATATTGTTTCTTAAAGCGGTAGTACATGATGGTGGAAAGAAATAATTAATAAACTTAGTCTCCAAATCCGCCCATGTAGTGATACTCTGGGGTGGTTCCTTGTCAATCCAAATCCGGGCTTTCCCCTCTAGGGAGAAAGGAAAGAGTAACAAACGAATTGCCTCTTGAGGCACTCCATTGTACTTAACGGTGTTGGCCAAATATAAAAACCTCTTAATATAAGCGTGTGGGTCATCATGACTCATGAGTATGACCCAAAAATGGTGTAGCGAAAACCATTTGAATAAAACCTGTTTTAAGTTCAAAATTATTTGCCCCAATATCCGGCACCATAATCGTCGTTTCCCTCAACGTGTGACTGAAAGATCTCGATCATCGGTCGGTTATCCTTGGCTAAACTAGTGTCGAAAGCTCGATTCTCGAGATCGGCTTGATTTGTGACGGTATATTTGTTCATCTTCTTTTTAGAAGGATGAGGTACACTACTTGGCATTTTGTACGCGTGCGTGTGCGCATACAACTAAAAACCAAGGAGTAAGGGGATTGCCCTTGTTGACTTTAAAGAGGAGGGATTACCCTAATCGATGTTCGATATCAAAAAGCTACAAAAAATATATACGTAATACTACTTGGGTGACACAACCCTTATTACTATCACCTTCAAAAGAATCAAAATGGAGCGGAGGAACGAGGCGGCGTGAAGCACTTAAGAGCCTTCTCCTTTCGAATGTGAAATACACTCTCCTTATACCTACCCCCCAGCACACACACACAGTGAGTTCTTTCTCTAGATCAAATAGTTTGTAGTATTTATCTATTGTGCCTTAATACTCTTTGATCGATACACGTGAAAAGCACCGGAACGCCACTAATCACGGTGTATTGCAAAGCAATACTTATGGAGATATGTGTATTGATTGTTCGTATCTACTTATACGTAATATAGTAAAAAGAAAATATTTTTGTATTTTTTATTCTTTAAAGAAGATATATTCACAAGAAAAGGATGAGAGAAACTAAATAAGAAAAAAAATATGTATAGTAATACGTAATATTTTTTGTGTAACATGATATGAGTGATTTTACTCATATCATTTGTATCTTAAAACGAGCTTAAAATGCATGAAATGTATTAAAAAGACCTTGTATATGCACGTCTTGTTTGTCTCGTATGTGTAGGTACCAAGTTCAAGAAATCCGGCAAAAACAACACGAGATTGATGAAAAGATCAACAAAGCCGATAACAAGTCGTTTTATTCACGGATTTATCATGTTTGACGACAAGTGGGTCCCACATTTGGGAAAATGGGCTCAAAAGCCCATTTGAAGTTCATAAAGTTTTACTATTTGGATTCAAAGGCCCAATACACTCTTTATTAAGGTCGGATTATATAGCTATTGGGCTACAAGCCCATATATTCTCAAATGTGAGATGGATTGGAGTAATATGTGATGGGCTTCAAGCCCATAAAAGAAAGAAAAGTATTAGACGGGTTGAAGTCCAAGGAAAATGAGACGAAAAGTTTATATAACTTTTCATTCCCAGTCAAACATACCCACTCACAACTTTTCATCACACCACACGTTTTATTTCATTCGATACAACCAATGCACCCTTATCTTTCTCCCTCACCCATTATAACCAGAACTCACTATTCACTCCAAAACCCTAATCACAAAAAGTAACAAATTAATTGGGGGGTTTTTTATCACTCGTGTGATTCACACGAGTTGGGAATAAATCCCCATTGTTTTCAGAAGGAAGAAGTGAAGGCATCGTCGACGTGGCGTCTTATAACTGGCTGTGACAGCACATCATTCCTAATCCACCGATAAAAAGGAGACACCTCATCTCCAAACTAGCACAACTAGCACACTCGGATGCCACGTTGGCGATCCGTGTGCTAGTTGGCTCATCTCAACCGTAGGATCAAGGAGAAGAAAGAGAGAAAAGAAATCAAGGGCTCAAGATCGTTCTCTTCACCAACAAACTCCCATCCCAACCCTCTCGGTTCAAGTATAAATACCCCCCTCAAATGGAGTAATTGGTATCCCATTTTTATTTTCTAAAGTTATTATGCAGATTTAGTTTTAGGTTAATTTGTAATCTTTCTCTCTCAAAGTATTGTAATAATTTTCGATTATTAATAAAAGTTCAGTTGATTCAAATGTTCTCTCCATTTTTACTTTCTGTTTAAATCTAGCTTGCAAATTTTACTTTGAACTAATTTGTTATAATAATGATGGAATTATTCAATTAAGCTAATTAATAGCTTGTTTTAAATAATTGGAAATAATATTTGGGGAAAACTTTTCTAATTGAAAAGTTTATTCAAATCTGGTTCGACGATGTTAAACGGTCCGACTGATGATGGTGGTTTCGTTGGTGGTTCGTAAGGAGGTTTATGGTGGAGTTGTTCATGTTATTTAGCCAGCTCAGCGCTGCGCTACTGCTCAACGGGATCTTCAAAAGGTTTTAATCCTTTTACATTTTTTGTTATTTAGTTTAAAGCTATTTATGTTTATGCTTAGTTTAATATGCTTTAGTTGACTTTGTTGTTATTGTATCTGAGTATGAATCTGTTTTTTATTTTTGGTATATTTCTGAATGATGTTATGAATTGATATGTTTGGTTAGGGTGATTGATTTGTTGGTTTGTTCTTTATAGTTTGCTGTAATTGATACTTGGTAGAGTTAATTTGTAATTGAGAATGATATTTGGACAAGATGGTTTAATTTCAACTTTGTTGAGTTTTAGTTGATTGTCTCTACTGCTTTTTGTTGTGAATACTGAATGAATTAAGATACTATAAGATTTATGAAAGCTGATAAGTTTAGTTACTTTGGTAATTGATAAGGATCTGTTCAGCTGAAGTGCTAGTATGCTTAAATTAGAATGAAGGTTTTATTAATCTGATTAATCAGTTAGACTGTTTAGAATAAATGAGATCTATGATTCAGATAACTTGCTGATTTTAAATGATTGTATGCTTGAATTTGCTGCTATGATCTCTGTTTGGCTGCATAATGATTGATATGTTGGTTTGAGATTTTTATCAGTTTTCTTTTATAGCTAATTTTTGCTGATACATACTCTTCAGTCTGCTGATTTTAGTTGGAATTTTTGACTATAGGATTTAAGTTACTGCTTGTTTTTGTTTGATTTGTTTAAATTGTTTAATCAGTTTTGGTAATTTAGAGTTGCTGATATATATTTCTTGTTAAGCTGGATTTGTTTGCTGGAATTTGTGTTTTGGTTTATTCTATTTGGTTTTGCTGAGTTTCTATGAAATCAGATTCTACTGATCTGATTTTTCAGAACTGATTCCTATCAGTTCCATACTTGTCCAATTATCAGCAAGAAGTCACCTCCTGTGACGTTTTATAAAGTTTTATGTCCAAAAAAAAAATTATCACAAAAAAATGGCCCTAGTGGGACTCGAACCCATGACCTCCTGGTCATGGGTCATACGAGTTAACCACTTGCTCTAGCTATCTGTTTACGTTTTATTTTATTAAGGGTAATTAATATAGAGTAATAACTAGTCTGCCAACCCTTTATTTTCATTTAAATACAAAGTTGTCATTTAAGTTTTACTAAATTTTTGTTATATAGATTTAATATAAATAATTAATAATACAAACAAAAAATGTTTTATTAATTGTAGAAATTTAATTAGTTTTTAAAATAATTAGATTTTAATAAAGTTAGTTTTTAAATAAATTAGATTTAATTAATTTTTAGAAGTACAATAGCTTTTAATAAATTTCTTTAAATATAGTGTAAAAGTAATTTTACTTTAAAAGATAATTTTTTTATTTGATTTTATTTAAATAGTTTAAATTTTAAATAGCTTTAATTTTTAAATAGTTTTTTTAGATTAATAATTTTGGGTTTGCGATTCATGCACTTTAGGATAAAATTAGGTTATTTGTAGAATTAAATTTTAGTTTAAAAATCGAAAACCAATTTGAATCAGTTGTCCAAATCAATGCAAAACGTCTCAAATTCATAAGATCTTCGTGTACAACAAACTTGGTTCACCAACGTGTTTAATTGAATTCGTCTTTGGTAATTTTAGTCTATTACTTTTTCCTAAAGGTAATTTACCCTATAACGTATCTTAATTATCACTATACTATCACGATCACATCAAAAATTTTGGCGCCGCTGCCGGGGATCTTGTGTACGATTCGTTTCGTGGAGATTTGTTGATCGTTGATTTGAAGACCCTTTCCGTCCTCCTAAAGTTTTGTTATTTTTCTATTATTATAGTATGTATCGTTTTTCTGGTTTTTTGTGATTACTATATTGTATTACGTACAACAATAAGTTTACCTACTTCCAAATAAGACCTTAGTTGGGATTTCATCACCTAGCTATTGTATTCGAATCCAAAACAAAAATAAAAAGGCAAAATAGATAAATACTAATAAAAAGTTTAAACTCGATTTATACATACTATAAGGTGGGTATAAGGCGACGTGCTATAAAAGGCCGTCTAAGGAAAAAGGTTTTTAAGTGCTTTGTGCCACCTCGTTTCCCCGCTTGCTTGTGCGTATATTGAGAGGGACGGCCGATTATTGGTTTGCCAAATCAAGTAGTATTATATCTTATTTTTGTAGTTTACTTATTGAACCTCGAGACGTTTAGGTTTTCACCTATCGTTTCAAAGTCGACCGAGGGTAATTTACTTCCATAGTAATTATCCTTATTCCTTGTTTTTGTCAATCTTTGATTGATTTATGAAAAATACCAAAAATAATCTTCTTAATCCTCTATCATGTTTAATTTTTTTTCTCCTCACCCTCTAATTTTTAATTCTTCCATGAACTCCTTCGTCAATTGTGAAGGGTGTGGAGAACCGTTATATGGTCTCTTACCATGTCGGTGGTGTACGTGTGAGCGTTGTGGAAATGATTTACGTCACGATATACGAGTTGGATTTTGTCTTTGTTGTAATGAGATTACTTCATGTGAAAACCCGAATTTTTCGAATAATTCTTTCGATTTTTATCCACCTCCACACCCCACATACGAGACACTCTCGTGTGAGTTTTGTGGAAACGATTCTCATTTTGGAATTAATTGTTCGCATCGATTCTCGCTTAATTATAAGCAAGAACCGAGCTACAATCAAAACTTTAATGATAATTGTTATCCACAAGATTTACCGAGTTTATCACAACAACATCTTTGTTGTGAGTATTGTGGAGGTCCTCACAAGAGTTTTTGTTGTCAATCGAGAGATCACAATTTTTATGAGCCTAGTCCTTGCTATAATTCTATTCCTTCCGGTTTTGACCAATCTCCACAATATTCTTTCGATATTGAACGACTTGAAACAATGTTCCAACAAATAATGAATCAAAGAAATGTTGAAGTTGTTGAAAAGAGCATTGAAGATATGTTGCTTGAAAAAAGACAAATTAATCAAGAGATTAATGATATAACTAATGAATTGGGAAGTCGTAGATTTCATGGTGAAATAATTGATGAGGGATTTAAACGAGATTGTGAACTTAAGATTAGACAACTTTCGCAAGATTATAATGGATTAAGCATTGAAATTCGAAAGAAAGAACAAACTCAAGCGGAAGAAAAATACCTTGCTAATCGTGAACTCGAGCGCTCTCTTCTTTTGGACGATGACGAGGATAGTACTATTTCTTTGAGAGATCTTATTGCTCTACATCCTTCATCTAGTGCAATTGTAATTCCTTTTCGTATCTTGCCGGCTATGGAGCATGAGGATTCTCCTATCCTAGATGATGAGGAAATCTCTCATGACATCACCACTCCTATTTATGATTCTTCCATCGTGGAACCCGAAAATTCCCTAAGCAAGGGGGACGAGCATATTAGCACTATTCCAGACACGGAATCGGACGAAGTAATAAAGTCAAGTGTTGAAATCCTTGTCAAAAACCCAAGAGAGTTTGACGGTATTTCCAGTGAAATGTGTGATTTGCCACATTGTGATGACTCTACTTCTTTCATTCACTTTGATATTCTCTAATTCTAATGATGAAAATTGTGATGGAAACGAAGATTTTGAGAATGATTCGAATTCTAGTGAATTTTCTAATGAGGAGTTCTCCGATGAACTTTCTTATAAAGATGACATTCACGACTCGGATTTTGAGGGGTTTACCGATGAACCTACTCTTCTTCACCCATTTCCACCGGGAAATGAGGATGATAGTGATCCGGTATTTGAGAGGTTCACTTTTGAACTTGCTCCTTTAGACCCATTTCCACCGGGAAATGAGGTTGATTTGACTATTCCGATCCTTGAGAAGTTCTCTGGTGAACTTACTCATTTAGATGTGGAAGTCGTGATTCTTCGTGAAAAACTATCCAACGTCTATATTCTCATATCTAAGATCGAAGCTTTGAATTCTAAGCCTAATGCCAAGTCTTTCTCTCCATCTCCTATTCCCGTTGAGGATAGTGATCCGCTTATGGATGAGATTGATACTTTTCTTGCTTCTAATGATTCGACACCACCGGGTGTTGATGATCTAATCTCGACCCGGAGGGGGACGCTCTCTTTTTAGAGAATTTACTTGATGATGATTTCATCCCAAGTCCTCCTCCCACCCACTTTGACCTTAATGTGCGGGTTTTTCATGTGTCTCATATTGAGTACCATGATCCGATTGATCACATTTCTAAGGGTGAAATGGTCGTTAAAGCTAAGAATGTTGATACCAATATGGATGAAACTTTTATCCCACCATTACCATTTGCTTTCTATGATCTTGGATTAGCATGGGGGATGACACTGTGTTGTCTATTCCTTTCTCTCACGAGGACGAGGTATTCGACCCCGGAATCATTGATTTAGGGAAATCTCGGCCTTTCACCTATGCAATAATTGAATAACTTGTCTATCATCTTGGTGCGAGTTTATCTCGAGGAGCATGCTATATCCATTCCATAATTTATGACTACCATCTCTTGTTAGAGATTTGTGTTGGAGTTTTATCCTTTCGTTTGTCATCCGACAACGAGGATGAGATCTTTGACCCCGACATCGTGCTTTATTATGGATTTTATTCCAATATGTCGGTTTTCACCATTTTCCCTAAGGACCAATGAATGCGGGGATCGAGTCAAGCTCATGACTCGGTTAACAAAAACGAAGTGCCTTGTGGGGGAGTCCCATACATTCTATCTTCTTTATATTTTCTAACACTAATAAGGCTTGATCTTTCAAGCTCGTGCTCGTGTTTTGTTGTGTTGTGAATCTTAGGTATGACCCTAATCATTGAAGACTCTCGTGTTCGGTTTTTGCCGGTCCACTTGATCTTCCATTCTTTGAATGACAAAAAGGGGCACACTCTTTATCCTTTGATTTTTATCGACTAACGTTTTATCTTGAAGCATAATTAATAAACGGCTTATAGATTTGCTTGCTCTTTCCATGTTAGAATTTTGCATTAGACTCTTCGTGTTTTAGCAAGGGGGTGTTACTCTTGAGCTAAGAAACATTGAGGACAATGTTTGGTTTTAGCATGGGGGAGTCAATCGATATAATCGCTTGCAATTGCTTTTGTCGTGTCCAAACGTAATCGTTTTTCATAAAAATTTTAAATTTTTAGTGTTATTTTTAAGTTTTAATAAATAAAATAAGTGCTTTTGACACAAATGTAGGCTTTCCGTTAGTGAAAATAAAAATATTTTTTGACTCGACTCGGTTTTTACCTTAGCTTTTCCTTAACGTATTTGAATTAAGTTTTTCTAGGCTTTTATATAGGGAGCTTTAAATCGCGAAAGTCTTAATTCATACGGGTTAAGAACGAGAACTTTTCGCAAGTTCCTATAATTGATCCTAGAAAGTCGTTTATCAAGGGAACTTTAAAACACAAATTCTAAAACTTGAAAAAGTATAAGAAGATGCAAGATCCTATAGATGACTTGAAAACCCAAAACTTTGATTTAATAGGCTAAGTATCCATTGATTTCACATTTTTGGAATTTTACAATATGGAGAACAAGAGATGATAGAGTTCAATCATAAGTTTCTAAGGTTAATTCTTCTTTGTGCAAGTATTTTTGTGTTTGATTTAATCTCCTCGTATTTATTTTTCACGCTTGAATAATAATTGCTTAATAAATGAAGTTTTTAGCGGTTTAGTCTTGATATCTTAACTCGTAACTCCTTCTTTTTCTTCCATTGTAATTAAAGTGAGAACACATTAAGGGTGTCAGCGTCATGGACTTTTGATCATGGGATTGCGGAAATTTGGCTTACTATAAATATCATATTAATAAAGAAGAATAAATAAAAACATGTTCTCTAGGAGCCTTCGGGTGGGAGTCATGTAGTACTAACCTTGTCATTAGAGCCTTAGGGTGTATGGCATGGGTACGTGTTGAATAAAAATTGCTTCATCATCATGAGCCGTAAGGTGGGATGGTGATGTCAATTCCCTTATTTTTTTCCAAGGAGCCTTAGGGTGTGGATTTTAAATAAGGAGCACAATTACATCTTAAAGAGCCACAAGGTGTTATGATGTGATTGTTGCTAACTCCATTAATAAGGTCATAATTGACTTTGGAGGTTTTATTGTTTCTTTAAGTAGTCCTATTAGCCAAATTTCGGGTCCGGGGATTTATCCCTCAAATCGTGTTAAGTTATCCTTGATGTGGACTTTCTTTAGTGACAACGGTTTTTGAAGTCGAGGTTAGGTTTTGAGTGTCGAGTTTACACCGTTCTTGCCTTCATTTTTGGATTAATAAATATCAAATAAAGTCAAATGAGCCTTTGGGTGAATGAAAAATAAAATCTAGAGATACAATTAGGAATAATAGGAGATTGAGTTTAACACAAATTACTTGTATGAGTTGGTTTAATTTTGGGTCTTATGATTAACAATGATCTTGTTTTTACACTTGGCATGGAAAAGTGAAAAGTCGGGGACGATGAATCTATTTAAGTTTTATGATCCTAAAAGTTATTATGTCTTTGTAAAATAAATTGTCAAAAGTTGAATAATGGTGTAGTTAGTGTTTTATTTTATTATTGCGTGAGGACACGGCAATTGCTTAGCAAGGGGGAGTTTGATATGAGTGATTTTACTCATATCATTTGTATCTTAAAACGAGCTTAAAATGCATGAAATGTATTAAAAAGACCTTGTATATGCATGTCTTGTTTGTCTCGTGTGTGTAGGTACCAAGTTCAAGAAATCCGGCAAAAACAACATGAGATTGATGAAAAGATCAACAAAGCCGATAACAAGTTGTTTTATTCACGGATTTATCAAGTTTGACGACAAGTGGGTCCCACATTTGGGAAAATAGGCTCAAAAGCCCATTAGAAGTTCATAAAGGTTTACTATTTGGATTCAAAGGCCCAATACACTCTTTATTAAGGTCGGATTATATAACTATTGGGCTACAAGCTCATATATTCTCAAATGTGTGAGACGGATTGGAGTAATATGTGATGGGCTTCAAGCCCATAAAAGAAAGAAAAGTATTAGACGGATTGAAGTCCAAGGAAAATGAGACGAAAAGTTTATATAACTTTTCATTCCCAGTCAAACATACCCACTCACAACTTTTCATCACACCACACGTTTTATTTCATTCGATACAACCAATGCACCCTTATCTTTCTCTATTTAATACTCGGCTTTTACCCCAAGTGTAAAATATTGTTGTCCCAAGTCTTTTCAAATTGATAACGGGTTAAGAGTGCGACTCAATCGTCTTTTGGTGAACAAGAGAATGGTTTGGGTTGGTTGTCTAATTTAAAAGCATGTATGAAAATTGTCGATGAGTAAAGTAGAAGCTTTGACAAAATTAAAGCTTAAAGTTAATTAGGAAAATACTTGAAACTTAAAACTTTGAAAAACTTTAAAACTTAAAACCTTAGTTAAATTGAATAATGCAAATCATCTCTGTCGGAATGCACCAAATCATACCCATCAGAATATAACTAAAAATAAGCGATCAGAATAATCAATGCAAAGGTCTATCGGAATATCAATCTTAGTACCCATCGGAATGCAAGTATAAATACCCATTGGAATGCAAAAACCACAAGTCTGTCGCAATGATGCTCGTCGGAATGTTCTTAGATCGCAAAGTTTCCAGATCGAAATGCTGAAAACACCTCAGTCGCAATGCGGTTCAGATCGGAATGTAGTAAAGTAAATTTGGGCAGCGTTTCGTTTTAACAAGAGCCTTAAGACCCGTCGGAATATGCGATCGCAATGAGCGATCGCAATCCAGATCGGAATAAGGGGGAAGTAACCAACCGATCGCAAAGTAGAACCCTATTGGGTTATTGCGATCAAAACAATGACACTCGTCGGAATGTGCGAAAACCCCAAGATTGCGATGGAAGCTAACTTAATCCGAATTTGGTGGCAAATTTTAAAACTCAATAAGCTGCTACAATAAGCTATTCTACTCGAGCCTAAAACAATTCAAAAAGCTTAAACTTGCGACTTTTCAAAACGGAAATCAAACAATTTATGAAAGAAACTTTTGTGATGACTAAATCCTTTGTGATATCCGAAAATCAATAAGCTAAAACTCGAATAAGCCAATAAGCATTAAAAGCTTACAACTTATAAGTTTAGAAGCATATGTAGGAACAAAGGGAATGAATCTTCTAACATACAATCTCAACTTCAATCACGGAACATGGAAGATTCGGATCAAAGAAAAGATTTCGAATCAAAAACCAAGTAAACCAAGAAATGTAGAAGAAGATTAAAAACTCAAAAGTTAACTTGAATTAGATAGATGAAATCCAAATACAAGAATGATAATGAAAGCTTAAAAGAAAGGAAGGAATGAAAAACTAAGTGAGAGAAAGTTTAGAACTTTCTCTCTCTAAAACTAGAAAGAAAAGTGCAAAAGGAAAAACTAATTAAAGACTAACTCCCTCCTAATGTGTATTAGGAGGGTATTTATAGGGAAGGAGGGCATGTGTTGCTTCTTCTTTCTTTCTTTCTTTCTTTCTTTCTTCACGTTTTCTCGACTCGACTTTAATTCTTTGTCTTTTCTCGATGTCGTCTCGGGATTTGAACTTGTCTTCTAATTTTCTTCTTCTATTAGACTTAAGTTCTTCGACTTCATTAAACTTCCGTCTTTAGACTTTTTCTTCGATAAATCTTCAGAATAGGTCTTGGACTTTCGTTCTTTTTGCACTCTTGATCTTTTGACTTCGTCTTTTCCCGTTTTCTTCGATAAAAGCCCGTGAAAGCCCCGTGTTTTCTTCCTTTTTAATATTTTGGTCCTAAAACACAATAAAAACACAAACCACGCATAATTCCGACTTTTACGACATAAATCACACGTTTTGGTCTTGTTATTATTGGAAATAAGTGGTAAAAGGATAAGTGTTTTCACACTTATTAAATCCGCTACACTTGACCATTGCAATGCCCTCATGCAATACATTAATTTTAAAGCACAGTTTACATTTTCCATCATAAATAACCCACCTTGGCCTTTATTAAATACTAAACATCAAAAGATAGAAACAAGTAAAGAAATTAAACACTTACATTGGTTTTGGCAGCCATGAACGTTTATCATCCTTAAGTTTCACGTTCCCCATACCAAGCTTAAAGACGAGATCATTGTTATTATAAGTTAGCAAACTAACACGAACTCATGTGGGCCAATTATTCACTTAGACTCCCTTATTCCTAGGTGTATCTCTTATATTTTATTTTTGTCTTGAATGATCACGAAGATGCATTGTTTGACTTATTTTGATAGTTATTTAGGCCGAAAACAAAGTGAACGATTAATCAATAGTTAGCTAAAGGACCAAATCTTTTAAAACTGCTTCTCGGGACCTCATAAATTCATATCTTGGCATAACTCGCTTCACGATTTGAGACCTTTCTCGGACGGATATTTGGCAGCGACTTCATACTTCGAATCTTGAGAGACGTTCATGAAATAATGGCCTTCTCTTCATAATAGGAATTTCTTCACTTGAAGTTTTGAGAGATTCTTCATCTTTGGACCACGACTTCTTCATTTTTCTCCAATCTTTATTTTGGACTTTGATATACAACGATCCGCCTCCTTTTAGGACTTGGATCTATTTATCTCATACCTTGTTAGGGTCTTTTTGGATAGGCTTCTCCATGTTCTTTTGGGGAGTATTTGCTTTTCGTCGTGTATCTCGATCCTTCATATTGATTTTTGATAAATGATTCTTCACATCACTTTTGGATCTTTAGCAACAAAATGTAGCCCTCATGCCTTGTTAGGGCCTTTTCGGACTCGCCAATCTTCGCATCCCGCTTCAATAAGTTATGCCTTGGCTATGAACTCTAATCCGCACCGAGCAACTTTTAAACGATCTAGGGCTAGAAGCTAAGTAACCTTTTAAATCGTACAACCTTATTTATTGCAGATAGATTTATAAACAAGCGAAGGGAGAATAGGCTTATAATTAACTCACATAAATTCACGAAAGAATACCGAACTTATAATTTACTCTATCATCTCTCGTTCTCCACAGTTTAAAATCTCAAGGAATGAGACTCGTGGATGCTTAGCCTATTAAATCAAAGTTTTGGGTTTTCGAGTCATCTATAGGATCTTGCAAATTCTTGGACTTTTTCAAGTTTAGAAATCGCATTTTAAAGTTCCCTTGATAAACAACTCTCTAGGATCAATTATAGGAACTTGCGAAAAGTTCTTGTTCTTAACCCGTGAGAGTTAAGACTTTCGCGTTTTATAGCTCCCTATATAAAAGCCTAGCAAAACTTGATTTAAACACGTTAAGGATACTAGCTAGAGTAAACTTAGACAAGTAAACTCGGGTTGAGTCAAAATGTTCACGACTAAGAAAAATTTAAAACCACTTTATTGAAAATTTATTCTAGCAAGGAAAGAAGATAAACATAATAAAAGAAAATGCAACTATACAACTAGGCCAAAATAGATTAAAAATTTTGAAAAATGTCGAAAAATCAAATTTTCCGGTTAAAATGAGGGCAAATTTATGGAAAAGACCACTTACTTCGATAGAAGTCCCCCCTACACTTGAGATAAACATTGTCCTCAATGTTTAAGGATGTGGGAGTGAACTCCCCTACACTTATGAGATTGTGCACTTTGTTTAAATCTTGCTAAGGAAAGGACAACTATAGTGAATTCAATGTGAACATATAAAATATGAAATATTGAATCACAAGAGTTTAGGATAGAACCGGGAAGATGGGAAACACGGTATCACGGTTCGTCAAAAGTCATCAAGATGCTCTTTGAAGCTTTAATCCCTGCACAGCACAAGAAACAAGACAACAAACACATACGGGGCTCCACCTACACTTATTATGAAAGCAATAAAGGATAGATCACGGGTTGCCTCCCGAATAGCGCTTGTTTTTGATCACCGAGTCACAAGCCTGACTCGACCCAAATTTAGTTCATGGGGAACGTGGTGAGGGATGGAATCATCTCATGGGAGATGTCCTCACCAAAGTACAGCTTCAAACGCTGGCCATTCACCTTGAAATTGGGCCCATTCGGCTGAGAAAGCTCAATGGTCCCATATGGAAAGACTTTGGCGACGGTGAATGGACCAGACCAGCGGCTCTTCAACTTGCCAGAGAAGATCTTCAACCGAGAGTTGAAGAGTAAGACTTGATCACCAACGTGGAACTCTTGGTTCTTGATTTTTGCGTCATGAATGATCTTGGTCTTCTCCTTGTAGATCAGCGAGTTCTCATAAGCTTCATTCCTCAGTTCGTTGAGCTCGTTGAGTTGAATCTTGCGATGATCACCGGCTTTGTTGATGTCGAAGTTAGCCCACTTCAAGGCCCAGTGCGCCTTATGTTCCAGCTCGATGGGGAGGTGGCATGCTTTCCCGTACACAAGACGATAAGGTGTACAACCGATCGGGGTCTTATAAGCAGTACGGAAAGCCCACAGAGCATCATCTAACTTATCGGCCCACGCGGCGCGATGCTCTCCCACAGTAAGCTCCAAAATTCGCTTCAATCCACGGTTGGATATCTCGGCTTGCCCATTGGTTTGGGGATGATAGGCGGTAGAAAGACGGTGATTAACACCATACTTAGCCATGACTCTTGCAAATTGGTCATTGCAAAAATGAGTCCCGCGGTCACTGATAATAGCACGAGGAACGCCGAATCGAGCGAAAAGCTGCTTTAAAAAGTTCACAACCACCCTCGCATCGTTCGTAGGAAGAGCCTTAGCTTCAACCCATTTAGAAACGTAGTCAATGGCTACGAGGATGTACTTGTTCCCTTTGGAGGATGGAAATGGCCCCATAAAGTCGATGCCCCATACGTCAAAGATTTCACATTCTTGTATGAAATTTTGAGGCATCTCATCCTTATGTGTGATCTTGCCTTGGTGTTGGCAAGCATCACAATGCTTAACCATTTCGTGAGCGTCACGATAAATGGTGGGCCAGTAGAATCCAGCGTCAAACACTTTCTTAGCGGTGTAGTTGGGACCAAAGTGACCACCGGTGGGTCCTTCGTGGCAAGCCTGGAGAATGTCAAAAGCTGTCGGTCCGTCAACACAACGATGAATGATCAGATCAGCACATTGTTTGAATAGAAAAGGGTCATCCCAAAAGTAAGTCTTAACATCATTTAAGAACTTCTTCTTTTGTTGGGATGTTAACCCTTTGATGAGAATACCACCCGCTAAGTAGTTTGCAATGTCGGCAAACCACGGGGTGTCATCAAGATTGAGATTTATAGACATTAAGGTTTCAAGGGGGAAAGAGTCATTGATTTCTTTGTTCGGATGATCCCCTTGATATGGATCCTCAAGTCTGCTCAGATGATCCGCGGCCAGGTTTTCGGCTCCCTTCTTGTCGCGAATTTCAATGTTGAATTCTTGAAGGAGTAAAACCCAGCGAAGAAGTCTTGGCTTAGAATCATGCTTAGTCATCAAGTACTTCAACGCGGAATGGTCCGTGTATACGATGGTGGGGGATAAAACAAGATAGGGGCGAAATTTCTCAAAAGCATAGACAACAGCTAAAAGCTCTTTTTCGGTTGTCGTATAATGCAATTGAGCCCCTGTCATTGTTTTGCTAGCATAGTGGATTGGTTGGAAGTGTTTATTCACTCGTTGGCCCAAAACCGCACCAATAGCAAAGTCGCTAGCATCGCACATCAATTCAAAAGGCAGCTCCCAATTAGGGGTAACCAAGACCGGTGCCTTAGTTAGCTTATCCTTAAGAAGATGGAAGGCTTCGAGACACTCTTTAGAAAAGATAAAAGGAGTATCTTTTTCCAAGAGGTGGGTTATCGGGCGAGCGATTTTAGAGAAATCCTGAATGAATCGACGTTAGAAGCCCGCATGACCCAAAAAACTTCTCACACCCTTCACGGTTGAAGGTGGAGGTAATTTGGCTATGACGTCTACTTTAGCACGGTCGACTTCAAGACCGACTTTAGAGATTTTGTGTCCTAGCACAATGCCTTCTTTTACCATAAAATGGCATTTTTCCCAATTCAGAACAAGGCGAGTGTCTTCGCACTACTTAAGCATACGTTCCAAATTGGCAAGGCAAGAAGAGAAGGAATCCCCGAAGACCGAGAAATCATCCATGAAGACTTCCATGGTTTGCTCAACCATGTCATGGAAGATAGCCAACATGCACCTTTGGAAAGTCCCAGGGGCATTGCATAAGCCAAAAGGCATTCGTTTGTAAGCAAATGTGCCATAGGGACAAGTGAATGTTGTCTTCTCTTGATCTTGGGGATCGATGGGTATTTGGAAATAACCCGAGAAACCATCAAGAAAGCAGTAATATTCATTACCCGCTAAACGTTCAAGCATTTGGTCCATAAAAGGTAGAGGGAAATGATCCTTTCTCGTGGCATCATTGAGTTTGCGGTAGTCTATACAAACTCTCCACCCAGTAACGAGACGGGTAGGAATCAATTCGTTGTTTTGATTGGGCACAACGGTGATTCCGCCTTTCTTAGGCACACAATGGACTGGACTAACCCATGGTGAATCCAAAATAGGGTAAATCATACCCGCATCAAGAAGTTTGATAACCTCTTTTTTGATGACTTCATGGATTTTAGGATTCACCCTTCGTTGGCTTTGAATTGTGGGCTTAAAGTCATCCTCCATGAGAATTTTATGTGTGCAGAAGCGAGGATCAATTCCACGGATGTCGGAGATTTTCCAAGCGATAGCTCTTTTATGCTTCTTCAACACGGCGATGAGTCGGGCTTTTTCTTCTTCTTTCAGGTCCTTTGCGATGATGACCGGTAACTTCTCGTTGTCTTCAAGGAAAACGTACTCAAGATGAGGAGGTAGGTCCTTAAGCTCAAGAGTGGGGGAATCCTCAATAGATGGTGAAACTAACGATGGATCATCATTAGTCACCTCTTTAGGAGAAGGAGGAGAAAACGGGTCTTCATTGAGAAGTCTCTCAATAGTACGAATGTCTTCATCCCAATTGGTGGACGAATTATCATACTTAATATCGAGAGGACCCAAGCTTGCTTTGAAATCATCCAAGTCACTTTCTCCAAAAGGAGTCAATGCTGGAGCAATTGAGGCAACGGTCTCAACATTGGGTAGAGAAGAAAGAGTACTTTTGCAAGCATCATGAAAATGTTCTTCACAAGCCTCATCGAGAACATCAATAGCATTAACACTCTCATATGAATAAGGTTGTTTAGAAATCTTACCCATGTTGAAGACAATTTTATCGTCACCAACTCTCATGATCAGTTCGCCCGCGGCTACATCAATGAGAGTGCGACCGGTCCTCAGGAATGGACGTCCAACGATTAATGGAACACGAGGATCCATCTCGTAGTCAACGACAACAAAATCCGCCGGGAAGGTGAACTTGTCAACGCCAACAAAGACATCTTCGGCTATGCCCACTGGATAAGCAACCGTACGGTTGGCTAATTCCAAAGTCATTTTGGTGGGGACTAGCTCGGGGAGAGATAATTGCTTCCAAACACTTAAAGGCATTAAGTTTATACTGGCACCTAGATCGGCTAGGGCCATGCAATTCTCTACTCCCGGGAAGTTGCAAGGAATCAAGAAGCGACCCGGATCACCAAGTTTGGTGGGCAATTTCCTTAAGAGCACTGCGGAGCAGTTCTCATTAAGTTGGGTCTGAGCAATGTCAAGAAGCTTCTCCTTGTCACTTAGAAGATCTTTAAACATCTTAGCGTATTTTGGCATGTGAGCGAGAGCCTCAGCAAAGGAGATGTTAAATATCAATTGTTTAAACATTTTTAGAAAGTTTGAAACCTGAATATCATCCTTGCTCTTTTGCTTCTCTTTCCTCAACCTTGAAGGATAAGGTATATTGGATGAAGAAGAAGGCTTTAGGGGAGTAGGATCACTCACAACCACGGGTGGTGGGGAAATGGGGATAGAAGGTGAAGGAGGTGAGGAAAGTTGCTCTTTTTCCATGTTCACAATCACGGGTGGAGGTGTAGGAAGCTCGGGTTCCGTATAACCTTTTCCACTACGAGTAGTGATTGCTTTCATCTCCCCTCTTGGATTCGCAACGGTGTTACTCGGAAGAGTACCCGAAGAAGAGGGTTGATTACCTTGGATGAGCGAACCAATCATATCACGAATGTTAAGCGCTTGAGTGCTGAAAGAGTCTCTGATGTCTGCACGAATTTCATTGCTTTGTTTTGCCATATCATTCCTTAGCTCGGCTCGGATATCGCTCCCTTGTTTCGCCATTTCGCCCTTCAAGTTGATGACTTGACTCTGAAGATTCGTTACCAGCTCCCGATTAGTCTTCATGAACGTCTCGACGTCTTGATTTAATGCCATCGGTTGATTAAGAGGTGGAGCTTGGTAAGCTTGAGAATTTCCTTGAGTTGGGTATGGGTTTCTTTGGGATTGATATTGATTGTTAGCACGAGGTTGGGATTGGTTGTTTCGGTTATAGCTTTGTTGTTGGTTTGGTTTGAAGGAGGGAAACCGGGTGGAGCAAGATAATTGTTGGAACGATAACTTAGCAAGCTACGGTCTTCTTGAGGGCGAGCTTGATAGCCTCCAGTGGGATAAGTACCGTAAGCGGCGTTAACGTTTTCAGAAAAATTGCCTTGGGTAGAAGGACAATCATTGTAAGAATGAGGACCACCACATGTGTCACAAGAAATAGCAACGGCTTTAGCTTGTTGAAAGTGGTTTGTGGCCATGGCCATGAAATTCTTGTTCATCTCAGTGAGTTGTCGAGAAATTTCAGTCATCTCGGGATTGGAAGTAGTAGAAGAAACATTGACTCTTGAGTTAGATCTTGAGGAAGCGGATGAATCCCAATTTTTGTGGTGAGTAGTCATGTTTTCAATCAACTCTCGACACTCCTCCGGTCTCCTTTTCATAAAAGTACCACCGGCGGCGGCATTGATCGTGTCACGATCACGAAAAGTGAGACCATTGTAGAAGGTGTCAATGAGAGTGACGGGGAGCATGTTGTGATTAGGACATCGGTCGATCAAATCATTGTATCGTTCCCAAGCATCAAAGAGTGATTCATCATTGTCTTGCATGAATCCACTAATTTGGTTACGAAGGCTTGTGACCATGGATGGTGGGAAGTAGCGCGAAAAAAAGCGTTGAGTCATGTCATTCCACGTATGAATAGATTTCTTCGGGAGACGGTCAAACCATTTTTCGGCATGGTGAGAAAGCGAGTGGGGAAAAAGTTGAAGGCGAAGGTCATCCATAGAAACACCGGGGCACTTCATGCTTTGGGTTATGGTAATGAATTTGTCGAGGTGTTTGTTGGCATCATCATCCGGAATTCCGCGAAATGGGTTAGTTTGCACTTGTTGGATCATGTGACGCTTCAACGAAAACTCCTGAGCCGTGACGTGCATTGGCGCAATCGGGCCTCCGCGTCCGTTCATGGTGGGTTGACACAATTCCTCCATTGTTCGTAAATCAGGTAGGAGGACATTGTTGTTGTTGTTGTTGTTGTTGTTGTTATTCAAATTGGGTAGAGGTGGGTTATTATTGTTGTTATTAACACCAGCCATATCTAAATCTTCACGAGTCTCGGGCTCAGAATAGTTCGAAGATCTAGTACGCATACACCTGCAGAAGAAAAATATACACAGAGAGAATATCTATATAATCTTTTTGGTGCAAACTTGTGGAAAAGAATTGCTTTTTATGATTTTTCAATGTTTTTGTATTTTTGAAGAGTTTTATATTTTTTTAGGATTTTTGAAAAGTTTGGAAGCATGGAAAATAACGATCAAACAACGGATCCCAAAATTCAATGCGTCTCTCACTAGAAACCGTTAATTTTAACGAAAAGAGCCGGCAGCGGCGCCATTTAATACTCGGCTTTTACCTCAAGTGTAAAATATTGTTGTCCCAATGTCTTTTCGAATTGATAACCGGTTAAGAGTGCGACTCAATCGTCTTTTGGTGAACAAGAGAATGGTTTGGTTTGGTTGTCTAATTTAAAAGCATGTATGAAAATTGTCGATGAGTAAAGTAGAAGCTTTGACAAAATTAAAGCTTAAAGTTAATTAGGAAAATACTTGAAACTTAAAACTTTGAAAAACTTTAAAACTTAAAACCTTAGTTAAATTGAATAATGCAAATCATCTCTGTCGGAATGCACCAAATCATACCCATCAGAATATAACTAAAAATAAGCCATCAGAATAATCAATGCAAAGGTCTATCGGAATATCAATCTTGGTACCCATCGGAATGCAAGTATAAATACCCATCGGAATGCAAAAACCACAAGTCTGTCGCAATGATGCTCGTCGGAATGTTCTTAGATCGCAAAGTTTCCAGATCGAAATGCTGAAAACACCTCAGTCGCAATGCGGTTCAGATCGGAATGTAGTAAAGTAAATTTGGGCAGCGTTTCGTTTTAACAAGAGCCTTAAGACCCGTCGGAATATGCGATCGCAATGAGCGATCGCAATCCCGATTGGAATAAGGGGAAGTAACTAACCGATCGCAAAGTAGAACCCTATTGGGTTATTGCGATCAAAACAATGACACTCGTCGGAATGTGCGAAAACCCCAAGATTGCGATGGAAGCTAACTTAATCCGAAATTGGTGGCAAATTTTAAAACTCAATAAGCTGCTACAATAAGCTATTCTACTCAAGCCTAAAACAATTCAAAAAGCTTAAACTTGCGAATTTTCAAAACGGAAATCAAACAATTTATGAAAGAAACTTTTGTGATGACTAAATCCTTTGTGATATCCGAAAATCAATAAGCTAAAACTCAAATAATCCAATAAGCATTAAAAGCTTACAACTTATATCTTTAGAAGCATATGTAGGAACAAAGGGAATGAATCTTCTAACCATACAATCTCAACTTCAATCACGGAACATGGAAGATTCGGATCAAAGAAAAGATTTCGAATCAAAAACCAAGTAAACCAAGAAATGTAGAAGAAGATTAAAAACTCAAAAGTTAACTTGAATTAGATAGATGAAATCCAAATACAAGAATGATGATGAAAGCTTAAAAGAAAGGAAGGAATGAAAAACTTAGTGAGAGAAAGTTTAGAACTTTCTCTCTCTAAAACTAGAAAGAAAAGTGCAAAAGGAAAAACTAAAAAATTAAAGACTAACTCCCTCCTAATGTGTATTAGGAGGGTATTTATAGGGAAGGAGGGCATGTGTTGCTTCTTCTTTCTTTCTTTCTTTCTTCATGTTTTCTCGACTCGACTTTAATTCTTTGTCTTTTCTCGATGTCGTCTCGGGATTTGAGCATGTCTTTTAATTTTCTTCTTCTATTAGACTTAAGTTCTTCGACTTCATTAAACTTCCGTCTTTAGACTTTTTCTTCGATAAATCTTCAGAATAGGTCTTGGACTTTCGTTCTTTTTGCACTCTTGATATTTTGACTTCGTCTTTTCCCGTTTTCTTCGATAAAAGCCCGTGAAAGCCCCGTGTTTTCTTCCTTTTTAATATTTTTGTCCTAAAACATAATAAAAACACAAACCACGCATAATTCCGACTTTTACGACATAAATCACACGTTTTGGTCTTGTTATTATTGGAAATAAGTGGTAAAAGGATAAGTGTTTTCACACTTATTATTCTCCCTCACCCATTATAACCAGAACTCACTATTCACTCCAAAAACCTAATCACAAAAAGTAACAAATTAATTGGGGGTTTTTTATCACTCGTGTGATTCACACGAGTTGGGAATAAATCCCCATTGTTTTCGGAAGGAAGAAGTGAAGGCATCTTCGACGTGGCGTCTTATAACTGGCTGTGACAGCACATCATTCCTAATCCACCAATTAAAAGGAGACACCTCATCTCCAAACTAGCACAACTAGCACACTCGGATGCCACGTTGGCGATCCGTGTGCTAGTTGGCTCATCTCAACCGTAGGATCAAGGAGAAGAAAGAGAGAAAAGAAATCAAGGGCTCAAGATCGTTCTCTTCACCAACAAACTCCCACCCCAACCCTCTCGGTTCAAGTATAAATACCCCCCTCAAATGGAGTAATTGGTATCCCAATTTTTATTTTCTAAAGTTATTATGCAGATTTAGTTTTAGGTTAATTTGTAATCCTTCTCTCTCAAAGTATTGTAATAATTTTCGATTATTAATAAAAGTTCAGTTGATTCAAATGTTCTCTCCATTTTTACTTTCTGTTTAAATCTAGCTTGCAAATTTTACTTTGAACTAATTTGTTATAATAATGATGGAATTATTCAATTAAGCTAATTAATAGCTTGTTATAAATAATTGGAAATAAATATTTGGGGAAAACTTTTCTAATTGAAAAGTTTATTCAAATCTGGTTCGACGATGTTAAACGGTCTGACTGATGATGGTGGTTTCGTTGGTGGTTCGTAAGGAGGTTTATGGTGGAGTTGTTCATGTTATTTAGCCAGCTCAGCGTTGCGCTACTGCTCAACGGGATCTTCAAAAGGTTTTAATCCTTTTACATTTTTTGTTATTTAGTTTAAAGCTATTTATGTTTATGCTTAGTTTAATATGCTTTGGTTGAGTTTTTTGTTATTGTATCTGAGTATGAATCTGTTTTTTATTTTTGGTATATTTCTGAATGATGTTATGAATTGATATGTTTGGTTAGGGTGATTGATTTGCTGGTTTGTTCTTTATAGTTTGCTATAATTGATACTTGGTAGAGATTAATTTGTAATTTAGAATGATATTTTGACAAGATGGTTTAATTTCAACATTGCTGAGTTTTAGTTGATTGTCTCTACTGCTTTTTGTTGTGAATGCTGAATGAATTAAGATACTATAAGATTTATGAAAGCTGATAAGTTTAGTTACTTTGGTAATTGAGAAGGATCTGTTCAACTGAAGTGCTAGTATGCTTAAACTAGAATGAATGTTTTATTAATCTGATTAATCAGTTAGACTGTTTAGAATAAATGAGATCTATGATTCAGATAACTTGCTGATTTTAAATGACTGTATGCTTGAATTTGCTGCTATGATCTCTGTTTGGCTGCATAATGATTGATCTGTTGGTTTGAGATTTTTATCAGTTTTCTTTTATAGCTAATTTTTGCTAGTACATACTCTTCAGTCTGCTGATTTTAGTTGGAATTTTTGACTATAGGATTTAAGTTACTGCTTGTTTTTGTTTGATTTGTTAAATTGTTTAATCAGTTTTGGTAATTTAGAGTTGCTGATATATATTTCTTGTTAAGCTGGATTTGTTTGCTGGAATTTGTGTTTTGGTTTATTCTATTTGGTTTTGCTGAGTTTCTATGAAATCAGATTCTACTGATCTGATTTTTCAGAACTGATTCCTATCAGTTCCATACTTGTCCAATTATCATCAAGAAGTCACCTCCTGTGACGTTTTACAAAGTTTTTTGTCCAAAAAAAAATAATTATCACAAAAAAGGCCCTAGTGGGACTCGAACCCATGACCTCCTGGTCATGGGTCATACGAGTTAACCACTTGCTCTAGCTATCTGTTTACGTTTTATTTCATTAATGGTAATTAATATAGAGTAATAACTAGTCTGCCAGCCCTTTATTTTCATTTAAATACAAAGTTGTCATTTAAGTTTTACTAAACTTTTGTTAAATAGATTTAATATAAATAATTAATAATACAAACTAAAAATGTTTTATTAATTGTAGAAATTTAATTAGTTTATAAAATAATTAGAATTTAATAAAGTTAGTTTTTAAATAAATTAGATTTAATTAATTTTTAGAAGTACAATAGATTTTAATAAATTTCTTTAAATATAGTCTAAAAGTAATTTTACTTTAAAAGATAAGTTTTTTTATTTGATTTTATTTAAATAGTTTAATTTTTAAATAGCTTTAATTTTTAAATAGTTTTTTTTAGATTAATAATTTTGGGTTTGCGATTCATGCACTTTAGGATAAAATTAGGTTTTAAATTTGTAGAATTAAATTTTAGTTTAAAAATCGAAAACCAATTTGAATCAATTGTCCAAATCAATGCAAAACGTCTCAAATTCATAAGATCTTCGTGTACAACGAACTTGGTTCACCAACGTGTTTAATTGAATTCGTCTTTGGTAATTTTAGTCTATTGCTTTTTCCTAAAGGTAATTTACTAATTTACCCTATAACGTATCTTAATTATCACTATACTATCACGATCACATCATAACACTTTAGGAAAAGTGTTACTTTTTTTTATTTTTTTGGTGCAATTCTTGGGAAAAAATATCTTTGGAGACTTTTTAATTTTTATGTATTTTATATATATATATATATATATATATATATATATATATATATATATATATATATTTTATTGCAACAAAAAATAACGTTAAAAAATGAATGGATCCCAAAATCCAAAATGTCTCACGAAAAATCGTCAATCTTAACGAGATCGAAACGGCAGCGGCGCCAATTTAATATTCGTTTTTAGTATAATCATTTTTCCTCGAATCGACTCGAATTGATATCCAATTTTAACAAGAGATTCATCGTTTTTTATTCAAATGCGGATTTAGTATTCTATGTCTATTTCAAACAAAGCACGTAAAAAATATAAAAATAGCTATATATGTAATACGTACTATTCTAAAAACAAAGTGCAAATACCATAATTAATGCAAAGAGTACAAGTAAACAATGCACACAAAGGAAAATTAAAAGTAAAATGAAAACGCAAATGCAAGATATTAAAATAACAAAATGTAAACGTAAAATAAAATGCAAAATGTAAAAATGATCAAAAACGTAAATGTAAAATGACCAAAATATTAAAACCAAATTTTCTAAACTTTTTGTATATTTTTTGTATATTTTTTATTTATTTAAAACAATTTAGTTTTATTAAAATCTAAAATCTATTTTATTTTGAAAAATTGAAATTGAAATGTATGTTTATAAACCGAACGTGGCCTAGATTTTTACTGAGCCCAAAACGGGTCCAAATGCTAACTGGCCCAAAAGTAAACCCAGCTCAGTTACTTTTTGGGCCAAAAGAAAATAGATCAGGAAAGATAAGGACTAAGATGCCATTAAATCTAGTAATAACTAACTCAGCTCAAAATGCAAGCAGACAGAAACTACAAGGACCAAAGTGCAATTCTTTAAAATTCCTTAACAAAAATGGCCTTATTAAATATTTTGCTTATGGTGAGCTTATTACTGGACCAATTAAGCTGATTCAACTTGCAAAATCTTCTAAATGGAAAATAAGCTAGCTAAACCAAAGATGAGCTTCTAAAATAAGCTAACACTCTCACACGTATTTTTCAACAAGCACTTCTAAGAAAAACAGCTTATTCACTTAAGCAAATGAGCTAAAACCTTCTAGAATTATTAATAAGTTGAGATTATGGCTAAAATATCAAGTAGAATTATGAAAAGCACTCTAGATAAGCAGATTGAACTTATTTGACCAAAAGAGCTTATTTGACCAAACATTGAATTTTTTACCTTAACCAATAAGCTTCAAAACTTCCAGAAATAATATTTAAGCAATTATAAGCAACTTTTACAAAGGAACTAAGCTTGAAAACAACTAGATAAGCTATTATGAAAATCAATAAGCACACAACTATATTGCACGTTTGATCAGCTAGTTTCTAGGCTTATTTGTGGCTTATAGAGTGAACCTAAGGCAAAACTTATTTCTAGACTCAAGTAATCTAGCATATAATCTCTATAAAACACAAAGACTCAAACTCTGAATCAGATTAATGAAGATTCTACAGTGATCTAAAAGCGATTGTTAAGAACTTTTCTATGACAGAAAACCAAAATTCAATCACACTTATTATCCGTTTGACTTTGTAACTGACTACTTGGATGACCGAATTTAGGCACTTGAAATGAGAGTATTATGATACTATAACACTTGAAAACCAACTCACAAACGCAAATCCATAGAGCACTAATCCAACCGCTAGATATTTAGCTATGATGCAAATTTAACGAAGTAATTGTAAGATCTAATGATAACTAAGCAATAACAACTACTGAAAACTCAAACACAGATCAAATGAAGCAGGATTAAGCAGAGAATTCAAGTCTTAGCACCTTTGATCATGCAATTCAAAATTATCCCTAATTTTTGCCTACAAATGTAACATGAGCTCTACATATTCCTTCCAGGCCTCCATTGATGTAGATGCTAGCTTAAAAACCTTCAACTACCACTATTCAAGACAAAACAACTAGTACAATGCCAGAAATCAAAGAGATCAAAGATATGATTTCAAATCTGCCTATTTCCCTCTAAAACTCAACACACTTCAATTCTGAACCAAAGGATGATCAATAAGCTTCATAAGCTTGTAAGTAAGCTATATATCATAATTCAGCATAAAAAACAACAACAACAACAGTAGAAAGTAAGGAAGAAGATGTTGAACAGTGAATCATGATGTTTTATTGATATGAGTGATGAATTGAAGTACGAATGTGAGGAAAGGATTATAGAAGCTAAAACTAATACAAACTAAGATATTGAGAGAAAATTGCGTGAAAATAAGCTAAGAAGTGAACTATGTGTAAATTATGGTCTGAGGTGGTATTTTAAGTGGAACGGGGTAGTTTGAGGCGGTTAGGAAAGCGTGTGGGTGATGTGGGAAAGTCTAGTGTTGAAGCATAGTTTGGCTGGGCCAGTTTAACGACTCTCCTGGGCCGTTCGTCGTGCTTCCCGGTCCTGAGTAATGCTGCAAAGAGTGGAAGAACCGGTTAGACGTGGACCCGAGGCGGAGCCCCGGGTCCACCTCCGACGGTGAAGTTAGTATCGGTGTGATATATTGTAAAAGAGGTGTGTTTAGAGTAGATAACCTGATCATAGAATGATCCCCCTACCCTTGTATTTATAGGAGTAGGGTTTCTTGAAAGATAAGTAGGGTGTATAGGCCATGGGCCTGTTGGGTCACGGGACTCCTGGGTCGCGCACCTGTTAGGTCGGGCTTATACTGATACGTAGACATGTCCCTCAGTCTAGTATGATATGGTTCCTAACCATGTAATGCTAGACTCATTCATATTTCACACTTACCAAATAAACGCGTATGGCTTGCTGCTAGGACATCCACGTGGTGGGCTACCTTTAGCAAAAAGATGATGGGAAAACTATGCGAATAGTGAGCGCAACCACTATACGTCATCATGTCCCCCAGTCTAGTAAGTGAGGATTTCACCAAGTTTACTAGAATCTACACCATATCCGCTACCTTTACGCGTATCCATGTCAAAATAAATAGGGAACCCGCGTACGTAAGACGGGTGGGTGGGCTCGAATGCTTGGTTTCCCGTGATTAGACGGTAAGGACCCCGTAAGAAGAAACCTGTTCTATAGCCGGGGTAACACTGGCATTGGCAAGGTTTTATTTTTATTCATCGCTAACGCGAGGATGACAAGAAGGTTTTGTAAAGGTGGAGGTGGAACCCGTATGTTGCATCGTGAATACTTTGAAGGAGAACTTCTTATACCCACTAATGATGCAGCATATTGCGAATATTTCATTCGGCTTAAGGCCAACAAAAGACATACTTCTGTGGCAATGTGATGCGGATGGTACATCCGTCTTGCAACCACGACATATGATAATGACTCCAAATTTTTTCCATGATTCTACCTAAACTAAACGTAGTTGATCCGGGTGCGTCTAATTAAGTCGAACAATGTAAACTTTGTAAAATCACTTTGTAGTCGGGCAAAGTAATTTATCGTGGAAGGCGTACTTCAACAACAAAGAGATACTTCCACGGCGAAAGATAATGAGCATGAGGAAGAAATTACTTCCACGACGAAGATAATGCGCACGTGGAAGAGAAGCTTCCACGGCGAAAGATAATAAGCGCGTGGAAGAAATTACTTCCACGGCGAAAGAATAAGCCACCGAAAGAGATACTTCTGTTGCACACAAATAAGCGCGCATAAGGAGTACTTCCGCGACGAAGGAACAAACCAACAGAAGGTGGACTTTTGAGGAAAAGGAATATATCCAAAGAATTCGCGTGACCTGCACGAAATAGCGGTATAATCATACCCTGGTAGCCCCCAAGTTTGATGGTGCTACACTTGATTTAGTAGTATTAAACTTAATCAACTCCTGCTCTGTGTCGCATTAAATCTATAACACGACATGTTATTTATGAATAATGTAATATCATAAAGGGTCTCTATGGGTGAGGCATATCTCATTACGTGCGGGCTTGCCGCTAATACCATAAGGAAGACCAGGGGAGGCTGGTCTGTTGTTAGGTGTGCACGAGCGTGTCTTTATTTAGTCACAGTATACTGGCTGTAAAACTTTCTATCGACGTCTTAATTAGAAAGGGGCCTAACAAGGTGTCACACCCCACCATGGCGGAATATGGGGCCCGACGTATGGATATCATCACAACAACAGCGTGTCTATAGAGAGAACTAAATGAAATTGAAATATCATAAGCGGCGACATAAATGTCGTGACAATATCTCAACAATGCAGGCGTCTAGGTAAGTAGGTAACATGCCTACCTCTTACCAAAGACATACAAATGAACAAACATCAAACATATAGGTACCATAAAGTTCACTTAATCAAAACACAAAATAAAATCTAAGAGGAAAGGGAATCCTCCTAATTCAATCCTAGCAGCCTCTATACTCTAGCCACTTCTAACATCATCTTGCACAACTACCTCACCTGAAAATGACACTAAAATCTGTCAACATAAAGTTGGTGAGAACATAGGTTTAAGTTATCTAGAACATCATAAGAAACCTTGACATCCGCTGTAAATAAGTTGAAGAAAAACAATTTATAGTAATGGACCATAATGTGATAATCATGTTACATGCATCCATAACAAAACTTAAACCAAGTACCGATCGCATCTATAATTCACAAAGCACACTATAACAATCAAGAAGTATCTCGTCACACACACAAGAACACACACCACACTATCCGGATCTTTCCCACACCACTTGTGGAAGATGAACTATATCTCCGTCGAGATATCTTGCCTCCGAAGACACGATGCACAAGTACTCAGGATGGATCGTGTCCCACGAACCAAGAACTCAGGACGGATCGTGCCCCACGCTTCACACACATCACAACTGGTCCCATAGACGCCCATACATCTATGTACCAAAGCCAATCACAACCCAAACAAGATTCACATATAAGAACACATATCAAAGCACATATAAGAACACATAAGCACGCAAGTCACACAATAGCACATTTATGTCCACTCATTTTAAAACATAGTACTAAGTCATGTTAAAGAACATTTCAAGTGTCATCTCCATCCCATACTGTAAAAACATTTAAAAACGTAGCAAAATGGGACTATGAACTCACCTGATTGCTTCTCTAAAAGTCCTTGCTCTAGAAACAAGCTAACAATCCAAAAATACATAAATCAATACATGAACCAACCACTAAAACGGTTCATCAATCTATGATGGACATCTAACCTCCTCTCATATAAATACCCCATTACCCTTCCCTAACAAGTCCTTAACTTGGTTAAGTTCAATAACTATCCCGTTCATATTTTACACAAAACAGTCCCAATTTTAGGTCTCCAATCTATAAGTCAAACGCCCACTTAAACATACCCATGGTTTCTGTAAAAGGAATACTCATACTTTTACATATGTTAGCTAACACCTCCCACTTGCTCTAACCTTAAAGCCACTGTTAAGGCCCCGATATATGTATATATATTTCTATCTATCCAGAATTCACTGATTTAAACGTATGAAAAGTTTGTTATCATTAGAGGATCTTACCCTAAACCACAATCTTAGCCCAAGTGCAGATACTTACTAAAATATATAAACCATCTCTCATGTTCATTAGAAGATCCCAATGCAACCCTAAGTACCCCAAACAACCCAAAACTTAAAAAGAAAACAGGCTGAATTCAAAACTGTTTTGACCTCCGACTGTTGTAACCTGTTTTTGACCCACTTCCCGAACTCCAATTTAGTTCTAGTTTCTTGCGTTGGAAAGCCACTTTAATTACCTTTTTAGGGATATGTGGATCGCAAAATAAGAGTTTGTAGAACTCCCTATATGATCAAAACAATTACCCAAAAATTCTGCCCAGTTTTTAAAAACGAGTTTAAATAATTTAACCTAATTAATTACCCATAACCCCATTAATTACAAACCCTAAACCATCTAATCATTATAATATCATTAAGATACAGATTCTTATTTAAACCCTAACCTAAATCCTTCATAAGATGATTGAGAAAAAATTAAAACACTTTAATTAAAAAGAGTATTAAAGATTTTACCTTAGAATTTTTGAAAGAAGAAAAATTAATGAAGAACCCTAAAACCACCATTGACGCCGACTTGAAAGTGATCTCCAGGGGTTTTATGAAGTGTTTTGGTTAATAAAAAGTATTTATATAGTTTCCTAACAAGTGCTTGGCCCATTACAAAAGCTCGGTTCCCTTTTTCCTTTTTTTCCCTTTTCTTTTCTTTTGATTCGTCCCAAACCGCCTTATATATATATTTTTTATTTTTTTTCTTTTTATTGTTAATTAATATCTTATTAATATTATCTTAATTTACCTTAATTTATTTCAGCTCCAAAAGCCTCCAAAACCTCAAAACCGTAAAAATAGTCAAATTTACGCGTTTTACCGTAAAAGACGTAAAATATACACTTTTATAAAAAATCTCAAATTTTGAAATAAACTTTATAAATAAGTCCCAAATGACTTAAAACCATCCCGAAAAATATTCATATGACTAATCACCCCATCCGAGACCTCTAAATGCTAAACTGTAAATCGTAAAAATACAATTTTCTATAATACATATACGTATACGTAAACCACTAAATAACGCCATCTCACTTCATAGTCACCACCATGTGAACTCATGAACACGAACTAACCCCATCATAACATTATATAATGTACCACGCAATACACAAATGATGACTAACATCCAAACCAAGGCTCAAATATAAACATATTGCCTGTAAACGCACACTAAGCACATAACCAAAGTCAAACAGTCAAAAGTGACAAATCCAAAATCTAGGGTTGTCACATCACTCCCTCCTAATAGAAATCTCGTCCCGAGATTTACTCCCAAACTCAAACTTATTCTCAGCAACCAAACGAGGATACATATCCCTGATAAAACCTTCACGTTCAAGCGTAAACTTAATTTATAATAAATAATCTCAACCAACAACACATGAGCCTTAACCGTCTACGAGGAAACTTATTAAAACCATAAAGTTATGTAATCAACCTAACTAAATCTCGCAACTCATCAAACAAGAACTGTCTTGAAACCAAGTTAGGAGCCATCACATAACTCGATGGGTTTAAAACTATCACCCCGATTTCAGTCTTACTCATAAATACCCTAAATCAAAACTCATCAAATATAACCACGTATTCTAAAGTCTAAAGAACTCTCAAATTCCATCCCAACTCATCTCTATGTTAACCCTCCAAGTGTTTATTACTCCAAAATACCCAAAAACACGAGTTTAAACCATGTCGTTTGAAAATTAATCTTGAACTTGACACTTGTACAATTAACTCGACCAAGCTACTGACCTCCAATTACTAAACTTTCTGAATTTTTTGAAAATTATGTTCCGAGTACATAATTTTAGGCTTTTGAATCACCCAAAAAGCTTTAAAAACGAATAATTTATAACCAAAACGATTTTACTCAAAATCTGCCTAGGCATTAGCGACAGTTTCTGACAGTTAGCGACATATTTTGACAGTTTAGCGACAGTTTATGCCTAGTCTGATTTATACCAAAAAAACGATCTTTAAACCCTAAAACCCCTCATTAATTACATGATTTTAACATATTTCACTAAATAAGAACAAAATTTTAACTTAAGAACAATAGCTTTAGGTGCTCAAAACCAAAATATTTTAAAATAATGTTTCCGACACTTCCTTATTTCATCGACTACCAACAACTATTTTTTTCAATTTGCAAGTTCTATTTTTTTACCATGTATAACTCGAAACAAAAGACATCGTTACCCCAAAAAGAAATCTCCACCATCTCAAAAGCCTTCACGCCAAAAGTACCGTACAAAAGAACACAAGAAATGAGAACTTGATAAATGTACTACTACGGAAATTAAACATCTCGAAGAGGAACGAGCTAGCAAAACATCCCAAGAATACAACCGATAAGTAGAAGGGAATTATACATATATAGGCATATGCATACATACACTCAGATTCATCCAACATATACTATTACAAGCATGTATTAACCCTCTTTCATGCAACCATACTTAGGAATCCATTGGTGTTGTGGTACTTGTATAACTATGTTGGCCACCATACTTATACAAGTCCCCTTTCACCAATGCACTCCCTCCTATGATGACACTTATAAGAATTAATACTACACATAACACATCGGTCTACCAGCTCAAATAAGCACATAGATCCTACAACTCATATAAGCACATAACCACAACATAAAATAAGATCCAAAATCCATGTATTAAAATAACGTAGCCAATGCATGAAACATATAAACTCGTAATCCAGCTGAACCACCGTAGACAAAATTCAAAATGTATAAAGAACATGAAAACGTATTTAAACGGAATCCAACAATGATTAGCGTATACGACTATAGTTCAACCCGCACTATTCAAAACTCGAAAAGAAAATAACATGTAGCTAAGTATGAACCATAGTAGTTCATAACCTAACAAATACTGCGAAAATAACATTCAAACACATCAATTACTATAAAATGCACACATACTCCTATGACGCCTGTATGTAGGGACCCTTAAGCTATAGACTAGGCTACGCGACTAGGCAACCTAATTCTCTATAACCATTGGCTCTGATACCATTCTGTCACACCCCACCATGGCCGAATATGGGGCGCGACGTATGGATATCATCACAACAACAGCGTGTCTATAGAGAGAACTAAATGAAATTGAAATATCATAAACGGCGACACAAATGTCGTGACAATATCTCAACAATGCAGACGTCTAGGTAAGTAGGTAACAGGCCTACCTCTTACCAAAGACATACAAATGAATAAACATCAAACATATAGGTACCATAAATTTCACTTAATCAAAACACAAAATAAAATCTAATAGGAAAGGGAATCCTCCTAATGTAATCCTAGCAGCCTCTATACTCTAGCCACTTCTAACATCATCTTGCACAACTACCTCACCTGAAAATGACACTAAAATCTGTCAACATAAAGTTGGTGAGAACATAGGTTTAAGTTATCTAGAACATCATAAGAAACCTTGACATCCGCTGTAAATAAGTTGAAGAAAAACAATTTATAGTAATGGACCATAATGTGATAATCATGTTACATGCATCCACAACAAAACTTAAACCAAGTACCGATCACATCTATAATTCACAAAGCACACTATAACAATCAAGAAGTATCCCGTCACACACACAAGAACACACACCACACTATCCGGATCTTTCCCACACCACCTGTGGAAGATGAACTATATCTCCGTCGAGATATCTTGCCTCCGAAGAGACGATGCACAAGTACTCAGGACGGATCGTGTCCCACGAACCAAGAACTCAGAACCAAGAACTCAGGACGGATCGTGCCCCACGCTCCACACACATCACAACTGGTCCCATAGACGCCCATACATCTATGTACCAAATCCAATCACAACCCAAACAAGATTCACATATAAGAACACATATCAAAGCACATATAAGAACACATAAGCACGCAAGTCACACAATAGCACATTTATGTCCACACATTTTAAAACATAGTACTAAGTCATGTTAAAGAACATTTCAAGTGTCATCTCCATCCCATACTGGAAAAACATTTAAAAACGTAGCAAAATGGGACTATGAACTCACCTGATTGCTTCTCTAAAAGTCCTTGCTCTAGCAACAAGCTAACAATCCAAAAATACATAAATCAATACATGAACCAACCACTAAAACGGTTCATCAACCTATGATGGACATCTAACCTCCTCTCATATAAATACCCCATTACCCTTCCCTAACAAGTCCTTAACTTGGTTAAGTTCAATAACTATCCCGTTCATATTTTACACAAAACATTCCCAATTTTAGGTCTCCAATCTATAAGTCAAACGCCCACTTAAACATACCCATGGTTTCTGTAAAAGCAATATTCATACTTTTACATATGTTAGCTAACACCTCCCACTTGCTCTAACCTTAAAGCCACTGCTAAGGCCCCGATATATGTATATATATTTCTATCTATCCAGCATTCACTGATTTAAACGTATGAAAAGATTGTTACCATTAGAGGATCTTACCCTAAACCACAATCTTAGCCCAAGTGCAGATACTTACTACAATATATAAACCATCTCTCATGTTCATTATAAGATCCCAATGCAACCCTAAGTACCCCAAACAACCCAAAACTTAAAAAGAAAACAGGCTGAATTCAAAACTGTTTTGACCTCCGACTGTTGTAACCTATTTTTGACCCACTTCCCAAACTCCAATTTAGTTCTAGTTTCTTGCATTGGAAAGCCACTTCAATTACCTTTTTAAGGATATGTGGATCGCAAAATAAGAGTTTGTAGAACTCCCTGTATGATCAAAAAAATGACCCAAAAATTCTGCCCAGATTTTAAAAACGGGTTTAAATAATTTAACCTAATTAATTACCCATAACCCCATTAATTACAAACCCTAAACCATCTAATCATTATAATATCATTAAGATACAGATTCTTATTTAAACCCTAACCTAAATCCATCATAAGATGATTGAGAAAGAATTAAAACACTTTAATTAAAAAGAGTATTAAAGATTTTACCTTAGAATTTTTGAAAGAAGAAAAATTAATGAAGAACCCTAAAACCACCATTGACGCCGACTTGAAACTGATCTCCAGGGGTTTTATGAAGTGTTTTGGTTAATAAAAAGTATTTATATAGTTTCCTAATAAGTCCTTGGCCCATTACAAAAGCCCGGTTCCCTTTTTCCTTTTTTTCCCTTTTCTTTTCTTTTGATTCGTCCCAAACCGCCTTATATATATATTTTTTATTTTTTTTCTTTTTATTGTTAATTAATATCTTATTAATATTATCTTAATTTACCTTAATTTATTTCAGCTCCAAAAGCCTCCAAAACCTCAAAACCGTAAAACTAGTCAAATTTACACGTTTTACCGTAAAAGACGTAAAATATACACTTTTATAAAAAATCTCAAATTTTGAAATAAACTTTATAACTAAGTCCCAAATGACTTAAAACCATCCCGAAAAATATTCATATGACTAATTACCCCATCCGAGACCTCTAAATGCTAAACCGTAAATCGTAAAAATACGATTTTTTTTAATACATATACGTATACGTAAACCACTAAATAACGCCATCTCACTTCATAGTCACCACCATGTGAACTCATGAACACGAACTAACCCCATCATAACATTATATAATGTACCACGCAATACACAAACGATGACTAACATCCAAACCAAGGCTCAAATATAAACATATTGCCCGTAAACGCACATTAAGCACATAATCAAAGTCAAACAGTCAAAAGTGACAAATCTAAAATCTAGGGTTGTCACACAAGGATACTTGATCCATGGTCGACGGGGGTGCATCCCACTTACTCGACGAGTCTAATTAGTAGGGTAGGCTCATTCCTCTTATTCCGCCTGGGAACGATAGGTACATGTATAACCCGTCAGGCTTAAGATGTCCGAATGTACGGACTAGCATATATATATATATATATATATATATATATATATATATATATATATATATATATATATATATATATATATATATATATATATATATATATATATATATATGTATATATATATATATATATATATATATATATATATATATATATATATATATATATATATATATATATATATATATATATATATATATATATATATATATATATATATATATATATAGGCTCCGGTTTCATTGAGAAGGTTTTTATTTTGAGAAATTTGAGAAATCTTCGTTTGAGCCATTGATTCGAATTTTTTTTGTTGATTCACTAGTTAACATCATTTAATAATGAATCAAAACTATCAATCATAAGTTTGATTCACAAATCTTTGTAAAAATCGAGTTATGAAATGATTCAGTAAATTTGTGCAGAAAATTCAATATTTAACAAATATCGCAAAATCGAGAGTTTTGTAAAGTTGATTCAAATTTTTTTTGACTCATTTTGTATTATAATCATATTAAAATGAATCAACACTTGAAAAACTTGAATCAAAGTTAACAAGCTGTGATTTTTGAAAAACCTTCTCAATTGAGAAGGTTTTTTTCCTTCTCAATCGATCCAGGTTCTATATATATATATATATATATATATATATATATATATATATATATATATATATATATATATATATATATATATATATATATATATATATATACATATCATAAATAGTCACTTAATATTAGACACGGCGGTCCAATAAAATAATTCGTTTGAGTGCGCAGATCACTGCGAAGAAATTTAAACAAAGTAATAAAGTTGATCGCGCGGATTTCCACGACCAAACTAAATAATGCGTCCGACGGGCGGATCCCCATGACCGAACTAAATAAAATAATATGTTTGGTCGCTTGGATCGCAACGAACAAATTAAAACATTATGTTTGATCGCGCGGATCGCAACGACCAAACTGAATAAAATAGTATGTTTGACGCGCGGCTCGCAGCGACGAAACTAAATAAAATAACACGTTTGGCGCGCGGCTCGCAGCGACCAAACTAAATAAAATAATACGTTTGGCGCGCGGCTCGCAACGACCAAACTAAATAAAATAATACGTTTGGCGCGCGGCTCGCAGCGACCAAACTAAATAAAATAAGACGTGTGGTCGCGCGGATCACAACGACCAAACTAAATAATACGTCCGGACGGGCGGATAACCGCAACCGAACTAAATAAAACAATATGTTTGGTCGCAAAGATTGCAACGACCAAATTAAAATATTATTTTTAATAGGACGGACTAACGTGAAAGAACGCGACTCAGAACTTCAGATTTTGAAAAAAAATAAAATATTCAAAAAACGTGCGGATGAGTGCGGCTGGACGTACCATGACCGCGGATAAACAGGTCGGGTCGCGACATATGCGAAGAATTAAATTAAAAAACATATATAATATCTTCTCGCCAATTTTAAAAGATATATGCAATATTTTTTATTAATATGAAAAATATTGATAAGATTTTTGTTTAAACAAAAAAGATATAGATAATATCTTTTATTTTTTAAAAATATATGTAATATCTTACTACCTATTTAAAAGATATGGATAATATCATTTAATAATTTAAACAGTCATGCGGACTAGCGCGAAAGAACGGACTCTATGACCGCAAACATAAAGTACAATAGGTACCGATGCCAAATATTAAAGACTGCGCTATCGTGGTAAACCGAATACCATGGAAAAAACTTCGTTATCAAATTCAATTTGTTACGATCCACTAAGTAATAGAAGCAACATTATACTAGGATAATATTGAATAGAGTTTGAAAATACTCATGACCTAATAGCAATATTATAATAAGATAATATCCAATTTAATTTGTTATGATCCACTAGTAATAGTATCAAATATTTTGAAATTTTATTACATCATGTCAAATAATAATATCATGATAACAATGCCGATTGGTGCGACAGCTCATATCTCTAAAAGAACAAAATATATTTCTGAGATCTCTTATCTTTGCAAAATATACAATTAGCATAATAAAAGTTGAGAAACCATGAATTAGATATATGGATTGACAACACAATATTCTAATGAGCCGCCATAAATTTTTACGAGGAAAAATTAGGATATTGACCTACGAATTAGATAATCACATGTTCTTTTGACGAGTAATAATGATTTGAAAAACCATGATTTAAATATTGGCTCATAAGAATGATTCCTGACATAACATTTAATTACATTAAGCAATCAAATTCTACTAGTATACCGACCATTATTATGAACAGAGTATACCGATTTTTGGCATACTGCATGGCAGAATGTGCAAAATAAAAAACAAAGATACGTGGGTTTCAAAGGTACCGAATTTTGGCAACGATCTTTTCTTTCTCGCGGCGCGAGAACCCGTGACATAGTTGTGTCGTGTCCCACGGATGGCGCCAACTTGTTGAAGCATACTTTGGCTTGGCCGGTTTAACGACTCTCCTGGGCCGTTCGTCGTGCTTCCCGGTCCTGAGTAATGCTGCAAACAATGGAAGAATCGGTTAGACATGGACCCGTGGCCGGAGCCCCGGGGTCCACCTCCGATGGTCAAGTTAGTATCGGTGTGATATATTGTAAAAGAGGTGTGTTTAGAGTAGATAACCTGATCATAGAATGATCCCCTACCCTTGTATTTATAGGAGTAGGGTTTCTTGAAACATAAGTAGGGTGTATGGGCCACGAGCCTGTTCGGTCGCTGGCATCCTGGGTCGCGCGCCTATTAGGTCAGGCTTATACCGACTATACGTCGACAGCTAGACTGACAGGGTGTTAGGTTTTGACAGTCAATTGAACCAATAAAAAGTAGACACGTAGGATTAGGGTTTATGTGTTGAAAGTGAAATTGGGTGTTTTTGTTATAGGGCACGGCATGTTAATTGGTTGATACCAATGGACTCGTCTCTCCAAGACGATCAACTTTCGTGTAGAAAGTTTCTTCTGAATCGGCCTCTAATGTGTTTTTCGATATGGTGATGGTGAGTGACACATGGCATATTCTGGTTGGTTGCTTTTTCTGTAAAAGTGGTGCCACGTTGGCAATCGAAAGGGGAGTAATACTAGGTTGTGATTAGTTGGAATGTGTAAGTGTGGATCATGATCCATGTGAAGCAAATACTCTCCTCCTATTGGGCCACGTGTCAAAGGATGCTATAAACTTCCTTTCTTAGGCAGATTTAGTCCCTCTTCTTTGGTTTGTTTGTCTTTTGCCCTTAATCTTCATAAACTCTTCATTCCAAGCCCTTTGACTTTCATTCTTTTGGCACTTTTGGTCACTTTTGCCATGTCTTTGACTATTACTTTGATAAAACTTCGTGTAATCCTGTGTTTTCTTCATTTTTGTCTTTTTGTTCCTATTTACACATAAAAACACAAACCACGCGTAATTCCGACTTTTACGTTATTTAATTCACGTTTTGGTTTATATTTTGTTTGTTTTAAGTGGTAAAAGGGTAAGTCTTTACACACTTATCAATGGGGTGTTTGGATCTGTGTGTTTAAGGCATTAGTGATGACACCTAGTCCCACTCATAGGCCTAGACACTCTTGTCCACTTTAGTTAGTGGATTTTCTGTATTTGTTTCAAAGTTGGATTAGTAGGCCTTTTTTAGCTTGATTATGTGATTCATGACCTGAAATTTTGACATCTGATAGCTTTTAGGTTGTATTAGGTCTGCTAAGTGTGTGTGTTAAGTTAAGTGGCTTATTGTGTGCTTAAGATTTTTGAAATTTACCAATATTCTGATTACTAGCACCTATCCGAGAAACTCAGTTTGTGAGTCATCATGTTTAGGTGATAACTGTTGGCTTATTTGGTTTATTGGTGCTTTGCCATTGCTTGTTTTTTTGCTTATTGTGACTCCCCAATTGCCAACTGCTATTGGGGTGCCTTTGTTGCCGAAATCAACCAGCAAACAAGCCAAATCTAGGCTCATTTCACTCTCTGCCATATTATCACTGTTAGTGGGAAGGTTTCTCCACTGACCATAGTGGGTTCCTACCCACTGCTAGTTCAAAACCAAAAACATCTTATTTTTTATCTCTTTCCGACTTATTCTTTTTGATTTTTTAGCTTATTTCTTTTTTCCTTTATAGTTTAAGTCTTTTTAGAGTTTTCAAAATTGTTTTGGGATTTTACCCACTTTTCTTTTATTTTTATAATTATTTTAAGTTAAAAATTATTTTTAGGCATTAAAAAATAGATTTAGCATTAGATAAATATATTTGAGGTTCACAAACTTAAAAATCTTTGAGTGAACTTTTTCTTTATTATTTTTTATTTTTAGGTTTTTAATTAGATTTAAAAATTAAATAATAACTAAATAAAAAGTTGCAAAACTTTTTTCTTGATTTCTAAACCTTATTCATATTATTTAGGATTTATTTGTAATATTTATAAATTTTTTAGTCAACTTTTATTTTCTGTCACGTTTTTACGTTTTACGTTTTTACGTCGTAGTTTAATATTTAGCGTAATCGTCTTTTACTTTTCCCTCCTTTAATCCAAAAACGAACTAGTCCAAATTACGTAAATATTATTTTGGCACACACAAAACACAGACACACACACACACACACATTCCTTTGGGGAACGAACTCACTTGTTGTCTTTACGGTTTTCCTAAATCGTATCGATTAATACTTACCGGTTTTTACTTGTTTTCCCTAAAGCAAGTTTATTTGTACCACAATCAGTCATCCATATCGCACAACTTGTATGCCCCTTGTCCCGAAGCCTCTGTCACCACGTAAGGTTATTCCCACTTAGGTCGGTTGTCCATGTGTCGTACAGGTCGGTTGAGTCACTAATGTGGTACACAAAATCCGCTGGTATGAATGAAGTATCATAAACTCTAGCTTCATGAACCTCTTCATTTTGGAGTCGGCCTTAGCTTCCTCAACGATGATTGAGTCCCTTTTCCATTCCTGGTGGCCCTTATTCCTTCGCCACTCCTTGATCCTATTTCCCCAGCTACGGCTTAAACTTTCCTGCAACCCGCTGGGCTGTAGGTACTCCATTGACACGGGTCATTGTGTTACGCTCAGCGTAGTGCACCAGCGTTTGAACAGATTACTCACGAATCGTCACTATTTTCTGAGAATGTCTCTCTTAGTAAACTGAAGCGACAAACAATGTTTTCCCATACGAACTTTTTTATCCGCTTGCCCATAATTGTTGCAGATATCTTGGATTCAATCCACTGGGTAAAGCAGCACATAGCTGCTACCAAAAATTTGATTCCCCCAGCTGCCGCGGAGAGAGTACATGCGATATCACTTTCCCACTTGTAGAATAACCATGGTGCCATGATGGGCACTAAATCCTGCTGTGAATGGCAATGCACTGTCCTATGAGTTTGACACTCCATGCACTTAGCAACCAAATTCCGTACGTCCTCGTGCATTGTGGGCCAATAATACCCCGCGCGTAGAGGTTTCATTACTATCGACATGGGTTGTGCCAGACTTCGACATAATCCTTCGTGAATACTGCTAATGACGTAATACGCTTGTCGCGGTCCTACGCATTATAGCCATAATTGAGAAGACGATTTTTTTTAAAGAACTTTATCTTGGATCTTAAATTGCCCTGACTTTTTGCACATTCACCGTCTCTTTCTTTCATCTAGTGGGAGTGTTCCATTGATCAAGTAATCCATTATCGAAGTCATCCACTTAGAACTTTTGTTTTCACAGAATATAGGAATCTCTGCTACCCCCATGTGCTTATTTTACACCATCTCGACGAGCACTTGTTTGGGTAGATGAGCCCAATGGGTAGATTCAATCATGCCTAAGGCGCCCTCTATTCTACCAAACCCTCGTGGGACTTCCTGTATGGTAAACTTTGTGAAGCCCTGGATCCGTGATTTAGTTCTCTGTAAGCACCCGATCATATTGTCCTTCTTGGCCTCATATCTTCCCGAGACGTGATTCACTATCCAGGGGGAGTATATGTTAGCCATTAAGTTATGTACGCCCATGTGAGAAGCGGTCATAAATCATACTATCAGTTCCACGTAGTCTGCCTCTGTTCCTATAGCCGCGCACCTAATACATAAGGTGTAGGTGAGTTCCACTCCATCTAGGTTTGTTAGGATAAGCCCGGTATCTGTCCCATCACCTTACGGGAATTAGGCCGCCAATAAGTCCCAAGGGGCTTGGGATTCTCGAATTTTCCTTAGCGCAATGACCTCTTCATTTGGCCCATTGGTCGTTGAGCCTGCTGTGCTACGCCACCTAGCCATCATATAAGATATGGACGAGGTATCACGTCCTCTTAACATGCTCTGATCTCTTGGCCCGTGTTTCTTTTGCTTTTCCCAGGGGAATCCCTCATGGGTTGGAATTCAGTGTACTTTCACGGGATGAGGTACTCTAGTCATGTATTTCGGTTCCCATGTAAGGTTTCCAGGGTTCCCTTGAGGTAGAGTGCGCGTGGCTACTCTACCTACATCGGTATTGTAGATTGTAACAATGCATCCCTCTACCGAGAGTTTGATCATTCCATGTCCTGTGGAGGGTACGACATGCATAACAAGATTTCTGGTTGTCCGATAATGCCATTGTATGGTGATGGTGAACGTATCACCATAAAGTTCACCCACACAGTTGTTGGATGATTCTTGTCTCCCACCGTCATCAGTGTGCGCAGTCGGTCGAGCGGCCAAGTTATTTCCCCACTGAAGCCTATGAGTGGTAAAGTGACCAACCTCAACCGGTTCCTTATTCCTGGATGAAGTCGTGCAAAGCAGTGTTCATACATAATATTCTCCGAAGATCCCCTATCGATATACATATGGCAGACGGTGTGGTCTCCTATGCTTACTTCTATTGTCAGGGGTACTTCAGTCGGATTGCTTGTGGTAAGGGGAGGGAACGAGATCTTCGTATTGCGAGAAAATTCTTGATTCTCTGGCTAGTCCTGCGTTTCCACGATTACACCATGTAGATGGTAGTGGGCTTGTATTTTATCTTGTCTTTTTAAATTCTCGCTCATCCTGTTGTCCCCTCCCTTTCTTTAATCTCTGATGAGATGGTTTAGTTGACTTGACCAAAATTTAAATGTGCCTTTTCAGTTCGATGCACTCGTAGGTTTCGTTTCCCTTATCACCATGATATTTATAGTACCTGTTCCCGTTGCGTTTTTCCACTAGAGTGGTCATTGGCGGGGGTTTCGTAAAACTCAAGCCTTTTGATAAGAATATCTCCCTTGGCGCCATCTTAAGAGGAGTGAATATTTTGCTACTGTCACACCCTCCTTTATGGGCTCCTCGATAGTCAAGGTTCTGACTATTGTTTTGATTGTTGGGTGGCCTCTTTAGGCTGATCTTGGGATCTGTAACTAGAATCCCCCCCCCCCCCCCCCAACTATCTGCGGCTGCGACCTCTCCTTGAATAAAAAACCTCACTTGCCGCATTAACTTATCAAAGGTCGTGGGAGTCTTGTCATTCAGCTTCCTTGTCAGGTCCTGATTGGTTATTCCCGCCATGAAACCAGAAATTTTCACGATTTTCGGGCACTCCCTGACGTGATTGCACTCACTCTTAAAGTGCTACACAAAGTCTTCCAAGGGTTCCCCCTGTTTTGGTTTGACTCTTGCTAGTGAGACTAGGCTCTTGTCTCACTTTTTTTGCTGCGTATAGTTCCTATGGAAAGCTTTTCGCAGATCTTCAAATCCATCAATGCTCCGGCGTGGGAATTTATCGAACTAGTTCTGGGCGTTGCCAATTAGAGTAGAGTTGAACATATGGAACCACATGGGTTCTGGCCACCGCTCAATCCCTGCTTGTGACTCAAAGACTTTCAGATGATCGTCTAGGTCTGTGGTGCCATCGTAAGTCTTGACGTTAGACGGCATACGCCTCTTCATATCCTCTAAGTAGTTTCTGATGCGGCTCGTGAACACATCGAATTTTTTGTGATGTCATGAGATAGGTACATCCTCGTCGTTGCGCCTTCGATGTTGTCGGGATATACTGCGACGTTTCCTTTCATAGTCAAAGGAGTCTAAGGAATAGTAAGTTGTTATGCGACGCTTAGGATGATGGTCGTCAGAATCAGAGGCGGATGAGCTGTCGCTCGGGGATCCTCTTCCTTTCTTGGACTTTCCTTGGCGTCTCCCTTCCTACCTTTGATCTCGTGGTTCAGGGGATGAGTCCATCTCCCTTGGAGGAGGTCCAATTCTATCATGGGCGTTGGTGCGCTGTTCTTCGTTAACGGGAGTTTTTCGGTCTCCTCGTTCTAATTAGCTGTCCGATTCTTCGACATTATTTCCCCCTCCTCATGTCCCTCGGGATACGTGATCCGTTTGAAAACATTTTGTCTTTTGATCCTATCATCCATCCTCTGTTTTTGTTTTAACGAACGAAGTTAGTTACTAGGAACAAGACCTTTCATTGCTTCCACTTCCTTCATGAAGTCGCGGCGGACCCGTAGGTCATCGATCGGGGCACTCCTCATCCTTTCTATCATGCGGAGAACGAGGGCTTCGTAATTCTGTGTGGCGAAGTCATCCAATCGTCCGTTATGCATGGGGGATTTTCAGGCTTCCCTTGTAGTGTGGCCTTGGCGTCTGAGGTTGCTCGTGCCTCTTTCTGAGGCACATTTGGTGCTTCCACAAAAACTAGGGTTTCAACAACTACCACGGGTGAGGGAGTTAATAACGGATTGGTCGCACTTGCGGTGCCTTCCCCCGGTGCCCTTGGTAGGGTTTTCGCTTGCCCCAAAATTGAGTTGAGTAGCAACTATAGACGCTTCATTAGGCTCCGCTTTCTTACCTCCACTCTTATTGTTACCTGTGAATGTACCGCCCTTATTCATGCTGAGATTTTAGTGTAGGGTCCCATGGATGGCGCCAACTTGTTGATTCAAAGGTTGTATGGACCGCGCTTAACCCGAATTAGGCTTAATTCGGGTGTTGAGGACTTTGGCTCTTGCACCAAGTGAACTTGTAAGAAGACCCTACACACTAAGGAACGAACACCGTTAGACTTACCGTGGGAATGTAAACTACGATCAGACTTCGGCATGAGAGTGAGTGATCGGTTTGACTGAGATAATCGGTGAGGGTTATGGGTATTAAATAAATCTTAGATCGTACCTTTGTGGAACCTCGGAGGTTCCTTATATACCCGGTGAAACCCTAGTTCGGCTTCCCGAATCTTACGGCCCAAGTAAGAGATAAATACCATATACAACGAGATCCTTATCACTAAAATAAGGAGAGAGTGTATATCCTCTTAACTTAGGTGAATCATAGTCCTAATTAGACTATGATTATGTTTGACCCAGTCCGCATATGGCCAGAGTGTGGTTCTTATGAAAACGCGTGCGACATCGGCTTATTCGGTCTTGTGGGCTTCATCATTGTCTATCATAACCCATCAGTAACGGACTGAATACGGGTAGTACCTGTGGGTCGGGCTTATAGCCCGACTAGGGAATATACGTTATCATCATCATTAGTAAGTTCTTATAGCGACTTTTTTGTGATTTTTTTATATCACATGTAAATCACAACCCAACACTACTAATACAATGAGAATAGACCATAGCATTCCTTTGTATTCTTTTTGCGTTTCAAATTGCTATTCCCCTCAACGAACCAAGCACGCCCTTAAGCATTAAAAACTTGCCAGTGGAATTATATTCTGATAGCTATTTACATAGCAACAAATCTAGCTAGAATAACACATATACAAGCAGGTTTAATCAATCCTTTTATGTGATTATTATAGAGTAGAAGGACTCTAAATGTAAATATGTTAGCCTATAAATAGTTTTCATTCAAAGTCAAATAAAACAAACATTCTTCCCTCCAAAACCCACCATTTCTTCTCCATTTCATTTTCTATGTAATTCTGTGTTTCTGCATTGTTGACACTCTCAAACTACCATTTAGGTTAATTCCTCATACTCAAATATTATTACGACCAAATACATAACAACTTTGCATATAAGGGCTAATAGTAATCATTTAGCTAATACTCGTGACGTTGTATGTGAAATACCCATTAAATATCTTAAAAATGATACTAGAACGTGCTTTTAACTAAAACATATGCAAATCTAATCATTCAGCTATTATGAATCAGAAACCAAGTAAGCGGAAAACTACCAAGAAAACATGGACCAATTCCCAAATTGATGTTTCCATTTTGTTTAAAAAAATGAAAATTTTGTTCGCTTTGTGGTAATTTGTGAAAATCCAAAACATCCACCACCCAAGAGAACTGCATTGACTAGCATATAAAAAAAAATTAAGAGTGTGTTTAGTTGGAGAAAAGTAGAAAACACCATTTTATTTTATTTTTGAAAAAAGAAAAATGTAACTTCATATAAACAAGTTTTCAAAATTTTCAACTATTTTCTACAAAATGGAACAATTCTCTTCTATAGAAATTTAAAAACAAAAAAATATGAATATTTTTCCACAACTAAACATCCCTTCAGTGATTCCACCCAAGAATTGTTTTAAAATTTAAGTTGACTAGACCGGTTAAACCATAAAGCGGTCGGGTGACAAGAAGCCAGTTTTGACTCAAAAAAGAGTTTAAATTGTGATCCGATGATTCGATCACGTCAATTAAAAACCGATCGATTTTTGAAACATCAACAGTGAGGAAATAAAGAAGGAAGAATTTATAGACAATTTGGTTACACACAATCGAAACACCCACTTTATCTTTTAAAAAAATATTATTTTTAAATACTTGTCTTTTAGACCGAAGCACCGTTATGAAGTATTTAAGCCTGATGTTTTGAACTAAAATAACTAGCGAACCAGCTTTGATTTTGTTTTTTTTAGTTTCGTGTGTTTTTGGATTTATTTCTTAGTTGGATGATATGATATTGGTGTTGCGTTGTTCCCTAATCTCTTTGAAGTCAAAGAAGGAAGCACTACACTCGTCTCAATCGGTTGGGACTTGTGAGCATCTACAGTCGGTTGGTTTTGCAAATGATTTTTCACTATTCAGAAAAGCTATTAATATGGTATTAAGCATGAGAGTTGAAGTTTTATGGATGACTTTTTACCAATGACTTGTAAACTAGCAAGTGTTTAAACACAAAAAGTGAAAAGTTATTGCTATTAAATGAACTAAACATTAATTAGAGCACCCACAATAATTTAAGCCATGAAATACTTTTTACTATTCTAAAAAGTGTTTAGCAAGAGAGGTAGGTGTAGTAACACCCAAATAACACCACGTCAGCAAAAAAAGACAGTCACCTCAGCGCCTCATCAGCAAAACACCCACATAATACCAACCCCTCTAATCATAACACCAACCAACACCATGTTTCCTTTTTTTTTCATAAAACTCCCTCAACAATTATTTCATTTTTTAAACAAACTAACCATTCAATCATAAACTAAAATTTCAAATTACATTACGAAAAAAACAGACCGATTAAAAAAACATACCGATGTTAAAAAACGTTCCGAAACAAAAAATAAGATGTACCGGTCCCATCGCCTTCGCCCAAATCTCGACTCATTTAAGCCTTGATAAGTTGTATTTGCTTCTTAATCAAACAGGCGTCATCTTCGTCCAAATCCCGAACGGAGGTAGTTAAAAACTACAACTCCTCCAAATGCAAAAGCGTGCGGTGTTACTCGGCTTGGGCCTCGAAATCCCTTTCTGCGGCTTTCCGCTTAAGACGAAGTTCTAACTCCATTAACTCCCTGAATTGGGACGAGGAGTTACTTCCACCGGTGCTCTCCGTGGCGTCGGACTTAGATTTTTTGGCGGCCGTGATTTGCCGGCTGGCCGTGGTCTTGCATCGTGGCCGAATATAGTCTCTTGGGTAGCCTCAGGGACATCTCCGGATATGTCAATAGGCTCGGGTGCGTCCCATTTTCTATGGCTTCTCAAAACCCCCCTAAGCGCCTAATTTAGTAAATGAGATCCCTCGGTGCTCTTCACGATAAATCGAGTGAGCCCATTTCATCACATCCACATCGTTCTAGACATTTTTCTCTAAACGTTTTGCCCGTTTGAAAGAGGCGTTAAACTTTTGGCAATTGGCATTCAAAGTATGCCATTTGCTAGTTATCATATCCTTGGTACGTAGTTGGAAATTTGTCTTGTTGAACACGTTCGTCACTCGAATCCAAAACGTATCAACCTTTTGACTTCACCTGACATTGTTATCTTTCAAAACGGAAATTTAAGAAAATGCTAGCAATTCTTCTTCAACCGGTAGCCAAGGCCCGATGCAATCAGCTCATCTTTGACAACATTTTTTCCTTTTTTTGTCATTTTCTTTTTACGAGTGCCTTTTTTGCCGACAAATTGATTTGTGTGTGTTCATTGGTTTGAGATGTGAATGACGGTGTGTCTTGGAATGTGCTCATGGCTTGTGATTGTTACCACAAAAGGACAACTTGTTTTTGTTCTTGTTGATGTTTTCGAAATGTTTCTATCGAAGTAAAGCCGGTAAGGGTAGATTTTGAGTCGAAGGGTTTCAAACACAAGCCTCATTCATCATGTTAACGAAATCGTGTTGAGGAAAGTCGGCCATTTTTGCTAAGTATTTGATAGACATAAGTTTGTGATTTAGTTTATATTTGTGTTGTATATATAGTAGTAAAAAATGAAACTTTGTTTTAAAAAATCTAGCCGTTGGGAGGCTTTTTATAAAAATTTATTATTATTATTATTATTATTATTATTATTATTATTATTATTATTATTATTATTATTATTATTATTATTATTAATTTTTTTTTAGGAACCAAAAAGGGTTTTACAACAAACTGGATGGGAGTCGAGATACTATCTGCACTCCCACCCCTTTAGCAATAGCAAAACCTATTCTATGGAAATATGTACAGCGCTCCAATGTCTTGATTATTATATTTTATTATATTTTATTATTATTATTATTATTATTATTAATATATTTTTTTATTTAAAAACCATCACTTTTATTAGAAACAAAAAGGGATTTACAACAAACTGGATGGGAGTCGAGATACTATCTGCGCTCCCACCCCTTTAGCAATGGTAAAACCTATTCTATGAAAAATATGTACAGCAGCGCGCGCTCCAATGTCTTGAGCCTTAGAAAATCTCTGGATCCGCTTCAGCAACGCAACTGCATCTTCTTGTAACTCCCCTAAAGAAGAAAAGGAGAAAGGAAGAAACCCATATCCGAGAGCTGCACACTTAGCCAAATACTTGCATCGTTTACGTTGTGCAGCATCAATCACAGCTCGGCCAGGAACAAAGTCATTCATCCCCGTACGAGTCAAAGGAGAAGAACCAGTCAGATCAACGCACATATCTTTACCCCCCTCCCAAGAATAAAACAAAATATCTGCCGGACGTAAGGCATTATCGGGTCCTCCATCTAATCCAATATTAACTTCCTTTCCGACAGATATCCCTGAACGGTAACATATATCAGCAAGAGTATCACGTACTAAATTGTGACGATGCTTAATCCCAACGATGCCAGCACATGAAACCGCATGATCCCCAAATATATCCCCATCAAATACTCTCGAGCAAGCTGAACAGGGCTTCGAAACAGAGAACAAGGGAATACCTAAGCGATAGCACAAAACACATCGATAAGACCTCCCATTCATAGTCTGACCTAATCCGGGGATAGGAACTGTCCTAAGCCAGTCAGACGTATGATCCTCCCTCTAAGATGCCCATAAAGCCAACTAACGAGCAGATAAAGCGAAAGTGGATTCTGCATTCTTAATAACCCGAGCAAAATATATATCTGCCATCTTCTTCATGAGTTTAGGGGCAGCGACCTCACTCGGATTATTTAGAAAATCAATCTCCATAACCGAGTTAAACACACGTAAGACATCATAAAACTGGAGTCCATAAGATCTAATATCCGTGTGTTGAAGTAACTTAGACTGTAAATCAGCTGACTGTAACCGAGAAGCAAGAAAAGCATAATGCAATACATCACCCGCAGAATAAACACCCAACGCTCCAGAGGAAAAGGGCAACGTAGCAAGTCTCCACTGCCAATCACCAAATCCCGGTCCGGAAGCAACAACGATACGCTCCAAAGAAGAACGGAGTGCCAAATCAAACGAACTTTGGGCAGACTTGAAAGCACAAGGTGAACAAGTACGCATAGCAAAATATAACTTGGAAATACCGGCACATGAACGAAGAAGCAGCAACTCACATTGAGGGTCATTAATTTTGGCCACAGCATCCATAAGCTCAATAGTCTTAACCGCACGCTTCAACACAAGCTGACTAAAAAAATCAAGATCTATACTCGCAGGCCCCCCAAGTAACTTGACACCGCGCGTAGGTCGAGCAATATTATCAGGGAACACACCAATAAACTTGTTGCGAGGGTCCTCGGTCGGCCAAAAAACTTCAGTCTTATCAATATTCAGATGCAGTCCATACACTGGGCCATCCTCCATGATGCACTCCAAAACTTTCCCCACAACCAAAGTATCCCCAATAATAGTGTCATCATCCAAATACCAGGCCTGTAAAGAAAGAGAGAAGGAGTCCCGAATCTTACATATCAATGGTTGAAGTACAAGAGCAAAGAGCAACGGACCAAGAGGGTCACCCTGCTGAACCCCCTGACATGACCTTAAAACATGTTCCCCGTAATACAACCTTGCCGAACTAGAATAACAAAACTCCACCCAAGACGAGATAGAGGGACAACGAAGACGAACCTCTCGCAACATAACCTCTCGATCAACCAAATTGAAAGCATTTTTAAAATCCACAAGTAACATCGACAAACCGACATCATCACAGTATCTCTCAAGAAAACGATTCACAGCATGAAGAATAGCCTCACTCCCTCCCGACACCCCCACCCCAAACTGCAAATCACCAAAGTACCCATACAAAGAATGACCAACCTCATAAGCACATACCTTGGAGACAAGCCGTCTCCAAACAGTACCAACAACAATGGGACGAATCCCACCACCCGACTTAACCAACGGAGTGAGGGGAGCACTGGCGATAAACTCACCCAACACCTTGGGACACCGCCCATCAAGAAAAAGGTTCACTACTTGGGTGATAGAAGAAACTAAATCATCAGAAATAGCAACCGCAGAACAACTCAAACAATCTAAAAGGTGTTGGGCTCGCAACCCATCCCGCCCACAAGACGTACCTCGGGGAAAACTCTTGATCATGTCAAGAACCCTAGATCGAGAGGCAACAAGGAGATGATGGTCAAGAGAAATATATGGCAAAGAAGGAGCATGAACAAAGGGATGTTTATTTTTCAGGTCTTCAAGAGTAATATCATTATAAGGAGCCACACCAGATGAGGAAAGAACTCTAACAGCAGCAGAATAATGCCCATCAGAAATCTTCCGTCTACACTGTTTAATATTCTGCTCAACCAACCCACAATCCTCACTAAGAACATCAGACAAAACGGGGGAAGGTTCAGCCAAACACTCTCTAAGAAGCTGTACACTACCATCAAACGTCTCCCAAGAACGAATAGCATTAATAATATACTCCTCTTGCTTTTGTCTCTTGATAACATACCTACACTCCAGATTACTTCTCGGACGAAAGGTTTTAAGCAGACAAAGAGGGAAAACAAGCAAACGAACCCAAGAAGATATGTCATCAGGCTTGTTAACCACCCTGTCAATGGCCCCTTTCAAAGCGCGAGAAAAGCCCAAACGACACTTTGGAGGGATAGATTTAACAGTACGCAACCCTTTTGAAAATAAGCTATCAAGAGTCCCGAAATCAAAACCACAATGCGAGTCACGAACTTCATCACCACCACTAACAAGATGCAAAGTACATGATGGAACGGGAGGCTTAGGGAGGTCATAAAGAACAAAGTGAACAATACCATCACCATAATCAGGAGGTGGTACAAAATCTGAACCCTTGCCATGCCGACACTTAGACCGAAACGTGTGCGTAGTGAAACAACTCCCACATAACCAAATCCCCATACTCTTAAAGGTTAACTCGGCCCTCTCATAAACAACCAAATCGGAAAGAATGGAATGTTTGGTACAAGCTAGCGCATCGCCTTTAAAATGTTTATCACGAAGATGAATAATCAACGACGACTTAGTAAGCCCATTCCCACTACCATCCCGACATCCGCTAAGACCGACAAACGGGCAATGGAACCGAACTACCGCCATGACGCCACCAAACCTAATCTAAAAAGAAAACAACAAGCTACCACACACCAACCGCCAATCAACCAAATAACCCCAAGCCGCGAACAAAACAACCTAATCTACAGCGAACACCACCCGCCAAAACTACCTGTCCAAAACAACCTGCCCAAAACTACCATCAACCGCCACAAGAAGCCTACCCAAAAAAAAACCAAACCAAACGCCTCAAATAAACCCGCCACCACAACCTACCAACACAACCAATAATCCAAACGCCGAAACCAATAACCTAAACACCAAAACCAAACAGTAGAAAATCCCTAATACCGAACCAAAAACCCAAACTCCTAAACAGGAAACCCCTAAAACAAACACCAGACCAAAACTAAACTAACCAACAGAGCCAACCACACGAACAGCCCCCACCGCAACCACACCACACCACCCAAACTCCAGGGACCCTAACCAAACAGCAACCAACAGCAACCACCCAAACACACAACAACCAACAGCAACCACCCCTGACCCAAACAACAATCCACACCCCCAAACCACCACCGAATAAGAAAAAAAAACAGAAACAGAACCAGGAAAGAAGAAGAATCTTGCCAAGAGGACCCCACTTAAGAAACCAAACGAGAGATGCGATCAACGAGAAAAGAAGATAAACGAGAAAAGAAGTTGAAACGAAAAGAAAGGAGAAGGAGATAAACGGTTATAAACGGATAAGAAAAACGAAAGATGCGATCAAGAAGATAAACGAGAAGAAGAAAAGGAATGGATGACAAATGGTAGAAAGAAGATGCGAAGATAGGGAAAGAAGAAGATAACAAACGGTAAAAAAAAGAACAGCGTACAAATGAAGCGAACAAAAGAAACAGAGTTATAAAGGGCCCAAATAAAGAAAATAAAAAACGGTAATATAAATGGATAAACAGTTTTAAGAAGGGTGCGGATTGAGGGGACGGAAAAGATGGAAAGTGGCCTCCGGTGGATTGTTATTATTATTATTATTATTATTATTATTATTATTATTATTATATTTTTTTATATATAAAACATCACTTCATTAGAATACTAGGATTTACAAGAAATTAGTGGGAAGCCGAGATACTATCTGATCCCCCACCCCTCTAGCGATAGCAAAACTAATCCTATTAAAAATATGAGCAGCAACATGTGCTCCAATGTCTTGAGTCATGGAGAATTGCCGGATCCGCTTCAGCAAGGCAACTACATCCTTCTCTAATTCCCGAAACGAGAAAAATGAAAAGGGGAGAAAACCATATCCAATGTCTGAACACTTAGTCTCATACTTGACTCGCTTACGATGTGCTGCATCATTCACTGCACGACCAGGCACAAAAATCAACCATCCTAGTTTATTATTATTATTATTATTATTATTATTATTATTATTATTATTATTATTTTATTATTATTATTATTTTATTATTATTATTATTATTATTTTTTGTCAAAACCATCCTAGTTTATTATTATTATTATTATTGTTTTTTTTTTATTATTATTATAAACATCACTTCATTAGAATAATAGGATTTACAAGAAATTAGTGGGAAGCCGAGATACTATCTGGGCTCCCACTCCTTTAGCTATAGCAAAGCCAATCCTATTAAAGATATGTACAGCTGCACGCGCCCCAACATCTTGAGTTATAGAGAATTTCCGGATTCGCTTAAGCAAATCAACCGCATTCTCCTCTAATTCCCCTAAGGAAGAGAATGAAAAAGGAAGAAAACCATATCCAATATCTGCACATTTAGCCTCATACTTGGTACGTTTACGTTGTGCAGCACCGATCACCACACGACCCGGAATAAAATCAGTCATCCCGGTTTGTGTCAATGGAGAAGACCCAGTCAAATCCACACACACATCCAGCCCCCTATCCCATGAATAAATCAACATATCCGCGGGGCGTAAGGGTTTGTCACACTCACCAACCAATCCAATATCAACCTCCTTACCGGCTGATATCCCTGACCTGTAACAGATGTCAACAAGGGTGTCACGTACCATGTTATGACGATGCTTGATACCAACAACACCCGCACATGATACAGCATGATCTCCATAAATATCCCCCGTAAACACCCTAGAACAAGCTGAGCAAGGCCTTGAAACAGAAAAAAGAGGGACACCCAACCGATAACATAACACACAACGGTAAGTCTTACCGTTCATAGTCTGTCCCAACCCAGAAATCTGCCCTAAGCCAGTCAGAAGTGTGGTCCTCCATTTAAAATGTTATCGTTATAACATAGGGGGTTTTGAAAATAGGCAAACTTGTGGGCCAAAATGGAAAAGTAGTCGTGGGGCGGGGGTTAAAATGATTTTTTTAAATCTACCCTCAACGCGCGTTGTCCTGGAAACGCCAGCGCCAACGATGTTGATATTTTTTCAACAAGGGTGTAGTAACGCCGAACAACGGCCAAGCAACGTTATTGGGGCGTTACTATACCTAACGCTCTAAGAATTTTGACATTGTGTGAAAGGCTTTTTGTCAAGCTTTTTGCAAAAGCTTTGACACACTCTAAGTCATTTGACAAACCTTTAGTCATTATATACATAATGTATTGATGACATTTAATGCACATAGTCTTTCAAATACTTTGCATTAAGGATGCTCTTATAAAACTAAATAGTTAATTCTTTTTTTTCATTAAATGCATCAAATCATAAAAACTTGATAACAAAGACGTAGGACATGCTTGGTTAGAGGTATTAAGTTAGCAGAATTAAGAAAGATAATAAATAAACATGCTTCATTTCTTATAATGAAATAACCTGTTTCTAAAAATGTGTAATGAGCCATTACCCACTAAATTGGGAGAAATAAATTTAATTACCCTATAATTCATAGTTAAATATTTTATCACCCATGATTCTCCTATTCTAATCACATCCTCCTATTATTCGCTCTCTCTCTCTAAAACAATAATGAAACACAATATTAATGAAAAATTACATCCAGAATGAAGCGACGTTGGGCATCAACTTTTATTCAAAGAAATATTCTATTACAATATCTTTTTCTATAATATTTTTTGGCTTTTGGTTAACACAAAAAGAAAATGCCATTAATATAAAAACATTTGATAGTCTTTTTATTTTGCAATTGATTGATAATTTTCTAAATCGTAATTCAATTTTCAATGCGTGTCATCATCAGTAAGTTCTCATATCAACTTTTTTGTGATTTTTCATATCATATGTAAATCGAAACCAAACACTACTAATAAAATAAGAATAAATCATAAAATTACTTTACATTCGTTTTGCCTTTCCCCTAGGTATTCCCCTCAACGAACCACACGCCCTTAAGAATCAAAAACTTTTCAGTGGAATTGTATTGTGATAATCAAGCAGCTCTTTACATAGCAACAAATCCAGCTAGAATAACACATATACAAGTTGGCTTTATCAATCCTTTTATGTGAATATTATAGAGTAGAGGGACTCTAATGTAATTATGTTAGCCTATAAATAATTTTCATCAAAAGTCAAATAAAATAAACATTCTGCCCTCCAAAAGCCACCCTTTCTTCTCCATTTCATTTTTTGTGTAAATCTGTGTTTCTCCATTGTTGACACTCTCATACTACCATTTAGGTTAATTCCTCACGCTCAAATAATATTAACGAGCAACAATACAACACAAATTTTGCCTATAAGGGATAATAATAATCATTAAGCTAATGATCATGCGACTGTATGTGAAATACCATCAAATGTCTTGAAAATGATACAAAACGTGCTTTTAACTAAAATATATGAAAATATAACCTTTCAGCTATTATGAATTAGAAACCAAGTAACCCAAAAACTACCAAGAAAACCCGAACCAATTCTCAAATCGATGGTTCCGTTTTGTTTTAAAAAAATGAATACTTTGTTCGCTTTTTAGTTATTTGTGAAAATCCAAACCGTCCACCACCCAAGAGAACCGCATTAACTACCATAAAAAAGAAATGAAGAGTGTGTTTAGTTGGAGAAAAGTAGAAAACAGCATTTTATTATATTTTATGTTTGAAAAAAGAAAAATGTAAGTTCATATAAACAAGTTTTCAAAATTTTCAACTATTTTCTAGATAATGAAATAATTCCCTTCTATAGAAATTTAAAAACAAAAAATATGAAAACTTTTCCACAACTAAACATCCTTTAAATGATTCCACCCAAGCATTGTTTTAAAATTTAAGTTGACTAAACCGATTAAGCTTTAAAGCGGTCAGGTGACAAGAACCCAGTTTTGACTCAGAAAGAGTTAAAATTGTGATCCGACGATTCGATCACGTCAATTAAAAACCGATCTGTTAGTGCAAACAATATGATATTTAAAATATATATCCTTATTTGTTTTGTTGATGACAAACATGTAACTTGTAATACATAACTTAAAATGTACAAGTTACTAGTAATCATATTTTATGTATACATACACATTTCTATCTTTGTAAAAATAATGCTAAATACTTTTTACATCATTAGTAAAAGCCTTGTAAAACCTAAACAATAAAGTCTGATCATAAAGAAGTTTTAGGAGTTGACTTAACAAAAGATTTGCAATATTAAATTGCTGATTTGCTGACAGACCAACAGAACCCGTCAGACCCCTTGGTAAAGGGTCTAGCGGGGTCCGTGGTGTCTGTGGTTTGACTATAAATAGAGACCAAAAGCTTACTCATTTCTCACACCATTCTATCATATTCTTCTCTCTATATCCGATCCTCTATCAGACATTTCTTCTCTCTAACATGTGGATCTTTGATCTATAATTGTTCTTCTTCTTGTTTAGTGTTTCTCTTTGTAGATATGAAGATCAAGTAAAGGTGTAAACAAGATCAAGAAGTTCAAGCACAAGGCATACATCAAGTCATTGTGTCACCTCTATCTAGACTAGTTTCTTTGTACTTGTCATCTCACGGTATTATGTCCAAGATATATGATCTTGACATCTCGTGTGCTTATCAAAAGATATCCATGACATATCATCATTAATCTATACTTCTTAAGGAGCGGAAAGGACAAAGCTTAAGCACGTGTTGAATTTTTGTATAGATCCATATTTATCCTTCATGAGATGTATGATCTTGATGCTTCATGACTCATGTTGATAAGGATTACGAATATGTCAAGAGATGTTCTTCAAGACGGAATCCATGATCTAGGAAAGATCATATCATAGATTCATCTCTCTATCTATCATAAACTATCACAAACTTCATGTGTGAACCCGGTACTTGGATTAGTACCTACAAATGTTGTAAGGTTAGAAGTCATGTTGGTTCTACTTGTGTGTAAGAACCCGGGTTTTGGTCCTATCCATTGTGCAAGGACCCGATGTCTAGCCTAGTACCGGATAAAGTGTAAACGATGTAGAAGGGACTTGTTGTACCTATGTGAAAGAACACGACATCCTGGCTTAAGTGTCGGTAAAGATTGTAAGCCAATGTGTGAAGGTTTCTCCACCGATGTATATGCGATTCTTTTACTAGTGAAGTCAAACTCTCGAGTAGGTGACTCGGGATTGGATGTAGGGAAAGGAAGGTGTCCTTGTAGCCGAACCTCTATAAATCATTGTGTCAGTTTTCATTTACTTTACTTTATTGCTTTATCCTTATACTTGCATTTTTAAGTCAAAAGTTGATGAGTCAAATCATCATGGAAACAAGAAGGACCAAATATGGCATTAGGAGAAACTTCAAGCTGGTGAACAAAATACAAGAAAGTTTCCCCTGCTATGTTACTTTCCACTGCTGTGAAGATTCCCCTGCCATGTACTAAAAACAAGGAGATTTGGTCAAGTAGTGATAAGAATGAATAATTCTGTTTTGATTTAGTCATGGGTTAATATACACAAAAGTTACTAAAGTTCAACCAAAAATTCGATTTGGTTACTATAGTTTAAAACCTAACAGATAGGTTATCGAAGTTTGATTTACCGGTTATGTAGATTACCCTATATGTTTTTACCTATTAATACAGGTTAATTGCCTACGTGGCGGTCTATGTGTCATTGACTTTTATTTTCTTTTTAATTAATGGGATAAATGTCTTTCTTCAACCTCATTTACTAATAAATAGTGCTAGTTGCCCAGATTCAATCAAACTCAAAATAAACTTATTCAAAAATATAAAAAACAACCCCACGCTATTATAAACTTTGAGATCTATTGTTCTTTAAATTGTTCATATATCTTCAATTAACATAAAATCATGTTTTTAGCATGAAAACAGTCTTAAAACTATTTTTGTTATGTTCTTATATATTTCTTTTGTATCTTTACTATAACTAGAAACTATATCAATACCAGAAAACCAAGCTTAAGTTTATCAGAAGGAAACGAGAACGAGAAAAACGTGCCCTTTATGTAGAGCTCTGGTTAGGCCAGCCGATATACCATCATTTTGGTGATGGTTCCACACGTCTTCTCTTCCGGATTTTCTGAAGTTCCATTATCAGACATGGGTTTCTGCATGGCTGTTATGTTCTTAGTATATTCTTCTTTTTCTCCCCAAACTGTATAGTTGAGCTTTCAATGTCTCACTCAAGGATATATATTCTGATTATATAAATACAAGAGAATTCTTTATTACTTACTACCGGCATTATATTAATGTTACTATTCTTGCATGTTGAAATTGTAAGCTTCAAGTTATGTTCCTACCAGTCTACCACTATGTAGTCTGTATATCAGTTTATGGACCGAGAAGATTATTGACATGGCTTAATTTTCAACAAGTTATGGTCATTTGATATCAGACTGGTTTCACTTTGGTTAGCCTGCAAAAGCAATAACTCTTTTAGAAAAGCTTCACAGTTTAGCATGGCAAAGTTTTTTATAGTACTGTTTAGAAACGTAATCAGGAAAAGGGGGCTTATCTATTGCAAACAAAGGCCAAAGACCGTTTGGTTGTGTTACTTAAAAGTCATGAAGTTCAACAAACATGTAGTCTGATTACTTGCGAGCAAAAACTCTAAATTGTATTATGTATATCCTAATGAATGCATGATCTAACATGCGATAACAACTAGTAACAATTAGCAACGTTATCGATGATCGTAAACTGGTATTAGTGAGAAAGGTTACCAAGTAAATTAGTGAATCAAACAAGCCATTCTTAGGAGAAACTAAGACGACCTTTTGAATACAAATTTAAATCAACAAAATATTATGATCTATATCAAAATGATCAGCTTATAAATTTTTCAAATAATATTTAAATTATTGTTTTTCACAAAAAATATTTTAAGAAAGATTAGTTACGAGAGGTAGAAAGATTAGTTATTCTCGAGAAATTTTCATGTTATAAGTACTTGATATATAAAATAAAAATCAATAATAAAGTGGCCAAAAACAAATGTTTAGAAACACATGTAGGACTCACAAACATTCAACACAATATGTCAAAATGGTATTCAACCGGTAGCCCATCAAAAGAGTAACAAGGGTGTAGCTTTTATAAACGTTCAGTAACCTAAAAACCAAACCCGTAAACTTCGGTAACCTATCTGTTAGGTTTTAAACTATAGTAAGCAAATTGAATTTTTGACCAAACTTTAGTAACTTTTGTGTATATTAACCCTTTAGTCATTATTATCTTATTTAGTTTCCATGGATCTTTGGGTTCCTTAAGTTATAAAAGGAACACCAGACCGTAGGTTTATTGATCAATTCACACTACTCAAATGTAACCTACAGAGTCTTTGATCTCTAGGCATGTGATTCAATGTATACATGCCTAGAGTGGTTTGTGTTAATCTTCAATAATACAAACCCTTTGGGAATTATTTGTCATTGTCAAACATCTTATTCATGTTAATTTTATTATTCCGCTGTGATTCATCACATATACAATTGAAAACCTAGATAAATGGTGCAAACCATTGAGTCTAACGATCCAATGGATTCCACAATTGGTATCAGAGCGGGCGGCTCTGGATATCTAGGAGAATCAAGGTGTTTAATTTAGTTGCTGCGAAGATCTAGGGTTTGTGTTAAAACCCTAGGTAATTAATTTTTGATGATTGGGATGTTCGCTGAAGACGTTCGTTGTTGTTGTAGTTGAGTAATACATAACGTGATGGTTATGTTGAGCAACAGTAATGTTACGAAAGCAAGGAAAAGGTGAGCAGAAAGGGACGCAAGGCCATAGTTTATTCCTATGATTCACAGTTTATCAAATTAAATTTGATTTCATTGGTCAATTAAAGTATAAAGGCTACTGTGTTCACACGAATGGAAATTGGTGTTGAAAACTTGCGTTCACACGAGAAGTGCCTATGGTTAAGCCTTGTGTTCACATGAATAAACACATGTTTGGTCCAAGAATTGTTGGTATTCACGTGAGGTTAAATTGTCACAAAAACAAATGGTTATAAAATCGTTTGTCTGTCTGTAATTTTCTAACCTACGAATGATTGGTTTGGTTAATATATGGTGAATATGAGGTGCCTCTCATTAAATATGTAGCAGACAAAGATATTCAACATATCTTGACAATGGGGCCGTCGAATGTTTAGCGATGTATATTTAATGGACAAGAAAAAGAATATGGGTACTGGCTGGTTTGCTCTCGGGTATCCCAGAACTGAGTTGAATTAGTAGAAGTTAATTTTTTTTGTCAGGTATATTTTTATTGCCTTATTTTTGTTGTTTATTCCCCTGTTATAAATTCATTCTCACTTTGTGTGAGTTTGGCACACTTAATAACAAAAACAGTGGCATTAAAAGTTCCCCCTGCTTTTGAAAAAGTTCCTCTGCTTTCATTAAAAGTTCCCCCTGCCTTAAGTTAATCCCACTGCTTTCATTATTAGAATTCCCACTGTTTTTGAAAGTTCCCCCTGCTGTCAGATATTATTTTTGGGACAACAATGTTTTGGAGTTTGGTTATTCATAGCAACTGGTCGTAAAGGTATAAAAGGCTTTCATATTAATTGTTTACATGATCACGAAGGTAATTGACTTTTAGCTATTTGAAGATGAAGTAGAATTGGTTGATTATTTGTTTTATTCATGCTTTATTCTGTAATGATGCATTGACAAAAATACGCAAAGGTATGTGATCTTTATTGAGTTTCTCTATGCTCATATTTGCTGTCCAGGTTTTTGTCAAGAGTCTGATACACTCCCTATACATGTTGAGATGTATACGTTTGCTGTTATGTAGATAATACATGGTATAATACACAGATTCAGGCTTTTCTACTACTACATCAAATAGGTGATACTGAATTTTCTTCACTTATGATTATTACTTTCAAAGCCTAAAGAATTGAAGATTCATCAATGACTAGCACAATTTTAAGGGAAGCTCACTTGATAAAGTGTTAGTCATTCACATATGACGCCAAGGTGAAGGTTTTTGCTACTACTCATTGATATTACTACAACTAGTGTGAGTATCTATTGCTCAAAGTCATTTTTTTCTGGTCTATGTGCTTCATGGAGGGTATTTTGAAAAGTAGAATACTTGGGTTTGATGTATGATATTGGTTTGTATTAGTTGAAAATCAAGGTTGCTCACATAGAAGACCCCTATTTGATCATGTCAAAAAGGGTAAGTTGTCTACAGAGAATGTTCAGCCTATTGATCCTTGGTGTTGTATGCTTAAGGGGAAGTGTTTTGACATCATCAATTAGGAGAAGATTGTTGGGTCAAAAGTTGATGAGTCAAATCACCATGGAAACAAGAAGGACCAAATATGGCATTAGGAGAAACTTCAAGCTGGTGGACAAGATACAAGAAAGTTTCCCCTACTATGTTACTTTCCACTGCTGTGAAGATTCCCCTGCCATGTACTAAAAAAATGGAGATTTGGTCAAGTAATGATAAGAATGAATAATTCTGTTTTGATTTAGTCATTATTATCTTATTTAGTTTCCATGTATCCCTAGGTTCCTTAAGTTATAAAAGGAACACCAGACCGTAGGTTTATTGATCAATTCACACTACTCAAATGTAACCTACAGAGTCTTTGATCTCTAGGCATGGGATTCAATGTATACATGCCTAGAGTGGTTTGTGTTAATCTTCAATAATACAAACCCTTTGGGAATTATTTGTCTTTGTCAAACATCTTATTCATGTTAATTGTATTATTCCGCTGTGATTCATCACATATACAGTTAACAACCTAGATAAATGGTGTAAACCATTGAGTCTAACGATCCAATGGATTCCACAATGTGATACTTGCTTGTGTGTGTTGTGATCTCTCAATGTGATCCTTGGTTCATATAGTCTTCGACTATAAACAAACACCTCTCATACTATGTCCCCATCAATGGACATTTGATACAAAAAGTTTTAAAAGATTAAAACAAAACTATTCAACCCCCCTTTTAGTTTTCTACAATTGGTATCAGAGAGGGTAGCTCTAATTTCTTACAAACAAATGGTTTTTAAAATAGGGCACGGTCCATGTATCAAATTACCTTGAAGCGAGATAAAGTATGAGAATCATTTCTTTGTTTATTGCTTGCAGGAAACCTTAAAAAACATCAATGGCTGCCAAAAAATCCCTTCTTCTCATAACCTAATTTTCTTTTTCCTTTAATCCGAATACCTTATAATGATGCTGGTTTCTCGAATAATCACTGATTATTCTTGAGTTAACAAAGTCTTTATTTGGTTGATTGATTTTAGGGTAAATTAAATTGGTTTTAATTTTCGATTTTTGCCGTCATTGTCTTTTGCGAGTGTATTATTTCTATCGTTGGTGGTTATTGTCCTTTTTTAGATCGTCACGTTACCTGGGCAAATTGATTCGTTTCGTTTTGTTTATTTAAACAAGGATTAACATTTATTATTTTTTAGGGTTTCGGTGGGTATTGATTTGAGTGAATTGCATTTAATCATCATTCAGTGTGTCGGCTGACTTTTCACTGTTGGTATTTGTTGATTTAAGGTTAACTGTCGGCTGACCCTTCAACTGGACCCACCATTCAAAGTTGTGGCAGCTGACATATTCATGGTCGGTTGACCTTAAGGTTAACTGCATTTATTGTTCTTTGCAGCACTATTACTTGGTGGGACCAGATTTTTGGCGGCTGACCTTTCTGGGCGGCTGACCTTAAACAATTTTCTGTTTCGCAAGTTTTTGTTTGGGTGTCGTTTTTGTTGATTAGTGTTTTTACGATCAAATAAAAAAAAAGTCACTGTTTGTGTAGGGGTTCTGTTTCGTGGTTAGGGTTGTGTTTGATTGAACATGGATTCTAGCAATGAAAGTGATAAGCCATTGTTTACAGGTTGGATGGATGTGGTTAAGGTGTCTACTCTTGAGGTTTTAGTAACGCTAGAGGAGATATCTAATTTGTTTTCTATTCCTTTGAATACTGTGCGTGACATTGAAGTGTTTGCAAATGGTGTGAAGGCAAACAAATTTCCTAAATGGTCTACTTTACCAAAGGAGACCACTATGCTTTATTATAAAGCTTTGTGTGAACGCCATAAGAATTTAACTAGCAGCACTTCTTCACTCAGTTCAGGTGGTTCGAGTGTGCACTCTGCACAAATGGCTAAGGAAACAGACCTTGAAGCTAAGGCTGCTACCATTAATGGTATGCAATTGTGTAATCTACAGGCGGTTTTGAAATTATTTGGTGTAACGATTCGCACGTTTGCTGACGCGAGTGAATTTATGCATGAATTAAGAATGAAGAAACATCCGTTGTGGGAATTGATTTCACCTGATCGTGCTAAAGAAATTCTGATGTTACTTTGCAGATTTGAAGGTGATATGGTTACGTCTACTAATGGAGGTATTAATGCAGTCTCTTCTTCGTTTAATTCTGAAAATGTTTATGAAGGGGTTAATATCTCTATTCCTAGGAAGGTTGTTGAAACAGTAAATGCTCGCTACCATAACACTTTATATGGTTACTTTCTTGGTAAAAGGATTGCATTCCCTGTGGTTGAGTATTTTGCTAAGAATAACTGGGCAAAACATGGTCTTAAGCGTATCATGATGAATGAGAAAGGTTTTTTCTTTTTTCAATTTGGATCTAGTGAGGGTCTTAATGCGGTTCTGGAAGGTGGTCCGTGGATGGTTCGTAATTCACCAATTTTTCTTAAGAAATGGACTATGAAAACGAATCTTCTAAAGGAGGAACTAACTCGTATTCCGGTATGGGTTAAGTTTCATGATGTCCCGCTACAGGTATTTGAAGAGGAAGGTATTAGTTTAATTGCTTTGTTTCTTGGTAAGCTTATTATGATGGATAATTATACTGATAATATGTGCAAAGAGTCTTGGGGTCGTTGTAGTTTTGCTCGTTGTCTTATTGAGATGAATGTTGATTCGGAGTTTATAGATAACGTTACTATTGGTGTCCCTGATCTTGAAGGCTCTGGTTGTACTAAGGAGTTAATTCGAGTTGAATACGAATGGAAACCGCCTAGATGTCATACTTGTAATATTTTTGGTCATTCCGGTGATTCTTGTCCGAAAAATGTTAAACCTATAACGGTTGAAAAAGTGACAACTCATGTTGATAAAGATGGGTTCCAACAAGTGCAAAGCAAGAGGAATAAGTACAAAGGTAATTTAGGGAATCAAGTTCCAAGAGGTGTTCCATTGAGCAAGGGTTTCCAAGCAGGTAAAACGGTTGTTTTTCGCCCAAAAACTCACTTGGATACTACAAGTACGAGTGCTGATAATAGTAGTAAGTTGCATACTAAATCTGGTCAGTTGCAGCAGTCCAGCAATCTTAATGGTCCGAACAAGGCTAAAGCTCAAATGAGCAGTGTTTCTACATCTAATAAATTTTCATCTTTGTCCATACCTGGTATTGACGAAGGGGCTTAAGTAAGCGAGGAAGATAATGAGGAGGAGGAGGGAGTTGAGGTCGTCTTTGATGAATCGGTGAATCTTCTCAATACTCATATTGGGGCAAGCACTCCTACTGGCTGATCCCATGTTGATATTTTATTATTTTCCTCGTAACTTATGTTAGCGTCTTGGTTTTTGTCTAGTTTATATATTTCCAGCATTCTAGACTAGTTAATGTTTATGGCCTGTCGTAAACATTTTGTTTAACAAGCTGCCTGTAGCTTGCGGTTAATGTGGTATTTCAGCCACATTCCTTGTACTTCAACGCATTTTTTGGTTCTATTTACCGGGGTCATTGCTACCCTTTTACCAAAAAAAAAAACTTTGTTGTTTAGTATACCTTGTTATATTAGCTTGAAGATATACATAAAACATAAATAAAGATGTTTTAAAAAGGATTGGTGAGTGTCGTTGTGTTCATAATGAAAACTTACAAAATACGGGTTTTAAATGAGTGTTTGGCACAACATTTAATTTTGTTGAAAAATCATTTCCATAAACTCATAGATAAGTCTCATAAGTAGAAATGATGTTTAAGATGTGTACTCTATATTTGTTATCAAGTCTAGTAAGTCCTATGCATTTCCGCTATGTCAAAACACAATTTTTGGGGAAAAATTACAGTCTGTCTCACAGACCCACGGACCCCTTTTGTAAAGGGGCAGGCCCTTTGTTAGAAGGGTCCGATGGGTTCCGTGATCCTCTGTGACTACCGTTTTTCAGCCAACTTAAAAATGCCATAACTTTTTAACCGTATGTCTGTAGAAGGCATTACCTATCGTTTTGGAGGTAATTAAGTCTACTTTCATGTAAGAACACTCTTAAGTGCTGGTTAGATTCATAAGATAGTGAAACAAGTCAAAAATCAATAAAGTGTCTAATGTTATGAACTTAATTTAAGCATTTCATCTCATTTATCTTGAGTCGGACATACCAAATTAGTTTATTATTGAATACGGTTTTGCCCACATTCTAAAATAAATAATTTTTGTCATACAAAGGAATCTAATCAAACTTGGTATACAAGAAAAATATTTGTATGCAACCTTACTTGCTTTAGTCTTTGATTTTTCATATATCTTGTTTGATCATTGCAAGTTGAGTTTACTTCTATTTGTGATACATATGTGTCAAACTTGACATGTTACCCACTTTCTTCCTTGTCAATTACATGATTATGCACAACAAGACATTTTCTTGATTTTGTACACTACTAAGATGGGGAATTGTCTTTCAACTTGCTTATAGACTTTCTCTTGGCATATGTTATACTTTTACTTGAACCTATTAAGTCACTTAGAAACATGAACTATGTAAACTTGTCAAGTACACCACTTTCAGTATTCTCTAAACATTAGTGTTCTTGAAAAAGGGTGTTTGGTATAAGATAAAACAATGATGTTAAAAAGAATCCGAAGGATTTTCCTTGTGTTGAATGTTAATGGATATTTATGCATATGAACATCTTGCTTGTGTCAAACCTTGTATGCTTATATGAGTACTTCCTCTACTTTCATATCACTATCTTCTCATTCTTAGAAAACCATTGCATTACACCTATATGCTTATGCGTTTTCTACTTGTCGCTCATTCTATATGCATATGTGTTTGTGTGTTGACATTTATGTGCATATGCTGAAATTAGTTTTTCAATCTAGTTCCATGGGATATATTTGGTAACACTCAAATTGGTATAGCTATGAAAGGTATGCTTAACCCAAACGGACCCATAAAACAATGGGGACCAAACACTTGAGTCTCATAATTTGTAGGTATGCTTGAATGTCGGACTTGAGCCCAACGAATGGATCAAGGACAATGGTCGTCCAAGACATATGACGGGTAATGGAACCTTGATGAGACTGCAATTATACATAGTCTCATCGTTCTTTTCGGGCTTAAAATGTGTAAAAATGTCATAAAATACCGTAAAATATGCTTGTGTTTGTTCATTGTGTATTTTAGGTACGAATGTCGTGAAATCAACAAAAGATCAAAAGAAACAAGCAAAAACGAACACGGGAAACTAAGCCGCACAAAGAACTGGACCCGAGCAATGAATTTCCAAAGAAGTCCTTGAAGTTTGAAGATTTGTCAAGATTGGTCCCTCAACTATTAAAGGCTCATCATATTATACCCTTGAAAAACTCAAATGTTACATTTGGTCCCCTAATATTTAAAGATTATACAACAAAAACCCTTGAAGAATGCCAAATATGCAAAAATAGTCCTTTATCAAGTTACATACAAAGAGAAGGACTCAATATGCAAATAGGACAAAGTTGAATACAAAGGGAAATTGTTAAAAGCTGTTTAAAACTTGTTATGCCAAAAGATTGGAAGTACAAGGGGCATTCCTGGATAAACAAGACCCAAACCCACTGCAACCCGACATAAACCCAATCCAAGCCCACTCTCATCCATACTTATCCCAATACCCGACCCATTACCAACCCAAACCCAACCTAACCACTGCCACGTCACAATCCACTAATCTTTATTATTAATAACAAATTTTTCAAACCTTTTATTTAATGATTTATTGTGGCGCTTAACACTAAAAAATCCCCAAAAACCGGATTGAATACACTCACAAACACACACTCATGATCCCTTAACCCTAATTCCCGAATCAACCTAAAAACATTGAATTAATCCCACATAGCAACCAGATCCGAAATTCATGGTCCCCTAACCCTTTCCCCACTCCCAAAAATCTATCACTCTCACCCTATTCCCCTCCCAAAGGCTCCCCTAACCAACTTTTGGACTCCAAGACAAAAGGAAAACAGCTAATCAATGTTTCTAAGGTATTATGTGTTCCAAAGATTACTTGGACGTCCATGATCAATCCTCAACAGCTCATCAACCTGGACAAATCACATGGTAGTTTAACTATTTTTCAAGACTTTTGAGTCAAGGGCATTATGGGAATTAGCTTGTATTAGGTTTTAGTTTCCATGTACTTTTATTACATTTTAGAATTCTCTTAGCATGTAGTATAAATGAGACGACTGTGTCTCATTCACTAATGTTCCAGCTTTGTTTTAAAACTCTAAAGTTAATAAAATTTAATTTTGATTTGTAAAACATTGTTGAGTTCCACAATGTTACTACTTTATTTAATTTAAAACATTTAATATTCTTGCAAGTAATTTAGGGTTTATCAAAGGATATTTTTGTGTTCAAAATTTTTGGTAGAAAAAGTTTTTCTTTGAGATCCAAATTCTTATAAACTGTTATGAGTTCTTAGACTGACAACCTAAGGGCTTGTAAGGTGGATAAGAGTTTGTTTAATTTCTGTTGGTGACTTCCATTATGTTCTTGTAAAATTTTTTTCATCAAAGTTTTTCTAAAAATTCCTATTTTTCGTCTTTTTTACTCTCATTGTTCACATAAGCCAAACAATAAGCTGTGTGACACACAACTTATTGGATGTTTAAGTGATATTTTTCCTCTTTTGCTTTTGTGGTTGTGTTACACATGTCCAAGAAAGAAAGAAGGCATAGGGTAGCTTAGACTGTTGTAGTCTACTCCCCACCTTACTTCCATCTTAGTTGCAAAACAACATCACAGAATATTCAATTTCAAAAGCTAGGGGAGTCTAGTTTTGGTGTGTCTTTGGCTTGAACAAATCCCAAGGTGGTAACCTTTCTAATCATTTCTTTCTAACTGTCTTTGTGGAAATTGTGTAATTTGTTGATGATTTTAGGTAGTGTTAGTTTCTTATGGTATAACTTTTATTATCTGGTTACCTTATGCATGCTAGTTAAGTCCTAGATGATTTAAGCTTGATTATCATAAGTTTTCTTGGTAAAATTTTGGTTTGCAGATTTATGGGTGTGTTTGGTTTAGTTGGTAAAATTGACTAGGGTGACAACTAGGTCAAGCAACTTAGTCCATACAAGCTCCTTATTGTCTGCTTAAGTCAATTTAGTGTTGTTTCATACAGTTTCTTTTGTTAGCAAAGTTTGCAAGTTTTAGATAAAAACTATCAAATTAGATAATAGGTTCTAGGAAATTTAATTTTGTGATTGAGGTTGTTAAATCTTGGTGACAGGTAGACATAGCTTGAGTCTAGGGTCATGTGCTTGTATCTTTACGTTTGGTTAACTTAAGTTCAAGTTATGATAGCCTAAAATCCATTATTTGGTCACCCAAATCAGCAAACCCCTTTTTCTGTCAGCATTATGGCCCACTGTCTGTGTAGTAGGATTTTTACGCATGATTTTGATGCTTTGTGTGTAAAGATCTTGGTGGATGTTATTTAGAAGGTCAATATAGGTTTGCTATAGGATAAAATCCAGTTTTGTTAGTCTGTTGTCTAGATTTGTTGTTTTGTAATCCAGTAATATGCAATTAAGTTCAGCAACATCCCATTTTTCTGCAATTTCTTGTGACTGTCTGATCTTTGTGGATTTATGTGCTAGACTGTGTTGGTGTTTGTGTTTTTTGTGCTTAGATAAACTTCCCACAACTCACTGATTGTGGGGGTGCCCCTTGTTTTAAAAAAAACCTTCAAACAAGCAACTTTCACAGCCATTTGAACTCACTACCAAATTATAAATGTCAGTTGGAAGGGATTTTCCCACTTGTTGGAAATACGTTTTTACGTATTTAGAAAGGATCGGTCACTCCAACGATATATACGTAGTATGGGCTCGTGATCTAGTTATGTAATAGTATAACCCACAAAGCCCACATGTAGAGTGGGCTATATATACCCCCTCCTATCATGTTAGGAGGGGTTGGTTCTCATTTTAGTTTCATTATTATTCATCTTTTCTCTCATTCTCTCCTTTCGCTCTCTACTTTCTCTCTCTAAGTTCTTCATTTATCTATCTCTCTTTAGATCATTCCAAGTTTAAGATAATCCAAGGATTACGTAGACCTACAAATGTTATCAAGAGCCATGGGATGATTGCTTTGTTTTTGTTTTTGTGTTTGTGTTCTTGATTTTAGTGATTTTTGATCTAAAAAACCCACGTCCTAATTTTTTGTTGTGTTTTTCGTGGTTTGATCTTTACCAATATCATCTACATAGTCGTGGTAGTGATTTGGTATATTTGTTTTGGTCAAAAACACAAATTATTTGGGCGTTTGGATCATTTTTTGGTGAAAAATCGTACTTGAAGCATTGTAATCCACGATCCACTTTTTCAAGAATAATTCCGTAATATTTGAAATATTGCGGAATTGAATCCATGCTAGTATTACGGATATTGTATCCTACCTCTGATTGCGGAATCATACACTTTAGATATTGCGGAATCATTGCCTAATTGTGGAATCAAGTCCTATATAGCGGAATCAAGTCCATATTACGGAATTGAATCCTCCATCAGGATTGCGGAATCGTATCCTCCATCAGGATTGCGGAATCTTGCACTAGTGAATATTGCGGAATCATATACACTTTTAGCGATTGCGGAATCATAACCTTTTTATGATTGCGGAATCATAAGTTTTAAGTGATTGCGGAATTATGACCCAATGTTATTGCGGAATTATGACCTAATGTGATTGCGGAATTATATACTTTCTGTGATTGCAGAATTACATACTTTATTTGATTGCGGAATCATATACATATGAGGATTGAGGAATCAAGTTCATTATTGCGGAATTAAATAAACCTTCACATTGCGGAATTGTATTATTCTTCATATTGCGTAATTGTGTCATTCTTCACATTGTGGAATTATATCATTCTTCACATTACGAAATTGAATCACCTGAACATTGTGAAATCACTGGAAATTTTTCAAGATTTTCGAAAAACGTGATTTAGAAAATTTCGTACTCGTGTGTAATTTTGCCTTGGAGAATTTTTGGTTTCTCGAGAACACATATTTAGAGGATTTCATCATTTTTCTTCACTACTCAAGGAATTTAATCGACAACGACAAATAAAATTACTTTCTTTCATTGCTTGATCGATTAGTAATCCTTACCTTCATATTTCATCGAACTTCCATGGAATTATTAAATTCGACATATCAAGAGAGACTTGCATCAAATGCAAGTTAAAGCGAGAGATAATAGAATGAATTTATTTCGACTACTTCGGTCCCATATATCTACCATTTCACTACTTAAAGAAGGAAGCGGATTTGTGACACTCTTCGGTAAAGATCGTACCACTTTCGTCCACCGAATGCTCCTCAAATTGAACCAACTACTAGAGCAAATCTACAAAGAAGACATTAATCAAATTGAATCCGCACATTCACTTCAAGTTCTAGCGCAACATTTTTCGAGGTTCTTTCAATTTGATCCCGCCAAGGTTGAAGCTTCAATGATCTGCCAGTCATTCCTTGAATACATACAAATCGAGGTTAAAGACTTCAGTGATAGATTGCTCGATTTCATGAAATCTATTGCACTTTCGATTTATGAAAGTTCACAACTTCAAATAGAGCATGCTAGTGGAATACAAGAATCTACAATGCAGATGCTAGAGGCGACAAATGGTCATTCAGATGATTCAAAGGAGATCGCTTTGGTTAACGATGATAGCAGTGTCATTGCATCATGACGACATGACTCCAACATGCATGCCGAAGAGCCTATAAATACGGTACAACAGAATGTTGTTTATGATGTATATGACGATGAAATACCGCATGTTGAGCATTCCGAACCTAATTATGACAAGCACGGGATGGAAAAGGGTGATAGTTCTACCACTTCAGATTCATCCGATGTGAGTCATACTAGGGGAGAGGTTGTTCAAAATGCTATAGTTCATCATGATAAATGCTTTATACCTACTTCCTTAACCAATTCCGCTTCTAGGATTGAAGAGCTTGAAACGATTATAGCTCAACAATCAAAAGATCTTGAGGATGCCAAAATTGAATTTTCGAAGAAAACGGATAAATTTGAAAAGTATTTTGAAAAACTTGAAAATTCAAACGTTGTTCTTGAACGAAAACTAAATCAAAAAATTCAAGATTCTAAAGCCGAAAAAGATAATTTTGTGAAACAAATTACTTTGTTTGAATCTAAATTGGCATCCCAAGATATCTTACAAAACGAAAACGAGACCTTAAAACAACGTTTTAACGAGTTAAATAATACTATCATAGAAATAAGGTCTAAAGCTTTAGAGTCAACGACCTTGTTAACTACTAAAAATGCTGATTTAAAGGCTCAAGTTCAGGAAAAGGTTTTTGTTATAGCTGCTCTGTAAAACGAGTTAAGGAAAACTAAAGGAACTAGTGTGGACACTAAATTTGAAAAACCATCAATCTTGGGGAAACCGCCTAAAAATCAGTCCGTTCGTCAACCGACTGCATTTAGATCCGAGCGACCAAAATCATCGAGACATCGGTTTGCCTCCCAAGTTGATATGGTTCGTCTTTCTAGACCAGTCACTCCACTATCTAGGTCTACCGTGATCAAATCAGCCTATGTAAAACCCACAAACAAGATTGCTACTAGTGATTCAAGGTATAGTTCTACGAATATGCCACAACATCGGTCGAATAGCATGCCTAATAATCACTATGTAGATGCATCTAAGAAAATTAAACAAGCTAGACCTAGGATTTCTAGATCTCAATCGGACCTCAAACGCGGTGTTTGTTCCGTATGCATGAAAAGTGTCTTCACGACAAATCATGCGGCTTGTGTTACTAAAGTCTTGAAGGAGTTGAACTCAAGTTCTAAAAGAGGGATTCCTAAAGGAAATAGGTTTTCTACCGCTAAAGCCTAGATCCAATCTTAGGTGGCAACCCACGGGTAGAATTATCAAATCAGGTAATCTTCAATGGCTTCCTACAGGAAGGTTGCTTCCCTCTTGCACTGCCAAAGTTGGCTGTGAACCCCCGCATGGTTCTAAAATAGATATCGCTAACCCATATCAAATTATACAAAATCCTAATGAGAATGCAGGTACCAAAGTCCACGTTCAACAAGAACATAGCGGTCCAATCTATGTATACCGTACAACTAAGGACACTCTCAAAGTTTGGTTGCTAAAGAAGCTGATATCTAAGAAACAAGTGTCTCAGGGGATTTCCGGTTAAGCTCGTCTACGTGGCTCATTGTTAAATATCAGACGATGACCCGATCTTCAAATAAAGGAAACTTTATCGCCGATGATAAACTTATCCTCACAATAGAGAAATTAATTTTTTTCGGACACGAGCTATTATTAAAACTATTCAAAAGTTTTAAGCTCGTGTACATGGTTCATTGTTAGATGACAGCCGATGACCCGGACTTCAAATAAAGGGAATTTTATCTATGCAACGATAACTTACCCTCAAAACGAGAAATTAACTTTTCTCGGACATGAGCTTTCATTAAAACTATTCAAAGGTTTTAAGATCGTGTATAAGGTTTTGGAGTAACATGACAGATTGTTGTTGGGAATAAATTATGGCCAGTTCACTTGAGCGCTGACAAGAGTAAAACAAGCGTTGACAGGAGTAAATCAAACGCTGACAGCACAAGCGTTGACAAGATAAAGTCAAGCGTTGATACATTGAAGACAAGCACTGATGGGAAGATATACTCTACGCGTTTATTGTATTCTAGATTACTTCTAGTAAAGATAGGAACAACAATGTATTTTCTATATTTATCTTTACCTAGAATAGCTGATACGTAGATTATTGTACAAGGCTTCTTATGTCTATAAAAGAAGACCTTTAGGTTAATGTTCAATATAAGTTTTCATTCGTAAACTACTTTTAGTGTAAGCAAGTTTGATATCATTAATCAAAGTGAAAGTTTGTTTATATCTTATGTGTTCTTGTTTAAGTGTTAATTCCGCATAACACTTAGATTATTATAAACATATACAAAGGTTTCTCTAAGTGTATTACTTGATCTAATCTCGTATACATAAAGCTAAATCGATCTAAGTTTGGGATCAACAAGTGGTATCAGAGCTTGTTGAGGAACTTTTGATCTTAAAGAACACAAGAACCCTAAAAATCACCAAAACCCTAATTTTCTCAAAAACCCTAACAACATCATGTCAACTTTAGAAATAACCTCTTCCTCACCTTTACCAAACATCAAGATTCCCATGCTTGATGCAACCAACTTTGAATTGTGGAAATTCAACTTTGAGCAATATCTAGGGATCTATGACTACACACTCTGGGAGATCATTGAATATGGAAACACATTCGATAAAGCCCAAAAGATTGCTGATTCTATTTCTCAAAGATCAGTTGTTGCTGGATGTTCTAAAGAAGATAAGAAAGAAAAACCTGAAGATGGTAGAGCTGTGTCTGCTGAAGACATAGCAAAGAAAAGGGTTGACATGAAAACCCTAAATATTCTGAAAGTCTCTTTGGGACAAGAGAACCAGCATAAATACAGAGGTTATGATTCTGCTAAAGACCTTTGGGCAGCTCTTGAAGTTGCATATGGTGGCAATGCAGATACGAGGGAAGAAAAGAAGAAACAACTCATGCATGAGTATGCTGTTTCAAAGCTCAACCCAATGAGAAGCTGAGTAGTGTGAGAAGCAGATTGCTTGATATTAATGCTACCTTTCTTAAAAGTCTTGGTGAGGCGTGGAAGATTGAGGCAAGATCTATTCTTGCCAATAATACTTACAAAAGTTCCACGTTTGATGACATCTACAACAAACTAAGGCTGTTGGAAGATGAAACTCTTTTAGAGCATGGAAGCAAGTCTACCAACAGTAACATGGCCTTCTTCTCTCATAGTGAAGGTCAATTCAATCAGAAGGACTCTTACATGCATCCAGTTACTGGATCATCATGTGTCAGCGCTGGAACAAGTCCTGTCAACGTCTCCTTTTCAGACGCTGACACATTCAAAAGTGACTCACCAAGAGTTAAACCTGCTGGTTTGGATTTGGATACTGTATGTGCCCCATATCTGGCTAAGGATGTGGAAGAGGATAAAGTTTTGGTTGCTAAAATTGAAGAAGAAGAGCATGTTGAATATGCTCTCATGGCACACTCCTCCTCTTCATCGGATAATGAGGTATACAATGATGCTTTTTGTAGTAAAGGTTGTAGGTTAAACACTGAGAAACTTAACAAAGAGGTGTTAAGATTATTAAGTGATGTGATTACTGAAAAGTGCAAACTGTCTAATTACCAACTAGCTCTCACTCAAACTGAGAAAACAGTTTCTGAATACAAGAAAATGGAATTTGACTTAAAAGATAAAATAAATATCTTAAAACATGAGTTAAATGCTAGTATGGATATTAGAAACATTATGGAAAGGGTTAATGGTGAGTTACAGGCTAAATTAGATGAAGCCATTAAAAACAAAGATAATGTTGGCCTTAAAATCTAGAGATTTGATAAGGCAACACAAACCCTAGGAGAATGTGTGGGAAAACAAAGGGATTCTAAGGACATGACTGGGATTGGGATGAAAGACTACTCTGTGGTTCCACCACCAGCTGGTGACTTCTATGGTGTCCAACAAAAGGACCTATCTTGGACTGGTTTGCCAGAACTTCAAGAGGAGGAATTCATTCCCCCACCAAGAGTTGTCACCCCAGTTGAAGAGTATCATCAAAAGTTGACTGACCTGAATGAATGGAAGAAAGCTAACCTACATTATTTGTTAAGGGTGGCTTGCTATGTGAAAGTCCTAATGAGTCAACTCCCATTAAAGTTACAAACCCAATCATTGGTAAAGCTGTTGACCTAGGCTCAAACACTGTTAGAAAACCTAGTATTAAGTATGCAGAGATGTATAGGAATACTAGGTCACCCAAGAGCCAAGTTAGTAATAATAGAACAGGCTTCTTCTCTTCTAGACCTAGGGTTGTGTCTAGAAAAGCTTGTTACACTTGTGGTAGCTTTTCACACTTGGCATATAAGTGTGTCAATGCTCCCAAAGTCAGCGCTGACAGGAAAAAATTCAGCGCTGACAGGAACAAAGTCAACGTTACTAGGAAGTCAGACGTTGTCAGACCCAAACCTTGTGTGGAGCAAAGTCCACAAGTTGTTAGACCTGCCCCATTCTTCACTAGAGGGTCTAACACTCATGGACAAAGACCATTTCAAAAGACAAACACTTGGTCGAATAGGCAATGGGTTTTTGTAGCAAACCCTAGGTTCAACGCTGACAAGGGTAATTTCAGCGTTGACAAGACCAATTCCAATGCTGACAGAAACGTGACCAGACCTAAATATTTGCAACCACAAGGAAAGGGGTCTAAAGCTTCTTCAATCTTGACATGGAGACCCAAGAAAGATCAAAACCCTAATGATAATGGGATTTCAATGACCTACAACAGATTTAATTACATTTCAAAGGTCATTACAAAACCTATTGGGGTTAACTGGGTATTTCATCCTAAGAAGGATGAAAATGGGGTTGTTATGAGAACTAAGTCTGTTCTTATTGAACAACCAGATGAATCCAAGTCTTCTAAGGATTGGGTTCCCAAAGAAAACTAATTTGTTTTCTTTATGTGCAGGGCATTCAAAAACAGGTCAATGATTATGGATATTGGGATAGTGGATGCTCAAGGCACATGACAAGGAAGGAAGATTATCTTACAAACTTCACTCCCATTAAGGATGGTGATAAGGTTTACTTTGGAGGAGGATATGGTACTATCACAGGCAAAGGAACCCTTCTCACCAAGAATTTGCGTTTTGAAAACATATTTTTGGTAAAGGAACTTGATTACAATCTTTTTAGTGTATCACAAGTTTGTGATAACAAAAATAAAGTTATGTTTACTGATACTGAATGTTTGGTGTTAAGCAAGGATTATAAGATCCTTGATGAGCAATATATTGAATATAGAACACCTAGGCATAAAGACATATATAATGTGAATCTGAATGGGATTAGAATGAATAACAATATGTCTTGTTTTTATGCTAAAGCTTCAGTAGATGAGAGTAATTTGTGGCACCGGAGACTAGGGCACATAAATTTTAAGAATATAAATAGGCTTGTGAGACTTGGCTTGGTTGATGGTTTGCCTGAGAAGGCCTTCCACAATGACCACTCTTGTGTTGCATGTCTTAAAGGCAAGCAACACAAGGTCTCATTCAAGTCCAAACAGGTGCACTCTAGTACTAGACCTCTTCATTTGCTTCATATGGACCTCTTTGGTCCAACCAATATAGAAAGTTTGAATGGTAAGTCATATTGCTTTGTTATCACAGATGACTTTTCTAGGTTTACTTGGACATTCTTCCTAGCTATGAAGAGTGACACAGTTGATATTTTAATTAATTTTATCACTCAGATTAAGAAGAAGTCTGGCAATGAAGTTAAAATGCTTAGGAGTGATAATGGTGGAGAATTTAGGAATAAGAAGCTAGATGATTTCTGTGCCAGGAAAGGAATTACTAGGCAATTTAGTGTTGCCAGAACCCCACAGCAAGATGGGGTTCCTGAGAGGAAAAATAGAACCCTAATTGAAGCAGCCAGAACCATGTTGGCTGATGCTCATTTCCCAATAGCCTTTTGGGCTGAGGCTGTTAATACAGCTTGTTATGTTCAAAATAGAGCATTGGTCAACAAAATTCAGAACAAAACACCTTATGAGTTACTTTGGGGTAGAAAACCTAATATTGGTTTTCTCAGACCTTTTGGTTGTCATGTAGTAGTTTTAGATACTAGTGATGCCTTAGGTAAATTTAGTGCAAAAGGTGATGAAGGCTACTTCATGGGGTATTCAGTGCAGAGCAAGGGATATAGGGTTTATCTTAAAGAAGAAAAACGTATACTTGAAAGAGTACATGTTAGGTTTTTAGAAAATAAACCTAGTGATCCTTAAAGAGGTCCAAATTGGTTGTTTGAATTGGAACCTTTATCTAGAGCTTTGAATTATATGCCTGTCACTAATCCAGACATTGTGAAGGTAACTTCAAATGTTGTGGAAGAACAAGTTGTTGATGTTTCAGGTACATAGGTTCATGAAAAGGTTGGATCACCAGCAGAGAAGTCATCTCCTATCCAAGAATATGTTACAATTCCCATTTAGACAGATGCTTTTGCTGCTGCTGCTGCTGCTGGTAAAGATAATGGTGGTCCTCAAGTACCACCAGATACAAACATGCATGGTCCTTCAGGCGCTGACAAAGGCAAATCTAGCGCTGACAAGACCAATTCAGACGTTGATGGCTCGGACGTTGACAACAACAGTTCAAGCGTTGTTAGCCCAAGCGCTGACAAACAAGGTTCAGACGTTGACAACACTTCTGCACATCTTTTCTCTTCCATTTTTGAACAAGGTGAACCTTCCTATATATATGAAGAGGTTCATCCTCATGTTGATGAAAGAGAGTCTGATGAAGAAGATATTGGCAACATGGAGAATGAGGTTGAGGACACCAGACTTTTTGAAGGAGGAGTTCTCACTTCCACTATGAAGAATCACCCCACTTCTCAAATCATTGGTGATATTATGATTCCAGTTCAGACTAGAAGATCTCATCAAGATCTTGGTGGGTTTATTGCCAATATACACAAGAAGGTTGATACCCCTCTTGTGCAAGCATGTTTGTTTGCCTGTTTTCTGTCCCAACAGGAACCCAAGAAAATATTTGATGCTCTCAAAGAACCAAGTTGGGTGGAAGCAATGCAGGATGAGCTTCACCAATTTGCAATTCAGGATGTTTGGGAGCTGGTTGATTGTCCCAGATATGTCAGACCTGTAGGGACAAGATGGGTTCTAAATAACAAGAGAGATGAAAGAGGAATTGTGGTCAGAAACAAGGCAAGGTTAATGGCTCAGGGATATACACAAGAGGAGGGGATAGACTATGAGGAGGTCTTTGCACCAGTTGCAAGGATTGAAGCTATAAGGATCTTTTTAGCCTATGCATCCTACATGGGCTTCACTATCTATCAAATGGATGTCAAGAGTGCCTTCCTCTATGGAACTATTGTTGAGGAGGTATATGTGATGCAACCTCCTGGTTTTGAGGATCCAGAGAATCCAGACAAGGTGTATAGAGTCAAAAAGGCTATGTATGGACTTCATCAAGCCCCTAGAGCATGGTATGGTACTTTGTCTACCAACTTGGTGGACAATGGATTCAAGAGGGGCACCATAGATCAGACACTATTTACAAAGAATAAAGGTAAGGATGTGTTGCTTGTTCAGGTCTATGTTGATGACATTATTTTTAGGTCTACTGATCCAAAGATGAGTGAGGATTTCTCCAAGCTTATGACAGACAAATTCAAGATGAGTGCTATGGGGGAGATGAACTTCTTTCTTGATTTACAAGTTCAGCAGAAAGAAGATGGTATCTTCATCTCCCAGGATAAATATGTGGCTGAGATCTTGAAGAAGTTTGGCTTTTCTCCACATGAAAAGAGGGCTACCACTCCTATGGATAGAGAACACCCTTGGGGAAAGATTGGAGATGGGAAAGATGCTGATGTCAGGCACTATAGATCCATGATTGGATCCTTGATGTATCTTATAGCCTCCAGACCTGACATCATGTTTGCTGTGTGTGCTTGTGCACGCCATCAAGTGACTCCCAAAGAATGTCACCTTTATGCTGTGAAGAGGATCTTTAGGTACCTAAGATGCTATCCTAGTCTTGGTTTGTGGTACCCAAATGATTCACCATTGGAGCTGATTGCATATTCAGATAGTGACTATGGAGGTGATAAATTTGATAGGAAATCCACAACTGGTAGATGTTAGTTTCTTGGGAGCAGGTTGATATCTTGGCAATGCAAGAAACAAACAGTGGTGGCTAATTCTACAACTGAAGCTGAGTATGTGGCTGCAGCTGCTTGTTGTGGACAAGTTTTGTGGATTCAGAACCAGCTGTTGGACTATGGGTATAATTTCATGCATACCAAGATATTTGTTGACAATAACAGCACTTTATGCATCATTAAGAATCCTGTACATCATTCTAAAACTAAACACATAGAAATTAGACACCATTTTATAAGAGATTGTTTTGAAAAAGGTTTAATACAACCAGATAGGGTTGACACTGAGGAAAATGTGTCAGATTTACTAACTAAAACTTTTGATGCTGGGAGGTTTCAATACTTGGTAACAAGTATTGGAATGATCAGTCTCACATAATATGTGTTTTGGAGTCTTTTTGTAAAAGTATGTACAGGATGATGCATTGTTATTGGTCTTTTGAAGATTTAGATTTTCCACAATATTTTTCTAACACTGACAAAGGTTGCTTGAACACTGATAAGTGTTTTTGTGACGTTGTCAGCAATATAATTGTCTAACGCTGACAAATCTTCCTTCAACGCTGTCATGTGTTATCGGGGCGTTGTCAGCAACAATGTTAGTTTTGTGGTTTTCAATCTAAATGTGCAGGTGGTGTTAGCAGTATACCATTGGATACAAAGTTGCTTATGGATCATTGGAGAAGCATTTGGACAAGTTTTTATTTATGGATGATGGTTGGAATTTTTAATTCCTATCTTGACATAAATTTTTATGTTCATACATATTTTAGCAACTTATGTATCATAGTTTAAGGGGAGATTTTAGGAACCTTTAGGTTGTTTGGGTATCCATATGATACTCTTATCACAATTCTAGATTGTGTCCACAGGTGAGTATGAGTTAGTTCTACTAAATCATGAGGCACTGTAGCATGCAAAGTTGATATACTATGCATGTTGCCAAGACGTTTTTGGCCTAGAATTGGTTGTGGTCTGTTGGGAGACTTGGGAATAACTTTGTTATGGGATTTACCTGGGAGTAACAAGGAATTTTATAAGGTAACTTAGTTGTTAAGAGTTTTGGTTAGCAAGGGACACTAGAGGACTGTTATGTCTATCTTGCATAAGCAAGTGTGCATAACTGGACAGTGCTTGCCGCCCTATAATAATTATCAGCTTTTTGGTTATCTTCTCTAGGATAAATTACTTTGTTAAGGTCATTTTTCATTTTTAAACATTTTTATTTTTGGACGTTGACAAGTATATTTCCAAGCGTTGTTGTGACCAATTTAGACGCTGACATGGCTATGGCAAACGTTGACAAGATTATAGCCGTTGGGCGTTGATAGGTTCTTTTTGACCGTTGACACTCAATGGGTCCTACCCAGTTGTTACTTTTTGACATATTTTTAGGCCGTAATTTTGGGAGCAGATAAACTTCATTTAATGCATGAGATAAAATTATTCTTTTTCAATATTTTCATGATTATGTTTTGAAAATACTTGCCTATTTTTGGCCCAATCACATGCATTTTCTTCTCCTATAAATTTGGCTCCTATTTTTAAACAGGGTACCTATAATTCTTGTCTAACACAATTTTCTCTTATCAACTTCATCTTCATCAATCATTTTAACGGCTTTCAACAATGGCACCAAAGTTTAAACCATCAGAATCGGAATTGGGGTTCAGAAGTCAACACAACATGATCGCGTATCTTGAAGCTGATGATACTCTGTTTCCCCAATACACACAAATGGTGGCGTATTTGAACGCATCCCCTATAAGGTATGCTCTTTCTCATGCACCACTCATTCTTGTCACACATATTAAACAGTTTTGGAACACTGTTAGTTCCTCAACGGTTAATAGAGTGACTACATTAACTTCTATTGTTCATGGGAGACCTTGGGTGGTTACTGAGGCTTTGGTACGCCAAGCCTTGCATCTTGATGATGCTGATGGTATAACCACCCTTCCCATTAGTGAAATAGAACAAGGGCTAAGGGCTTTGGGTTATCCTTTTCCTGATGAAGGAACTTTAAATAAATATCATAAACAGGAGTTTCCCCAGCCTGGAAGTACCTAATACATGTCCTCCTTACAAGGTTTGAGTCCCAAATGCACTGCACACAATGAGATCAATAGGTCTATTGCCAGTGCTATTGTGTGTATTGCTACTGGGCAAAAATTTAATTATTCCAAAATGATTTTTGAGGGCATGTGTAAAAATAAGGGGAACAAAATGACTTTAGCTTATCCCCGATTTTTATAAATGGTTTTTGATGTTCAAGGATACTGCACAAGGGATCATAATGATTTTTATGAGATCCTTGTGCAAAAGAAAGCAATTTTTATGAAGATGAACTCACCCCCACATCGTGACCTACCTTTAACCCAAGCTATGCTTGCTGTCATTGCAGCACAACCCCAACCAGACCCTCAACCCCAAATTGACCCAATACCTGAACCATTACCTTCACCTGAACATATGCAAATTGACCAAGAACCCTTCGACGCTGACACGTTAAATGTTGGCGTTGATGTGCCTATTTCCAATGTTGACACACAACCTTCACAAACCCAAACACCCCTTAACCAACCCACATCCACCAAATCCACTTCATCTTCTACACCCCCTGAATATAGGTTGATTAAACGCCAAAGGACTACTAGAGTGTTCTCATCTAGTGGTCCTAGCCATGTACCAGAGAGAACCACCACCACAAGTGTGGTTGGTGCTATGGATGAGGCTGGGACTATTGGTTCTGGCTTAGATGCTGGCCAAGGCAGTCCCACCATCATTAAGTCCTCATCCATGCCCGATGAATCTGACTTGGGAGGTCAAATACCCATTTTAGAAGAGGGCAGATTGGAACCAATGACCCTATAGGATTTGACGGCAGTCTGCATGAGCTTGCAAAAGCAAAATGCAGACTTGGTACAAGTTGTCAGCACACAAGGCCTTGAACTCAAGCAATTGAGGGAAAGGATTGTTATTTTGGAGACTGCTAGTGCAAGGAGAGGGATGGAGGAATCTTCCAAAGGGGAGGAAGATCAAATAAATGTGAGTGACAAGGGCAGCCATGATGGTCAATCTTTGGATGTTGCTGAGGCCCTAACAAGTTTGAAGAAACAGACAGGTTTTGATACGTCCTTAGTCTCTCCTACAAACTTAAATTTATCATTTACAGCCATTAATACTAGATTTTTAACACCTCGTATCAAAATTCGTTAGTCCCAAGTCTTTTCGAATTGAAAACCGGTCTAAAGTGCGACTCAATCGTCTTTTGCTGAATCAAGAGAATGGTTTGGTTTGTTTGTTTTAAACTATTAACAAGTAATTAAGGTGTCGTTGAGTAAACTTAAAGATTTATATCAAAATGACGAGTAAACATAAAAGCTTGAAAACTAAAAGGTAACAATGGGAAAGTACTAGCACACTAAATTAAACTAACACTAGAAAAACTTTCTAAGAATAAAAACTTAGTAAAAAAAATACTACAAGAAAGTAAGAACGGAGTACATCAAATCAAGCCAAAAGAAGTCCCGATCGGAATGTATTCCGATCGGTTGATCGGAATATGGTGGAAGATTGGTGGCAATCGGAATATCAATGAAATGGGACAATCGGAATGTAGCAAATTGGGGTAATCGGAATAGCAGACTTACATCTATCGGAATGACTACAAAATCTACCAATCGGAATATACAAATGATGTCCTAATCGGAATAACACAAACTTCACACAATTGGAATGTGAAATGATACACTCAATCGGAATCTTAAACTGGCTCAAATCGGAATACATGCAAAACAACCCAATCGGAATGTAACTCAAAGTCCCAATCGGAATACAGGACAAATGCCCTGCCGTCGGAATATAAAGACCAATCGGAAAGGGGTTTTAAACCCTTTCCTAAAATTAAGGAAATCGGTTAGGATGGTGTACTTGGTCGGAAAAAGCCAATCGGAAAGGGGTTTTACAACCCTTTCCGAAAATTGTGGAAAAAGTTTAAGCTAGGTAATAAGCTAACTTTAATAAGCTAATACCAAAACCAACCCGAATCAATGACAAAACCAAATCAAATAAGCACTTTGATCAACTTATTTGACTCGAAATTAATCAACTTTTTGGATCAAACAATAAAAACATAAACTTTTTAAAGAAGATTTCTATAAAGTTAATAAGCTAATCATAAAAAATAAGCCAATAAGCACAAAAGTCTTAAAGCTTATTTAAATGAAAACTTATAAAATGATCAAAAGATTAACTTTTTAAGCACGAAATCAATGAGAACAACACGGATCACATGATAATCACACCAAAATCAATCTTAAATCAAAGAAAAGTAGAATGAGATTAAGAAATAAAAGCTTAAAATAGAACTTGATTAATAAAAATAAGCAATACAAAGTATTTAATCTTGAAAGATTAAGAAAAAGATGAAATTTTTGGTGAGAGAAAGTTTAAGACTTTCTCTCTCTAAAACTAGAGAAAACTAAACAAAATGAAAATTAACTAAAAACTCTAACCACCCTCCTAATGACTATTAGGAGGGTATTTATAGGGAAGGTGGAAGGAGTGCATGTGTTGCATCTTCTTTCTTGCTTTCTTCTCGACTCGACTTTAATTCTTCGTCTTTGTTGTCTCGGGATTTGAACTTGTCTTTTAATTTTCTTCTTCTATTAGACTTAAGTTCTTCGACTTCGTTAAACTTCCGTCTTTTGACTTTTTCTTCGATAAATCTTTAGAATAGGCCTTAGACTTCTGTTCTTTTTGCACTCTTGATCTTTTGACTTCGTCTTTTCCCGTTTTCTTAAATAAAAGCCCGTGTTTTCTTCCTTTTTCATAATTTGGTCCTAAAACACAATAAAAACACAAACCACGCATAATTCCGACTTTTACGACATAAATCACACGTTTTGGTCTTGTTATTATTGGAAATAAGTGGTAAAAGGATAAGTGTTTTCACACTTATTAAATCCCCTACACTTGACCATTGCAATGCCCTCATGCAATGCATTAATTTTTAAAGCACGGTTTACATTTCCCATCATTAATAACCCACCTTGGCCTTTATTAAATACTAAACGTAAAAGATAGAAATAAGTAAAGAAATTAAAAACTTACATTGGGTTTTGGCGGCCATGAACGTTTATCATCCTCAAGTTTCACGTTCCCCATACCAAGCTTAAAAACGAGATCATTGTTATTATAAGTTAGCAAACTATCACGAACTCATGTGGGCCAATTATTCACTTAGACTCCCTTATTCCTAGGTGTATCTCTTATATTTTATTTTTGTCTTGAATGATCACGAGGATGCATTGTTTGACTTATTTCGATAGTTATTTAGGCCAAAAATAAAGTGAACGATTTAATCAATAGTTAGCTAAAGGACCAAATCTTTTAAAACTGCTTCTCGGGACCTCATAAAGTTCATATCTTGGCATAACTCGCTTCACGATTTGAGACCTTTCTCGGACCGATATTTGGCAGCGACTTCATACTTCGAATCTTGAGAGACGTTCTTGAAATAATGGTCTTCTCTTCATAATAGAAATTTCTTCACTTGAAGTTTTGAGAGATTCTTCATCTTTGGACCACGACTTCTTCATTTTTCTCCAATCTTTATTTTGGACTTTGATATACAACGATCCGCCTCCTCTTAGGACTTGGATCTATTTATCCTCATACCTTGTTAGGGTCTTTTCGGATAGATTTCTCCATGACTTTTGGGGAGTTCTTGCTTTTCGTCGTATGTCTTCATCCTTCATATAGATTTTCGATAAATGATTCTTCACATCACTTTTGGATCTTTAGCAACAAAATGTAGCCCTCATGCCTTGTTAGGGCCTTTTCGGACTCTCCAATCTTCGCATCCCGCTTCAATAAGTTATGCCTTGGCTATGAACTCTAATCCGTACCGAGCAACTTTTAAACGATCTGGGGCTAGAAGCTAAGTAACCTTTTAAATCGTACAACCTTATTTATTGCAGATAAATTTATTAACAAGCGGAGGGAGAATAGGCTTATAATTAACTCATATAAATTCACGAAAGAGTACCGAACTTATAATTGGCTCTATCATCTCTCGTTCTCCACAATTTAAAATCTCAAGGAATGAGACTCGTAGATGCTTAGCCAATTAAATCAAAGTTTTGGGTTTTCGAGTCGCCTATAGGATCTTGCAAATTCTTAGACTTTTTCAAGTTTAGAAATCGCATTTTAAAGTTCCCTTGATAAACGACTCTCTAGGATCAATTATAGGAACTTGCGAAAAGTTCTTGTTCTTAACCCGTGAGAGTTAAGACTTTCGCGTTTTATAGCTCCCTATATAAAAGCCTAGCAAAACTTGACTTAAACACGTTAAGGATACTAGCTAGAGTAAACTTAGGTAAGTAAACTCGGGTTGAGTCAAAATGTTCACGACTAAGAAAAATCTAAAACCACTTTATTGAAAATTTATTCTAGCAAAGGAAACATAACAAAGGCAAATACAACTATACAACTAGGCCAAAATAGATTAAAAATTTTGAAAAATGTCGAAAAATCAAATTTTCCGGTTAAAATGAGGGCAAATTCATGGAAAAGACCACTTACTTCGATAGAAGTCCCCCCTATACTTGAGATAAACATTGTCCTCAATGTTTAAGCATGTGGGAGTAAACTCCCCTACACTTATGACATTGTGCACTTTGTTTAAATCTTGCTAAGGAAAGGACAACTAAAGTGAATTCAATGTGAACATATAAAATATAAAATTTTGAATCACAAGAGTTTAGGATAGAACCGGGAAGAGGGGAACACGGTATCACGGTTTGTCAAAAGTCATCAAGATGCTCTCTGAAGCGTGAATCCCTGCACAGCACAAGAAACAAGACAACAAACATATGCGGGGCTCCCCCTACACTTATTATGAAAGCAGTAAAGGATAGAACACGGGTTGCCTCCCGAGAAGCGCTTGTTTTTGTTCACCGAGTCATGAGCCTGACTCGACCCAATTTTAGTTCATGGGGAACGTGGTGAGGGATGGAATCATCTCCTGAGAGATGTCCATACCAAAGTACAGCTTCAAACGCTGGCCATTCACCTTGAAATTGGGCCCATTTGGCTGAGAAAGCTCAATGGTCCCATACGGAAAGACTTTGGCGACGGTGAATGGACTAGTCCATCGGCTCTTCAACTTGCCAGAGAAGATCTTCAACCGAGATTTAAAGAGTAAGACTTGATCACCAACGTGGAACTCTCGGTTCTTGATTTTAGCATCGTGGATAATCTTCGTCTTCTCTTTGTAGATCAGCGAGTTCTCATAAGCTTCATTCCTCAGTTCATTTAGCTCGTTGAGTTGAACCTTGCGATGATCACCGGCTTTGATGATGTCGAAGTTAGCCCACTTCAAGGCCCAGTGCGCCTTATGTTCCAGCTCGATGGGTAGGTGGCAGGCTTTCCCGTACACAAGACGATAAGGTGTACAACCGATCGGGGTCTTGTAAGCAGTACGGAAAGCCCACAGAGCATCATCTAACTTATCGGCCCACGCGGCACGATGCTCTCCCACAGTACGCTCCAAAATTCTCTTCAAGCCACGATTGGAAATTTCGGCTTGCCCATTGGTTTGGGGGTGATAGGCGGTGGAAAGACGGTGAGTGACACCATACTTTGCCATGACTCTTGCAAATTGATCGTTGCAAAAATGAGTCCCGCGGTCACTGATGATAGCACGAGGAACGCCAAATCGAGCGAAAAGCTGCTTCAAAAAGTTCACAACAACCCTCGCGTCATTCGTAGGAAGAGCCTTAGCTTCAACCCATTTAGAGACGTAGTCGACGGCGACGAGGATGTACTTGTTCCCTTTGGATGATGGAAATGGCCCCATAAAGTCGATGCCCCATACATCAAAGATTTCACATTCCTGTATGAAATTTTGAGGCATCTCATCCTTATGTGTGATCTTGCCTTGACGTTGGCAATCATCACAATGCTTAACCATTTCGTGAGCGTCACGATAAATGGTGGGCCAATAGAATCCTGAATCAAACACTTTCTTAGCGGTGTAGTTGGGACCAAAGTGACCACCGGTGGGTCCTTTGTGGCAAGCTTGGAGGATGTCAAAAGCTGCCGGTCCGTCAACACATCGACGAATAATCAGATCAGCATACTGTTTGAATAGATAAGGGTCATCCCAAAAGTAAGTCTTAACATCATTCAAGAACTTCTTCTTTTGTTGGGATATTAACCCTTGGATGAGAATACCACCTGCTAAGTAGTTTGCAATGTCCGCAAACCACGGGGTGCCATCAAGATGAGATTTATAGACATTAAGGTCTCAAGGGGGAAAGAGTCATTTATCTCTTTGTTCGGATGATCCCCTTGATATGGATCCTCAAGTCTGCTCAGATGATCCGCGGCCAGGTTTTCGGCTCCCTTCTTGTCACGAATTTCAATGTTGAATTCTTGAAGGAGTAAAACCCAGCGAAGAAGTCTTGGTTTAGAATCGTTCTTAGTCATCAAGTACTTCAACGCGGAATGGTCCGTGTATACGATGGTGGTGGATAAAACAAGATAGGGGCGGAATTTTTCAAAAGCATAGACAACAGCTAAAAGCTCTTTTTCGGTTGTCGTATAATGCAATTGAGCCCCTGTCATTGTTTTGCTAGCATAGTGGATTGGTTGGAAGTGTTTATTCACTCGTTGGCCCAAAACCGCACCAATAGCAAAGTCGCTAGCATCGCACATCAATTCAAAAGGCAGCTCCCAATTAGGGGTAACCAAGACCGGTGCCTTAGTTAGCTTATCCTTGAGAAGATTGAAGGCTTCGAGACACTCTTTAGAAAAGATAAAGGGAGTATCTTTTCCCAAGAGGTGGGTCATCGGGCGAGCGATTTTAGAGAAATCCTGAATGAATCGACGATAGAAGCCCGCATGACCCAGAAAACTTCTCACACCCTTCACGGTTGAAGGTGGAGGTAATTTTGCTATGACATCTACTTTAGCACGGTCGACTTCAAGACCGGCTTTTGAGATTTTGTGTCCTAGCACAATGCCTTCTTTTACCATAAAATGGCATTTTTCCCAATTCAGAACAAGGCGAGTGTCTTCGCACCGCTTAAGCATACGTTCCAAATTGGCAAGGCAAGAAGAGAAGGAATCCCCGAAGACCGAGAAATCATCCATGAAGACTTCCATGGTTTGCTCAACCATGTCATGGAAGATAGCCAACATGCACCTTTGGAAAGTCCCGGGGGCATTGCATAAGCCAAACGGCATTCTTTTATAAGCAAAGGTGCCATAGGGACAAGTGAATGTTGTCTTCTCTTGATCTTGGGGATCGATGGGTATTTGAAAATAACCCGAGAAACCATCAAGAAAGCAGTAATATTCATTACCAGCTAAACGTTCAAGCATTTGGTCCATAAAAGGTAGAGGGAAATGATCCTTTCTCGTGGCATCATTGAGTTTGCGGTAGTCTATACAAACTCTCCACCCAGTAACGAGACGGGTAGGAATCAACTCGTTGTTTGCATTGGGCACAACGGTAATTCCGCCTTTCTTAGGCACACAATGGACTGGACTAACCCATGGTGAATCCGAAATAGGGTAAATCATACCCGCATCAAGAAGTTTGATAACCTCTTTTTTGATGACTTCATGGATTTTAGGATTCACCTTTCGTTGGCTTTGAATTGTGGGCTTAAAGTCGTCCTCCATGAGAACTTTATGTGTGCAAAAGTGAGGATCAATTCCACGGATGTCGGAGATTTTCCAAGCGATAGCTCTTTTATGCTTCTTCAACACGGCAACAAGTCGGGCTTTTTCGTCTTCTTTCAGATCCTTTGCGATGATGACCGGTAACTTCTCGTCGTCTTCAAGGAAAACGTACTCAAGATGAGGAGGTAGGTCCTTAAGCTCAAGAGTAGGAGGATCCTTAATAGATGGTGAAACTAACGATGGATCATCATTAGTCACCTCTTTAGGAGCAGGAGGAGACAATGGGTCCTCATTGAGAAGTCTCTCAATAGTACTAATATCTTCATCCCAATTGGTGGACAAATTATCATACTTAATATCGAGAGGACCCAAGCTAGCTTCGAAATCGTCCAAGTCACTTTCACCAAAAGGAGTCAATGCTGGAGCAATTGAGGCAACGGTCTCAACATTGGGTAGAGAAGAAAGAGTACTTTTGCAAGCATCATGAAAATGTTCTTCACAAGCCTCATCGAGAACATCAATAGCATTAACACTCTCATGTAAATAAGGTTGCTTAGAGATCTTACCCATGTTGAAGACAATTTTATCGTCACCAACTCTCATGATTATTTCGCCTGCGGCTACATCAATGAGAGTGCGACCGATCCTCAGAAATGGACGTCCAACGATTAATGGAACACGGGGATCCATCTCGTAATCAACGACGACAAAATCCACCGGGAAGGTGAATTTGCCAACGCCAACAAAGACATCTTCGGCTATCCCCACTGGATAAGCAACCGTACGGTTGGCTAATTCCAAAGTCATTTTGGTGGGGACTAGCTCGGGGAGAGATAATTGCTTCCAAACACTTAAAGGCATTAAGTTTATACTGGCACCTAGATCGGCTAGGGCCATGCAATTCTCTACTCCCGGGAAGTTGTAAGGAATCAAGAAGCGACCCGGATCACCAAGTTTGGTGAGCAATTGCCTTAAGAACACTGCGGAGCAATTCTCATTAAGGTGGGTCTGAGCAATGTCAAGGAGTTTCTCTTTATCACTTAGAAGATCTTTAAACATCTTAGCGTATTTGGGCATGTGAGCGAGAGCCTCGGCAAAGGAGATGTTAAAATTCAATAGTTTAAACATTTTTAGAAAGTTTGAAACCTGAATATCATCCTTGCTCTTTTGCTTCTCTTTCCTCAACCTTGAGGGATAAGGTATATTGGATGAAGAAGAAGGCTTTAAGGGAATAGGATCACTCACAACCACGGGCGGTGGGGAAATGGGGATAGAAGGTGAAGGAGGTGGGGAAAGTTGCTCTTTTTCCTTGTTCACAATCACGGGTGGAGGTGTAGGAAGCTCGGGTTCCATATAACCTTTTCCACTACGAGTGGTGATTGCTTTCATCTCCCCTCTTGGATTCGCAACGGTATTACTCGGAAGAGTGCCCGAAGAAGAGGGTTGATTACCTTGGATGAGCGAACCAATCATATCACGAAGGTGAAGAGCTTGATTGTTAAAAGAGTTTTGCATGTTTGCATTAATTGCATCACTGTGTTTGGCCATATCATTCCTTAGCTCGGCTCGAATATCGTTCCCTTGTTTTGCCATTTCTCCCTTCAAGTTGCGGACTTGACTCTGAAGATTCGTCACCAACTCTCTATTAGTCCTCATGAATGTCTCGACTTCTGGATTTACTGCCATCGGTTGATTGAGAGGTGGAGCCTGGTAAGCTTGAGAATTTCCTTGAGTTGGGTATGGGTTTCTTTGGGATTGATACTGATTGTTTGCACGAGGTTGGGATTGGTTTACAGGAGGGAAACCGGGAGGAGCAAGATAATTGTTGGAGCGATAACTTAGCAAGTTACGGTCTCCTTGAGGGCGAGCTTGATAGCCTCCCGTGGGATAAGTACCATATGCTGCGTTAACGTCTTCAGAATAATTGCCGTGAGTAGAAGGACACTCATTGTAGGAATGAGGACCACCACATGTGTCACAAGAAATAGCAACGGCTTTAGCTTGTTGAGTTTGGTTAGAAGTCAAAATTTTGAGACTTTTGTTAATATCAAGAATAGCACGTTCCAAAACAGACGAGTTGGTGGTGGAAGAAGTAGATGAAACATTGACTCTCTGATTAGATCTTGAGGATGCGGAAGAATCCCAATTCTTGTGGTGAGTAGTCATGTTTTCAATCAACTCTCGACACTCCTCCGGTCTCCTTTTCATAAAAGTACCACCGGCGGCGGCATTGATCGTGTCACGATCACGAAAAGTGAGACCATTGTAAAAGGTGTCAATGAGAGTGACGGGGAGCATATTGTGATTAGGACAACGGTCGATCAAATCATTGTAACGTTCCCAAGCATCGAAAAGCGATTCATCATTCTCTTGCATAAATCCACTGATTTGGTTACGAAGGCTAGTGACCATGGATGGGGGAAAGTAGCGCGATAAAAAGCGTTGAGTCATGTCATTCCACGTATGAATAGAATTCTTATGAAGACGGTCAAACCATTTTTCGGCATGGTGAGAAAGCGAGTGTGGAAAAAGTTGAAGGCGAAGGTCATCCATAGAAACACCGGAGCACTTCATGCTTTGGGTCATGGTTATGAATTTGTCGAGGTGTTTGTTGGCATCATCATCCGGAATTCCATGAAACGGGTTCGTTTGCACTTGTTGTATCATGTGATGCTTCAACGAAAACTCCTGAGCCGTGACGTGCATTGGCGCAATCGGGCCTCCGCGTCCGTTCATGGTGGGTTGGCACAATTCCTCCATGGTTCGTAAATCAGGTAGAAGGACATTGTTGTTGTTGTTGTTGTTCAAATTGTGTTGAGGTGGGTGATTATTGTTGTTATTAACACCAGCCATATCTAAATCTTCAAGAGTCTCGGGCTCAGAATAGTTCGTAGATCTAGTACGCATGCACCTGCAGAAGAAGAATAAAAACAAAGAGAATATCTATATAATCTTTTTGGTTTTATAGGTTTTTTAATGTTTTTGTATTTTTGAAGAGTTTTGTATTTTTTAGGATTTTTTTTTTTTGAAAATTTTTAAAGCAAGGAAAATAACGTTCAACGAATGGATCCCAAAATTCAATGCGTCTCTCACTAGAAACCGTTTATCTTAACGAAAAGAGCCGGCAGCGGCGCCATTTAATACTAGATTTTTAACACCTCGTATCAAAATTCGTTAGTCCCAAGTCTTTTCGAATTGAAAACCGGTCTAAAGTGCGACTCAATCGTCTTTTGGTGAATCAAGAGAATGGTTTGGTTTGTTTGTTTTAAACTATTAACAAGTAATTAAGGTGTCGTTGAGTAAACTTAAAGATTTATATCAAAATGACGAGTAAACATAAAAGCTTGAAAACTAAAAGGTAACAATGGGAAAGTACTAGCACACTAAATTAAACTAACACTAGAAAAACTTTCTAAGAATAAAAACTTAGTCAAAAAAAATACTACAAGAAAGTAAGAACGGAGTACATCAAATCAAGCCAAAAGAAGTCCCGATCGGAATGTATTCCGATCGGTTGATCGGAATATGGTGGAAGATTGGTGGCAATCGGAATATCAATGAAATGGGACAATCGGAATGTAGCAAATTGGGGTAATCGGAATAGCAGACTTACATCTATCGGAATGACTACAAAATCTACCAATCGGAATATACAAATGATGTCCTAATCGAAATAACACAAACTTCACACAATTGGAATGTGAAATGATACACTCAATCGGAATCTTAAACTGGCTCAAATCGGAATACATGCAAAACAACCCAATCGGAATGTAACTCAAAGTCCCAATCGGAATACAGGACAAATGCCCTGCCGTCGGAATATAAAGACCAATCGGAAAGGGGTTTTAAACCCTTTCCTAAAATTAAGGAAATCGGTTAGGATGGTGTACTTGGTCGGAAAAAGCCAATCGGAAAGGGGTTTTACAACCCTTTCCGAAAATTGTGGAAAAAGGTTAAGCTAGGTAATAAGCTAACTTTAATAAGCTAATACCAAAACCAACCCGAATCAATGACAAAACCAAATCAAATAAGCACTTTGATCAACTTATTTGACTCGAAATTAATCAATTTTTTGGATCAAACAATAAAAACATAAACTTTTTAAAGAAGATTTCTATAAAGTTAATAAGCTAATCATAAAAAATAAGCCAATAAGCACAAAAGTCTTAAAGCTTATTTAAATGAAAACTTATAAAATGATCAAAAGATTAACTTTTTAAGCACGAAATCAATGAGAACAACACGGATCACATGATAATCGCACCAAAATCAATCTTAAATCAAAGAAAAGTAGAATGAGATTAAGAAATAAAAGCTTAAAATAGAACTTGATTAATAAAAATAAGCAATACAAAGTATTTAATCTTGAAAGTTTAAGAAAAAGATGAAATTTTTGGTGAGAGAAAGTTTAAGACTTTCTCTCTCTAAAACTAGAGAAAACTAAACAAAATGAAAATTAACTAAAAACTCTAACCACCCTCCTAATGACTATTAGGAGGGTATTTATAGGGAAGGTGGAAGGAGTGCATGTGTTGCATCTTCTTTCTTGCTTTCTTCTCGACTCGACTTTAATTCTTCGTCTTTGTTGTCTCGGGATTTGAACTTGTCTTTTAATTTTCTTCTTCTATTAGACTTAAGTTCTTCGACTTCGTTAAACTTCCGTCTTTTGACTTTTTCTTCGATAAATCTTCAGAATAGGCCTTGGACTTCCGTTCTTTTTGCACTCTTGATCTTTTGACTTCGTCTTTTCCCGTTTTCTTCAATAAAAGCCCGTGAAAGCCCGTGTTTTCTTCCTTTTTCATAATTTGGTCCTAAAACACAATAAAAACACAAACCACGCATAATTCTGACTTTTACGACATAAATCACACGTTTTGGTCTTGTTATTATTGGAAATAAGTGGTAAAAGGATAAGTGTTTTCACACTTATTAGCCTTGTTGGAGGAAATTGCAAAAGGCGCTGAGGCAGGAACTTTGGGCGTTGACAAGGAGAAGTTGAACGCTGACATGAGTATTTTGGGCGCTGACACAACAAAATTGGGCGTTGACAGACCTGCACATGAGGGTGATGTATCCCAGTCATCATCCATCATCAAGGAGGTTTCTTCACAGGTATCACCATCTACCTTACCAACAATTGATCCATTAGATAAGGGTAAGGGTATTATGGTAGAAGAGGTTGTTCCAAAGAATGCAGCTCAAATTGAGTTTGATAGAAGGTTGGCTGCACAAATCATGGAACAAGATAGAAAGGAGGTGAAAGAGTCACCATTTGTTGTCACTTCAGAAGAGAAAGAAGGAAGTGATGAAGCTAGCTCAGACTCAAGTGTTATGATTATAGAACAGCCAGAAAGACTTGAGTATGGAGATGAGTTGGCCAAGGAGAAATTGAGAGAGTTGAAATTGCAGGTTGACTTTGATATGCCAGAGGTGGTTCAAATGTATCATGCTTGGGAAGAAAGATGTATGGAGAATCCACACTTGACCATTTCAGATCAGATATGGGGTTTGGAGATTCTCCTCAGAGTACAAAAAGATTGCCAGGTTATTTTGAAACACAAGGCAAGCAATATTCTCTCAGAGTTGAAAAGGGATAGAAGGGAGTTATACTGCATGTTGCTCAGATGTCATGGAGTAGGATGGACTTATCAGAAATTGAGGGCATTGAAATTTGATGAGTTGGAATGCAAAGCTTATCCCATCTGGGTTAGAGTGCAGGAAGCAAACACTCTAAGACTTCTTTCTGATGAAAGAAAAGAAGAACTTGCAGAGGAAATGGAGCTCAAGAAGGCAATGTTTGTTCCCAGACCAGTGAAAAAGGGAGTTCCTCTTGAGTTTCCCAAAGATATGGATCCATTATATCCAAGTGAAGCTGTCATAAGAAAGAGCCTCAAGCTCTCACCATTAGAAGCTTCAGATATGGTACAAGTGTTACCACTAGATTCCAGAAATCCAATTGTGAGCGCTGACAGGAACAAATTCAGCGCTGACAGGAACAAAGTCAACGTTACTAGGAAGTCAGACGTTGTCAGAACCAAACTTGTGTGGAGCAAAGTCCACAAGTTGTTAGACCTGCCCCATTCTTCACTAGAGGGTCTAACACTCATGGACAAAGACCATTTCAAAAGACAAACACTTGGTCGAATAGGCAATGGGTTTCTGTAGCAAACCCTAGGTTCAACGCTGACAAGGGTAATTTCAGCGTTGACAAGACCAATTCCAATGCTGACAGAAACGTGACCAGACCTAAATATTTGCAACCACAAGGAAAGGGGTCTAAAGCTTCTTCAATCTTGACATGGAGACCCAAGAAAGATCAAAACCCTAATGATAATGGGATTTCAATGACCTGCAACAGATTTAATTACATTTCAAAGGTCATTACAAAACCTATTGGGGTTAATTGGGTATTTCATCCTAAGAAGGATGAAAATGGGGTTGTTATGAGAACTAAGTCTGTTCTTATTGAACAACCAGATGAATCCAAGTCTTCTAAGGCTTGGGTTCCCAAAGAAAACTAATTTGTTTTCTTTATGTGCAGGGCATTCAAAAACAGGTCAATGATTATGGATATTGGGATAGTGGATGCTCAAGGCACATGACAAGGAAGGAAGATTATCTTACAAACTTCACTCCCATTAAGGATGGTGATAAGGTTTACATTGGAGGAGGATATGGTACTATCACAGGCAAAGGAACCCTTCTCACCAAGAATTTGCGTTTTGAAAACATATTTTTAGTAAAGGAACTTGATTACAATCTTTTTAGTGTATCACAAGTTTGTGATAACAAAAATAAAGTTATGTTTACTGATACTGAATGTTTGGTGTTAAGCAAGGATTATAAGATCCTTGATGAGAAATATATTGAATATAGAACACCTAGGCATAAAGACATATATAATGTGAATCTGAATGGGATTAGAATGAATAACAATATGTCTTGTTTTTATGCTAAAGCTTCAGTAGATGAGAGTAATTTGTGGCACCGGAGACTAGGGCACATAAATTTTAAGAATATAAATAGGCTTGTGAGACTTGGCTTGGTTGATGGTTTGCCTGAGAAGGCCTTCCACAATGACCACTCTTGTGTTGCATGTCTTAAAGGCAAGCAACACAAGGTCTCATTCAAGTCCAAACAGGTGCACTCTAGTACTAGACCTCTTCATTTGCTTCATATGGACCTCTTTGGTCCAACCAATATAGAAAGTTTGAATGGTAAGTCATATTGCTTTGTTATCACAGATGACTTTTCTAGGTTTACTTGGACATTCTTCCTAGCTATGAAGAGTGACACAGCTGATATTTTAATTGATTTTATCACTCAGATTAAGAAGAAGTCTGGCAATGAAGTTAAAATGCTTAGGAGTGATAATGGTGGAGAATTTAGGAATAAGAAGCTAGATGATTTCTGTGCCAGGAAAGGAATTACTAGGCAATTTAGTGTTGCCAGAACCCCACAGCAAGATGGGGTTCCTGAGAGGAAAAATAGAACCCTAATTGAAGCAGCCAGAACCATGTTGGCTGATGCTCATTTCCCAATAGCCTTTTGGGCTGAGGCTGTTAATACAGCTTGTTATGTTCAAAATAGAGCATTGGTCTACAAAATTCAGAACAAAACACCTTATGAGTTACTTTGGGGTAGAAAACCTAATATTGGTTTTCTCAGACCTTTTGGTTGTCATGTAGTAGTTTTAGATACTAGTGATGCCTTAGGTAAATTTAGTGCAAAAGGTGATGAAGGCTACTTCATGGGGTATTCAGTGCAGAGCAAGGGATATATGGTTTATCTTAAAGAAGAAAAACGTATACTTGAAAGAGTACATGTTAGGTTTTTAGAAAATAAACCTAGTGATCCTTAAAGAGGTCCAAATTGGTTGTTTGACTTGGAACCTTTTGTCTAGAGCTTTAACTTATATGCCTGTCACTAATCCAGACATTGTGAAGGTAACTTCAAATGTTGTGGAAGAACAAGTTGTTGATGTTTCAGGTACACAGGTTCATGAAAAGGTTGGATCACCAGCAGAGAAGTCATCTCCTATCCAAGAATATGTTACAATTCCCATTTGGACAGATGCTTTTGCTGCTGCTGCTGCTGCTGGTAAAGATAATGGTGGTCCTCAAGTACCACCAGATACAAACATGCATGGTCCTTCAGGTGCTGACAAAGGCAAATCTAGCACTGACAAGACCAATTCAGACGTTGATGGCTCAGACGTTGACAACAACAGTTCAAGCGTTGTTAGCCCAAGCGCTGACAAACAAGGTTCAGACGTTGACAACACTTCTGCACATCTTTTCTCTTCCATTTTTGAACAAGGTGAACCTTCCTATATATATGAAGAGGTTCATCCTCATGTTGATGAAAGAGAGTCTGATGAAGAAGATATTGGCAACATGGAGAATGAGGTTGAGGACACCAGACTTATTGAAGGAGGAGTTCTCACTTCCACTATGAAGAATCACCCCACTTCTCAAATCATTGGTGATATTATGATTCCAGTTCAGACTAGAAGATCTCATCAAGATCTTGGTGGGTTTATTGCCAATATACACAAGAAGGTTGATACCCCTCTTGTGCAAGCATGTTTGTTTGCCTGTTTTCTGTCCCAACAGGAACCCAAGAAAATATTTGATGCTCTCAAAGAACCAAGTTGGGTGGAAGCAATGCAGGATGAGCTTCACCAATTTGCAATTCAGGATGTTTGGGAGTTGGTTGATTGTCCCAGATATGTCAGACCTATAGGGACAAGATGGGTTCTAAGAAACAAGAGAGATGAAAGAGGAATTGTGGTCAGAAACAAGGCAAGGTTAATAGCTCAGGGATATACACAAGAGGAGGGGATAGACTATGAGGAGGTCTTTGCACCAGTTGCAAGGATTGAAGCTATAAGGATCTTTTTAGCCTATGCATCCTACATGGGCTTCACTATCTATCAAATGGATGTCAAGAGTGCCTTCCTCTATGGAACTATTGTTGAGGAGGTATATGTGATGCAACCTCCTGGTTTTGAGGATCCAGAGAATCCAGACAAGGTGTATAGAGTCAAAAAGGCTATGTATGGACTTCATCAAGCCCCTAGAGCATGGTATGGTACTTTGTCTACCTACTTGGTGGACAATGGATTCAAGAGGGGCACCATAGATCAGACACTATTTACAAAGAAGAAAGGTAAGGATGTGTTGCTTGTTCAGGTCTATGTTGATGACATTATTTTTAGGTCTACTGATCCAAAGATGAGTGAGGATTTCTCCAAGCTTATGACAGAAAAATTCAAGATGAGTGCTATGGGGGAGATGAACTTCTTTCTTGATTTACAAGTTCAGCAGAAAGAAGATGGTATCTTCATCTCCCAGGATAAATATGTAGCTGAGATCTTGAAGAAGTTTGGCTTTTCTCCACATGAAAAGAGGGCTACCACTCCTATGGATAGAGAACACCCTTGGGGAAAGATTGGAGATGGGAAAGATGCTGATGTCAGGCACTATAGATCCATGATTGGATCCTTGATGTATCTTATAGCCTCCAGACCTGACATCATGTTTGCTGTGTGTGCTTGTGCACGCCATCAAGTGACTCCCAAAGAATGTCACCTTTATGCTGTAAAGAGGATCTTTAGGTACCTAAGATGCTATCCTAGTCTTGGTTTGTGGTACCCAAAGGATTCACCATTTGAGCTGATTGCATATTCAGATAGTGACTATGGAGGTGATAAATTTGATAGGAAATCCACAACTGGTGGATGTCAGTTTCTTGGGAGCAGGTTGATATCTTGGCAATGCAAGAAACAAACAGTGATGGCTAATTCTACAACTGAAGCTGAGTATGTGGCTGTAGCTGCTTGTTGTGGACAAGTTTTGTGGATTCAGAACCAGCTGTTGGACTATGGGTATAATTTCATGCATACCAAGATATTTGTTGACAATAACAGCACTTTATGCATCATTAAGAATCCTGTACATCATTCTAAAACTAAACACATAGAAATTAGACACCATTTTATAAGAGATTGTTTTGAAAAAGGTTTAATACAACCAGATAGGGTTGACACTGAGGAAAATGTGTCAGATTTACTAACTAAAACTTTTGATGCTGGGAGGTTTCAATACTTGGTAACAAGTATTGGAATGATCAATCTCACATAATATGTGTTTTGGAGTCTTTTTGTAAAAGTATGTACAGGATGATGCATTGTTATTGGTCTTTTGAAGATTTAGATTTTCCAAAATATTTTTCTAACACTGACAAAGGTTGCTTGAACACTGATAAGTGTTTTTGTGACGTTGTCAGCAATATAATTGTCTAACGCTGACAAAGCTTCCTTCAACGCTGTCATGTGTTATCGGGGCGTTGTCAGCAACAATGTTAGTTTTGTGGTTTTCAATCTAAATGTGCAGGTGGTGTTAGCAGTATACCATTGGATACAAAGTTGCTTATGGATCATTGGAGAAGCATTTGGACAAGTTTTTATTTATGGATGATGGTTGGAATTTTTAATTCCTAGCTTGACATAAATTTTTATGTTCATATATATTTTAGCAACTTATGTATCATAGTTTAAGGGGAGGTTTTAGGAACCTTTAGGTTGTTTGGGTATCCATATGATACTCTTATCACAATTCTAGATTGTGTCCACAGGTGAGTATGAGTTAGTTCTACTAAATCATGAGGCACTGTAGCATGCAAAGTTGATATACTATGCATGCTGCCAAGACGTTTTTGGCCAAAAATTGGTTGTGGTTTGTTGGGAGACTTGGGAATAACTTTGTTATGGGATTTACATGGGAGTAACAAGGAATTTTATAAGGTAACCTAGTTGTTAAGAGTTTTGGTTAGCAAGGGACACTAGAGGACTGTTATGTCTATCTTGCATAAGCAAGTGTGCATAACTGGACAGTGCTTGCCGCCCTATAATAATTATCAGCTTTTTGGTTATCTTCTCTAGGATAAATTACTTTGTTAAGGTCATTTTTCATTTTTAAACATTTTTATTTTTGGACGTTGACAAGTATATTTCCAAGCGTTGTTGTGACCCATTTAGACGCTGACATGGCTATGGCAAACGTTGACAAGATTATAGCCGTTGGGCGTTGATAGGTTCTTTTTGACCGTTGACACTCAATGGGTCCTACCCAGTTGTTACTTTTTGACATATTTTTAGGCTGTAATTTTGGGAGCAGATAAACTTCATTTAATGCATGAGATAAAATTATTCTTTTTCAATATTTTCATGATTATGTTTTGAAAATACTTGCCTATTTTTGGGCCAATCACATGCATTTTCTTCTCCTATAAATTTGGCTCCTATTTTTAAACAGGATACCTATAATTCTTGTCTAACACAATTTTCTCTTATCAACTTCATCTTCATCAATCATTTTAACAGCTTTCAACAATGGCACCAAAGTTTAAACCATCAGAATTGGAATTGGGGTTCAGAAGTCAACACAACATGATCGCGTATCTTGAAGCTGATGATACTCTGTTTCCTCAATACACACAAATGCTGGCGTATTTGAACGCATCCCCTATAAGGTATGCTCTTTCTCATGCACCACTCATTCCTGTCACACATATTAAACAGTTTTGGAACACTGTTAGTTCCTCAACGGTTAATAGAGTGACTACATTAACTTCTATTGTTCATGGGAGACCTTGGGTGGTTACTGAGGCTTTGGTACGCCAAGCCTTGCATCTTGATGATGCTGATGGTATAACCACCCTTCCCATTAGTGAAATAGAACAAGGGCTAAGGGCTTTGGGTTATCCTTTTCCTGATGAAGGAACTTTAAATAAATATCATAAACAGGAGTTTCCCCCAGCCTTGAAGTATCTAATACATGTCCTCCTTTCAATGTTTGAGTCCCAAATGCACTGCACACAATGAGATCAATAGGTCTATTGCCAGTGCTATTGTGTGTATTGCTACTGGGCAAAAATTTAATTATTCCAAAATGATTTTTGAGGGCATGTGTAAAAATAAGGGGAACAAAATGACTTTAGCTTATCCCCGATTTTTACAAATGGTTTTTGATGTTCAAGGATACTGCACAAGGGATCATAATGATTTTTATGAGATCCCTGTGCAAAAGAAAGCAATTTTTATGAAGATGAACTCACCCCCACATCGTGACCTACCTTTAACCCAAGCTATGCTTGCTGTCATTGCAGCACAACCCCAACCAGACCCTCAACCCCAAATTGACCCAATACCTGAACCATTACCTTCACCTGAACATATGCAAATTGACCAAGAACCCTTCGACGCTGACACGTTAAATGTTGGCGTTGATGTACCTATTTCCAACGTTGACACACAACCTTCACAAACCCAAACACCCCTTAACCAACCCACATCCACCCAATCCACATCATCTTCTACACCCCCTGAATATAGGTTGATTAAACGCCAAAGGACTACTAGAGTGTTCTCCTCTAGTGGTCCTAGCCATGTACTAGAGAGAACCACCACCACAAGTGTGGTTGGTGCTATGGATGAGGCTGGGACTATTGGTTCTGGCTTAGATGCTGGCCAAGGCAGTCCCACCATCATTAAGTCCTCATCCATGCCCGATGAATCTGACTTGGGAGGTCAAATACCCATTTTAGAAGAGGGCAGATTGGAACCAATGACCCTATAGGAATTGACGGCAGTTTGCATGAGCTTGCAAAAGCAAAATGCAGACTTGGTACAAGTTGTCAGCACACAAGGCCTTGAACTCAAGCAATTAAGGGAGAGGATTGTTATTTTGGAGACTGCTAGTGCAAGGAGAGGGATGGAGGAATCTTCCAAAGGGGAGGAAGATCAAATAAATGTGAGTGACAAGGGCAGCCATGATGGTCAATCTTTGGATGTTGCTGAGGCCCTAACAAGTTTGAAGAAACAGACAGGTTTTTATACGTCCTTAGTCTCTCCTACAAACTTAAATTTATCATTTACAACCATGTTGGAGGAAATTGCAAAAGGCGCTGAGGCAGGAACTTTGGGCGTTGACAAGGAGAAGTTGAACGCTGACATGAGTATTTTGGGCGCTGACATAGCAAAATTGGGCGTTGACAGACCTGCACATGAGGGTGATGTATCCCAGTCATCATCCATCATCAAGGAGGTTTCTTCACAGGTATCACCATCTACCTTACCAACAATTGATCCATTAGATAAGGGTAAGGGTATTATGGTAGAATAGGTTGTTCCAAAGAATGCAGCTCAAATTGAGTTTGATAGAAGGTTGGCTGCACAAATCATGGAACAAGATAGAAAGGAGGTGAAAGAGTCACCATTTGTTGTCACTTCAGAAGAGAAAGAAGGAAGTGATGAAGCTAGCTCAGACTCAAGTGTTATAGTTATAGAACAGCCAGAAAGACTTGAGTATGGAGATGAGTTGGCCAAGGAGAAATTGAGAGAGTTGAAATTGCAGGTTGACTTTGATATGCCAGAGGTGGTTCAAATGTATCATGCTTGGGAAGAAAGATGTATGGAGAATCCACACTTGACCATTTCATATCAGATATGGGGTTTGGAGATTCTCCTCAGAGTACAAAAAGATTGCCAGGTTATTTTGAAACACAAGGCAAGCAATATTCTCTTAGAGTTGAAAAGGGATAGAAGGGAGTTATACTGCATGTTGCTCAGATGTCATGGAGTAGGATGGACTTATCAGAAATTGAGGGCATTGAAATTTGATGAGTTGGAATGCAAAGCTTATCCCATCTGGGTTAGAGTGCAGGAAGCAAACACTCTAAGACTTCTTTCTGATGAAAGAAAAGAAGAACTTGCAGAGGAAATGGAGCTCAAGAAGGCAATGTTTGTTCCCAGACCAGTGAAAAAGGGAGTTCCTCTTGAGTTTCCCAAAGATATGGATCCATTATATCCAAGTGAAGCTGTCATAAGAAAGAGCCTCAAGCTCTCACCATTAGAAGCTTCAGATATGGTACAAGTGTTACCACTAGATTCCAGAAATCCAATTGTGAGCTATGAAGAAGATGAATGTGGATTTTGGAAGATTGGCAGGTATGGCAAATAGGTTCACACTTTTACCACTCTTATATCTTTGTTTGCAAGTTTTGACAGAGAAGACTTGGTAGACCTATGGAGGTTATTAGAGGCCAAGTATGAGGCTGAAGCACCAACTTCAGCTAATGGAATACAACTGTGGTCCACATTCAAGAGAATGTGTGGACGAAAAGATGAGGATCCTGCTATTTGGAAGGATCTTGAAGATGACCTCAGTGGTCTTCAATGGAGATTGTATTCAGCTGCTGGTGTTTATTATTTGAGTTCTACAAAGTTTGCTGAGTATCTACTTGTGGATGGTCGGTATTTCATGTCCAAGGATATCTTGGAGAAGATGAAGAACACTCAGCTGGAAATTGATTATTCAAGTGATGTGGCAAAAGACTTGATCAGATTTATTTATTACCAATATGAGAAGGTTTATAAGATTCCTCCTAGTCCTTAATGTTTATTCAGAAACTTGATCATGAGAGTTGATATCAAGTTTAGGGGAGGATTGTTGGGAATAAATTATGGCCAGTTCACTTGAGCGCTGACAAGAGTAAAACAAGCGTTGACAGGAGTAAATCAAACGCTGACAGCACAAGCGTTGACAAGATAAAGTCAAGCGTTGATACATTGAAGACAAGCACTGATGGGAAGATATACTCTACGCGTTTATTGTATTCTAGATTACTTCTAGTAAAGATAGGAACAACAATGTATTTTCTATATTTATCTTTACCTAGAATAGCTGATACGTAGATTATTGTACAAGGCTTCTTATGTCTATAAAAGAAGACCTTTAGGTTAATGTTCAATATAAGTTTTCATTCGTAAACTACTTTCATTGTAAGCAAGTTTGATATCATTAATCAAAGTGAAAGTTTGTTTATATCTTATGTGTTCTTGTTTAAGTGTTAATTCCGCATAACACTTAGATTATTATAAACATATACAAAGCTTTCTCTAAGTGTATTACTTGATCTAATCTCGTATACATAAAGCTAAATCGATCTAAGTTTGGGATCAACAATTGTAACCCGCACTTCAAAGAAAGGAAAGTTTATCCCCGATGATAAACTTATCCTCACAACGAGAAATTAATTTTTCTCAGGCATGAGCTTATATTAAAAACATTCAAAGTTTTTAAGCTCATGCACAATGACTTACAGTTAAATATCAAACTGTAACTCGGAATTCAATTTTAGGAAAGCCTATCTTTTATGATAACTTATCCTCGTAACGGGAAATTAGTTTTCTCGGTCATGAGCTTGTATTAAAACATTCCAAGTTTTAAGCTCAGAAAGAAAAGTGTATCTTTTAAATAAGAGAAATTTTCCTCATAACGAGAAATTCATATTTCTTGGTCATGAGCTTTACGTTAAAACATTCAAATTTTTTCAAGTTCATGAAAACGAATTCTAAGTAAATGTCAACTTAGGACTCGTTCTTTAGTTAAAAGGAAAGTTTATCGTCGATGGTAACTTATCCTTAACAACGGGAAGTTTACAACTTCTCGGACTTGAGCTCGTTTAGTAAGATGTTCAAATTCTTAATCTCAAGTAATTCATTTTTCAAAACATTGAACACAATTTTTCGAGAATTTTTCAAAAGGTTTTTCTAAATCTTTCAAAATTGTGTGTTCAAAAATGTTTTGATCAAAAGAGCATGTCTCCTGGAATCGATAATATTTACGATCCTAGAAATGTCGTTCAATAATGACATGGGGTTGTAAATAAAGTTCGAGCAGAAGTTTAAATGATTTAAAACATGCTCAAAATGGCTTGTAGTTATTTCAGACTGCAACCCGCTTTTCATATTAAAGTCAAGTATTTCTTATGAAAGCTATGGCTCAACAACGGGAATTAATTTTCTCGGGCATGGTTTACTTTAAAACCATGTAAGGGATTGTGTTTAAATTATAACATAATCTAACATGGACATATGTACGCATCAGTGCATTTATTTGTTGAAACAAGAGAAATCTTGTTTTTATGAAGTTATCATCTCTAAAAACCGAAGTTCTTTGCAGTTGGTATCTACATACTCGACGATGCGACTACTCAAATGGTGACTACATATCTTTATATAGAACACAGGTCAACAATTGAGGGGGAGAAATTGTCCAACATTCAGAATCTTTGATGCTGAAAGTGCCAAGTTCACATATTGGTGTCAAGACAACGATATCAATCGTACACATAGTGTCAAGAGATAACTTCAGACGTGACGAGGCGACCAACATTCGTGAACAAGAACCATGTGATTCTATCATATGATGTTCTCCATCATTCAGGTGCAACCTCGTAAATTGCTAATCTTCTGAATACATTATCATATATGATCTTTGCACGTGATAATTATCTTACACATGTGTTTAAAAGGTATTCAATTTACGTTTCAAGTACACCCTCATTAATTTGAGGGGGAGCGTGTGAAAATCATGAAGATAATTGGATTTGCGTTCTTCCCAAATTTTCTTAAAATGTTATTAAATTAGCTGATATTAAAAACATCGATTGGGTTAATATTTTTAATATGGGGGAGAAAATGTGGTTTAATATGAGAAATGATTAATCAAAAATGGTTTGACTTAACGTGATAGCTCATCCTGACAATATGCGAAATGTTTTCGGATATCGTGGCATATGTTAAGGGGGAGCAAAATGGATTTGGATATCAAAATGGATTTCATGGTGACAAACACTTACCCAAAACATCTCTATTCACGACAGTGAAGATTGTGGTGACATAAGGATGGTAGGATAGGTTAAAGTCCAATAATTCTTCTAGAACCGGATGAATCTTCCCAAGGACATTCCATAGCTTGAAATAGTAGTCCTTAAGAAAGATGGAGAAAGATTGTGAACGTAGCTGAATGCCGATCAAGTACTTAAGTTAGCACTGGAACAATCACAACTAGGTGCTAGTTATGACTTATTGGTAAGCATTGAAGGGTTGAAGAATGAAAAAGAATTGTAAAGATAAAGGGTGTAAAAAAAGTAGCCCTCCTTACAACCTTAGGCGGGAACCGGGTCAACTCATATGCTATTTAGATTGTTAATGCAATGATGCCTAAAAACGTTACTTGCATTTTTTGGTCTCGCTTTATTTTGATTACGACAATATGTAAAAACAAGCATTTACGAAAACAATGAAAAACGAATTCTTGAGTTCAAGCAAACAAGTAATTACCCTAGTTAAATGATCAAGGATTTAATCTTTTCTTAAAACTCACCTTTTATTAAGTGTGACAAAGTTTTATTATTAAACTTTCTTTTTAAGAAAATGTTTTATTGAATTAATTAATTTAAAATTTGAAATTTGAAAATGGCATATTCTATCTTGGTTTGAAGTATCCTTTCAGGATATTTTAGTCCCCAGATTCGAACCAATCCACTAAAAGACAAAAAGGAGCGGAGTCTATGCAGGCGGTTCCTTAGCACCTATAGCGGTTCCTTATCGATATGGAACCGAGGGTACCAATAAGGAACCACGTGCAGATATAGAAGTTGGATGGTTGTCTTATAAATAGTGGACCATTCTCAGACTTTCAATTCACCTCTTTTGCACATACATTTCTAGATTCTTAATTACTTCTCAAACCAGTCAAATCCTTGACCATTTGTTTTATTAATTATTGTTTAGAAGTGAATCTTTCTCCTCTAATTTTTTCCTCTCAAAGTGAAAAGAGAAGAACACTATAAACATTGAAGTGTTGTGTCAATCTTAAAGATCCATTGAAGATCCAAACTTATTCTTTCTTTGTTGGGTCATTGTTGTGAAGATTCAAGAAGTTGTGTCTATTTGGAAGTTGTGTATCTATTGAGGTTTATACTTAGTCCTTAAAGTATATTGGTGTAGATTGGTCCTAGCTAAGATTAGGGCTCGACTTTTAGCTTAGAGTCGGAAATTGGTTAAGCAACGTTGTGTACGGTATTCTCCACCTTAAGGAGCTTGTTGATTAGTGAACTCTCAAGTAAGGTGTACTTGAGGAGTGGAGTAGGAACGAGGAGTGAGCTTCGTTGCCGAACCACTATAAAACCTTGGTGTTTGGTTTGATCTTTCCTTCCTTTAACTCTTTACATTCATTATTCTTTATACTTTTAATTATTAGTTTAGTTGCACTACTTTGTTCATATTGTATATAAGAAGGTTTCACATAAACACTCAAGCCTATGTTTTTGAAAAAGGATTTTTATAAACCTATCTTTAAGAACTATTTTTTAAGAAACTATTCAACCCCCCCTTCTAGTTTCTACAATTGGTATTAGAGCATGGTTGCTCAAGCCTTTTTAACATATATTGTATTTTAAAACTTGAAACGATCTATGGATTCCTACAAGTATCTAGAAGGGCAACCTATGCAAAGACCACCTCTTTTTGAAACCGATAGTTTTATTTATTGGAAAAAAAGGTTTGAGACTTATGTGAAATCAAAAGATTTAGATCTTTGGCATGTTATTACCAATGGTGATTTTTTGCCATTTCAATATAATGAAGTTTCTAAAAGTAAAGAGTTAGTCACTTTTGACAAAGCTAGTGATGATACTAAAAGGAAACTTGCTAAAAATAATGAGGCTAAAATGGTGATTTATAATGCTTTACCAAAGAAAGAGTACGAAAGGATTTTTATGTGTGAAACCGCTAATGATATTTGGAACACTCTTTTTGTAACCCACCAAGGTAATAGCCAAGTCAAAGAAAGTAAAATCGATCTTCTTGTTCAACAATATGAACAATTTGTCATCTTAGAAGATGAAACTATTGATAGTGCATTTGCTAGATTAAACATTATTATTACTAGTCTAAAAGCACTTGATGAAGGTTTTTCTAGCAAGAACAATGTTAGGAAGTTTCTTAGGGCATTGCATCCCAAATGGAGAGCTAAACTCAGGACGATTGAAGAATCAAAAGATCTCGCCAAATTATCACTCGATGAACTCATTGGTAACTTGAAGGTTCATGAGATGAAAATTTTGAAGGACTCGGAAATGGTGAAAACTAAGAGTGAAAGAAAGTCTCTTGCACTAAAAGCCAAGAAGGCGCAAAGTGACCATGAATACTCCTCGGATAGTGACGATGAGGAATATGCCTTGGCGGTTAGAGACTTTAAGAAGTTCTTCAAAAGATGAGGTCAATACATGAGGCAACCAAACAACGACAAGAAGTCATTCTCCAAAAACCGATATGCTAAAGATAGGAAGTGTTTTAGATGTGGTGATCCGAATCATTTCATCGGTGATGTCCTAAGTCTTCACGTGACAAGAACCACACGGCGTTTGTTGGAGGTTCATGGAGCGATAGCGTTGAAGATGTTGATGACAATCCCAAGGATGAGAAATGTCTTATGGCTCACACGTCTAAAGAGGTACATTCTGAAACTGAATATTATAGCAATGATAGTTACTCTCTAGATGTTAATGAGTTAGAAGGTCAATACAATAACTTACATAAACTTAGCATTAAATTCATTGAAAAGAACAAAGTGCTAAAATCAACTAGAACTAAGCTTGGAAATGAGATTAATGAGCTAAAAGAGAAATTAGCGAAGCTTGAGAAAAACAAAGAAGTTGATGTAGGTTGTGTAAATTGTGAAAACCTTAGACTAGATAATGAAGAACTCAAGAGTACCTCCATTAAATTGGAAAAGTTCATGAAAGGTAGTAGTGCTCTTGATGACATGTTGAATAAACAAATTCATTCTAGGGAAAGACTTGAGTTGGGATATGACACTAATGAAGCATCAACTAGTGAACCAAAACAAGTTAGATTTTTAGAAAAACGTACCACTGTACGTGGTTCTCCAGCATACTGCGCGGTTCCCTATGACTATGGAACCGCGGGTGGAGCTAAGGAACCACATACAAAGGATGGTTTTTGTGAAAATCCTGAAGTTTCTGAAAAGGCTAATTTGGTTGAAGGGCCTAAACATCTTCTTGTTAACAAGGTCCAAGTACCTATCCTTGATAACAATACCCTTGGAAAATTTTATAAGCCTTTAAGTAAACCTTTAATGGGAACTAGAGACTTGACTAGACGAACATCTACTCCTCCAAGAGTACGAAATGAGTCCAAACCTATAAGTAGAACACCTACACCACAAAGAAATGATCAAGCTAAGTCACGACCTAGAAGTAAAACTCCGACACCTTGGAACAATAACAATAATTATAGATCAAGGTCAAAGACACCTGGGAAAATTATGACAACAAAATGGTCATATTATTTGGAATAACTTTCAACCACAATACTTTTCCCCGTGGGGAATGTGTCCTTCATTCATGCATCCCAATCAAATGCAATGGATGTTTGGAACTAAAAACTTTAGACCCATGAGATATTGGGGACCAAATGTTTGATCTTGTGTGTTGCTACCTAGATATGCTTGGGAATCGATCTAGAGCCCGACGAGTGGATTACGGATAGTGGTTGTTATAAACACATGAAGGATAATCGAAGTTTATTCTCACACTACAAAGCATATGATGGAGGTAACATTACATTCACAAGTAATCTTCGTGGTAATATCATTGGCAAAGGTACAGTTTCTCTTGACTCTATGACTATAGAAAACGTAGAGCACGTAGATAATTTAGGTTTTAACCTTCTAAGTATAGGTCAAATTTGTGACAATAAGTGTAAGGTCATCTTTTTGGAACATGATAGTGAAATCGTAAAAGATGGAAATATCATTGGAAAAGGTGTTAGAAAGCATGGGCTTTATGTCATGAAGGTCAATAGGAAGTCAAAGGACAACTTATGTCTAGCGACTTTAGATGATAGTTTTACTCTTTGGCATAGGAGATTAGGTCACGCTAATATGCGTCTTATTCAATCTTTAGTCTCTAAGGAGTTGGTAAGACATCTCCCCAAGATGAAGTTTGATAGTCACTTTTGTGATGCTTGCAAAATTGGGAAGCAAGTTCACTCTAGTCACAAAGCCAAGAATTTGGTTTCGACCTCTCGGTGTTTAGAGCTCCTACATATGGATCTTTTTGGACCTTTCGTCATACTGAGTTATGGAGGTAACCTTTATACCCTAGTTATTATAGATGACTATTCTAGATTCACTTGGACTAGATTTTTGGCATCTAAGAATGAAGCTTTCGATCACTTCGAAACCTTTAGTCGAAGAATTCAAAATCAACTAGGATGTTCAATTGTCTCTATTAGGACGGATCATGGTAGGGAATTTGATAATGAAGTGCAATTTGGTGCCTTTTGTGAAGCTTATGGTATTACCTATAACTTCTCGGCTCCTCGCACTCCACAATCAAATGGGGTAGTTGAAAGGAATAATAGGACTCTCCAAGAGATGAGTAGGAGGATGTTAAATGAGCAATCTTTGCCACAAAATTTTTGGTGCAATGCCGTGGACACATCGACTTATATTCTCAACCGAATTCTTATTCGACCTTTTCTAGGAATGACCCCCTATGAGATTCTTAAAGGTAAGAAGCCCTCATTAGAATACTTTAGAGTGTTTGTAAGCAAGTTCTTCATTCTTAACACAAAAGATTACCTTACAAAGTTCGACCCAAAGTCTTACGAAGGTATCTTCTTAGGTTATTCACAAACTAGCAAAGCCTACATTGTCCTCAATAGAACCTCGGGTGTAATTGAAGAATCACTCAACGTGACAATTGATGAAACCCCTCCTTCATCTAAGACACCACCTTTGGTAGATGATGATTTAGATGAAATAGACATAGTTAATGCCAAAGATGTTAGAAACATAGTAATTGAATACATTAGTGTTGAAAAGGGAGTAAACATTAAGGAGTCTAAGGATCATGCTCTTGATAACTTCATAGGCGAATTAAATCAAAGGACCCTAAGATCTCAAGTTCAACATCAAAGTAACTTCGTTTGTTTCGTCTTCTTGACTGAACCAAAGAATGTTAAAGAAGCTTTGATGGACGAGAGTTGGGTCATCGCCATGCAAGAAGAATTGAATCAATTCATTGCTAATGACGTTTGGGAACTTGTTCCTCCACCTAGAAGTTCAATCATAATAGGAACCAAATGGGTATATAGGAATAAGTTAGATGAGAATGGTGTTGTGTCTCGTAACAAGGCTAGACGTGTAGCTCAAGGCTATAATCAACAAGAAGGTATTGATTATGACGAGACATACGCACCCGTTGCTAGATTAGAATCTATTAGAATCCTTTTAGCTTACGCTTGTGCTTTAGATTTTAAGCTTCAACAAATGGATGTAAAGAGTGTATTTCTTAATGGTTTGATCAATGCGTAGGTATATGTGGCTCAACCTCCCAGCTTTATTGATTTTGAGAAACCGGATCATGTTTACAAGCTTAAGAAAGCTCTTTATGGTCTTAAACAAGCACCCAAAGCTTGGTATGATAGACTTAAAGCGTTTCTTGTCAAACATTAGTATACCATGGGGATGGTAGACAATACACTCTTTAGAAAGAAGAAAAGTTCTCACCTCATTATCGTACAAATATATGTTGATGACATTATATTTGGTTCAACTTGTTAATCATTGTGTGGTGACTTTGCCAAAATCACGCATGATGAGTTTGAAATGAGTATGATGGGAGAACTTAACTTCTTTTTAGGACTCCAAACTAAACAAACAGACGATGGTATTTTCTTTAATCAATCCAAGTATGTTAAAGAAATGCTAAAGAAATTTGGATTAGAAGACTCTAGACAAATGAAGACCCCTATGGCCTCGGATACTAAACTCACCATAGATGATGATTGTGAGTCGGTAGACAACACCAAATATAGAGGTATGATTGGTAATTTGTTATACCTAACGGCAAGTCGACCAGATATCATGTTTAGTGTTTGCCTTTGTGCTCGTTTCCAAGAGGCTCCCAAAACCTCTCATCTTGAAGCGGTTAAGCGTATCTTCCGATACATTAAGGGCACTATACATTTAGGATTATGGTATCCTAAAGGGACCGGCGTAGAAACCATTGTCTATGCGGACTCGGATCATGCGGGAGACTATGTAGACCGGAAAAGAACTAGTGGAGTTTGTACCTTCATGGGTTGTTGTATAACTTCTTGGTTCTCCAAGAAACAAACCGCTCTTGCTATATCTACCACGGAAGCCGAGTATGTGAGATCCGGTAAATCTTGTCAACAATCTCTATGGATGAAGCAAGCGCTTGTTGATTACGGGATTTCTCTAAATGATGTTCCCATCATGTGCGATAATAAGGGTGCAATAGACCTTAGCAAGAATCCTATGCAACACTCGCGAACTAAACACATAGAGATCTGCCACCATTTCCTTAGGGATAATGTTCAAAAGGGGAACATTTCAATTCTGAAGGTACCCTCGGTAGAAAACTTAGCCGACATCTTCACTAAGCCACTTAAGAGGGAACCTTTTAACTAATTGCGTCTAGGTCTAGGTTTAATGAAACATATTCCTTAATTGTGCATCTTAATTGAGTCTTTTTCTCTTTTAAAAATCTTTTCTTTCTTTGAGTCATTGTGAATCACAAAATTCTTGCTAAAATTCTTCTCATCCCTTTTCAAAATTCTCAAAAGTTCTTTCGAAAAGTGTCGAAAAATATTTTTGCATTGTTAATTCAATCTAAAAACGTTTTTCATAGATTCTTGCTATTTATAATGAGCTTACATCATTCATATGTATGATTCTATCAAATATAGCAAGAACAAAAGGGAACTATGAAGGATCATTGTGTCATGACCATATGTCTTGTTCTACACACCTCCTACATTGATTTTTTTTAAAGAATCCGTGTATTTTTGGTCAAAATCTTATCTGGTGAGCACTTGTATGTTTTCTTTGTCTATCTTTGCTTCTTAGCATATCTCCATGATTAGTTAGACTAGAAAAATAGGATTTACTGAATTGGAAAATTCTCCATCATCACCAAATTCAACCCACTGTGGGCGGTTCTCTATTGAGACAGCGGTTCCCCAGTGATAAGAAACCGCCGGTTGAGATATCGAACTGCGCCCAGTACTTTATTTTTCGGGTTTTTTGAAACTCCAAAATTGTCCCAAAACTTTTTGGAATCTATGTTTCAGCCCTTTTGACCATTCCCAATTTATCTTGGGCTTATTTTATTTAACCTTAAGCATTTTGCATTGTTTATCACATCAAAATGTCTTATTCCCCAAATAAAAGCTTTGATTATCCTCCATTCTCTCCAATTGCTTTCAATCCAAATTCACCCAAGAACACTCAAAATCACATCTCTTCTCCTTCTAAGAATGTTGATTGTGAAACTTCTTATCTTCCACCACTAGCCTTTAGTGTTCTTCCTCCTTCTCATGAGAATGTCATGCATCATGGAACATATTGTCATTGTTGTCAATATCAACATCTTGCTATGGCTCATATCTCTGAGGAGTTGAGCTACATCAAGAGTCTCTTAGTTAAAACCCTACTTCATTACAACTATGAGTCTCTACCAAGCCACCACCACCTCCTTCCGCAACTACCTTGTCTTTTATCTAAGCATTGGTTGCTTATCTTCAAGACATCTACTTCAAGCAAATCTTAGGGTTCTAGTTTAACTAAGATAATATTTATTCTTTTAGTTTGGCTTGTTTTTTCTTTTTCTTGCATCCTTGTATGCTTTATCTCTTTGTAGCCTTTATCATGTTGTCTTTTAACATGACTTATCTTGGATCTTTGTTTCTTTATATTTTTTTATTTTTTTTAATTTTTTGTGATCTTTGCTATATATTCTTGGGTGTATTTTCTCTACTACTAACCCTTCTATGTTGCTTGTCACCATATATCGATTCCTTGGTGCCCCAAGCAAGGGGGAGTAAGCACCAAGGGGGAGCATTTGCTAAGTCCGGTTCCTCTCTTCCTCGAAGACTTTTGCAACCTTTTTGCTTCGACAAAAAGGGAGAAATGATAAACTCGTCTTCAGAAATCTTGTTTTATTAGATGATTAAGTTTATGTATTGTCAGAATCAAAAAGGGGGAGATTGTTAATGCAATGATGCCTAAAAACGTTACTTGCATTTTTCGGTCTCGCTTTGTTTTGATTACGACAATATGTAAAAACAAGCATTTACGAAAACAATGAAAACGAATTCTTGAGTTCAAGTATTTTTCATTTCTACCATTTTCACTTAAGGTATGAACAAACAAGTAATTACCCTAATTAAGTGATCAAGGATTTAATCTTTTCTTAAAACTCACTTTTTATTAAGTGTAACATAGATTTATTATTAAACTTTATTTTTAAGAAAATGTTTTATTAAATTAATTAACTTGAAATTTGAAATTTGGAAATGGCATATTCTATCTTGGTTTGGAATATCCTTTTAGGATATTTAATCCCCAGATTCGAACAAATCTACTAAAAGACCAAAAGGAGCGGAGTCTATGCAGGCGGTTCCTTAGCACCTGATAGGTGTGAAAACACCCATCCTTTTACCACTTATTGCTTTCTAAAACAAGAGCAAAACACGTATTTAATTTCATTTGTTTGGAATTATGCGTGGTTTGTATTTTTGTTGTGTTTCAGAGCCAAACGGATAAATATTGAAGAAAACACGGGATTGCACGGGTTTTATCGAAGAAAAAGACGAAAGACGAAGTCTAGAGTCCAAGAAGTGCAAAAGATTTGAAGTCAATGGGCCTATTTGAAGATTTATCGAAGAAAAGGACCAAAGACGGAAGATTTATATATGTCGAAGAACTCAAGTCTATTAAATGAAGAAATTAAAAGACGAGTTGAATTTATTCATCGAGAAATCCCGAATCGAAGTCGAAAACGTCAACTTTATTAAAGAGACGAGAAGACAAAAAGAAAGGAGAAAAGCCCACTCACCAACCTTTCATCACAACTATAAATAGCATCCACCCTTCACATTTTTAGACTAGTTTTAGTTTTTCTAGTTTTTAGTCTTTTAGGCCGACACCTCTAGGTGTTTGGCACCTCCTTTCATCTTTGAATCGATGATCATGTAAGTTTAATCTTTACCTTTATTTGTTTGAATCCTAATCTTTAATATAAGCTTTCCTTTAATCTTGTTCTTCTTTTCTTTTTGATTCTAAGTTTCTATGTTTTGATTTGTTTGATTTTGGTTTTCTAAAATCAAGTGGGTTTTGTATTTTTATTGATTGTGATTCGTGAAAACTTGTTGTTTTGGATGTTTAGGTGTTTAACAAATCTTGTTTGATTGATTTGGTTGTGTTCTTGAGTTTTTATAGTTTTTATTAAGTGGGTTTTGATTGATTAAGGTTTTTATTGTTAGTTTTGTTGATTTGGTTTGATTGATTATTGTTAGTTGATGTTTCATGGTTAGTTTGGTTTAATCTTTGGGTTTAATTTGGTTAGATTTGGGTAAATTCGTGTTCTTGTTTCCCCTGTGTTCGTCACTGTCCATTTTTACCGAACCAAACAATTTTCCCGAACAAAGCAATTTTTCCCGAGTCAGTTTATTTTACCGAATGAACTAATTTTACCGAACGAAGTTTAATTTTCCTGAACAAAGTTAATTTTCCTGAAGGAAGCATTTTACCGAATGAGTTTATTTTCCCGAACGAGTCATTTTCCTGAACCAATTAATTTTCCTGAGTGAACTGTTTTTACCGAACGAGTTATTTTTACCGGACGAGTTATTTTTACCGAACGAGCATCTTTACCGAACCAGTTTATTTTTTCCCGAACCAGTTTATTTTCCCGAACGAACAAATTTTACCGAACCAACAGTTTTTCCCGAATGAAGTATTTTTACCGAATGAACTAATTTTACCGAACGAAGCTATTTTTCCCGAACGAGTAGCATTTTTACCGAACGAGCAATTTTCCCGAACGAGTTGATTTTACCGAATGAGTAGTTTTACTTAGATTTGTTATTTTTATTTTTCCAAAAAATAGCACGTTTCCTGAAAATTAGCACGTTTCCCGAAAAATAGAAATAGATCAAAAGCTCAAAGTAGTTTTCTAATTTTATAGAAAAAGTGACAGTTTCTCTGGTTATTCTTTCTAGCTTACTTTTATTACTTCGCGCATTTACCTTTTAATTCGAAATAGATCAAAAGCTCCCCCTTTTAGTTACCAAGAACGATAATATCACCCTAAACCGGAGATCAATTCGAAGAGATTCGTGAACGAACATACACGCAAAAGTATCATATTAAAATGGCGCCGCCGCCGGCTCTTTACGTAAAGTAACGGTTTTTTGTGAGAAAAATTGGATTTTGGGATCCGTTCTCTTGGGAACGTTATTTTCAACGCATAAAAAATTTCAAAAATCCTAAAAAATATAAAATTTTCAAAAAAAATCTAAAAAAACATAAAAACATAAAAAAAAACCAAAAATATTTCTGCTCTATTTTTCTTTTGTAGGTGTATGCGTACCCGATCACGCAAGAAGAAATCCATTCAAGCTACTATCATTCAACCTCCGGTTGTCGAGCCTGATATGTGTGAAAACACACATCTTTTCTACCACTTAATTACAATAATAACCGGACCAAAACGTGTATTTTATGTCTTTTATGTCGGAATTATGCGTGGTTTGTGTTTTTGTTGTGATTTAGGACGAAAAGGTGAAAAGTGGAGAAAACACGGGAATTCACGGGCATTTACGGACTTTTATTGAAGAAAAGGATGAAAGACGAAGTCAAGAAGTCAAGAGTGCAAAAAGAACGGAAGTCCAAGACCAATTCTGAAGATTTATTGAAGAAAAAGTCAAAAGACGGAAGTTTACTTAAAGCCGAGGAACTCAAGTCTTATTTATCGTAGAATTAAAAGACGAGTCCAAAGAAATCACGAGCCAAAAGTCATCACATTCCAAGATTAACAAAAAGATTAAGAAGGAAGGACTTGATGGCGCAATTAAGAAGAAAGGAAGGAGAGGAGGAAGTTTCCTCTAACCATCCTCCTAATCACCTATAAATACATTTCATTTCACTTCATTTACTCTTGTTGGCTAGATTGACAAACTAGTTCTTCCACTTTTATTTTTGCACCTTTAATTACTTGTCATTTAAATACATGTTTTGCACCTTAATTACCTTTTAATTACAAGTAAGTGTTCTTTAATTTTCTTGTTTTAAATTTCTCATTCTACCTTTCTTTCTTGCTTAATCTTTGATTTACATGCTTTTTATCTTGTTAACTTGTTTAAAGATTTGATTTTTATGCTTTTGATTGTTTTAAATCTCTTATTTTCATAGCTTATTTTGTTTATTTTCAAGTTTATATAGTTTTATAAAAGTTATTTTCGTATAAAAAGTTGTTTTTCTTAAAGCTTATCCTTTTCGTGTTTAAAAAGTCTTTAAATTTCAGTTTCGTAGCTTATTTTTACACGGTTTGTCTTAGGGATTTCGTCTTGTGCTTATTAGAATCATAGCTTATTTTCCTAGCTTATTTTTAGTACTTTCCTTCGTTTTCCGATTGGTAAATCGGAAAAGGGTTTATATATTCCGACCATAGCTCTTTGGCTTGGTCGGAAAAGGGTTATAACATTCCAATTGGTGGAGACTTTGATATTCCGATCTGCGGGTGTTTGAATATTCCGATCAAGGGATTGTGACAGCATTCCGATCTGAATCCATTTCTAAACATTCCGATTGAGGTGCAAGTTTGGATATTCCGATCGTGTAAGGTGACAGATATTCCGATTGGTGTTCCGAACAGCATTTCGACCAAGGTCCTATCCATATTCCGATCAGGTAGCTCATCCCTCATTCCGATCAAGTAAGTTGGTATTCCGATAGGGACTAGTGACAGTATTCCGATTGGGTTCCGATCTATATTCCGATTAGGGGGTAAGCTAATATTCCGATTGGTAAGATCGGAATATATTCCGATTGGTGGTTATTTTCCAGGTTTTGTCTTGTTTAATTTTTAGTTTACGTTTTTAATACTTGTCTAATTTTAATTCTCGTCACGCTTTAATTTTTAGCCGTTTAAACTATTTTACTTTTCAAAGTTTTTAAATATCGCATCACTTTTCTTTAATTAGACTTAGATTTAATTAACGCTCATTTAATTCAATTGTTTTGCATTTTAAATATACTACAACGACAAACATTTTTGTTTCACCAAAATAAAACTGAGTCACATAGAGAACCTAGATCAATTCGATTAGACCAACACAACGAACAAATAATTTTTATACGGGCCAAAAGTCAGTTATTAAATGGCGCCGCTGCCGGCTCTTTTCGTAAAGATTAACGGTTTTCTGTGAGAGACGCGTTGTTTTTTTTGGGATCCGTTCACTTGTGAGCGTTATTTTTCTTGCATAAAAATTTCAAAAGACCATAAACATTAAAAAATTGTAAAAATCCATAAAAATTAAAAATTTCAAAAATCCAAAAAGATTTTATCTTTATTGTGTATATATATTGTCTTTGCGTTTGGTTTTGTTTTCTTTTGCATTTTCAGGTGTATGCGTACTAGATCTTCTACTTATCAAGAGCCCGAGACTCAAGAAGATTTAGCTATGTCTGGTGTAAACAACAATAATCCACCGCACCTTAATAATAACAACAATGTTCTTCCACAGCCCGATCTTCGGACCATGGAGGAACTTTGTCAACCTACCATGTTTGGACGAGGAGGACCGATTGCGCCGATGCAAATCAACGCTCCTGAGTTTTCGTTGAAGAACCACATGATTCAGCAAGTGCAAACTAACCCATTCCGTTGATTGCCTGATGATGATGCCAACAAACACCTCGACAAGTTCATTACAATCACCCAGAGCATGAAGTTGGCTGGTGCCACTATGGATGAACTTCGCCTACAACTCTTTCCACATACTTTATTACATCATGCCGAGAAATGGTTTGATCGTCTCTCGAAGAATTCTATTCACACTTGGGATGACATGACTCAACGCTTTTTGTCGCGCTACTTCCCACCATCCATGGTCACGAGCCTTCGTAATCAGATCAGCGGTTTCATGCAAGACCCTGATGAATCTCTTTTTGATGCTTGGGAGAGATATAATGTCTTGATTGATCGTTGTCCAAACCACAACATGCTTCTAGTCACATTGATTGATACTTTCTACAACGGTTTGACTTTTCGAGATTGGGATACGATCAATGCAGCCGCCGGTGGCACATTCATGAAAAGGAGACCCGAGGAGTGTAGAGAGCTTATTGAGAACATGACTACTCACCACAAAAACTGGGATTCCTCTGCTTCTTCAAGGAATAACCCGAGAGTCAATGTTTCTTCCACCTCAGCAAACCCTGATATGACCGAACTCACCCGTGTGTTGACCGAAATGAGCAGAAATATGCAACTCTTGGCTTCAAACCAACAACAACAACAAGTTAAAGCGGTTGCACCTTCTTGTGAAACATGCGGCGGTCCTCACTCATACACTGATTGTCCTTCGACACAAGGAAATCCGGAAAATGTGTATGCAGCTTATGGTAATTATTCACCAAAAAGTTACCAAGCTCGACCTCAAGGGGATAGAAATTTGCTGAGCTACCGTTCCAACAATTACCTTTCACCCGGTTTTTCTCCTCAAAACCAAAACCCTGCCAACAACTACAATAAAAGCAACCAAATCCCACCTCGTGCTTCTAATCCTTATCACCCACCCGCCCAACAACCACCACCCATTAATCCCGATGTTGAAGCCATCATGAGAACCCAAGGTGAGAAAATCAAGAACCTGCAGAGCCAAATTATCAATCTTAAAGGAGATATTACCAAGCAAGGAAATGAGATTAGATCCGAGCTTCGAGATAATATTCAATCCTCCTTCAGCAATCAAACCAATGATTTGAAGAATATGCTTGCTAGTTTATTGCCCGCAGCTCAACCTTCTACTTCGATTTCTCTACCTTCAAACACCATCACTAATCCGCGAGCCAATGTGAGTGCTATTACTACTCGTAGTGGAGTTACCATTGTAGGACCACCAATCCCACCCCCATCTTCTACACCTCCTCCACCACCATTTATCCCTACTCCTCCTACACCTAGTATTAGTGCACCATTACCGTCTCTGCCTCGTCATGACGATGTACCTAGGAAGGACCCTTCAACATCTCAACCTTTACCTACACCTGCACCTTCACCGCCCAAACCCAATATCCCTTATCCCTCTCGTTTAGGCAAGAACAAAATGCTAACTAAGGAGGACGCCGAAGTGACACGCTATGTGAAGATGATTTCTCAAATGAACTTCAACATTAGCTTTCTTGAAGCACTTGTCCACATGCCCAAATTTGTTAAAGCATTTAGGGAATTGCTTAACAAGAAGGAGAAGCTGATTGAACTCGCCAACACACGACTAAATGAAAACTGCTCTGCAGTTATTCTTAAAGAACTTCCGGAAAAGCTTGGAGATCCCGGTCGTTTTGTGTTGCCTTGCGTGTTCAACAAAACTGAAGAATTTATTGTCCTTGCTGATCTCGGGGCCAGTATTAATTTGATGCCTTTGAGTGTTTGGAAAACACTATCATTGCCCGACCTCACTCCAACAAAGATGACTCTTGAACTTGCAAATCGCACTCTCGCTTACCCCGTTGGTATAGCCGAAGACGTGTTCATTAAAGTTAGCACATTTACTTTCCCGGTTGACTTCGTGGTAGTTGATTATGAAATGGACCCTCGTATTCCTTTAATACTTGGTCGGCCATTCTTGAGAACCGGACGAGATTTAATTGATGTGGCCGAAGGTGAGTTAATCTTAAGAGTCGGGGATGATGCACAAGTTTTCAAAATGGGGAAGCTTACCAGTACAACCTTTGGAGGCCGAGAATCAGTGAATATGATTAATGTGCTCGATGACTTTACCGTCTACGACAATCCTCTATTCGACTCTTGCATCGATAATCCACTTTTTCAAGATGATGTGGATGATTCTCTCCCTACTTTAGAAGCTTCTCCCATTTATGATTCTCCACCGGTCTTTGATGCTTATTATGATGATGATTCTAGCTCAGATTCAGATGATTTTGATGATTGTACTTCTGAGTATCCCGAGCTGCCCACTTTCGATGATTTTGATGAGGCCGATACTCTTTCGAGTGATTCTTCACATGATGAAGATCCTCCGCCATCACTCGATCCTACTTTGGACGATTACTCATTCGAGGAAGACTTCTCTATGTTTCTCAACACATACTTCCCTCATGAGAGTGATGCACCTCCTCTGGACTTTGAAGATTATCGTCTTGATCCTACTTTGGATTTGAAGAAAATTTTGTCAAAGGAGAAGAAACCGGTCGACACCGATATCCGCAGCACGTATGAGTTAACACCTCTTTGTCCCCCTTCTGAGGACGAGGTTGCGCTTCTTCACGGATCTTCTTCACACTCGGCTGAGCCTGAGTGCTATTTTCCCCTAAAGGAAACGGTGTTCGACCCCGGTATCGATTTTCTGCAGCCATCTCAGTATCCATCTGATGAAATAAAAGGAAAGAATTTTGGCACTACTGAAGATATGCTTGCACCACTTCATCCTTGCTTCCACCGTGCTCCATCGCTGCTTAAGGGAACCTTGCCTACTCTGCTTTGGCTTGCCGTGTTCGCCTTAAGCCTCTGCTTCTTGATGGACGAAAACTATGTCTTTGATCCTGGTGGATATGTTTCGTGCTTCTTCCGTTGATGATCAAGGTCGAGTCAGGCTAATGACTCGGTTAACAAAAATCAAGCGCTTCTTGGGAGGCAACCCATGTATCTATCTTTTCGCTTTCTTTATCATAAGTGTAGGGGGAGACCCGTTGGTTTGCTTTCCTCTCCTCTCTTAATCAGGGATTCGAGCTTCAAAGTCACACTCTTGATGATTCTTGACGACCCCGTGATTTCGTGTCCATTTCTTCCCGGTTCTATCCTAAACTCTTTTCGATTCTCTATTTTATATTTCCTCAATATTAAAATAGGAATCTCTTTAGTTGTCTTTTCCTTAGCGAGATTTAAACAAAGTGCACAATGTCCTAAGTGTAGGGGAGTTTACTTCCACATGCTTAAACATTGAGGACAATGTTTATATTAAGTGTAGGGGGACTTCTATCGAAGTTAAGTGGCCTTTTCTTTGTTTTTGTCCTCATTTTAACCGGAAAATCAATTTTTCGACATTTTTCAAATTTTTTGATCTATTTTGGCCTATTAGTTTTTATCTTTATATAGTTATTTTCTTTCTTTATTAGAATAAATGTCTAAATAAGTGGTTTTAATTTTCAAACGTTATGAATCTTTTGACTCAACCCGAGTTTACTTGCCTAAGTTACTCTAGCTAGTATCCTTAACATGTTTAAGTCAAGTTTTGCTAGGCTTTTATATAGGGAGCTATAAAACGCGAAAGTCTTAACTCTCACGGGTTAAGAACAAGAACTTTTCGCAAGTTCCTATAATTGATCCTAGAGAGTAGTTTATCAAGGGAACTTTAAAACGCGATTTCTAAACTTGAAAAAGTCTAAGAATTTGCAAGATCCTATAGGCGACTCGAAAACCCAAAACTTTGATTTGATAGGCTGAGCATCCACGAGTCTCATTCCTTGAGATTTTAAACTGTGGAGAACGAGAGATGATAGAGCCAATTATAAGTCCGGTATTCTTTCGTGAATTTATGTGAGTTAATTATGAGCCTATTCTCCCATCGCTTGCTTAATAATTATCTGCTAATAAATAAGGTTGTACGATTTGAAAAGTTACTTAGCTTCTAGCCCCAGATCGTTTAAAAGTTGCTCGGTATGGATTAGAGTTCATAGCCAAGGCATAACTTATTGAAGCGGGACGCGAAGATTGGCGAGTCCAAAAAGGCCCTAACAAGGCATGAGGGCTATATTTTGTTGCTAAAGATCCAAAGTGATGTGAAGAATCATTTATCGATAATCAATATGAAGGATCGAGACACACGACGAAAAGCAAAAACTCCCCAAAAGTCATGGAGAAGTGTATCAGAAAAGACCCTAGCAAGGTATGAGGATAAATAGATCCAAGTCATAAAAGGAGGCGGATCGTTGTATATCAAAATCCAAAATAAAGATTGGAGAAAAATGAAGAAGTCATGGTCCATATATGAAGAATCTCTCAAAAAGTCAAGTGAAGAAATTCCAATTATGAAGAGAAGACCATTATTTCATGAACGTCTCTCAAGATTTGAAGTATGAAGTCGCTGCCAAATATCGGTCCAAGAAAGGTCTCAAATCGCGAAGCGAGTTATGCCAAGATATGAACTTTATGAGGTCCCGAGAAGCCGTTTTAAATGATTTGGTCCTTTAGCTAACTATTGATTAAATCGTGCACCTTAGTTTCAGACTAAATAACTATCGAAATAAGTCAAACAATGCATCCTCATGATCATTCAAGACAAACAATAAAATATAAGAGATACACCTAGGAATAAGGGAGTCTAAGTGAATAATTGGCCCACATGAGTTCGTGTTAGTCTACTAACTTATAATAACAATGATCTCATTTTTAAGCTTGGTTTGGAGAAAGTGAAAAGTTGAGGATGATGACTATTCATGACATTTTCAAAACCCAATGTATGCTTTTGATTTCTTTACTTTGAATGTTTATAGTTTCTATCTCTTTAATAAAGGCCAACTTGGATTAATTATGATGAAAAATGTAAACGTACTTTGTAACTAATGCATTGCATGAGGACATTGCAATGGTCAAGTGTAGGGGATTTGATATGTGTGAAAACACACATCTTTTGTACCACTTAATTACAATAATAACCGGACCAAAACGTGTATTTTATGTCTTTTATGTCGGAATTATGCGTGGTTTGTGTTTTTGTTGTGATTTAGGACGAAAAGGTGAAAAGTGGAGAAAACACGGGAATTCACGGGCATTTACGGACTTTTATTGAAGAAAAGGATGAAAGACGAAGTCAAGAAGTCAAGAGTGCAAAAAGAACGGAAGTCCAAGACCAATTCTGAAGATTTATTGAAGAAAAAGTCAAAACACGGAAGTTTACTTAAAGCCGAGGAACTCAAGTCTTATTTATCGTAGAATTAAAAGACGAGTCCAAAGAAATCCCGAGCCAAAAGTCATCACATTCCAAGATTAACAAAAAGATTAAGAAGGAAGGACTTGATGGCGCAATTAAGAAGAAAGGAAGGAGAGGAGGAAGTTTCCTCTAACCATCCTCCTAATCACCTATAAATACATTTCATTTCACTTCATTTACTCTTGTTGGCTAGATTGACAAACTAGTTCTTCCACTTTTATTTTTGCACCTTTAATTACTTGTCATTTAAATACATGTTTTGCACCTTAATTACCTTTTAATTTCAAGTAAGTGTTCTTTAATTTTCTTGTTTTAAATTTCTCATTCTACCTTTCTTTCTTGCTTAATCTTTGATTTACATGCTTTTTATCTTGTTAACTTGTTTAAAGATTTGATTTTTATGCTTTTGATTGTTTTAAATCTCTTATTTTCATAGCTTATTTTGTTTATTTTCAAGTTTATATAGTTTTATAAAAGTTGTTTTCGTATAAAAAGTTGTTTTTCTTAAAGCTTATCCTTTTCGTGTTTAAAAAGTCTTTAAATTTCAGTTTCGTAGCTTATTTTTACACGGTTTGTCTTAGGGATTTCGTCTTGTGCTTATTAGAATCATAGCTTATTTTTCTAGCTTATTTTTAGTACTTTCCTTCGTTTTCCGATTGGTAAATCGGAAAAGGGTTTATATATTCCGACCATAGCTCTTTTGCTTGGTCGGAAAAGGGTTATAACATTCCGATTGGTGGAGACTTTGATATTCCGATCTGTGGGTGTTTGAATATTCCGATCAAGGGATTGTGAAAGCATTCCGATCTGAATCCATTTCTAAACATTCCGATTGAGGTGCAAGTTTGGATATTCCGATCGTGTAAGGTGACAGATATTCCGATTGGTGTTCCGAACAGCATTCCGACCAAGGTCCTATCCATATTCCGATCAGGTAGCTCATCCCTCATTCCGATCAAGTAAGTTGGTATTCCGATAGGGACTAGTGACAGTATTCCGATTGGGTTCCGATCTATATTCCGATTAGGGGGTAAGCTAATATTAAGATTGGTAAGATCGGAATATATTCCGATTGGTGGTTATTTTCCAGGTTTTGTCTTGTTTAATTTTTAGTTTACGTTTTTAATACTTGTCTAATTTTAATTCTCGTCACGCTTTAATTTTTAGCCGTTTAAACTTTTTTACTTTTCAAAGTTTTTAAATATCGCATCACTTTTCTTTAATTAGACTTAGATTTAATTAACGCTCATTTAATTCAATTGTTTTGCATTTTAAATATACTACAACGACAAACATTTTTGTTTCACCAAAATAAAACTGAGTTACATAGAGAACCTAGATCAATTCGATTAGACCAACACAACGAACAAATAATTTTTATACGGGCCAAAAGTCAGTTATTAGAGCCTCCTTTTGTTAACACAATGGATAACCGTCCAACGATCGAGCTTTTGCAAGCGCACGTAGAGGGTAACACCGATGCTATTGTCATACCCGAGATTAGAGCCAACAACTTTGAGCTCAAATCCAGTTTCATTCAAATGGTCTCTGCTCAACCATTCTTGGGGCGTACACTTGATGATCCTCATGACCATATCAAAAGGTTCCTTCAACTCACTAATACGGTCAAATACAATGGGGTTCCACAAGAGGTAATTCGCTTGCAACTTTTTCCTTTCTCCTTAGAGGGACAAGCCCGTCATTGGCTTGCAAAGGAACCGCCACAAAGTATTCTTACGTAGGCGGATTTAGAGACCAAATTCATCAACTACTTTTTCCCACCCTCACGTACTACCGCTTTGCGGAATGAAATCATTAACTTTGAACAAAAGTACGATGAGACTTTTAGTGAATCTTGGGACCGTTTTAAGGAACTTTTAAGAAAGTGCCCACAACATGGTTTTACAAAAGTGCATCAAATTAACACTTTTTACAATGGTTTAAGCATGAATGACCAAGATTCACTAAATAGTGCCTCAGGGGGTAACATTTTGGTTAAGTCTTCTAATGCCTCGTGGGATATTATTGAGAATAAGTCTATAGTGCAAACTAAGAGTGTTAGGACTAATGTGGCTAGTGCTAGTACTAGTGAGAGCGACAAGAGAATTGATAAGCTTACTTCGATTGTTGAAGCACTTGCTTTACAAACCGCTAACAATGCCAAAAACACCAATGCGCCAATTAATGCTTTGAGTCAGTCATGTGAAATATGTGGGGGTCCTCACTCTTACAATAATTGTCCCTAAACCCAAGACAATCTTTGTGAAAACGTTAACGCGACATACGGTAACTATTCTACGGGAGACTATCAAGCCCGCCCTTAAGGAGACCGTAACTTGCTAAGTTATCGTTCCACCAACTTTCTTTCCCCACCCGGTTTTCCTCCTACAAACCAAAACCAACAACAAAACCTTAACCGAAACAATCAAAGCCAAACTCGAGCTCCCAACCAATTTCAACCCCAAAGACACCCATATCCACCTCAAAATCATAATCAAGTTTACCAACCCGCTCCACACCAACCACCTGCTTATCAAGCACCCCCTCCTACGCCACCCACAATATTTAACCACGAGGTTGAAACGTACATGCGGACGAATGACGTGTTGGTGAAGAATCTTCAGACCCAGATTATTAACTAGAAGGGCGATATGACGAAACAAGGGAACGATCTCAGAGCAGAGCTAAGGAACGACATGCAAACTTCGTTGAGCAATCAAACGAATGATTTACGTGATATGATGGCTTCGTTTTTCCAAAGTAATCAACCCTCTTCTTCGGGTTCTCTTCCAAGTAACATCGTTGCTAATCCAAGAGGGGAGATGAAAGCAATCACTACTCGTAGCGGAAAAGGTTATAAGGAACCCGAGATTCCTACACCTACTCCCGTGATTGTGAACAAGGAAATTGAGCAACCCGCCCCAACCCCTTTACCTACCAACCCCACCCCTCAACCACCCAAGGACGTGAGTGATACTACTATTCTTAAGCCTTCTTCTTCATCCGATATACCTTATCCCTCAAGGTTGAGGAAAGAGAAGCTCAAAAGCAAGGATGATATTCAAGTTTCGAACTATCTAAAAATGTTTAAACAATTAAATTTCAACATCTCCTTTACCGAGGCTCTCGCTCACATGCCCTAGCCGATCTAGGTGCTAGTATAAACTTAATGCCTTTAAGTGTGTGGAAACAGTTATCTCTTCCTGAGCTAGTCCCCACCAAAATGACATTGGAATTAGCTAACCGTACGGTTGCTTATCCAGTAGGGATAGCAGAAGAAGTCTTTGTTGGCGTTGACAAATTCACCTTTCCGGCGGATTTTGTTGTCATTGACTATGAAATGGACCCACGTGTTCCATTGATTGTAGGACGTCCTTTCTTGAGGACCGGTCGCACTCTCATAGATGTAGACGCGGGCGAATTAATCATGAGAGTTGGTGACGATCAAATTGTCTTCAACATGGGTAAGATTTCTAAGCAACCTTATTCATATGAGAATGTTTATTTCATTGATGTTCTTGATGAGGCTTGTGAAGAACACTTTAATGATGCTTGCAAAAGTAGTATTTCTTCTCTTCCCAATGTTGAGACCGTTGCCTCAATTGCTCCGTCATTGACTCCTTTTAGAGAAAGTGACTTTCTTTTGGATGACTTTGAAGCTAGCTTAGGTATAATTGATCTTAAATATGATGATTCTCCCACCGATTGGGAAGAAGATATTCGTACCCTTGAGAAACTTCTCAATGTGGACTCTTTCTCTCCTCCTTCTCCTAAAGAGGTGACTAATGATTATCCATCGTTAGTTACACCATCTATTGAGGACCCTCTTACTCATGAGCTTAAGGACTTACCTCCTCATCTTGAATATGTTTTCTTAGAGGGCATTGATCAACTACCCGTTATCATTTCTAAGGACTTAAAGGATGTTGAGAAAACTCGTCTCATTGAAGTTCTCAAGAAGCATAAAAAAGCTATTGCTTGTAAAATCTCCGATATTTATGGAATTGATCCTCACTTTTGCACACATAAAATTCTCATGGAGGACGACTTTAAACCCACTATTCAAAATCAAAGAAGGGTGAATCCCAAGATCCATGACGTTATCAAAAAAGAGGTTATCAAACTTCTTGATGCGGGAATGATCTACCCTATCTCGAATTCACCATCGGTTAGTCCGGTCTATTGTGTGCCTAAGAAAGGCGGAATCACCGTTGTGGCCAATGAAGACAATGAGTTGATTCCTACTCGTCTCGTTACAGGGTGGAGAGTTTGTATCGACTATCGCAAACTCAATGATGCTACGAGAAAGGATCATTTTCCCCTTCCTTTTATGGACCAAATGCTTGAACGTCTAGCGGGTAATGAATATTACTGCTTTTTAGATGGTTTCTCAGGTTATTTTCAAATACCCATTGATCCCCAAGATCAAGAGTAGAAAACATTCACTTGTCCCTACGGAACATTTGCCTATAAAAGAATGCCTTTTGGCTAATGCAATGCTCCTGGGACTTTCCAAAGGTGCATGATGGCTATCTTCCATGACATGGTTGAGCAAACCATGGAAGTCTTCATGGATGATTTCTCGGTCTTTGGGGACTCCTTCTCTTCTTGCCTTGCCAATTTAGAACGCATGCTTAAGCGGTGTGAAGACACTCGCCTTGTTCTAAATTGGGAAAAATGCCATTTCATGGTAAAAGAAGGCATTGTGCTTGGACATAAAATCTCAAAAGCCGGTCTTGAAGTAGAACGTGCTAAAGTTGATGTCATAGCCAAATTACCTCCACCTGCAACCGTGAAGGGTGTGAGAAGTTTCTTGGGTCATGCGGGCTTCTATCGTCGATTTATCCAAGATTTTTCTAAAATCGCTCGCCCGATGACCCACCTCTTGGAAAAAGATACTCCTTTTATCTTTTCTAAAGAGTGTATTGAATCCTTCAATCTTCTTAAGGACAAGCTAACTAAGGCACCGGTCTTGGTTACCCTTAATTGGGAGCTACCTTTCGAGTTGATGTGCGATGCTAGCGACTTCGCTATTGGAGCGGTTTTGGGACAAAGGTTAAACAAACATTTCCAACCGATCCATACGCTAGCAAAACAATGACAGGGGCTCAATTGTATTATACGACAACCGAAAAAGAGCTTTTAGCTGTTGTCTATGCCTTTGAAAAATTTCGCCCCTATCTTGTTTTATCCACCACCATCGTATACACGGACCATTCCGCGTTGAAGTACTTGTTGACCAAACAAGATTCTAAGCCAAGACTTTTTCGTTGGGTTTTGCTCTTTCAAGAATTTAAAATCGAAATTCGTGATAAGAAGGGCGCTGAAAACCTAGCAGCGGATCATCTTAGTAGAATCGAGGATCCGTATCAAGAGGAGCACCCAAATCAAGAGATTAATGAATCTTTTCCCCTGGAGACCTTGATGTCTATTAATTCGAATCTTGATGAGACCTCGTGGTTTGCGAACATTGCAAACTACTTGGCGGGTGGAATTCTCATCGACGGGTTAACATCCCAACAAAAGAAGAAGTTCTTTAAAGATGTCAAGACTTACTTTTGGGATGACCCGTATCTCTTCAAACAATGCGCTGATCGGATTATTCGCCGGTGTGTTGACGGACCCGCGGCTCTAGATATTCTAGAAGCTTGCCACAAAGGACCCACCGGTGGTCACTTTGGTCCCAACTACACCGCTAGAAAGTGTTTGATTCAAGATTTTATGGGCCGACCATTTATCGTGACGCTCACGAAATGGTTAAAAATTGTGATGCTTGCCAAGACAAGGCAAGATCACACATAAAGATGAGATGCCTCAAAATTTCATACAAGAATGTGAAATCTTTGATGTATGGGGCATCGACTTTATGGGGCCATTTCCATCTTCTAAAGGGAAAAAATACATCCTTGTAGCCGTTGACTACGTTTCGAAATGGGTTGACGCAAAAGCCTTACCCACTAACGATGTGAGGGTGGTTGTGAACTTTTTGAAGCAATTATTCGCAAGATTCGGTTTGCCTCGTGCTATAATTAGCGATCGCGGGACTCATTTTTGCAATGATCAATTTGCTCGAGTCATGGCTAAGTATGGTGTCAATCACCGACTTTCCACCTAGTATCATCCACAAACGAATGGCCAAGCCGAGGTGTCCAACCGTGGACTTAAACGAATCTTGGAAAGAACCGTGGGAGAGCATCGTGCCTCTTGGGCCGATAAACTTGATGATGCTTTGTGGGCTTTTTGTACCGCATATAAGACCCCGATTGGTTGCACACCATATCGTCTTGTGTACGAGAAAGCATGCCACCTCCCCATTGAGTTGGAGCATAAGGCTTATTGGGCCTTGAAATGGGCTACTTTTGATATCAACAAAGCTGGTGACTTAAGAAAAATCCAACTCAATGAGTTAAATGAATTAAGGAATAAAGCTTATGAAAATTCGTTGATCATTAAGGAGAAGACCAAGCTCATTCATGATTCCAAGATTAAGAACCGAGAGTTCCAAGTTGGAGATAAAGTTTTACTCTTTAACTCTCGGTTGAAAATCTTTTCGGGCAAACTTAAGTCTCGTTGGTTCAGACCCTTCACCATTACCCAAGTGTTTCCATATAGTACTATTGAGCTAGCTCAACCTAATGGACCGAATTTTAAGGTGAATGGCCAACGTGTTAAGTTGTACTATGGGGAGGACATCTCGGATGAGATGATTCCGTCCGTTGCCACCTTTTCCTTGAATTAATTCGGGAAATCGAGTCGAGCTAGAGACTCGTGATTAAAAATCAAGCATCGTTTAACTAGATTAGATTATCCACCATTCCCACCTTGCTCGCCTTCATCCATTTTCCATAATAAGTGTAGGGGGAGCCATATAGGTTGTTTGTGTTTGTGTGGTGATGTGATTGCAGGGATAAATACACTTTTGGAATCTTTGAAGAACCGTGCTCCCGTGTTATCTCCAAATCGGGTTATATCTCTCTACTATTGTGATTCATTTTTGTACATACATAAACCTTGAAATTGATCACTTTAGTTGTCTCTTCCTTAGCTTGATTTAACCAACATACACAATGTCATAAGTGTAGGGGAGCCTTGTCCCACATGCTTAAACATTGAGGGCAATGTTTATATTAAGTGTAGGGGAAACTTCTATCGAAGTAATAAGTGGGCTTTTCCATTAAAATGCCCTTATTTAACCGTTAAAATCGTCTTTTTCGGCATTTTTCAAAATTTTAATTAATTTTAGCCATATAGTAGTAATTTTTAAATTTTTATGTCTTTTATTTCTTTCCTTTTATCGTTGCTGTCATATATATATATCCCATAATAAAGTCAAAATAAAGAAAAATCAAAAATATTAATAAAGTGGTTTAGCTAGTTTAGAAGTCTTTGATATATTAGGCCCGTTGTGATTATTTTGACTCAACCTGAATAGACTTATCTAAGTTTATTATAGCTAGTATCCTTAACCATGTAGACCTTGAAAGGTTTATTAGGCTAAGTATCCACGAGTCTCATTACTTGAGAATTTAAATTGTGGAGAACGAGAAATGATAGAAGTCAATTATAAGTCGGTATTCTTGCATAAGCACACTTGGTGTAAGTATAAGCTTTTCCTCCCATCGCCTTAAATGAATAAATTCAATAAGTAAGGTCGTACGGTTTGAAAAGTTACTTAGCTTCTAGCCCAAAATCGTTTAGAAGTTGCTCGGTAATGATAAGAGTTCATAGCCAAGGCATAACCTATTGAAGCGGGGCGCGAAGATTGGCGAGTCCGAAAAGGCCCTAACAAGGCATGAGGATTCCATTTTATTGCTAAAGATCCAAGATGATGTGAAAAGCATTATTCCCAAAATCAATATGAAGGATCAAGACGCACGACGAAAAGCAATCAACTCCCATAAAGATCATGGAGAAGTCTATCCGAAAAGACCCTAACAAGGTATGAGGATAAATAGATCCAAGTCCGAAAAGGAGGCGGATCGTTTTATTTCAAAATCCCAAATAAAGACTGAAGAAATAATGATGAAGTCGTGGTCAACAAAGTTGAAGTATCTCTCAAAATACTTCAAGTGAAGAAATTCTATAAATGAAGAGAAGACCATAATTTCAAGAACGTCTCTCAAGATTCGAAGTATGAAGTACATGCCAAATATCGGTCCGAGAAAGGTCTCAAATCGTGAAGCGAGTTATGCCAAGATATGAACTTTTTGAGGTCTCGAGAAGCAGTTCTAAGAGATTTTGTCCTTTAGCTAACTATTGATCAAATCGTCCTACTTTATTTTCAGCCTAATAAATTATCGAAATAAGTCCAAAAATGCATCTTCGTGATCATTCAAGACAAAAATAAAATATAAGAGATACACCTAGGAATAAAGGAGTTTAAGTGTATAATTAAGCCATGTGTGTAAGTGTTTGTTTTGCTAACTTATAATAACAATGATCTCGTTTTTAAGCTTAGTTTAGGGAACGTGAAACTAGAGGGCGATAAATCCCTAAGTCCTAATGTAAGTCTTAGATCTCTTTGCGAGTTATTTCCATGTAGCAATTTCTAAGTGAAAATTGTTTTCTATCCCTTTTGTTTCCCTAAAGCTTTTATTTCTGTATAGTGGTTAAATTTTTGTTTCTAGTAGTAGTAGTTTATGTTAATAAGGCCAAGGTTGATTGACTATGAGAAAAATGTAAAGTTTTTGTCTTAATCTATAGCATTGCATGAGGGCTTGGCAATGGTTAATTGTAGGGGATTTGATAGGTGTGAAAATACCCATCCTTTTACCACTTAGTGCTTGCTAAAACGAGACCAAAACGCGTATTTAATGTCATTTGTTTGGAATTATGCGTGGTTTGTGTTTTTGTTGTGTTTCAGAGCCAAGCGGATAAATATTGAAGAAAACAAGGGATTGCACGGGTTTCATCGAACAAAAAGACGAAGTCTAGAGTCCAAGAAGTGCAAAAGATTTGAAGTCAATGGGCCCAGACGGAAGATTTATCGAAGAAAAGGACCAAAGACGGAAGATTCATCCACAAATCCCGAATCAAAGTCGAAAACGTCAACTCTATTAAAGAGATGAGAAGACAAAAAGAAAGGAGAAAAGCTCACTCACCAACCTTTCATCACAACTATAAATAGCATCCACCCTTCACATTTTTAGACTAGTTTTAGTTTTTCTAGTTTTTAGTCTTTTAGGCCGACACCTCTAGGTGTTTGGCACCTCCTTTCATCTTTGAATCGATGATCATGTAAGTTTAATCTTTACCTTTATTTGTTTGAATCCTAATATTTAATATAAGCTTTCCTTTAATCTTGTTCTTCTTTTCTTTTTGATTCTTAGTGTCTAAGTTTTGATTTGGTTGATTTTGGTTTTCTAAAATCAAGTGGGTTTTGTGTTTTTATTGATTGTGGTTCGTGAAGACTTGTTGTTTTGGATGTTTAGGTGTTTAACAAATCTTGTTTGATTGATTTGGTTGTGTTCTTCAGTTTTTATAGTTTTTATTAAGTGGGTTTTGATTGATTAAGGTTTTTATTGTTAGTTTTGTTGATTTGGTTTGATTGATTATTGTTAGTTGATGTTTAATGGTTAGTATGGTTTAATCTTTGGGTTTAATTTGGTTAGATTTGGGTAAATTCGTGTTCTTGTTTCCCCTGTGTTCGTCACTGTCCATTTTTACCGAACCAAACAATTTTCCCGAACGAAGCAATTTTTCCCGAGTCAGTTTATTTTATCGAATTAACTAATTTTACCGAACGAAGTCTAATTTTCCCGAACGAAGCATTTTACCGAATGAGTTTATTTTCCCGAACGAGTCATTTTCCCGAACCAATTAATTTTCCCGAGTGAACTGTTTTTACCGAACGAGTTATTTTTACCAGACGAATATTTTTACCGAACAAGCATCTTTACCAAACCAGTTTATTTTTTCCCGAACAAGTTTATTTTCCCGAAAGAACAAATTTGACCGAACCAACAGTTTTTCCCGAATGAAGTATTTTTACCGAATGAACTAATTTTACCGAACGAAGCTATTTTTCCCGAACGAGTAGCATTTTTACCGAACGAGCAATTTTCCCGAACGAGTTGATTTTACGGAATGAGTAGTTTTACTTAGATTTGTTATTTTTATTTTTCTGAAAAATAGCTTATTTTACAGAAAAAGTGATAGTTTCTCTTGTTATTGTTTCTAGCTTATTTTTATTACTTCGCGCATTTACCTTTTAATTAGAAATAGATCAAAAGCTCCCCCTTTTAGTTACCAAGAACGATAAATCACCCTAAACCGGAGATCAATTCGAAGAGATTCGTGAACGAACATACACGCAAAAGTATCATATTAGCACCTATAGTGGTTCCTTATCGATATGGAACCGCGGGTACCAATAAGGAACCGCGTGTAGATATAGTCGTTGGATGTTTGTCTTATAAATAGTGAACCATTCTAAGACTTTCAATTCACCTCTTTTGCACATACATTTCCAGATTCTTAATTACTTCTCAAATCAATCAAATCCTTGATCATTTGTTTGATTAATTCTTGTTTAGAAGTGAATCTTTCTCCTCTAATCTTTTCCTCTCAAAGTGCAAAGAGAAGAACACTATCATCATTGAAGTGTTGTGTCAATCTTAAAGATCCATTGAAGATCCAAACATATTCTTTCATTGTTGGGTCATTCTTGTGAAGATTCAAGTAGTTGTGTCTATTTGGAAGTTGTGTATGTATTGAGGTTTATACTTAGTCCTTAAAGTATATTGTTGTAGATTGGTCCTAGCTAAGATTAGGGCTTGAATTTTAGCTTAGAGTCGGAAATTGGTCAAGCATTGTTGTGTACAGTTTTCTCAACCTTAAGGAGCTTGTTGATTAGTGAACTCTCAAGTAAGGTGTACTTGAGTATTGTAGTAGGAACGAGGAGTGAGCGTCGTTGCCGAACCACTATAAATCCTTGGTGTTTGGTTTGATCTTTTCTTCCCTTAACTCTTTACATTCATTATTCTTTAAACTTGTGATTATTAGTTTAGTTGCACTACTTTTTTCATATTGTGTATAAGAAGGTTTCACATAAATGCTCAAGCCTAAGTTTTTGAAAAAGGATTTTTATAAACCTATCTTTAAAACTATTTTTTAAGAAACTATTCAACCCCCCTTCTAGTTTCTACAGAGATCATTTTTAATGATGCTCGATATTGAAGATAGACATCACAGACCCAGTGCTGCAATGCACAACCCATCCCAGCTAACTCAGATATATCTTAAAAGGTATTTGTTTTATTCACACGGAGACAACGCATTATCTATCGATTTATTCACTCCGAATATACTGATATTGAAATGGTGGCACTCTTCTCCAGCCTCCGATCACAAAAAATCCAAAATGCACGACCGAGTCTAGAACCATTTGAGATCATCAAATATCTCATTAGGATATACTTTCATATTTACTTGCTTCTTCACACACTGTGAAAAGTAAGAAAGATCTTAAGAGTCCTACGCAAAATCTTCATGATCTTGCCTGAACATCCAAGTAATACGAAAGTATTTACATTGAATATTGAAATCCTTCTTGAGCGAACATCAAAATGCTCATGGTAGGTGACTTGTGCGATTCTTTATGAATCAAGCTTGTGATAACTAGAAAGCAACAGTGGTTTAATTCTTAACTGAACTTAAACACGTTCCATGACTCTACGCAATATCTTAGTGATCTTGCCAGAACACTCAGAGTGACACTCTATAGTGTTCACAGTGATGAGTGGAAATCCTTCTAGTGTTAACATCAAACAACACTTGGTAGGTAACTTGCAAGATTCTATATGAATCAAGCTCGTGAAAACTGGAAAGCAACGATGGTGCGATTATTTAATGAATCAAACTTGTTCCAGGAATTGGATTTGACGGCTTCAATCATGCGGATAATATTACCCAAATGATTCACTCTTTATGTTCACAGTCAGCTTTGGACGGTCGAATAAAGAGAACGGGTTTACCCATGAAATCTTGTAAAGGAGGTTCTTAATTGAAACTACCTGTCATAAGTACGATAATTAATATCGTCCAATGGTCTTCACGACCAGAGGTCAAATGCTACCTAATTAGATTGAAATGTTCAAAGCCATTTCATCCGTGTCTTTGTTTTGTTGCTAATTATCTTCTGCAGCGTAACAAGAATGTGGCATTACGGTATCCGAGAAGAAGTCATCCACGCATACTTATACTTTCTGCACTTAATACTTCAACAAATTCAAGAAAGACTAAAAGTCAAGTCTTCCGCTGTATCAAACTCTGAAGCTTTCAAGAATTTATAAAGGTGGAAGTATGTGGAACATGAAGTCACGAGGAGGCAAATTTCACAAGTTATGAATGCAAAAGGTCAAGGCAAGGAAACATGCTCAAGACTAAAGTCAAAGATCTCATCAGCATATTCACAAGAATAAGATCGAAGACTCACGCATAGTATGCTAGGTTTAAGATTTTGTAAAATGGTGTGACCTCCATTAGAGGGAGATTGTTGGAAATACATTTTTCCAAAGAAAGTCTCGGTCACATCATTATTAGCATAGCTAGCTAAAGATCACGAGCTATAGAGTATTTAGGACATTGTAACTTGGAGTGACCTCCCTTAGGGGGAGACTGTTGGAAATACTTTTTTAAGTATTTAGAAAGGATCAGTAACCCTAACGATATATACGTAGTATGAGCTCGTGATCTAGTTATGTAACAATATAACCCACAAAGCCCACGTGTAGGGTGGGCTATATATACCCCCTCCTAGCATGTTAAGAGGGGTTGGTTCTCATTTTACTTTCATTATTGTTCATCTTTTCTCTCATTCTCTCCTTTCTCTCTCTAAGTTCTTCATCTATCTATATCTCTTTAGATCACTTCAAGGTTAAGATAATCCAAGGATTACGTAGACCTACACCACTGACTTCATCAGATCTTCCCATTGTTAGTGTATTTTGGTCAACAACTTATTTTTCAGCCATTTTGAGCTTATTTGTCATTTTTATTGCAACATTTCATTGTTCCCCAGTAGTGTAGAGTAAAATAGAATTTTTAAAAATGGTTTCAGATTTTTCGACTTTTTATTTTATTTTTTCTGATTATTTTAATTTTAAAATTGTTTTTAGGCATTAAAAAAATAGAAAAATAGTTTTAAAATTTTTAGAAAAATACTTTTTAGTTATTGAATAATATAAGTGAGGTTTACATTTAATAAAATCTTTATTTGGAATTTCTGTTAATTATTTCTAATTTTAGGGCTTTAATTAGCATTTAAAATCAAATAATGATTTAATAATAAGTTTCCAAAAAGTTTAATTGAATTTTTATCCTTATTTATATTATTTAGGATTTATTTACAATTTTTAATAATTTTTTAGTTCAAATTTTTATTTTCGTCACGTTTTTACGTTTTACGTTATTTTACGTCGTAGTTTAATTCGTAGCGTAACCGTCCTTAACTTTCAATCTTTCCTCTCAAAAGCGAACTAATCCAAACTATGTTATTGATTTTGGCACATAACACACTCCCACGAGAGGAACGTACTCACTTGTCGTCTTTACGGTTTACCTAAATCGTGAACGTTTAATACTTGCCGATTATATTTGCTTTGTTTTTCCTAAAATAAAATAAAGTATAATTTTATTATAATCAATTTTTGTGCCACTGTCGCGGAGTTGTGTGTTGCCATATTTATTACCGTGTTTGTGTGAGTAGTGCATTTTTGACTTTCCATTTTGGGTAAGCTTAAATATCGTACATACTCGTTTTTTTATTTTTCCATATTATTATCCATATAAATAAATCATATTGAAATCAATTAACACAAAATCTTTTTTAGTTTTTCTTGTGAATAATGTATGGTATTTACGTAGCACAATTAATATATTTATCCAAATACGCGAGAAATCGCACCTTAATAGTGGGCGTTCCGATCATTATTAAGCGTATCGAATTCAAACGAAAATCAAAGGCAAAATAGATAAATACTCTTAATTTATAAAATAGAAAATCAAGTAATAAAAACAAAAATCCTTTTGTAGCGAATAATTTTTAATCTCAATTGATACAAACTATAAGGTGGGTATAAGGCGGTTGTATTTCACGACCCAAAGAGAAAGGCTCTTAAGTGCTTCACCCTCGTTTTCTCCGCTCACTTGTGCGTATAAATTTAGTGACGACTAATTAAGGGTTTGCCACCTCAAGTATTATTAATCTATTTTTGTGAGCTTATATTATTGAACCCTCGAAACGTTTTGGTGTTCCATCAACGTTTCAAAGTCGAACGAAGGTTTTTACTTGCCGTAATTAGTTTCATTACCTTTGGATTCATTAATCGAGACTTTGATTAGTGGATAGATTGTAATTATCTACGTAATACACCCAAAATCCAAAAAAAAAACAATCAAAAACAAAAAAAATTGAAAAATTTAAAAACCCCAAAAAGAATCTTCTTTGGTACCCTCTATTCTACGTTTAGTGCATGCGCACTCGTTCGTGTGATTATTCGAATTCTAGCAACGTGTCGAATCGACGTAATCAAAATCAAAAGAATTGACAACGAAGACGTGAATTAGAAACGAACGTTCCTAATATCATTGTCGAAACCATAGACGAGATGGCCGAGAATCGTACGATGACGGAGTTTCTCCAGAACCCACCCAGGGTTATGGATACGCGATCTTTATTCCCGCAATCGAAGCGGAGAATTTTTACATAAAAAGCGTAATGCTATCTTTGATTCAAGCGAAAAAGTTTAAGGGTCGTGAGGCGGATAATCCTCACGATCACATACGGAATTTCAATCGTGTTTTAGTCATGAGCAAGTTTAATAACGTTGAAACCGATGTCATTAAGCTTATGATTTTTCCGTTCTCGCTCGATTGCGCCACCAAGGATTGGTACGAGAAAGAACCACCTGATTCCATAGTTACGTGGAACGATCTCGTTTCCAAATTCATTAATCATTTTTCTCCACCGTCTAAGACCACGTTTTTAAAAAACGAGATGACGAGGTTTGAGCAAAATCCGAATGAGTCGTTTATATCGTTTTAAGGAATTGCTTAGGGCACCACAGATTTTCCGAGTTACACCAAATCGATACGTTTTATAACTGTCTTAATCTTCACTAGCAAGATTCGTTAAATTTTGCCGCGGGTGGAAATTTTTTGTGTAAAACTCCGAAAGACGCTTTAATGATTATCGAAAATAGATATAAGGTTTTTCAACTCCGTATCACACCGAGTGTTTCCAGTGTCGCCAATGTTAATACTACTAATCGTGATATTGAGAGGGTTGACGCTAAAGTCGATAAATTGACCAATGTTTTTACGTCGTTTTTGATCGAAATGCAAAAGAAGGACGCTCCCGCCACGGTGAAAGCGGTTGAGGTTTCATGTACGTTTTGTGGTGGAACACATAATTATTACAAGTCTGCGGCTACAGATGGCCAAACATAGAGTGTTACACGTTAAATGGAAATTTTCAAAATCGAAATCAAAATAACGTCGGTCCATCACAACAAGCGAATTAAAGTAACAATCAAGGCAATATTTTTCAAAATCAAAACCGAAACAATTTTCAAGCAAACAATCAACATGGAAATCAAGGAGGTTGTAATCAAGGTCGTAATTTAAGTTGGCAAAATCAAGATTTTAACAACAATCAAAACTTGAATTTCCAAAACAACAATGGGAATCAAAACAATTTTCAAAGAAATAATCAAAACCAAGGGAACTTTAATTCTAATCAAGACGGTTCTTCAAGCGAGTTTTAATAAGTGTGAAAACACTTATCCTTTTACCACTTATTTCCAATAATAACAAGACCAAAACGTGTATTTTATGTCGTAAAAGTCGGAATTATGCGTGGTTTGTGTTTTTATTGTGTTTTAGGACCAAAAGATGCAAAAGGAAGAAAACATGGGCTATCACGGGCTTTTATCGAAGAAAAAGACTAAAGATGAAGTCGAAAGATCGAGAATGCAAAAAGAACGGAAGTCCAAGGCCAATTCTGAAGATTTATCGAAGAAAAAGTCTAAAGACGGAAGTTTAATGAAGTCGAAGAACTCAAGTCTAATTTTAGAAGAAAAGTTCAACTTATATCAACAAATCCCGAGACGACGTCGAGAAAGACAAAGATTAAGTCGAGTCGAGTCGAGAAGAAAGAAATTAGATAGCTTAAGCATGTAATCTCCCCACCTCCTATAAATACCCTCCTAATGTGTCATTAGGAGGGTGTTAGGTGGTTAATTTTTAGAGTAGTTTAATTTTAGTTTTCAAGTTTTTCTTAAGTTTTTCTTCTCTCTAGTTTTCCAAGTTTATCAACTTTAATCTTGTAATCTTTTGACATTCATCCTTAATCAATCAAGCTTATTTTCTTAATTCTCATTCTACCTTTCTTAATCTTTTTCTTAATCTTGATAATCATGTAGTTAATCTCATCTATTTGATTATGTGATTGTTTTATTCATGTGATTGATCTTCTAGTTTTGATGTGGTGGATGTTTTGAGCTTATTGTGGTATTTGATCTTCTAGTGTTTGGCTTATTCTCGACTAAGTTGTTTTGATAGATTAATAGGATTGCTTATTAGTTGATTTTAAATGTTTAGATTATTTAGTGTTTTACTAGTTTTTAATTTGTGGCTTATTTAGTTCTTCTTAAAATTTATTTGGTTAAAGTTTTGGTTAATTGCTTGTTTGGTTTATGCTTATTAGTGGCTTATCTCTTAAGTTTTCTTATTTCTGTTTAACTGTATTCGTGCTTCAACTTCTTCGGAAAAGGGTTTTCTTTTTCCGAAATCATCACCTTTTCTGAATTAGCCCTTATTCCGAATACTCCTTTACTGAAAACATCAATTTTTCTGAAAAGTCCATTATCTGAAAATGTCAATTTCTATGAAAAGTTTATTATTCCGAAATAGCTACTTTTTCTGAAAAGTCCTTTTTTTCCGAAGATCCTATTTTTTGTGAAAACATTGTTATTCCGAAAATTCCTTCTTTTTCTGAAAAGTTTCTTTTTCCGAAGAACCTCTTTTTCCGAAGAACCTCTTTTTCCGAAATTATTGTTATTCCGAAAAAACCATTATTCCGAAAAACACATTTTTCTGAAAAGTTACTTATTCCGAAGATACCCTTTTTCCTGAAAAGATCATTATTCTGAAATTATCCTTTTCTCTGGAAAACCTATTTTTCCGAAAATCCACTTTCTCTGAAAATCTCCTTTTTCCGAAAACCCTAATTTCTCTGAATTCGTCATTATTCCGAAAATGTCTTTTTTTATGAAATTCAAATTATTTTCTTCTCAGACTTAGTTTTATTGGTAGTTTTCTGAATTGTTTTTATTTTCCAACTTTAGTTTTTCCCTCCTTTTTACTTAGCATTGATTTAACTTGTTTTATCTTAGATTAAATTTTTAAACTTTCAACAACATTTTTATTTTTAGTTTAAAATAGATAACTTTTCCCCATTTATTATTCCACCAAGAACAACTGAGTCGCACTTTCTTCCAATAATCAATTCGAAGAGATCGGACGATAACTCTTTCATAACTAAGTGAAAACCTAGTTATTAAATGGCGTTGCTGCCGGCTCTTTTCGTTAAGATTAAAGGTTTTAAGTGAGAGACGCGTTGGATTTTGGGATCCGTTCATCTTTGAACGTTATTTTCCTTGCTTTAAAATTTTCAAAAATCATAAAAATATAAAAATTTTAAAAATACAAAAAAATTAAAAAACATAAAAAACCAAAAATATTTCTGCTTTGTTATTTCTTTTGCAGGTGTATGCGCACTCGATCAACGTCTTATCCTGAGCCCGAGACTCTCCATAACTTAGGCATGGCCGGTGTACACAATAATAATAATAATCCACCTCAACCCAACATGAATAATGACAACAATGAACCTCTGCCGGATAATTGTCCAATGATCGAACTTTTGCAAGCACATGTAGAGGGCAACAACGATGCTATTGTCATACCCGCGATTGGAGCCAACAACTTTAAGCTCAAATCCGGCTTCATTCAAATGGTCTCTGCTCAACCATTCTTGGGGCGTTCAATTGATGATCCTCATGACCATATTAAGAGGTTTCTTCAACTCACTAATACGGTTAAGTATAATGGGGTTTCACAAGAGGTAATTCGCTTGCAACTTTTTCCTTTCTCTTTAGAGGGACAAGCCCGGCATTGGCTTGATAAGGAACCGCCACAAAGTATTCTTACGTGGACGGATTTAGAGACCAAATTCATCAACTACTTTTTCCCACCCTCACGTACTACCGCTTTGCGGAATGAAATCATTACTTTTGAACAAAAGTACGGTGAGACATTTAGTGAATCTTGGGACCGTTTTAAGGAACTTTTACGAAAGTTTCCACAACATGGTTTCACAAAAGTACATCAAATTAATACTTTTTACAATGGTTTAAGCATGAATGACCAAGATTCACTAAATAGTGCCTCGGGGGGTAATCTTTTGGTTAAGTCTGCTAATGCCGCTTGGGATATTATTGACAACAAGTCTAGAGTGCAAACCAAGAGTGTTCGGACCAATTTGGCTAGTGCTAGCACTAATGAGAGCGACAAGAGAATTGATAAGCTTACTTCGCTTGTTGAATCACTTGCTCTCCAAGCCGCCAATAATACCAAAGCTATCGCTGCCCAAGCTAGTGCTTTGACTCAATCATGTGATATATGCGGGGGATCTCACTCATACACCGATTGTCCTTCGACTCACGACAATCCGGAAAATGTGTATGCCGCCAACGGTACCTATTCTACAGGAGGCTATCAAGCACGTCCTCAAGTTGACCGCAACTTGCTCAGCTATCACTCAAACAACTTTCTTTCACCACCCGGTTTTCCCCCACAAAACCCAAACAACCTCAATCGCAACAATCAAAACCAACCACGAGCTCCAACTCCATATCAAAACCAAAGAAACCCATATCCACCTCAAAGAAACAACCAAGTTTACCAACAACCTGCTTATCAACCACCTGCCTACCATGCTCCTCCTCCCAACCAACCCACCGCATTACACCAAGATGTTGAAACCTACATGAGGACTAATGATGTGATCGTGCAAAATCTTCAGCGGGAAATGGCCAACATGAAAGCAGATATGGTGAAGCAAGGGAATGATATTCGAGCTGATATGCGAAACACTTTGGCAAGTCAAACGAATGACTTAAGGAACATGATGGCCAGTTTCTTCCCAAGTAATCAAGCCTCTGGATCGGGTTCTCTTCCGAGTAACACCGTTGCTAATCCAAGAGGGGAGATGAAAGCAATCACCACTCGTAGTGGAAAAGGTTTAAAGGAACCCGAGCTTCCTACACCTACACCGGTGATTGTGACAAAGGAAAACGAGTCTCCTTCTCCAAATCCTCCATCTTCTATTCCTCCAACTTCTACTTCTCCAATTTCACCACCTTCTACTTCCACCCCTCCACCACCTAAGGATGTGAGTGAGAATTCTATCCCAAAGCCTTCATCTCAACCCAATATACCTTATCCTTCGAGGTTGAGGAAAGAGAAATTGAAGAACAAGGATGATATTCAGGTTTCTAACTTTCTCAAAATGTTTAAACAACTGAATTTCAATATCTCCTTTGCTGAGGCTCTCGCTCACATGCCGAAATATGCTAAAATGTTTAAAGATCTTCTCAGTGATAAGGAGAAACTTCTCGATATTGCTCAGACCCAACTTAATGAGAATTGCTCCGCAGTGCTCTTAAGGAAATTACCAACCAAACTTGGTGATCCGGGTCGTTTCTTGATTCCTTGCAACTTCCCTGGGGTAGAGAATTGTATGGCCCTAGCCGATCTAGGTGCTAGTATAAACTTAATGCCTTTAAGCGTTTGGAAACAACTGTCTCTACCGAGCTAGTCCCCACACGAATGACTTTGGAATTAGCTAACCGTACGGTTGCTTATCCAGTGGGGATAGCCGAAGATGTCTTCGTTGGTGTCGACAAATTCACCTTTCCGGCGGATTTTGTTGTCGTTGACTACGAGATGGACCCCCGTGTTCCATTAATCGTTGGACGTCCATTCTTGAGGACCGGTCGCACTCTCATCGATGTAGCCGCGGACGAATTAATCATGAGAGTTGGTGACGATAAAATCGTCTTCAACATGGGTAAACTTTCTAAGCAGCCTTCTGAAAATGAGAGCGTTAATTTCATTGACGTTCTTGATGAGGCTTGTGAAGAACATTTCAAAAACGCTTGTAAAAGTGGTTCTTCTTATCTACCCATTGTTGAGACCGTTGCCTCTATTGCTCCATCACTAACTCCATTTAGAGAAAGTGATTTGATCTTTAAAGAATTTGAAGCAACTTTGGGAGATGTGGACTTAAAATATGATGATTCTCCCTCCAATTGGGATGAAGACATTCGTACCATTGAGAAACTTCTCAATGAGGACAATATTTCTCCACCATCTCCTAAGGACATCTCTATCGATGAACCGAATTTGACTACGCCTTCCATCGAAAATCCTCCGGATTTAGAGCTTAAGGACCTACCGTCTCATCTCGAGTACATTTTCCTTGAAGACAACAAGAAGTCACCCGTCATCATCGCTGAGGACTTGAAAGAGGAAGAAAAATCCCGACTTATCGTCGTGTTGAAGAATCACAAGAAAGCTATTGCGTGGAAAATCTCTGATATTCGTGGAATTGATCCTCACTTTTGCACACATAAAATTCTCATGGAGGACGACTTTAAACCCACTATTCAAAGCCAAAGAAGGGTGAATCCTAAGATCCATGACGTAATCAAAAAATAGGTTATCAAACTTCTTGATGCGGGAATGATCTATCATATCTCGGATTCACCATGGGTTAGTCCCGTCCACTGTGTGCCTAAGAAAGGCGGAATCATCGTTGTTCCCAATGAAAACAACGAGTTGATTCCTACTCTTCTCGTTACAGGGTGGAGAGTTTGTATAGACTATCGCAAACTCAATGATGCTACGAGAAAGGATCATTTTCCCCTTCCTTTCATGGACCAAATGCTTGAACGTCTAGCGGGTAATGATTATTACTGCTTCTTAGATGGTTTCTCCGGGTATTTTCAAATTCCCATCGATCCCAAAGACCAAGAGAAAACCACATTCACTTGTCCTTATGGAACATTTGCCTACAAAAGAATGCCTTTCGGCTTATGCAATGCTCCTGGGACATTCCAAAGGTGTATGATGGCTATCTTCCATGACATGGTTGAAAACTATGGAAGTTTTCATGGATGATTTCTCGGTTTATGGTGATTCTTTCTCTCATTGCCTTGCCAATTTGGAACGCATGCTTAAGCAGTGTGAAGACACTCGCCTTGTTCTAAATTGGGAAAAATGCCATTTCATGGTAAAAGAAGGCATTGTGCTTGGACATAAAATCTCAAAAGCCGGTCTTGAAGTGGACCGTGCTAAAGTGAATGTCATAGCCAAATTACCTCCACCTTCAACCGTGAAGGGTGTGAGAAGTTTCCTTGGTCATGCGGGCTTCTATCGTCGATTCATTCAAGATTTTTCTAAAATCGCCCGCCCGATGACCCACCTCTTGGAAAAAGATACTCCTTTCATCTTTTCCAAAGAGTGTCTTAAATCCTTCAATCTTCTTAAGGATAATGTAACTAAGGCACCGGTCTTGGTTACCCCTAATTGGGAGCTACCTTTTGAGTTGATGTGTGATGCTAGCGACTTTGCTATTGGAGCAGTTTTGGGCCAAAGAGTGAACAAACACTTCCAACCAATCCACTATGCTAGCAAGACAATGACGGGGGCTCAATTGCATTATACCACTACCGAAAGAGAGCTTTTAGCTATAGTGTATGCTTTTGAAAAATTCCGCCCCTATCTTGTCCTTTCTACCACCATCGTGTATACCGATCATTCTGTGTTGAAGTACTTGTTGACTAAGAAAGATTCTAAGCCAAGACTTCTTCGTTGGGTTTTGCTCCTTCAAGAATTTAAAATCGAAATTCGTGACAAGAAGGGTGCCGAAAACCTAGCCGCGGATCATCTAAGTAGACTTGAGGATCCTTATCAAGGGGATCATCCGAATCAAGAGATCAATGACTCTTTTCCCCTTGAGGCCTTAATGTCTATAAATTCCAATCTTGATGACACCCCGTGGTTTGCGGACATTGCAAACTACTTAGCGGGTGGAATCCTCAAGGAAGGGTTAACGTCCCAACAAAAGAAAAAGTTCTTTAAAGATATTGAACATTATTTCTGGGACGACCCTTACCTCTTCAAACAATGTGCAGATCTTGTCATTCGTCGATGTGTTGCTGGGCCGGCAGCGGTACAAATCCTTGACGCTTGCCATAAAGGACCCACCGGTGGTCACTTTGGTCCCAATTACACCGCGAAGAAAGTATTCGACTCTTGATTTTATTGGCCCACCATTTATCGTGACGCTCACGACATGGTTAAACATTGTGATGCTTGCCAAAGACAAGGCAAGATCACACATAAAGATGAGATGCCTCAAAATTTCATACAAGAATGTGAAATCTTTGATGTATGGGGCATCGACTTTATGGGGCCATTTCCATCATCTAAAGGGAACAAGTACATCCTCGTAGCCGTTGACTACGTTTCTAAATGGGTTGAAGCTAAGGCTCTCCCAACGAACGATACGAGGGTGGTTGTGAACTTTTTGAAGCAGCTTTTCGCTCGATTCGGTGTTCATCGTGCTATAATCAGTGACCGCGGGACTCATTTTTGCAATGATCAATTTGCAAGAGTCATGGCTAAGTATGGTGTCAACCACCGTCTTTCCACCGCTTATCATCCTCAAACCAACGGTCAAGCCGAGATATCCAACCGTGGATTGAAGCGAATTCTAGAACGTACTGTGGGAGAGCATCGTGCCTCGTGGGCCGATAAGTTAGATGATGCTTTGTGGGCTTTCCGTACCGCTTATAAGACCCCGATTGGTTGTACACCTTATCGTCTTGTGTACGGGAAAGCATGCCACCTCCCTATCGAGCTGGAATATAAGGCATACTGGGCCTTGAAGTGGGCTAACTTCGACATCAACAAAGCCGGTGATCTTCCGAAGATTCAACTGAATGAGCTAAATGAACTAAGGAATGAAGCTTATGAGAACTCGTTGATCTACAAGGAGAAGACCAAGATCATCCATGATGCTAGAATTAAGAACCGAGAGTTCCACGTTGGTGATTAATTCTTACTTTTTAACTCTCGGTTGAAGATCTTCTTGGGCAAGTTGAAGAGCCGCTGGTCTGGTCCATTCACCGTCGCCAAAGTCTTTCCCTATGGCACCATTGAGCTTTCTCAGCCAGATGGGCCCAATTTTAAGGTGAATGGCCAGCGCGTGAAGTTGTACTTTGGTGAGGACATCTTTCATGAGATGATTCCATCCCTCACCACGTTTCCCATGAACTAGTTTTGGGTCGAGTCAGGCTCGTGACTCGGTTATCAAAAACAAGCGCTTCTCGGGAGGCAACCCGTTGATCTATCCTTTACCGTTTTCATAATAAGTGTAGGGGGAGCCCCGTATGTGTTTGTTGTCTTGTTTCTTCTTTTGTGCAGGGATTAAAGCTTCAAAGATCCATTCTCGATGACTTTTGACGAACCATGATCCCGTCTTCCCAGTTCTATCCTAAAACTGTCGTGATTCAATATTTCATATCTTATATGTTCACATTGAAATCACTATAGTTGTCCTTTCCTTAGCAAGATTTAAAAAACGTGCATAATGTCCTAAGTGTAAGGGAGTTTACTCCCATATGCTTAAACATTGAGGACAATGTTTATATCAAGTGTAGGGGGACTTCTATCGAAGTAAGTGGTCTTTTCCATGAATTTGTCCTCATTTTAACCGGAAAATTTGATTTTTCGACATTTTTCAAAAATTTTAATCTATTTTGGCCTAGTTGTATAGTTGTATTTTTTGTTGTTATGGTTATTTTCTTTCCTTGCTAGAATAAAATTTTTCAAAGTCGTGAATATTTTGACCCAACCCGAGTTTACTTATCTAAGTTTACTCTAGTTAGTATCCTTAAGGTGTTTAAGTCAAGTTTTGCTAGGCTTTTATATAGGGAACTTTAAAACGCGAAAGTCTTAACTCTCACGGGTTAAGAACAAGAACTTTTGGCAAGTTCCTATAATTGATCCTAGAGAGTTGTTTATCAAGGGAACTTTAAAATGTGAATTCTAAACTTGAAAGAGTCTAAGAATTTGCAAGATCCTATAGATGACTCGAAAACCCAAAACTTTGATTTAATTGGCTAAGCATCCACGAGTCTCATTCCTTGAGATTTTAAATTGTGGAGAACGAGAGATGATAGAGTCAATTATAAGTTTGGTATTCTTTCGTGAATTTATGTGAGTTCATTATAAGTCTATTCTCCCATCGCTTGCTAATAAATTTATCTGCAATAAATAAGGTTGTACGATTTGAAAAGTTACTTAGCTTCTAGTACAAGATCGTTTAAAAGTTGCTCGGTATTAATTAGAGTTCATAGCCAAGACATAACTTATTGAAGCGGGATGCGAAGATTGGCGAGTCCGAAAAGGCCCTAACAAGGCATGAGGGCTACATTTTGTTGCTAAAGATCCAAAAGTGATGTGAAGAATCATTTATCAAAGATCAATATGAAGGATCGAGAAACACGACGAAAAGCAAATACTCCCCAAAAGATCATGGAGAAGTCTATCCGAAAAGACCCTAACAAGGTATGAGGATAAATAGATGCAAGTCCTAAAAGGAGGCGGATCGTTGTATATCAAAGTCCAAAGTAAAGATTGGAGAAAAATGAAGAAGTCGTGGTCCAAGTATGAAGAATCTCTCAAAACTTCAAGTGAAGAAATTCCTATTATGAAGAGAAGACCATAATTTCAAGAACGTCTCTTAAAGATTTGAAGTATGAAGTCGCTGCCAAATATTGGTCCGAGAAAGGTCTCAAATCGTGAAGCGAGTTATGGCAAGATATGAACTTTATGAGGTCCCGAGAAGCAGTTTTAAAAGATTTTGTCCTTTAGCTAACTATTGATTAAATCGTCCCACTTTATTTTCAGCTTAAATAATTATCGAAATAAGTCAAACAATGCATCCTCGTGATCATTCAAGACAAAAATAAAATATAAGAGATACACCTAGGAATAAGGGAGTCTAAGTGAATAATTGGGCCACATGAGTTCGTGTTAGTTTGCTAACTTATAATAACAATGATCTCGTTTTTAAGCTTGGTATGGGGAACGTGAAACTTGAGAATGATGAATATTCATGACATCCTAAGACCCCAATGTAAGTTTTTGATTTCTTACTTATTTTGTTCTTTTAAGTTTTGTTAGTGCTTAGTATTTAATAAAGGCCAAGGTGGTTATCTATGATGAAAAAAAATGTAAACCGTGCTTTGAAATTAGTGCATTGTATGAGGACATTGCAATGGTCAAGTGTAGGGGATTTAATAAGTGTGAAAACACTTATCCTTTTACCACTTATTTTCAATAATAACAAGACCAAAACGTGTATTTTATGTCGTAAAAGTCGGAATTATGCGTGGTTTGTGTTTTTATTGTGTTTTAGGACCAAAAGATGCAAAAGGAAGAAAACATGGGCTATCACGGGCTTTTATCGAAGAAAAAGACTAAAGATGAAGTCGAAAGATCGAGAATGCAAAAAGAACGGAAGTCCAAGGCCAATTCTGAAGATTTATCGAAGAAAAAGTCTAAAGACGGAAGTTTAATGAAGTCGAAGAACTCAAGTCTAATTTTAGAAGAAAAGTTCAACTTATATCAACAAATCCCGAGACGACGTCGAGAAAGACAAAGATTAAGTCGAGTCGAGTCGAGAAGAAAGAAATTAGATAGCTTAAGCATGTAATCTCCCCACCTCCTATAAATACCCTCCTAATGTGTCATTAGGAGGGTGTTAGGTGGTTAATTTTTAGAGTAGTTTAATTTTAGTTTTCAATTTTTTCTTAAGTTTTTCTTCTCTCTAGTTTTCCAAGTTTATCAACTTTAATCTTGTAATCTTTTGACATTCATCCTTAATCAATCAAGCTTATTTTCTTAATTCTCATTCTACCTTTCTTAATCTTTTTCTTAATCTTGATAATCATGTAGTTAATCTCATCTCTTTGATTATGTGATTGTTTTATTCATGTGATTGATCTTCTAGTTTTGATGTGGTGGATGTTTTGAGCTTATTGTGGTATTTGATCTTCTAGTGTTTGGCTTATTCTCGACTAAGTTGTTTTGATAGATTAATAGGATTGCTTATTAGTTGATTTTAAATGTTTAGATAATTTAGTGTTTTTATAGTTTTTAATTTGTGGCTTATTTAGTTCTTCTTAAAATTTATTTGGTTAAACTTTTGGTTAATTGCTTGTTTGGTTTATGCTTATTAGTGGCTTATCTCTTAAGTTTTCTTATTTCTGTTTAACTGTATTCGTGCTTCAACTTCTTCGGAAAAGGGTTTTCTTTTTCCGAAATCATCACCTTTTCTGAATTAGCCCTTATTCTGAATACTCCTTTAGTGAAAACATCAATTTTTCTGAAAAGTCCATTTATCTGAAAATGTCAATTTCTATGAAAAGTTTATTATTCCGAAATAGCTACTTTTTCTGAAAAGTCCTTTTTTTTCTGAAGATCCTATTTTTTCTAAAAACATTGTTATTCCGAAAATTCCTTCTTTTTCTGAAAAGTCTCTTTTTCCGAAGAACCTCTTTTTCCGAAGAACCTCTTTTTCCGAAGAACCTCTTTTTCCGAAATTATTGTTATTCCGAAAAAACCATTATTCCAAAAAACACATTTTTCTGAAAAGTTACTTATTCCGAAGATACCCTTTTTCCTAAAAAGATCATTATTCCGAAATTATCCTTTTCTCTGAAAAACCTATTTTTCCGAAAATCCACTTTCTCTGAAAATCTCCTTTTTCCGAAAACCCTAATTTCTCTGAATTCATCATTATTCCGAAAATGTCTATTTTTATGAAATTCAAATTATTTTCTTCTCAGGCTTAGTTTTATTGGTAGTTTTCTGAATTGTTTTTATTTTCCAACTTTAGTTTTTCTCGCCTTTTTACTTAGCATTGTTTTAACTTGTTTTATCTTAGATTAAATTTTTAAGCTTTCAACAACATTTTTATTTTTAGTTTAAAATAGATAACTTTTCCCCATTTATTATTCCACCAAGAACAACTGAGTCGCACTTACTTCCATTAATCAATTCGAAGAGATCGGACGATAACTCTTTCATAACTAAGTGAAAACCTAGTTATTAAGTTTCAAGATTAAATGAAAATGAATGAGGCTAATATGAGACGATGAGAGGGACAAACTGGTACTTTCAAAAACGATTTTTCCAACACTTTGAAAGATCAAAATAATAAAATTTAACAAGGACAAAGTGACATAAAAAGATGTTTTCGGAAATTATGAACAATCAATCGAGTTCGTCTTTGAGTGGTTTACAAAGCAACATCGTGGTTAACCCTAAGAAGCACATAAAAGCTGCCTCATCCAATGGAAAAAGTCGTGTGATTACCAACCTTGATGGTTTTAAAGTTGTGCATTTGTTTCTACCCTCGAGTTCTAAAACGACTTCATATTCTAAAGTCGAGGGAGTGAATGTGGTGAGCGAGGAAAAGATTGCACACCCTCGTGTACCTAAAATTCCATCCATGGTTCAAACAGAGAGTTTTATAGACGTTACCAAAGTTCACCTTGAGGAAGTTTGTGCTTCGATTCTTCTTAAAAAGCCTAAAAGGCATATACCGAGAAAGGAAGAAGATCCGGGCCAATTTCTTTTACCTTATGATTTTCTGAGATTGAGGGATGTTTAGCCCTTGCCGATTTAGGTGCTAGCATCAATCTCATGCCTCATTCTCTTTGGATATTGATGAGATTTCCAAATCTTACCCCCACGAACATGACAATTGAGCTAGCAAATTGTACACCTCTTAGATCGATTGGTATAGCCGAGGATGTCAATGTTAAGATTGGAAAGTTTACTTTTCCCGCAGATTTAGTTATTTTCGATTACGAGTGTGACCCTAAATGTCCCATTATTTTAGGTCGACCATATTTATCTACGACTCGAGCCGTAATCGACGTTCACAGTGGGAAATGACTATGACATATGGGGAGAATAAAATGGACTTTTTCGCGAGTATATCCCAAATACAAAATGATCAAAGTAAAACCAAGTTTTAAAAATTTAAACATTTCAAAGTACATACTTTAGCGGAAAAAATGAGGCTTGATACGTGTTTTGAAAGAATTAAAAGCAACGGTTCTCGAGATGAAGGTTTTAACGACAAAGAATATGTTTACCTAATAGAAAAAGGAATTAGTAGATTTATGGACGAAGAGTCATTTTGGGATGTATTCGTCGAAACAAGTGACCAAACAATTCCGGAGGGTAACGTTAATTCCATCACGACAATGACCAATATGGATTCGTTTTCACCACCTTCGAAGGACAATGACTTTGAGGCCCAAATTTCTAAGACCATTGAAGTGCCTCCCACTCCTGGCTCAAAATCCACTAAGGCTAAGGAAGTGGCCCAACCCAATGCAATTTCACCCATCATGGAAGAGTCACCTAAGCATAGTCCTAAGACTTGTAAGACCATGGTTGTGAATCTCGAGAAATCCTCTCGAGAACTTGCTCACGTCGACACTTTCTTTGATGACGATGGTGATTTTGCCAAGATCGAGCATGTACTTGCTAATCCGTCATCAATCTTTGAGGATTTACCCTTTGATAATCTTCAAATGAAGATGATGATTTGATGTCGGAAATTTCTTGTGATAAAGGTAATGACGACGCTTTCACCACGTTCTCGAATTTCGTGTACGAACCTATTTTTCATCATAATCCTATTTTTGATGAAGGGTCCGAGAATGTTGATGACCATATCATCGATCCTCCTTCGTTTCATAATAGTGATGATGAAGAATTCTTTAAGGAGGTCGATGATTTTCTTGCTATAGATACGAATCCCATTCTCGAGGAGTTACCTTATAGATACTCCTCATTTGAGAATGACGATTACCACATTCTTGAGGATTTAATTCATTTATCCCCACCAAAGAATGATGGTTTTGTGCTAGATCATGATCTCTTCGAGAGAGTTTCTAAAATCATTCACGAGGGGAACGACAAACCTTGGTTTGACGAGCCTATCTATGATGAAGAAATCGATGAGATTAATGATCTTAAGGATGATGTTTATGTTGACCCCGAGGGGGCGGTGTTCTTTGGTGACCATCGTTATGAGAATTTATACATTCCACCTCCCCCACCCACGACTTAAATGTGAGGATTTTTAGCGTTCCAACTATAACTTTGAAACGCCAAATATTTTCGACATAATTAAAACGGGGTTTCATAAAGATTTTTTAAACGACAAAAAAGGAAAAGATTTTAAATTAAATTTGAATGATGTTCCTACTATTTTAACTCCGTCATCACTTTGTTATTTGAGTACTACCACCTTGTCTACTCCTTTTAACAATATTATGTGTGGTTTTAGTGTGGGGGAAGCCCCTTATGTGTCTTTACACTTTTACACCAAGGACGAGATATTCGATCCTGGAATCACATTTTTAGGGAAATCTCGCTCTTCCACCGATGCAATAAATGGAAAATATTTTCGTTTTCTTGTTTGAGTCTACCTCGAGTAGCTCATTATTTTCCCCACCCTTCTACTTCTTTCCTCTTTTCTTGTGTCCATTTGGGACGTTTCTTGGAGTGGTGTTGTTCCGTTTGTCCTATAAAATCGATGACACCATCTTCGACCCCGATATATGCTTCGTCATAGGACTTAGTACTTAGTACCGGTTTGCTTTATGATTGGGGCATTGTTCTACATGTAAGACCCATCCATCATATGTTGGCCTTTACCATGATAATCCCTAAATGATCACATTTATGGAGATTTGAGTCGAGCTCTTGACTCGGTTATCAAAAACAAGGTGCCTCGTGGGGGAAATCCCATGCTTATCCTTATAAATATTTTTGCTTACTCTTAGTGTAATGCGGAGACTTGTGCTCTTCTAGCCTTTGTTCAGTGGTTGTTTGTGATTGTGACTTATTAAGAATCATCATCGTCATTGAAGCCTCTTGTGTTCATTTTACGTATCACTTGAGCTTCAATCGTTTCTTTGAAGATTCCGATATCCGATGATATCCTTTTATGCTCTAACGATTATCTTATTAGCAAAATTCATAAACGCTATAGATTATTCGTTTTACCCTTTCCATGCTCGAGATTAAGCATTCGACTTTTCATATCTAGTATGGGGGTGTTTCACCCTTAGACTCGAAACGTTGAGGACAATATTTAGTTTTAGTATGGGGGGGGGGGGGGGGTAAATAGATACTTCACCTTGCTTACATCATCATGGAATACAATTTTCATCTTTTTTTATCGTTTTGTTGCAAAATAAGCTAAAAATGGCCAAATTTTAAAATTTTCTCATTTTTCATAAGTGTTTAAGACACGAATGTAGGTTTTCCGATGGTGAGAATAAGAGTAATTTTGTCTCGACCGTGCGTGTTGAGCACTTAACATCAATTCCTTAACTATATTAGGCTAAGTCTCATTAAATTGAGAACGAGAAATGATAGCATTAATTATAAGTTACTATGCTAAAGTAGAATACTCGTATTCTTTCAAAAACTCATGTGTCCTAATTATTTTCTTTTTCTCCCAAAGCTTGTATATATATATATATATATATATATATATATATATATATATATATATATATATATATATATATATATATATATATATATATATATATATATATATATATATATATATATATATATATATATATATATATATATATATATATATATATATATATATATATATATATATATATATATATATATATATATATATATATATATATATATATATATATATATATATATATATATATATATATATATATATATATATATATATATATATATATATATATATATATATATATATATATATATATATTTATATATATATATATATATATATATATATATATATACATATATATATACATATATATATATATATACATACATATATATATATATATATATATATATATATATATATATATATATATATATATATATATATATATATATATATATATATATATATATATATATATATAAATATATATATATATATACATATATATATATATATATATATATATATATATATATATACATATATATACATATATATATATATATATATATATATATATATACATATATATATATATATATATATATATATATATATATATATATATATAGGTGGGGTAAAATGAGAAGACCTCTTAAAATAAAAAGGGTGAGAAGCCACCAGTAACTGCCACGTGTCTCCTTACTCCCCGCTTCTTTTTTATAACTACGAGGGGTAGTTTTGTCATTTTACTTTTAGGATATAAAACCTGTTTTTTTATTATTTTGCATCCTAACAGTTCACCTGCTTCTCGTAAGCAAACACTCCACTAGATCTCCTTCTCCACCGGTTAACCATGATTATAGCATTCGTATTCTCCATCCTTATCTCCGTCGTGATCTCCACCGTAATATCCACCATAATTGGTGGTTACAGTCATGGTTTCAGATTTGTGATCAACGAGTAAGTTTTTTTGTTTCATCTTCAATTGATAATTAGTGTTCATCATCAGTGATTAGTTCATCATTAAAGAATAATGATAGTAAGATCTTAATATTTATTTTTTCTCTTTTTAAAAAGTTACATTAAATTGTTATTTTTCTTCACTTTTTGTATTATCGTTGATCTAATTGTTACTATATTTGGGTTTTGATTTTGATTTTGACTAAATCATGTTTCTTCTCGAAATTGAAACAAAAATGAGAAAAAATTGATATAAAACGGTGTCAGGGAAGTTGCACATAAGTTGTTTGTTTAAATGTCTCTTTGATATTATTAATACTGTGATGCAGTGATTTTACATTGTGATGCATCAAGTATTGTGCTTTAATTAATATGTCAAGTTATGGGAATTGTTTTACCATTTTTATGTACTAAAGGTGCATTTGCAGTTCTTAAATAGGTCAGATTGGGGGGTTAGGGGGAGGTCAAACAGTTTTAAGCCAACATTAAAGTACCAAAATCCTCCAAGGCCATAACTAGCAAGGAAATTAGAACTCGACATCAGACTTTTAGGTTCAAACAAACTCCCAATCGGTAGAACGCAACAATAAAACCTTTTACACGATACTTCTGTTTAAGAAATGCTAATTCTTCAAAATATGCTAAGTGATAAAGTGTTAAATATACATTCAAACAACGTAAAAAGACTAAACAAGAAATACCTATATGTGCCACATACAAGGCTTCTTTCGTCTTAGAACTAAATATATTTAATATTTTAAACAAGTATGCTAACATCATGTATTATCCATTTTTTGTGTGGGTATTCTTCCCTAATATTAGCGTCCTTGTTTACAAACTTTAATATTGTTAGTTCTAAAACAAAATTGATCTTGTATACATTCCTCCTTTTATGCTGGCAAAGTCTGTTAATATATGTTTAACTCTGAATCGATAAGCATATTGTGAAGAACTTCTGTATATTAAATGTTTCTTAAACAGAATATCCATCTTGTACCATTATCTTAGAAACACACCATTACTTTCACCTGTTCATAATCTTATTGCTGTTGTATATAAACCCAGATAAATCACATTATGTATTGTTTGATGTTAGTTTACATGCCTAGATAGTACTTACTTTTATCATACACATGCAATTTTTTTTAAGAAAATATAACTTTAATTCAGTGACTTATAAATTTAGTGTGCTTTGTTAGTAGGCATTGTATAAGACGAGAAAGCCCTCCCGATTGACTAAAACTGCACAAGATGTGGCTGCAGCTAGAGTTGTTGTACCCACTGATCATAGCAAAATTAAGCCGAACACCACCTTCCCAGCCAGCTACTGCTACTAGAACTACTACTGCTTAGAACTTGAATCAGCGAGTAACTACAAATCTTGTACCTCAAGCTATGCTTGTAGCTCCGACACTTCACAATGGAAGTCTAACCGCAATCATCTTTTGTTTTACTCATATATTACACTATTCGAGAAAATCTACCGGGTCTAATTCATCAAATGAGAATAGCTACTATGATATTGAGGATTCTCCCCCATAGTTAAAAGAGTTTATTAGTCCATGTAACTAATTATCACTCTCCATATTTTATTGCAAGGTCTGGTTTGCTCTAACATTAAAGCTGTTAGATACTTTTGTGGTTTGTGATGTAGTAGATTTTAATAAATAGCGATGTCATAGATTAAAGCAATAGATATGTGATGTGATATATTATTCATTCTAATGTAATAGATCAGTCATTTTATAAATGCAAGTCATTTTATAAATGCAATATAATTAACATTGTGTTGCTGTAATATTTACAATATAATGCATTAAGATTAACATTGACATGAAATGAAATACAATATGACATTTCATATGATAACATTTAATTATGTTTAAAAGATAAAAAATAATACATATGAACACACCATGGGCCTTTGTATCAATAACATAACACTATCACTATGTATCACAAGCTGTCAAAAGATACTCATGATCGCAATCAAACACCTTTGCTGCAGCAACCAAACACCTTTGCTGCAGTAAAAACCCACCTTTGCAGCAGTACCAACGACCTTTGCTACAACCACCAAGCATCTTTGCTGCCGCAACTAAACGTCTTTGCTGCATCAACTAAACGTTTTTGCTGCAGTAACCGAACGTCTTTGCTGCACCGACCAAACACCTTCGCTGCAGTAAAAAAACATAGGTAGCAGAATAGGAGTCTGCAGGTTCTTTATTTAACATGTTTAACATGATTCGTATTTGATGCAGGAAACAAAAGCCTTTGCTGCAGCAACCAACGCCTTTGCTGCAACAAATAAACGCCTTTGATGCAGTACGTGGGTTGTATTCGATGCAGGAAACAAAAGCATTTGATGCAGTAACCAACGCCTTTGCTGCAACAAACAAGCGCCTTTGATGCAGTGCGAAACACAAAACCAAACGCTCCTTCTGCAGTAAGCAAACGTCTTTGCTGCATTAGTACCTCATAACCAGACACCCATTTTTTTCAATAGTAGTTCAGATTATATTTGAATACAAGACAAAAAATAATTCTTCAACAATATGGCTGAATATGCTAAACACAGTGCTCAGATTACAATTGAACCAATGATTAGGCCTGGGAGTTAATGTCAAGCCACTTGCGAACTAAACATTCGACAAAATATGGCATCTATTTTGGGTGTTTCTATTGGAATTTTAGTTACAGACTCCCCTGCAAGGAATAACAAACATTAGGTAAATACGGCAACAAAGTAAATAACAGGAAAATAATTGATTAATATAAAGCTCAATGATTTAGTTATTTTAATAGATGAACTCTTACTACGCAGAGGCTCAGCCCAAAGACAATACTCGCCTAATAAAATCATCAGTAATTCACTCACTCGTCACTAGAGTTGGCAAAAAGTACGAACAGAGGAACGGGTCGTCATATAGACTGTAAGTATTGACTTGTTGGATGCTATAACTTTTCTTCTTTTAATAAACAATTTAGTTTGTATCTAGTTATGCGACTTCTACCTGTTCCCTTTCTAAAAAATATATTTCTATTTGACCCAACAAATAATTATTTGACCGAATCAACCCATTCAAACATAAATTGGTCAAAGCCTTCTCTTTGAACAATTCTGTCTGGTATGTCTTGGTTCTGCACTTGACCGAATCAACCCATTCATACATAAGCAGGTTGTCGAAGAAGTTATTAACACATTTTTGCACATAACGCAACCTATGTTTAACATAATCTACCCTTATATGCATCACTTATTTACAATTACTGCATCATGTATTCAGATACACACACAAGCACATTTCAACAGCTTAAACACCCAACGAGTGAACTAATCGAACATCAATGAAACAACCAAACGTCTACTGCATCACTTACTTAAAACTACTGCATCATGTATCCAGATACAAACACAAGCACATTTCAACACTTAAACAATTTAGGAGTGAACAAATTGAACATTATACGCCAAAATGCAACACTTTTTTACAACTACTGCATTACTTCTTTACATCTACTTTGTAATATATTCAAATATGCACACAAGCACATTTAAATAACTAAAACACTATAGGTGTAACCTATTGCATCACTTATTTACAATTAATGCATCATTCTTCCAAATACACATACAAGCACAATTGGACCATATCACACGCAATAGTAGCCAAACCCAATCAATTTCACAAAAAAAAATGCTAAGCTGAAATTTAACTTGAAGTATTAGTAACCAACTACATTACATGCCTTTTTTTTACCACATCATCAACAAGAGCACCCAAGCACAGTCAGTTTTGCCAAAAAAACAACAAGCCACGAGATTAAACCTACGAGTGTATTACAAGCATTTTTCTACCCCACCACAAACAATAAAAGCCTAACATGATCAATATCCCAAAAAAATGCAAGTCACATTTAAGACTAAAACAAACTTATGAATTATATTATTAACCTACTGAATTACAAGCCTTTTTCTATCGTATCACGAACGAGACGAGCAAGCACAATCAATTTCGGAAAAAAATAGTTGCCGATTAACCTATTGCTTTTTCTAGTTTCTATAACAAAGAAAAAAACACAATATAATTCAATTAATTATCCAAATGATGCGTCAACAATTTTAGGGGTTTGTATATCAACTTATAAGGAGGTGTAAATAGATGTAGATTCGTCTTCACCATAGGCTCGATGCCATACGATTAACATATAAAATCATGATTACGCCATCAATTAAAAATTAAATCACGATTACATCGTCAAATATACCGAAAACAAAGGGATCGAGAATGCCAGAACATGTCAAACATCGATGAGTTGATTGAGAAAGATTTGATTCGATTTGCCCTTTTTTTGAAGATCTATCTGTGGGTTTCTTTGAGGAGAGATAAGATAAGATCTATTGACGGAGTATCCTATGTTTTGTCCTTTTTTAACTGTTATAACGACGTAGCGAGTGGTTGGTGTACATATGTATTGATACCGATTTGCCCCTAAAGTTCGAGGTAATTACAATACTGCCAACCCGCTTTTTTTATTAAATTTTAATCCAAAGGCTGAGATTACTTCCTATACTTTTTATTTTAATGGACTTTTTATTGTATCCCCACCCTATATATATATATATATATATATATATATATATATATATATATATATATATATATATATATATATATATATATATATATATATATATATATATATATAGGGGGACTTTATTTACAGAACCCATGTTAGTGACAGAACTTGCAGAACTCTTGTTTTTGGAGGCAAACATGTATGTATTAAGGCTTACATGTATGTTTATGAAAGCAAACATGTATGTTTTTATATCGGTGCACATACATGCATGCGCGCTTTCAAAAATGTATATTTTTGAATGCGTGCACATACATGCATGCACGCCCTCAAACATGTATGTTTTTGGATATTTTTTTGTTAATTTTATTTAATTTTGACAAAAAGAACTTCAAATATGCTTCGTGAATACATATATTCTCTAAAAACATACATGTACTCCTTCAAACATACATGTTTATATTCAAAAACAAGAGTTCTGCAAATTCTGTCACTAAAATGGGTTCTGTAAATAAAGTTACACTATATATATATATATATATATATATATATATATATATATATATATATATATATATATATATATATATATATATATATATATATATATATATATATATATATATATATATATATATATATATATATATATATATATATATATCTATATATATATCTATATATATATATATATATATATATATATATATATATATATATATATATATATATATATATATATATATATATATATATATATATATATATATATATATATATATATATAAATATATATATATATATATATATATATAACTATAACTATATTATATATAGGTATAACTATGACTTGATACCACACTCCTAATCTCAGTCATATGTGACATGGCAGCTTTTAGCCAATAGTATTTCAGAAATACCTAAAAAATCTCCATTTTCCACGTTTTTTGTGTTTTGAAATCGCACTGTTTTGAAAATCGCGTTTTGAAAACGTATTTCTGAAAATCGCGTTTTAATTATTGAACCTGGCCTGGTTCAAGTCTGGGCCGAGTCAAAAATTCGTGAATATTTTAAAAAGTTGATAATAGTTATATTCGAACTTGCGACCTATGATTAATAACCATCCAGCTTTACCGACTATGCTAAACCACCTTTTGTGATTTTATATTCAAAACTAAATTAATATACACACCCTAAAAACATAATAAAAACGTAACAAAAAAATCTCCTTCTTTTCCCACATGATTGGATTAGGTGGTTTTATATGATATCATCTTAATGAGTGCTCGGGCAGCCCATACGAAAAAGAAATGGCGAGTAATTATGGTTTTATATGGGGGGGGGGGGTCATATTCCTAATGTTTCAAAAGGATAATTATTACCTTAGTTTTTTTATTGAATCTGTTTTAACTGTTAATGTTTTAAGGTTGTGTGATTTTTATTTCCGATTAAAGTTGATGTGGATCACACTTGTTTCTTAGGTAGCAGCATTCAAGTCATCATCTTCCGTTGGTGGAGTTCTAGGCGGCTGCTACTGGTGTTGTAGGGTTAACTCAAAGAAGATATGCCGGGTTACTGGGGTAAACCTTCATGTAAGAGATCACGACACATATCCGAATTAAAAGAACATTGAACCTGAAGGAAGCTTTGATCAGATAAAAGATGACATATTAAAGGTATGTTCTTTTCTTATTATTATTGTAACTCATCCTTTTAATAGTTTGAGTCAAGTCTTAGTTCTTATGAGTATGGTATGTTTAAATTTTTGGCCAGGCTGAGGAAGAATATCTAGCATAACCATGTTGAACAGATTATCGGGATCATTTGACAACATTGTTACCACCAAATTAGTACATACCTTACAAGCCGTTGGTCACAAATTTATCAGCTTATTTGTGTATATTTTTTCTTACTCTCATGTGCTAGGTAACAGTTGGTTGCTTATTTGTGTAAATTTTAAATTTTACTCTCACTGTTAACAAAATTCGCCCATTATTGATTTTTACCCAACAGGTAAAATCGGCGCTAGGACCAAATAAAGCATTCATTGTAATGCTTAAAAGTTATCTTTACACTAATGTATTTCTTCTTTATTGTTTCAGATTTTGAATTTGACACGAACGGAAAGTGGTTTGCTTGGAAGGTATGTTTTTTTTACATTCTGAACTTGTCTATGGTATATCTTATTGAAGTGTTTTTTCTATAAGGAGGTACATGGTGGTGAAATATTAATTTTGAAAATTTATGGTTGGGGTTATTATTTTTTATTTTAGATTGTTCTTTTTATGATCGGGTTAGCCCCTCATTATTTGATCAGGGAAGGTACCCTTGTCAAGTATTATAGATTCTCTCAAACGAAAATAAGAGTTAAATTTGTTGCTGGTCTTTTTAAATACTCTATGGCTGGTGAGGTATATTATATTGATTACGGAATTTTCAATTCATCCCGTATGAAATTTCACAGTTTTACTAATTTTTATGATTTGTGACAGTTTCAGGTTTACTAAAGATACAACCAATAGAAACTGGGATGGGAAACTTATCACTTATCAGCAAATGAAAACACACATTAGATACAACTTTTACCTGAATATTAGCTGATAGGTGTAAACATGATTTTTATTGACACTCGTGTCATTATATTTGCTCAAATGCATATTCTTCTGACATGATTAAGAAGGTGAGTTGTTGCACGCCTGATAGATTATCAATAGACTTTTGCTTTGCTTAATGAGTTCAACGAAGTTGACATGTAAGTCCCCAACTGCATATGCATCTTACATACATTGTTATATTATCATAGGCTGAAGTAAATAACACAAATATTAATGTGAGAGAGTGACTATTTCCATCAAAGAACCGTTTCTAAAAAGCTCATCCAAAGGACATTTGTGGCCATGAGTAACTTTTAATATATAGCCGCTTTAATTCGATATAGTAAAAGGTGTCATCTTTTGTATTCTTTAAGTTGGTGTTTACGTAGCTCATTTTTCTCCAAACATATCATTTTATATACGTTAGAGTAATTTTTATTTATATTGATTTATGCAGAAATTAGAATGTCCAAGTCTGCTAATTTTAACGAGGACTCGTCTGAGTCTGCTTAACTTATTTCTGGCTGCTCTGTAGGAGACGAGATTTTGTCATGGCAACCAAGTCCTCACCAACAACAACTCTTGATACATTACCCATCCGGTTTGCAGAAGTGTTAGATTCAGAGTACGCTGGTTAAATATCTCTTGGACATGCACTCGATCACTTGCTACCTAAAGGTCATGGATAGCAAAGTTTTCGAAACCTACTCAAAAGCTTTGTGAGCAAAGGCTTGATATAGTAGGTAAGATAAATGTCTTTAAATGGTTACTTTCTTATGTTATGACCGTGTCTCCTCTGTTAGGTGGTGCTTTTTCTAAGAGTAGGGTTTTAGAGATTGACAACAGCCATGTTGATACTGATTCTATCACATTCAAATTAACAAAAAACTTTCCATATTACAGTTTCCAGAATGAAGGGGAGAATATAATTTTGAGGCAAGGAAGGGTGGGCTGGGAAATGGCTCAAAATGGCTTTTTATTTAAAAGGGTTGTTTTATCATTTATATATCACAGGGAATATCTTATCGTTTTACTATTTTCACTATTGTTATTTTTATTATTTTGCATTGTAGGATCTTTGATCTCGGGATCCATCCAAAAGTCAAACAGTTGTGGAAGCCTGTCAGCATCCTTTCTTTCAGGTACCCGTAACGTGATATAAAAATACTTAATGAACTCATAACAGATTATATTTGTTAATGATCCGCTGAGTTTTTATTATTCCTTCATCCCTTCGGTCTAGGGATCCTACTACTCGATGTCTCCATCTGGTATGATTATGGTCCTTGAAAAGCCAAAAAGTTTCAATAAATAGCCACAAAAAGGGAGGGGTGCATTTGGCTTCATACCGTTTCTGCACTCTTTATATTTATATGTATATTTATATAGCTTTCATTTTTATTAAGTTCTTCACTCTTAATAGCATCCTTTATAAGGTTTTACGCCTAAGTCTCCATTACTACTCGATGTGTGTTTTGTATTTGATTGTTTTTGTGAATGTTTCATGTATGCAGAATGATTACGAGCTCCTGGAAGGCGTATGGATTTGATAAAAGATGCAGAAAGCTCGTTGTATGTCAGACGCCTATACCTATATAATAGGTCTTGACATCTCAAGGAATTAATGGACCTTCTTACAAATACCTCCATGTAAATATAAAGAAGATATCCTATACGCGAAAGGAATCCATAGACAAAACCAGGGATCAGCACTATCATTTGTTTCTATGACACTGTGTCCTCCTGTTGATTGTAATATTTTATCTTGTAGCAAAGTATCAATAACATTTTATGTAAAAATATTAAGATTGAATATAATATGAAGCACAATATTAGAAAGCAATTATTAATGTTTCTACTTAGAACATAAACATTGCTTCAACCTAAACTATCAACTTTGTATACCATAACAATCAAAGCATTAACTTTTTTGCTTCCATGTGTTCCAGGTAGTGTCCAGCAGATCTAAAGGAAGGGATATCAATTATAATATTTGTGACTCATAGATGTTCTGAAATTACTGAGTTGTTAGTGTAGCTACTGATCTACAACCTAATTATGGTGTTAATAAAATGGTAAAGAATGTTAAAATAATATTTTGATTAATATTTAAATATATGTGTTTATTGCTTGCAACTTATTGATAAAATCTCTATAAGAAACCCTACTGGTGGTGAAGTAAAGTTGAACATCCTAATTGAAATAGCCAAGGAATACCTGGTTATTGGGACACTAAAGAATCCAAAATATAACATCTCATGCCATCTGGTAAATATGTATGATAAAAATGCTATTCAGCGAGAAGATTTTTGCAATAGTACACGATGGCACGATGCCATTAATGCTGCAATTGGTGGTGTACCTATTTGCAGGACCTGGACACCGTAATTGTGGATAAGTTTGAATCCACGAGAAGCTCATATAATGCATTCTTACTTTGTCACTGGCTGGTATTCTTCACGAGCTCTTACCTCCCTTGATAATCATAGATTCATGGCACTTAACTCAGATAGGTATTTTAGGCATATAAGGTCGAAATAATCACTGATCTACTTGAAATCAGTTTATGTTCTAGGGTCGTTCCTTAAACTCCTTATAATTAACTTTTTGTTATCCAATAACTGATGTGCAACTTTCAACTGAACCATCACAACAGGTTTAAAAGTCATCCAATATCCACAGGCCAACGTGATTCAAGAAAATATGAACGAGATCCCTTACTTTACCACACTAAAAGACTCAAACAGACTCTACTGCTATTTTGTTTTTATTACCACATCTAAAAGACTACTGTTATAAGAAGACAGGTGAAGAAGATAATGCACATGATATGTATCCAAAGCAACTTATCACATAAATTGAGGAGCGTATCACACAAAATTTGATATTCCCAAGAAGAGGAAGAAAAAGCTTAAGAAAATCAAGGATACGTCATCAGACTCAAGTTGGATTTCTGTCAGGCTGCTTCTACTTATGCCTGAAGTATGTAACTATACACTGATGCTGACGTAGACATTCTGATGGTCGGGGATGATCCATGACAGTAAGTGCATGTCATCACATATATGTGATGTTTTTTGTAGGTTCTGATGTTGCTGAAGGTCTCCTTTTAGTGCAAAAAAGTGGTTACCAGTGTCTTCCTGTGTTAAAGGTGGTGGCCTGCTTGAATAAAGAACGTGAAACTTTTAATGGACTGTTTGTTTGGTTCTAAGCTGTAGTACTACAAGTAATGTATATGTTATCATTATGAAGAGATTATCTAACTTCGCATACAAACGCCTCATGTACGTTGATACAGACCTTGCACAATCACAGCTGCATTCTAACCATTATGGTGTTAGTGTCCTTAAAAGGTTAACTGTTTCATGGCTATAAGTTTCTTGGTGTCTTGGAAACCAATCATTGATCACCAGTGAGGCATTATCTGTATGAAGGATAAATGGTTTACATGGTATACCAGCATACTGTGTAACCTCTAAACGCCATGGAAAGTTTGATAATAAACTGCCAAGCTCGAAGAACTGTTGAGAACCTCACTAAAGAAAGTGGTAGAAAACATAATAGATGATATGGTTAGTTATTGATCATGTCTTCGTCCATAAACGTTGGTTGGCATCAAATGTGATAATTTTCCTATACTTAAGAAAATTATATTCTGCTTCTATTTTGTATTACTTATTCTGGTTAACCCGTAACTGAATTACCTGCATCTTTTTTTTATCAGACTTGCAAAAGTCCTGAAATAGTCAAAGGAATAGTATATGACCCATTTGGACTTAACTTTATTAGGCGTGTTAATACTTCAGAAGTATTATTAAATAATTTAAAACTGATGGTCTAAAACAGGCAACCACAGGACAACAGGAGAGTGTAGGGAGCCAATATGTCAAAGAAGTTATCCTGAATGCTATCGGTTCGTGTAAAATTATATATAATCTAAAAGAATCGATTACCTGTGACATATGTAGGGGAGAAAAGTCTAAACTCAATAGATAATTCATACGCCATGGAAAGGGTGAAGATGGTTAAAGCTGAATTGAGACGACACTTCAAGCTGTCATACTGCAAGAAAAACACAGGTGGTGGGTAAGAGATTATTTTTGGTACGAGTAGGGATAAATTAACCCAAACATCTCTTTCACATTTGTTATACTATGTGTGATTTCTAATAGACATAAAAAAGGCTGTGCCCATGTCAACACGTCCGGTTAAAACATCTTAGTATATATTGGATCAAACAAGTTAGATTTATAATGGGTCAGATTGAACTGGTTTTTACCCAAGGTATAATACCACAAAGATGCAAGACAAGGTGGAGTGTTGACTCCTTCTGGATGTTATAATCGACGGATTTTTCATTGTTCTTTTGATATATTGTATTTAGTTTAATGTACTCATGAGTTTACGTTGTTTGAAGTATAAATGCAGCAGTAACTAAATAATTGCTTGGATGAATGCAAAATTATAGTAAGAACATCCACCTGTTATCTTTTTAGCCTTTTCGTTGTTTCAACCTTTAATCTATATGTGTTTGTGTAGTTAGGTGACATACAAAGATTGCTGAAAGGAATCAAGTAAAAACTCGAGGAAGCACTGTACTACTATTTTGTTGCAGTTTTGACTTAATACAAGAAAGGAGGAATCATGGTAGCTGCAGGTGGGTTGTTATAGTCCTCTTCATACTCCTGCAAAAGGCGTAAGGGGAGATGGACGTCTAAAAAGTGGAAAGAACAAGACTGGTTCGCAGACTCCTGTTTTAAATACTGGTGAGTCATGATTTGGTATATGACCAGCTATTTACAATAATATTGTTTGAAATCGTGCTTTGACTGGCATGCAGTAGAGGATGTTTGGGTGTATGTTTTCGAAGTGATTGACGAACCTGAAATTTCTACAAATAAAACTAATCGATTCTAGATAAACGTTGTTGGTCGGGTGGTCGCTTAAAAGATATCTTCAAGAATTAAATCTGATCACTACATTCTTATACCTAGAATACAAAATTTTAAATATGCAACATCTGATAATTTTCTCATTAAGACGTCTACCAACATACAACATCGACAATAAAACTTGATGTAGCCAGCCTATATTTGGTATGAGTTTGCTGAGATGCTTGCAGCAAGGTAATTTTTTTTTTTTGGTAAAAGGGATTCCCTCCCCGGTAAAATATATTATACCAAAAAATCAGTTTAAGTACATTGGAATGCGACTGAAAGTCACATTAACCTCAAGCCAAAACTTGAACAACCAATACTCATATGACAGACCATATGAATACCTACCAAACAATTACATACCCTATGGTACCAACAGGAAAGTACCATCTAATAGTACATAAACACCAAAACATTATGACCTAAGAAGATTCGCTTCAGGCAGCTCCCAAAGCCTAACAAACGCACATCCATCTGTAGATCTTTTAAATCGACAAGAAAGTAGCTTAAGGCGAACATTGGATACAATGCACTGAATGAGCTCCATAGCTGTTCGCTTAGTTCCTGTAAACATTCTTCTATTCCTTTCCTGGCAAATGTAATAAGCACAAGCCGCGACTACAAGTTTCCCAATTGTACTACGAGCTGATCTCCGATGCATAAAAGGACCAATATGAAGCAATATAGATGCCAAAGACGGACCTATAGATTCAAGCCTAGCCAATCGTTTAACATGATCCCATACCTGCATCGAATAGGAGCATTCGAAAAATAAATGTTCATGCGAATCACGGCAGGACTCACACAACGAGCAAATAAGCGGAAGACCAGCAGCAACGTCCCACGAGCTAAGCCGGTCTTGAGTCTTCAAACGCTGTTTAATAATAAGCCACATGTTAATAGAATGTCGAGGAATGCAGTTCTGAAACCATACCGCATGGTACCAGGAAACAAGATCCCCTCTAGGACGAATGCTATTCCAGACTGTTCGAACCGAGAACGGGTTAGTAGTACCATCCTGCTCACGCCAAACCAGAGAATCACCCACAGTATCACTCGAAATAGGATCGTCAATTTCAGCAAGTTGGGGGTACTTCAGCAACCAACCATTCGGCCATTGCCATGCACCCGATGACACAATATCACGAACCTTTGAAGATAAATTCAAACCAGCCCTGAATATGTCACGTGATGAGACTAAATCAGCAAGAGGACATACCGAATTCCAGGTATCAAACCAAAGCGACGCCTGCGTTCCATCCCCCAACGAATACCAAATAAATCTACGAATCTGAGGACGGAGTTGGAGTAGTTTCCTCCAGCCCCATGCATAGGACCTTTATAAGGAATATCCCAAAAGTTCCTATCTTTAATCTTGTAGGCATAAATCCATTTGACCCACAACGATTCCTTAAGATAGAAGCTTCCATAACTGAGTAATCATAAGGGCCTTGTTAAATATATCCAGCCTCCTAATGCCAAGCCCTCCTTCTTTTTTCGGTAGACAAACCACTTCCCACGCCACTTTAGACTTACCTTTGTTAGATAAACCAGGGCACCACAAAAACCCACGCATAACTTGCTCAATATCTAGCAGCACTCTAGAAGGAAGAATAAAGGCCGACGCCCAATAAATGTGCATCGAGCTCAAAACAGACTGTATTAATTGGAGTCTACCAGCGACCGAAAGAGACTTGTTTTTCCAGTCATTAACACGATCCTTAACACGATCAATCAAAACCTTACAATCTCGGAAAACCAACCTAGATGACACCAACGGGACACCAAGATATCGAACAGGAAGTTTCCCTTCTTCAAACGGAAGAACCTGAAGAATGGACATTTTGGTGTGGTTTAGAACATTGCAGAAATACGCAGTACTTTTCGGCATACTTGGAACAAGACCCGAAGCATTTTGAAATTCTTCTAAAGCATCTCTAATGACCACAACCGAATCAACATCACCATGAGCAAATAAAAAAAGATCATCCGCAAAACAAAGATTGATCAATTCTAATTTGGAACAAAAGCGATGATAAGTAAATCGTTGAGACCCACTAGCCCTCCGGTGAAGCATAAGAGTGAGAACCTCCATAACTAAATTAAACAAGTAAGGAGATAATGGGTCACCTTGACGAAGTCCCCGTCTCCCCTGAAAATGACCATGAAGCACTCCATTTATGCTAATAGAGAAGGAAGTAGTCGTGACACATTCCATAATCCAAGAGATCATGCGATTATGGAAACCAAAACACTCCAAGCTCTTCCTCAAGAAACCCCAATCCACCGTATCATAAGCTTTCTGGATATCCACCTTAAAAGCACATCGAGAAGCACCACGATCAAGATGGTACTGATGCATAATCTCCTGAGTAAGTAATATATTATCCGAGATAGATCGTCCTGGAACAAACGCTGATTGGTTAGGATTAACCAACTTATTAAGACTATCTTTAATACGATTCGCAATCACCTTACTAATACACTTAAAAAGGACATTGCAGCATGATATGGGCCTGTAGTCATTAATACACGTAGGGGTCTGAACCTTTGGGATGAGAGCTATGATAGTGTGATTCAATTCACGAAGAAGCTTCCCATTCCTAAAGAACTCCTGAATAGCTAAGGTAATATCCGAACCCACAATATCCCATGAACTTTTGAAAAACGCAGCCGTGAAACCATCAGGCCCAGGAGACTTATCGTTTCCCATAGAGAACATGGCAGTTTTGACCTCCTGAATACAAATAGGCCGCACCATGAAATCTGCATCAGTGGACGATAAACATGTCGAAAACAAGTCTAAGCTGTCAAAATCATTCGTCACACCAGGTTGACCAAGAAAATTTTCATAATGGTTAATGAAAGCAGTCGCCACAGCCTCATTCTGATGAACAGTACCTGTATTATCCATCACTGCATCAATTCTATTCCTGCTCATGCGAATTCTAACTATTTTATGAAAATAAGCCGAATTACTATCGCCCTCTTTCAACCAATCAACCTTCGCTTTTTGTTGAAGGAACCTCTCCTCAATCAGCAAAGCCTCATTAAACTCACCTACAACAGCAGCCTCCTCTAACCGAAGGCTAAGGTTGCTAGGATCACCATCCAAGGCTGTTTGAACCCTATCCAACTTATCACGCAGTAACTGAACATTAACATGTAGATTACCCTTGTCACTAAGGAGCTTGCGTATAGGTTTTTTAAGACCCCTAAGCTTTTTAACCACCTAGAACATATGAAAACCCGAAACCTGCCGATTCTATCTCGTTTGGACAATCTCTCTGAAATTTTCATTATGAATGACAAAATTAAAGAACTTAAACGGTCTTGGCTTTTCTTTGCTATGCGTAGGCAAAGTTAAGACAGCAGGAGAGTGGTCTGAAATTCGATATGGCTTAAAAACAGCATGAGCACCAATGAAACACTCATTAAACTTAAGATTGACCATAACACGGTCAAGCTTTTTAAGAATCCCATCCCTTCCTTGTGGTTTTTGAGTCCACGTATATTGCAGCCCTGTTTGCGAAATATCCATGACCTCAATGTTAGCCACACATTCATTGAAATCACGCATAGGAATATCCATACCCGAACTACTAGCAGTAGGATCCGCCGCAAAAAGCGATGCATTAAAATCCCCAAGAAGACACCAGGCCCTATTGCGAACATAGCACTTATGTAAACCAAGACTATTCCACAAGGAGCGACGCACAATGTAATTGTTATGAGCATACACGAAGGAGCAGAAAAACTCTTTACAGTCCGCTTTGATCCAAATTCTTGTATGCACAACTTGAGAATCTTGATGAATAACCGCAACATCAACATCATTGCAATTCCATCCTACGATAATTCTAGTACCTTTAGTACACTGAGCCACATTAGAAACCCAATCCCAATGACAGAAAACATACTTACATAGGCGGTCTAGATTAGAAGCTTGCTACATGTGATTCCAGAATTGCACAAACTGACAACTTATTCTCACTGATCACCTGCCGAATCTCATTTTGTTTTAGGGAGAAATTCATACCCCGTATATTCCAAGATGCAACATTAATCATTGGGAACTATCCTTACAGGGAGTGCTTGCCCCCGGGTTAAGTCCCTCATTGATTATTATATGCTCATCAATCTCGTCATCATCACTTTCATTAATAATATTGAGAGCTTTAGGTGGCTGCGATTTATCCCATGCATCCTCCTCATCTAAATTCAAAGCACTAAACGAATTTTTAGTAGCAACTGAGGGTGTAGTCGATGTGGCCTTCTTTGTGACCCTATAGCTATCATTGCTGCTACTAGGGATGCTCTGCCCCAAGTTACCATTCGAATGATCAACATTATTTACCACTTTCCCTTTGTCTTTACGCTTAAAATGAAAATTAGGTTGTGGTTTGCCTAATATGATACCATCAATCTGCCTCCCCCTAGCTTGCGGTTTTTTCTTGTCCTTTCGCTTTTTAACCTCCGTAAATCCATCAGCAGTATTATCACTCTCCTCAACAGTAGGTTTTGGCACTTTAGGACATGCGTCATCAGTATGATAAAAAACACAACATGTAGAACACCTTGGTGGCTTCCATTCGTACTCTACTTCAATAGTCGCAAGAGCATGCCCCTTATCTCTTCCTAATGGAACAACAACCGCAAAAGAGTCCAACAACTCCTCATCAACAGACACCTCTATTAAAGCTCTAGCATAAGTACTCCGACCCCAAGAATTTAGACACATATTACTAGTGTATGTATCCAACATTATAGGCGTCCCCAGCTGTGAGGTAATTAAGCTAAGTCCAACCTCTGAATATGCAACAATTGGTACGTGATGTAACTTAACCCAAACTGGAACCTTTTTCACCTCCTCTTTGCGAATATCAGCATCATATGACCAAACATTAAGAATTAAAGGAACCAGCCTAATAAGCCAAGGCCCATTCTCCAAAACCTTTTCCATGCCTGCTCGTGACTCGAATTGAAAGAGAAAGAAATCAGCATGAAGACGAACCCTCTTCAATCCAAACTTAGCCCATGTATTCTTAACATAATTTTCAACCAAGGGAAACGCCAACCGTTTACCAATAAAATAACCATACAACGTATTGTCATAACGCGAGCTAATCTCCTCCACAGATTCCAAAGGAAGTGTCACTTTAGCACCCATAACCGTCTCTGTGTTTTGCATTTTTGAAATTTTAACCACCTGCTTGTTTTGCTGTTGTTGGACAACATTAGCAAACGACACATTGTGATCCTACTTACCCCCAGCTACGTCCTCACAGACATCCTCCGTACTAGCAGAAACTGCCTTCGACGCAACTTCCTGAAACCCTAATTTCGAATTAGGGTTTGCATGATTAGCCGCACCAGCAGACACCCCACGCATTGGTTTCCTAGCACCCATAATAGATTGTAGTAGTTTTGATCCTCCAGCCGATACCCCATGTTTATCCTGATTAGTAGGAACCATCTCTCTAAACTAAATAAAAACCAAAGACACCAAATAACAGCCCAAACCCTAATTAGGGTTTAGACATGAACCGCCACACGAAATTAATTCACTTCCATAACAATAAGATAATCAATACGTCCAGAATCAGATAAAACGAAACCCTACTATGACTAGAACTACAAACCCTAAACGCGCCGCACTAGAAAAAAAACCTAAGCTTAACGTCGAATTAATTAAGGATGTTATCCCGATCTCACCAGAATGTATCCTACCCCCGGTTTGTCCATTGATCACAGCAAAAATAGGGAGGGATAGAATCCCAAGCCTACCTTACTCACACTGAACAGCGACAAGATAAGAACAATCGATTTGAAACAGATAAAACCGTTAATCAATGAATGGAAAAGCAACAGGAATGATCTAGGCAGCGAAATGAGTTAGGGTTGCTGAAATCGCCATAGAGAGAGAATTAGGGTTAAGAATTATCACAGTACGTCATTACTTGCAGCAAGGTAATTATCTATAGAAAATGGAGAAAAAGTGTTCATGGGTCAAGACAAGATACAACCCATTTGAACCCATACCAGTTTTAACCTGTTACCCGAAGGATGTTACCCAGGCCGCTCACCTAACCGCCTTTACTTGAATTAACATAAAAATCGACATGGCATTTCTGTTGCTGGTATATCACGCATAGTTGTCACCGGTTTGAACTGATAATAATAGTACATAAGCTCGAAAATTGCATGAAATAAAAAACTAATCTTTCTGGTACAATAAAAGTATAATTACACACCAATATTAGCTGTCAAATTAGGGGGCGTCCGGGCTTGCTTATATGAAACTACTTATTAGTATTAAATTACGCTAACTGCTTATTAGTATCAAATTATAGTAATAGACAGATAAGCAATTTTATCTAAACGTGCAGAATTGTTTTCCTAGCTAAAAAAAGAAAAAACAGATAAGCAATAAAATAAGTAATCTCAAACACCCTCTTGAACCATGTTAGCAAGAACAGTGTATGTTTACATTAAAATTTTACCTCATGTATGTATTTGTTCTAAAATCTTGGAAATTATATTCATCTATAGAAAGCCTGGGCAAAATCATGTGATTAACAGCTCAAAAGATCGAACTCTTAATTCTTTATCTTTAATATTATTGGCTGCTGATGACGTATAGTCCCTAGTCGGGCTGGGTAGTCTGACTCACGGGTACTACCCGCATCCATCAGGAATGGATTGGATACTTGTGCGATGTGCGCGCGCAACCCAAGAGGCCCGGTAAGCCGTTGTCTCACATGAGGCTGATTACTTAGCCAGGTCCTTGTCGCAGCGTGACAGGATCAGACAGAATATAACCTATATTATAGTTATATTCGCCTAAGGAAAATAGATATACACTTTCCTTAGTTAGATGATGAAGATCAAGCTATTTCGAGTCATTATCTCTTCCTTAGGCCACAAGAACAGGGAGCCCGACCTGGACTCTCTCGAGTATAAAAGGAACCCCCTCGGTTCCACAAAGGTACGATACACACAATACCCTAAACACTTACATACTCAAACCGATTACTTACTCTCACGCCGGAGTCTAATCGTGGGTCACAAACCCACGGAAAGCCTAACGGTGTCTGTTTAGTGCGCATGGTCCTCAAACAAGTTTCACTTGGTGCAAGAGCCGGAGTCCACAAGACCCCGAATTAAGCCTAATTCGGGTCAAGCTCGGTCCATCCAACTTTTGTATCAACAAGTTGGCGGCATCCGTGGGACCCTATACTAAGCTCTAGTTAAATGACGAAAAGCGGCACAAAGGAGGGCCGTCAAGGCTCCTCAACGGTGGATGGTCGTATCACATCTACGAATGTTACTCCTGGATCTAGCAGTGAGGCAAACACTCGGGATTTAAACAACCCACCAGTCATAAGAACAGGCGGACTGTTCTTAATCCCCCTACCCACTGTAGGAGAAGGAGGAACGGAGCGAGAGTCAACTCAGCCTCCTCCTAATAAACAAAAAAGAAGAATGCTTCAAGAAGATAGCGAGAAATTCGTTGCCACAGAAGCACGCATAATGGAGGAGTTCGTAGCCAGTAACCTACAAACCCTCATCCCTTTGGTTGCTAAATACGAAAATAAAATAAAAGAAGCGAACCGTGCGAAACGCGTTGTATCCTCCGAAAGCAACCTATCAAGATCGGATGACAACCTCCCAGGAGAATACGTGCGCAAAAATGACTCCTCGGATGACCAAAGTTTCTCGCAACCATAGAGAAGAGCCAGAAAAAACGATTTTACAAGGCGCATACAATACTACGTAGATACAAGAAAGTGTCGCATGCCATCAAACGTGAAAACTTATGATGGCACTACAGATCCAGGAGACCATTTAAAAGTCTACGATCCCAAGCAGGTATTGAACAATGGCCAGAACCTGTATGGTGCAACATGTTCAACTCCACGCTTGTAGGTAACGCGCGGATATGGTTTGACAGACTTCCGCCTCGAACAATCAGCGGATATGAAGTGTTGCGAAAAGCATTCAAAAGAAACTATGTGCAACAGAAAAGACAGATAGGAGCGCGGTATCACTCGCCAGAGTCAAGCAGAATCACGGCGAATACCTGAAGGACTTCCTGGAACGTTTCAAGAGCGAGTGCCTCCAGATAAAAGAGTGCCCAGAGATGTTAAAGGTATCTTGCTTCATGGCGGGTATAGGAAACAGTGATTTGATAAAAAAGCTGAACGAAAAAACGCCCAAAACCTTCGATGGAGTACTAAGGCGAGTAAGATCATTCATACAAGGGGAATCAGCTGCTTCAAAAGTGATACGAAACACTTACGGACACAGGTCAGTCAACGCGCCCAACGAATGGCTCAGAAAGCAGGACAGTCCTAGAGGTCTTGATTACCTAGGAAGGAGAAGAGAGGGGCGAGCTAATAACTCCAGGTTCACCCCCTTAAGATAACCCCAAGAGAAATCCTCGTATCAGAAGGTGCGAATTTTCCAAAGCCAACACCAATGACTACCCTGGTCGAAAAGCGCACCGGTAATAGGTATTGCGAATACCATGATGAGAGGGGGCATGCTACGAACGAGTGCATTCAGCTGCAAAAACATATCGAAAATATGGTAAAAGAAGGCAAGCTGAAACACCTCGTTAAGGAAACAGCAAAAAACGAAGGACGAAAAATCGCTAGCACAACTATTTACATGGTGGAATCATGGCAGAGAAGGACAAAGCAAAAGGTGAGCAAAAAATTCTCAAAAGTAAAAGACATCTCCTTCCCATCGCTCAGCACGAGGAATATTGCAAAAGGTCCGCTAGTCATAGAAGTAAGCGTTGGTGAGCATAGCATACATCGGATGTATGTGGATGGAGGTTCATCAACGGAAATAATGTACGAGCACTTCTTTCTAAAGCTTAGCGCAGAAATAAAGAGCCAAATGATGCCTGCGACTTCCCCGCTCATCGGATTCAGCGGAGAAGCGGTATGGCCCTTGGGCCAACTAAAGCTAGTAGTAAGAGTGGGAAATGATGAGCACTCGACGAAAGTCCCAATGAATTTTTTGATCATACGGTCGCCATCGCGATATAACAGGATCATAGGGCGACCAGTTATACTAGCAATGCGAGCGGTACCTTCTACGGCTCATGGCATGATAAAATTCCCAGTGGATGGAGGGATCGTAACGATCTTCAACACAGTAGTAACACCCCTAGAGTGCAACGCGATCACAGAACCCCCTAGGATCACGATGGAACCAAAGGGGTGAACTCGCCACCAAACCTAATGTTAGCAGTGCATCCTCAGTATCCGGATCAGGAGATAACGATCAAAGGGACATTATCTGACAAAGGAAAGACAGACATGTGTCGAATTTTGAAGGATAACCTAGACGTCTTCGCATGGGAACCCAAAGATATGACAGGGGTACCAAGGTCGATAGCCGAACACAAGCTTCAAATCCGAGAAGGATACCCTCCAGTTAGGCAAAAGAAAATAAGACAGGCCCAGAACGCAACAAAGTGATACTAGAGGAGGTGAAAAAGCTGGTAGACGCGGGAATCATGAGGTAGGTTTACTATCATGACTGGCTAGCTAACCCGGTAATGGTAAAGAAACATGATGGTAGCTGGCGCATGTGCGTTGATTTCACAGACCTCAATAAAGCCTGCCCTCAAGATTGCTACCAACTCCCAAAGATAGATTGGAAAGTACAATCGTTGTGTGGGTACCCCTTCAAATGCTTCCTACACGCATACAAGGGCTACCACCAGATATAAATGGCAGAAGAAGATGAGGAAAAAACAGCATTCCATACCAGCCAGGGTGTGTATTGTTACACCAAAATGCCATTTGGACTCAAGAACGCGGGGGCCACGTATCAGCGGCTAGTGGATAAAGCATTTGAAGGCCAAATAGGGCGAAACCTGGAGGTATATGTCGATGACTTGGTGATAAAAAGTCATACTGAGAGCGAGCTTATTCGAGATATAGAGGAAACATTCTCAACACTCAGGAGGATAAACATGAAGTTATACCCAAAGAAGTGCACTTTTGGGGCAACAGAAGGCATGTTCATAGGTTACATGATTGACCCCAATGGCATCAGACCCTGTCCGGAAAAAACAGACGCGGTCATTGAACTCTAGAGCCCGAAAACGAAAAAGGAAGTCCATTCGCTGAATGGGAAACTCGCAGGGCTGAATAGGTTCCTGTCCAAATCAGCGGAGAAGTCGCTCCCTTTATTTAAAACACTCAAAAAGTGCATCAAGAAGGGGGACTTCAATTGGACGAAGGACGTGGAAAAGGCCTTCGAGCAACTAAAAGCACACTTAGCTTCGCTTGCTATGTTAGTTGCGCCACGACCTAAGGAAGAGCTGATAATATATTTATCCGCAACGCACGGAGCGATCAGTGTGGTGCTAATGACGGACAGAGAAAATGTGCAAACAACAGTGTACTTCATAACTAGAGCGTTATAGAGCTCGGAGCTAAATTATACCCCAATGGAGAAATTGGTGCTCGCGCTAGTGTTTGCAGTGAAGAGGTTGCGCAGATATTTCCAAGCGCACCCAATAGTGGTGATAACAGATCAGGCCATAAAGCAGGTGTTATCAAAACCAGAGGTCGCAGGCAGATTCCAAAAATGGAGTGTTCTACTAGGAGAACACAATAGTACCTATAGACCGCGCAATGTTGTGAAGGGACAAACTCTGGCAGATTTTATCATTGAAAAACCAGAAGAAGGCGTCCAGGGGCTAGATCAAAAGGAAGAAGACCAAGCTCCGTGGATCTTTTTCACGGATGGGTCCTCTTTCACTGATGGATCGGGCGCGGGACTCATACTCACCAATCCCAAAGGAATGGAATTCACGTACGCATTACGTTTTGAGTTCACAGCCACAAATAATGAGGCAGAGTATGAGGCGCTGATAGCAGGGCTAAGAATCACAGCAAGAATGGGCGTGCGCAATCTCGAAGCGAACGTAGACTCTCGACTGGTAGCAAACCATATACTTGGCGATTATGAAGCAAAAGAAGATAATATGGTGCAATACTTACAAAAAGCCAAAGCCCTGATTGAAGGGTTCAATAGGTTCTAGATACGCCAAGTACCCAGGGGGAGAACAAGAAAGCAGACGCACTTAGCAAGATAGCATCCCCCGCACTTATCAAAGCAGGTCTTAGTGGAGATCCTCAAGGATAAATCAATAAAAGAGCAAGAGGTAACCGTGATAGTGGAGGAAGAAGGTCCTACATGGATGACACCAATTGTGTACTATTTAATCAACGATTCCCTCCCGGATGACGAAGTCGAGGCACAGTGAATACAGAGACGATCAAGGCAATTTGAAATCAGAGACGGAATTCTCTACAAACGGTCATTTCTTCAGCCATGGCTAAGGTGCGTAGAGCCACGCCAAGCACAGTACATCATAAGGGAAATCCATGAGGGGTCGTGCGACATGCACGCAGGGCCAAGGTCCGTGGTAGCAACATCGTTGCATAGTGGATATTACTGGCCAACCATGCACACATACGCGCACACGCTCATCAACAAATGCAACGACTACCAGGTGCACATGCCGATACCACGGCAGCCCCAGGAGGAGATGACGCATATCACTTCCCCATGGACATTTTTTAAGTGGGGAATAGATATAGCGGGACCTTTTCCCGTCGCGGCGGGTGGTATTAAGTTCCTCATAGTCGCGATGGATTACTTCACGAGATGGATTGAGGCAAAGGTAGTCGCAACAATCACGGGGAACAAGGTGAAGAGGTTCGTATGGGATAATATAGTATGTTGTTTCGGACTACCGGGTGAAATAGTCTCTGATAATGGAAAGCAATTCGCGGAAAATCTATTTAAAGATTGGTGCGCGAAAAATGGAATACACCCGCGGTTTGCATCGGTGGCCCATCCGCAAACGAATGGACTGCTGGAGAGAGCAAACAGGAGTCTGGGGGACGGCATAAAAGCGCGTTTGGGGGAGCATAACAAGAAGTGGGTCGATGAGTTGTCGCATGTCCTATGGGCGCTTCGCACGACGATCAAAACAGCCATAGGGGACACCCCTTTCACCTTAACATATGGTACGGAAGCAGTCATTCCAACGGAAGTAGGGTTGCCAACACTCCGCACAGCAGAGGTAGATATGGTCACAAACGACGAGGAGATGCGATTAAACCTAGACATAATCGAGGAGTGAAGAGAGTTGGCAGCAATCCGCGAAGCTAAGTCAAAAGCGAAAATGAAAGGTTACTATGATGCAAGGGTACGAAAGACCTCCTTCAGGCCGGGTGACTTCGTGTATCATTCAAACGCGGCTAGTCACGCCAGGAATACTGGAAAACTTGGACCAAAATGGGAGGGACCCAAGATAGTGACATATGCACTCAGAAATGGCGCGTACCGGCTACGTGACATGGATGGTCGCGACCTACAAAGACCTTGGAACATATACCATCTAAAGAAGTGGTACCTTTAATGGCGAACTTCTTATGTGAATGTATTGTTTTTTCTTTTATTTTATGTAATTAAAATATTACAAGTATTAATAAAACAGTCGTGGTCCCTATCTAGTTCCAGGACGCATTCTAAAAAAATTCTTTATGTCATACATACTTTCTTTCTTATTATATATTGCCTACTGGCGCACGCGTGCACAATATTTCCAGGAGGAATAAGAGGAATGAGCCTACCCTACTAATTAGACTCGTCGAATAAGTGGGATGCAACCCCTTCGACCATGGATCGTGTATCCTTGTTAGGCCCCTTGCTATTAATGACGTCGTAGCAAGTTATGTAACCAGTAAACTTTGAGACTGTTAAGACACACTTGTGCGCACCTAACAATTGGTCAGCCTCACCTGGCCGTCCTTATGGTAGTAGCGGTATACCACACGTAATGAGCTTCTCAAACCCATATGGACCATTTGTAAGTTTATATTAAACTTATTATGCGAATTGTGATATAAACATTGAACGTACTTTTTTCATAACAAAAGAAGGTAGTGTTTATTACAAAAAACAAATATTTGTGGATAACAAATTACAAAATATTCACAAATCACTAAGGTGGTTGGAAAGTAAATGGGTCTCGGAAGAGGAACTCTTAAGTTTCAGTAGAGGTGGGGAGTACGCAGTAGTGCGATGATCTTTCAGACTTTTTTCCATCCGATCCAGCAGGCGCGAATCCCTCTCTAGCAGTGGTAATGGTAAAACAGGGATAGAAGGAGCAAGACGGGCCACACCAACAGAAGGTGCCGCTTCTATGTTAAGCAGGGCTTTCTTGGTAGCAGCGCGACTCTCATGAGATGCGAGCACCTCACACAGTGGAACTTCCTTCTCAATCTTGAAGGGATCAAGAGCGTCCCTAGGATAAGAAAAAATTAGTATGGTCAGTTGCTCCATAGATGGTTTTAAGTCAAAGTACGGTAGCACTTCTGCGCCCTCTGCCTTGTGGCGCGCTAAGGTGAGGCCCTCCATTACAACTTCAAAGGGAACTTCATGATCCTTGTCCTCCAGGCCAAAAGAGGACAGCGGACTTACGCTCATTTCTTTCAAGGCTGTGGTGAGCTTGGCATCGGCTTTCAGATCATAAAAGACACCTCCGTTAGTTCTTTGTTAAGTAATTTCTCCTTGTACGCTGTCACCAAACCTCTTGAAGTACCCTCATTAACTGCGGCTATGACAGACTTGGAGAATGAGGTTCGCACGGTGGGGTCTTCCAAAGCACCCATTGCGGCTAGGCGCAGACCATGGCGCACTAGCCATCGCTTCTCGGTTATCTCTTTCATTAGGCGGGGGTACAGTTCTTCATCCAGTTCGATACTCAGCCTCTTCAATTGACAACTGAGATCGTATACATCTTCCTTCACCCTAGCACCCAGCGCGTCAACGTCAGCAACAAACCTATTCTTTCCCTCCTCAAAAGCCCCCATAGCAACCAGGTTGGAGGCCTTTATCTGGTGGAGTTGGGGCGCTCTTCATCAAGAGCGGCGGTTAGCCTGTTCCTTTCTTCTGTTAAAGAGTGGAGGAGGGCGACATATTTTCTTCCTCTCTCGGCCTATTGGTCTACTTTTTCTTGCATATCACCGAGAGCGGAGGATTTTTCTTCAGTCACCTGCCTCAGTTTTTCCTCCGTAGTGCGGAGTCTGGTAGACAAATCCAGGAATCTCCTCTTAAGGTGCGACGTTAATGTCACATTTTGCGCTGCCAGATAGCTAGCCTCGTCGTCCAGGACAACATCGCTCATCCCTTCTAGCACTTCCTCTAGGCCAGGTGGCACGATGTTGTCTAAGAAGCTTGTACAGTCAAAGGCACTCGTTAGGTCGGAGGACGCATGCAGCTCCCAATCAGGAGCAAAGGTAGGGTCTTGTGCGAACCCGCTTCCCCCCGCTGATGAAGTCTCCTTATGGAGGGTGGGCGTGGTCTCTGCCTTTTCAGCAGATTTTTCCTGTTCGTCGCTACTGCATAAGAGTAATGGTTAGGCGGACGCATAGAAAATAGTGACATATGAGAAAGAACTTATGACTGACTGCTACCGTATATAAGAAGATAGTTACCTTAGGTTTATGGTGGCGAGAGGAGTGCGTCGGGGTGTCTTTGCGAGGTTCTCCTTGAACTCTTCCTCGGTTGTGCGCGCCCCTGTCCAGGAGGGACCAACCCTGATGCGCGCAGATTTGTGTGTATTTTCCCCAGGGAAGTAATGTCCTCTTCCTCATGTTGGGAATAAATTATAGCCAATCTACTTGAGCGCTGACAAGAGTAAAACAAGCGTTGACAGGAGCAAAACAAACGCTGACAGCTCAAGCGTTGACAAGATAAAGTCAAGCGTTGATACATTGAAGACAAGCACTGATGGGAAGATATACTCTACGCGTTTATTGTATTCTAGATTACTTCTAGTAAAGATAGGAACAACAATGTATTTTCTATATTTATCTTTACCTAGAATAGCTGATACGTAGATTATTGTAGCTTCTTATGTCTATAAAAGAAGACCTTTAGGTTAATGTTCAATATAAGTTTTCATTCGTAAACTACTTTCATTGTAAGCAATTTTGATATCATTAATTAAAGTGAAAGTTTGTTTATATCTTGTGTGTTCTTGTTTAAGTGTTAATTCCGCATAATACTTAGATTATCATAAACATATACAAAGGTTTCTCTAAGTGTATTACTTGATCTAATCTCGTATACATAAAGCTAAATTGATCTAAGTTTGGGATCAATAAGTGGTATCAGAGCTTGTTGAGGAACTTTTGATCTTAAAGAACACAAGAACCCTAGAAATCACCAAAACCCTAATTTTCTCAAAAACCCTAACAACATCATGTCAAATACAGAACTAACCTCCTCCTCCTCACCTTTACCAAACATCAAGATTCACATGCTTGATGCAACCAACTTTGAATTGTGGAAATTCAACTTTGAGTAATATCTAGGGATCTATGACTTCACACTTTGGGAGATTATTGAATATGGAAACACATTCAATAAAGCCCAAAAGATTGCTGATGCTATTTCTGGAAGAGCAGCTGTTTCTAGATGTTCTGAAGAAGATAAGAAAGAAAAGCCTGAAGATGGTAGAGTTGTGTCTGCTGAAGACATAGCAAAGAAAAGGGTTGACATGAAAACCCTAAATATTCTGAAACTCTCGTTGGGACAAGAGAACCAGCATAAATATAGAGGTTATGAATCTGCTAAAGACCTTTGGGAAGCACTTGAAGTTGCATATGGTGGCAATGCAGACACTAAGGAAGAGAAGAAGAAGCAACTCATGCATGATTATGCTGTCTTCAAGGCTCAACCTAATGAAAAGCTTAGCAGTGTGAGAAGCAGATTGCTTGATATTACAAGCAAATTGTCCTTCATAGGGACACAACTTGGTGATGTTGACATCAATGCCACTTTTCTTAAAAGTCTCGGTGAGGCGTAGAAGATTGAGGCAAGATCTATTCTTGCCAATAATACTTACAAAAGTTCCACGTTTGATGACATCTACAACAAACTGAGGCTGTTGGAAGATGAAACTCTTTTAGAGAATGGAAGAAAGTCTACCAACAGTAACATGGCCTTCTTCTCTCAAAGTGAAGGTCAATTCAATCAGAAGGACTCTTACATGCATCCGGTTACTGGATCATCATGTGTCAGCGCTGGAACATGTCCTGTCAACGTCTCCTTTTCAGACGCTGACACATTTAAAAGTGACTCACCAAGAGTTAAACCTGCTGGTTTGGATTTGGATACTGTATGTGCTTATATTGCTTCTTTGCCCAATGGTTCAGTGATTACATATGAGGACCTTGAGCAGATAAGTGATGAGCACTTGGAAGAGATGGACATTAAGTGGAACATGGCTCTTGCTAGTATAAGAGCAAACAGGTGGAACAGAAGGTTTAAGAAGAAGATGACCTTCAACGCAAAAGACACAGCTGGATTTGATAAATCCAAAGTTGAATGCTACAACTGTCATCGTATGGGGCACTTCATGAGGGAATGCAGATCTCCTAGAAGATTTGATGCTGGTAAACCCTCAAGTCAAGTTGTTAAAGCTCAGGATCCTAAAGCCATGGTTGCAGTTCAAGGAATTGATGGTATGGGATGGGATTGGAGCTATCTGGCTAAGGATGTGGAAGAGGATAAAGCTATGGTTGCTGAAATTGAAGAAGAAGAGCATGTTGAATATGCTCTCATGGCACACTCCTCCTCTTCATCTGATAATGAGGTATACGATGATGCTTTTTGTAGTAAAGGTTGTAGGTTAAACACTAAAAAAATTAACAAAGAGGTGTTAAGATTATTAAGTGATGTGAGTACTGAAAGATGCAAACTGTCTAATTACCAACTAGCTCTCACTCAAACTGAGAAGACAGTTTCTGAATACAAGAAAATGGAATTTGACTTAAAAGATAAACTAAATATCTTAAAACATGAGTTAAATGCTAGTATGGATATTAGAAACATCATGGAAAGGGTTAATGGTGAGTTACAGACTAAATTAGATGAAGCCATTAAAAACAAAGATAATGTTGGCCTTAAAATTCAGAGATTTGATAAGGTAACACAAACCCTAGGAGAATGTGTGGGTAAACAAAGGGATCCTAAGGACATGACTGGGATTGGGATGAAAGACTACTCTGTGGTTCCACCACCAGCTGGTGACTTCTATGGTGTCCAACAAAAGGACCTATCTTGGACTGGTTTGCTAGAACTCCAAGAGGAGGAATTCATTCCTCCACCAAGAGTTGTCACTCCAGTTGAAGAGTATCAACAAACGTTGACTGACCTGAATGAATGGAAGAAAGCTAACCCTACATTATTTGTTAAGGGTGGCTTGCTATGTGAAAGTCCTAATGAGTCAACTTCCATTAAGGTTACAAACCCAATCACTAGTAAAGCTGTTGACCTTGGCTCAAACACTATTAGAAAACCTAGCATTAAGTATGCAGAGATGTATATGAATACTAGGTCACCCAAGAGCCAAGTTAGCAATGATGGAACAGGCTTCTTTTCTTCTAGACCTAGGGTTGTATCTAGAAAAGCCTGTTACACTTGTGGTAGCTTTTCACACTTGGCATATAAGTGTGTCAACGCTCCTAAAGTCAGTGCTGACAGGAACAAATTCAGCGCTGACAGGAACAAAGTCAACGTTGTTAGGAAGTCAAACATTGTCAGACCCAAACCTTGTGTGCAGCAAAGTCCACAAGTGATTAGACCTGCCTCATTCTTTACTAGAGGGTCTAACACTCATGGACAAAGACCATTTCAAAAGACAAATACTTGGTCTAATAGGCAATGGGTTTCTGTAGCAAACCCTAGGTTCAACGCTGACAAGGGAAATTTTAGCGTTGACAAGACCAAATCCAACGCTGACAAAAACATGACCAAACCTAAATATTTGCAACCACAGGGTAAGGGGTCTAAAGCTTCTTCAAGCTTAACATGGAGACCCAAGAAAGATCAAAACCCTAATGATAATGGGATTTCAATGACCTGCAACAGATTTAATTACATTTCAAAGGTCATTACAAAACCTATTGGGGTTAACTGGGTATTTCATCCTAAGAAGGATGAAAATGGGGTTGTTATAAGAACTAAGTCTGTTCTTATTGAACAACCAGATGAATCCAAGTCTTCTAAGGCTTGGGTTCCCAAAGAAAACTAATTTGTTTTCTTTATGTGCAGGGCATTCAAAAACAGGTCAATGATTATGGATATTGGGATAGTGGATGCTCAAGGCACATGACAGGTAAGGAAGATTATCTTACATACTTCACTCCCATTAAGGATGGTGATAAGGTCTACTTTGGAGGAGGATATGGTACTATCACAGGCAAAAGAACCCTTCTCACCAAGATTTGCGTTTTGAGAACGTATTTTTGGTAAAGGAACTTGATTACAATCTTTTTAGTGTATCACAAGTTTGTGATAACAAAAATAAGGTTCTGTTTACTGATACTGAATGTTTGGTGTTAAGCAAGGATTATAAGATCCCTGATGAGAAATATATTGAATATAGAACACCTAGGCATAAAGACATATACAATGTGAATCTGAATGGGATTAGAATGAATAATAATATGTCTTGTTTTTATGCTAAAGCTTCAGTAGATGAGAGTAATTTCTGGCACAGGAGACTAGGGCACATAAATTTTAAGAATATTAATAGACTTGTGAGACTTGGTTTGGTTGATGGTTTGCCTGAGAAGGCCTTCCACAATGACCACTCTTGTGTTGCATGTCTTAAAGGCAAGCAGCACAAGGTCTCATTCAAGTCCAAACAGGTGCATTCTAGTTCTAGACCTCTTCATTTGCTTCATATGGACCTTTTTGGTCCAACCAATATAGAAAGTTTGAATGGTAAGTCCTTCTGCTTTGTTATAACAGATGACTTTTCTAGGTTTACTTGGACCTTCTTTCTAGCTATAAAGAGTGATGCAGCTGACACTTTAATTGATTTTATCACTCAGATTGAGAAGAAATCTGGCAATGAAGTTAAAATGCTTAGGAGTGATAATGGTGGTGAATTTAGGAATAAAAAGTTAGATGATTTCTGTGCCAGGAAAGGAATTACTAGGCAATTTAGTGTAGCCAGAACCCCACAGCAAAATGGGGTTGCTGAGAGGAAAAATAAAACCCTAATTGAAGCAGCCAGAACAATGTTGGCTGATGCTCATTTTCCTATAGCCTTTTGGGCTGAGGCTGTTAATACAGCCTGCTATGTTCAAAATAGAGCATTGGTCAACAAAATTCAGAACAAAACACCTTATGAGTTACTTTGGGGAAGAAAACCTAATATTGGTTTTCTCAGACCTTTTGGTTGTCATGTAGTAGTTTTAGATACTAGTGATGCCTTAGGTAAATTTAGTGCAAAAGGTGATGAAGGCTACTTCATGGGGTATTCAGTGCAGAGCAAGGGATATAGGGTTTATCTTAAAGAAGAAAAACGTATACTTGAAAGAGTACATGTTAGGTTTTTAGAGAATAAACCTAGTGATCCTGAAAGTGGTCCTAATTGGTTGTTTGACTTGGAACCTTTATCTAGAGCTTTAAATTATATGCCTGTCACTAATCCAGACATTGTGAAGGTAACTTCAAATGTTGTGGAAGAACAAGTTGTTGATGTTTCAGGTACACAGGTTCATGAAAAGGTTGGATCACAAGCAGAGAAGTCATCTCCTATTCAAGAATATGTTACAATTCCCATTTGGACAGATGCTTTTGCTGCTGCTGCTGCTGGTAAAGATAATGGTGGTCCCCAAGTACCACCAGATACAAACATGCATAGTCCTTCAAGCGCTGTCAAAGGCAAATCTAGCGCTGACAAGACCAATTCAGACGTTGATGGCTCAGACGTTGACAACAACAGTTCAAGCGTTGTTAGCCCAAGCGCAGACAAACAAGGTTCAGGCGTTGACAACACTTCTGCACATCTTTTCTCTTCCATTTTTGAACAAGGTGAACCTTCCAACATATATGAAGAGGTTCATCCTCATATTGATGAAAGAGAGTCCGATGAAGAAGATATTGGCAACATGGAGAATGAGGTTGAGGACACCAGACTTTTTGAAGGAGGAGTTCTCACTTCCATTATGAAGAATCACCCCACTTCTCAAATCATTGGTGATATTATGACTCCAGTTCAGACTAGAAGATATCATCAAGGTCTTGGTGGGTTTATTGCCAATATTCACAAGAAGGTTGATACCCCTCTTGTGCAAGCATGTTTGTTTGCCTGTTTTTTGTCACAACAGGAACCCAAGAAAATATTTGATGCTCTCAAAGAACCAAGTTAGGTGGAAGCAATGCAGGATGAGCTTCACCAATTTGTAATTCAGGATGTTTGGGAGCTGGTTGATTGTCCCAGATATGTCAGACCTATAGGGACAAGATGGGTTCTAAGAAACAAGAGATATGAAAGAGGAATTATGGTCAGAAACAAGGCAAGGTTAGTGGCTCAGGGATATACACAAGAGGAGGGGATAGATTATGAGGAGGTCTTTGCACCAGTTGCAAGGATTGAAGCTATAAGGATCTTTTTAGCCTATGCATCCTGCATGGGCTTCACTGTCTATCAAATGGATGTCAAGAGTTCCTTCCACTATGGAACTATTGTTGAGGAGGTATATGTGATGCAGCCTCCTGGTTTTGAGGATCCAGAGAATCCAGATAAAGTGTATAGAGTCAAGAAGGCTATGTATGGACTTCATCAAGCCCCTAGAGCATGGTATGTTACTTTGTCTACTTATCTAGTGGACAATGGATTCAAGAGGGGCACCATAGATCAGACACTATTTACAAAGAAGAAAGGCAAGGATGTGTTACTTGTCCAGGTCTATGTTGATGACATCATTTTTGGGTCTACTAATCCAAAGATGAGTGAGGATTTCTCCAAGCTCATGACAGACAAATTCAAGATGAGTGCTATGGGGGAGATGAACTTCTTTCTTGGTTTACATGTTCAGCAGAAAGAAGATGGTATCTTCATCTCCCAGGATAAATATGTGGCTGAGATCTTGAAGAAGTTTGGCTTTTCTCCACATGAAAAGATGGATACTACTCCTATGGATAGAGAACACCCTTGGGGAAAGATTGGAGATGGGAAAGATGTTGATGTCAGGCACTATAGATCCATGATTGGATCCTTGATGTATCTTACAGCCTCCAGACCTGACATCATGTTTGCTATGTGTGCCTGTGCACGCCATCAAGTGACTCCCAAAGAATGTCACCTTTATGCTGTGAAGAGGATCTTTAGGTACCTAAGATGCTATCCTAGTCTTGTTTGTGTTACCCAAAGGATTCACCATTGGAGCTGATTGTATATTCAGATAGTGACTATGGAGGTGATAAATTTGATAGGAAATCCACAACTGGTAGATGTCAGTTTCTTGGGAGCAGGTTGATATCTTGGCAATGCAAGAAACAAACAGTGGTGGCTAATTATACAACTGAAGCTGAGTATGTTGCTGCAACTGCTTGTTGTGGACAAGTTTTGTGGATTTAGAACCAGCTGTTGGACTATGGGTATAATTTCATGCATACCAAGATATTTGTTGATAATAACAGCACATTATGCATCATTAAGAATCCTGTACATCATTCTAAAACTAAACACATAGAAATTAGACACCATTTTATAAGAGATTGTTTTGAAAAGGGTTTAATACAACCAGATAGGGTTGACACTGAGGAGAATGTGTCAGATTTACTAACTAAACCTTTTGATGCTGGGAGGTTTCAATACTTGGTAACAAGTATTGGAATGATCAATCTCACATAATATGTGTTTTAGAGTGTTTTTGTAAAAGTATGTACAGGATGATGCATTGTTATTGGTCTTATTGATGATTTAGCTTTTCCACTATATTTTTCTAACACTGACAAAGGTTGCTTGAACGCTGATAAGTGTTTTTGTAACGTTGTCAGCCATATAATTGTCTAACGCTGACAAAGCTTCCCTCAACGCTGTTATGTGTTATCGGGGCGTTGTCAGCAACAATGTTAGTTTTGTGGATTACAATCTAAATGTGCAGGTGGTGTTAGCAGTATACCATTGGATACAGAGTTGCTTATGGGTCAATGGAGAAGCATTTGGGCATGTTTTTGTTTATGGATGATGGTTGGAGTTTTTAATTCCTATCTTGACATAAATTTTTTATGTTCATGCATATTTTTAGCAACTTATGTATCATAGTTTAAGGGGAGGTTTTAGGAACCTTTAGGATGTTTGGGTATCCATATGATACTCTTATCACAATTCTAGATTGTGTCCACAGGTGATTATGAGTTAGTTTTACTAAATCATGAGGCACTGTAGCATGCAAAGTTGATATACTATGCATGCTGCCAAGACATTTTTGGCCTAGAATTGGTTGTGGTCTGTTGGGAGACTTGGGAATAATTTTGTTATGGGATTTACCTGGGAGTAACAAGGAATTTTATAAGGTAACTTAGTTGTTAAGAGTTTTGGTTAGCAAGGGACACTAGAGGACTGTTATGTCTATATTGCATAAGCAAGTGTGCATAACTGGACAGTGCTTGCTGCCCTATAATAATTATCAACTTTTTGGTTATCTTCTCTAGGATAAATTACTTTGTTAAGGTCATTTTTCATTTTTAAACATTTTTATTTTTGGACGCTGACAAGTATTTTTCCAAGCGTTGTTATGACCAATTTAGACGCTGACATGGCTATAGGCAAACGTTGACAAGAAAATAGCCGTTGGGCGTTGATAGGTTATTTTTGACCGTTGACACTCAATGGGACCTACCCAGTTGTTACTTTTTGACATATTTTTAGGCCGTAATTTTGGGAGTTGATAACTTTCATTTAATGCATGAGATAAACTTATTATTTTTCAATATTTTCATGATTACATTTTGAAAATACTTGCCTATTTTTGGGCCAATCACATGCATTTTCTTCTCCTATAAATTTGGCTCCTATTTTTTAAACAGGGTATCTATTATTCTTGTCTAACACAATTTTCTCTTATCAACTTCATCTTCATAAATCATTTTAACAGCTTTCCACAATGGCACCAATGTTTAAACCATCAGAATTGGAATTGGGGTTCAGAAGCCAACACAACATGATCGCGTATCTTGAAGCTGATGATACTCTGTTTCCCCAATACACACAAATGGTGGCGTATTTGAACGCATCTCCTATTAGGTATGCTCTTTCTCATGCACCACTCATTCCTGTCACACATATTAAACAGTTTTGGAAGACTATAAGTTCCTCAATAGTTAATAGAGTGACCACATTAACTTCTATTGTTCATGGGAGACCTTGGGTGGTTACTGAGGCTTTGGTACGCCAAGCATTGCATCTCGATGATGCTGATGGTGTAGCCACCCTTCCCATTAGTGAAATAGAACAAGGACTAAGGGCTTTGGGTTATCCTTTTCCCGATGAAGGAACTTTAAATAAATATCATAAACAAGAGTTTCCCCCAGCCTGGAAGTACCTCATACATGTCCTCCTACAATGTTTGAGTCCCAAATGCACTGCACACAATGAGATCAATAGATCTATTGCAAGTACTATTGTGTGTATTGCTACTGGGCAAAAATTTAATTATTCTAAAATGATTTTTGAGGGCATGTGTAAAAATAAAGGGAACAAAATGACTTTAGTATATCCTAGATTTTTACAAATGGTTTTTGATGTTCAAGAATACTACACAAGGGATCATAATGATTTTTATGAGATCCCTGTGCAAAAGAAAGCAATTTTTATGAAGATGAACTCACCCCCACATCGTGACCTACCCCTCACCCCAGCTATGCTTGCTGTTATTGCAGCAGCTCAACCCCAACCAGACCCCCAACCCCAAATTGACCCAATCCCTGAACCATTACCTTCACCTGAACATATGCAAATTGACCAAGAACCCTTCGACGCTGACATGTTAAATGTTGGCGTTGATGTGCCTATTTCCAACGTTGACACACAACCTTCACAGACCCAAACATCCCTTATCCAACCCACATCCACCCAATCCACATCATCTTCTACACCCCCTGAATATAGCTTGATTAAACACCAAAGGACTACTGGAGTGTTCTCCTCTGGTGGTCCTAGCCATGTAGCAGAGAGAACCACCACCACAAGTGTGGCTGGTGCTATGGATGAGGCTGGGACTATTGGTTCTGGCTTAGAAGCTGGCCAAGGCAGTCCCACCATCATTAAGTCCTCATCCATGCCCAATGAATCTGACTTGGGAGGTCAAATACCCATTTTAGAAGAGGGCAGATTGGAACCAATGACCCTAATTGAATTGACGGCAGTCTGCATGAGCTTGCAAAAGCAAAATGCAGACTTGGTACAAGTTGTCAGCACACAAGGCCTTGAACTCAAGCAATTGAGGGAGAGGATTGTTATTTTGGAGACTGCTAGTGCAAGGAGAGGGATGGAGGAATCTTCCAAAGAGGAGGAAGATCAAATAAATGTGAGTGATAAGGGCAGCCATGATGGTCAATCTTTGGATGTTACTGAGGCCCTAACAAGTTTGAAGAAACAGACAGGTTTTGATACGTCCTTAGTCTCTCCTACAAACTTAAATTTATCATTTACAGCCATGTTGGAGGAAATTGCAAAAGGCGCTGAGGCAGGAAATTTGAGCGTTGACAAGGAAAATTTGGACGCTGACAGAAATATTTTGGGCGCTGATAGAGCAAAAATGAGCGTTGACAGACCTGCAAATGAGGGTGATGTATCCCAGTCATCATCCATCATCAAGGAGGTTTCTTCACAGGTATCACCATCTACCTTACCTACAATTGATCCATTAGATAAGGGTAAGGGTATTATGGTAGAAGAGGTTGTTCCAAAGAATGCAGCTCAAATTGAGTTCGATAGAAAGTTGGCTGCACAAATTATGGAACAAGACAGAAAGTAGGTGAAAGAGTCACCATTTGTTGTCACTTCAGAGGAGCAAGAAGGAAGTGATGAAGCTAGCTTAGACTCAAGTGTTATGATCATAGAACAACCAGAAATACTTGAGTATGGAGATGAGTTGGCCAAGGAGAAATTGAGAGAGTTGAAATTGCAGGTTGATTTTGATATGCCAGAGGTGGTTCAAATGTATCATGCTTGGGAAGAAAGATGTATGGAGAATCCACACTTGACCATTTCAGATCAGATATGGGGTTTGGAGATTCTCCTTAGAGTACAAAAGGATTGCCAGGTCATTTTGAAACACAAGGCAATCAATATTCTCTCAGAGTTAAAAAGGGATAGAAGGGAGTTATACTGCATGTTGCTCAGATGTCATGGAGTAGGGTGGACTTATCAGAAATTGAGGGCATTGACATTTGATGAGTTGGAATGTAAAGCTTATCCCATTTGGGTTAGAGTGCAGGAAGCAAACACTCTAAGACTTCTTTCTAATGAAAGAAAAGAAGAACTTGCAGAAGAAATGGAGCTCAAGAAAGCAATGTTTGTTCCCAGACCAGTGAAAAAGGGAGTTTCTCTTGAGTTTCCCAAAGATATGGATCCATTGCATCCAAGTGAAGCTGTCATAAGAAAGAGCCTCAAGCTCTCACCATTAGAAGCTTCAGATATGGTACAAGTGTTGCCACTAGATTCCAGAAACCCAATTGTGAGCTATGAAGAAGATGAATGTGGGTTTTGGAAGATTGGCAGATGTGGAAAAGAGGTGCACACTTTTACCACCCTTATATCTTTGTTTGCAAGTTTTGACAGAGAAGACTTGGTAGACCTATGGAGGTTGTTAGAGGCCAAGTATGAGGCTGAAGCACCAACTTCAGCCAATGGAATAAAACTGTGGTCCATATTCAAGAGAATGTGTGGACAAAAAGATGAGGATCCTGCTATTTGGAAGGATCTTGAAGATGACCTCAGTGGCCTTCAATGGAGATTGTATTCAGCTGCTGGTGTTTACCATTTGAGTTCTACAAAGTTTGCTGAGTATCTACTTGTGGATGGCCAGTATTTCATATCCAAGGATATCTTGGAGAAGATGAAGAACACTCAGCTGGAAATTGATTATTCAAGTGACGTGGCAAAAGACTTGATCAGATTTATTAATTACCAATATAAGAAGGTTTATAAGATTCCTCCTAGTCCTTAATGTTTATTCAGAAACTTGATCATAAGAGTGGATATCAAGTTTAGGGGAGGATTGTTGGGAATAAATTATAGCCAATCTACTTGAGCGCTGACAAGAGTAAAACAAGCGTTGACAGGAGCAAAACAAACGCTGACAGCTCAAGCGTTGACAAGATAAAGTCAAGCGTTGATACATTGAAGACAAGCACTGATGGGAAGATATACTCTACGCGTTTATTGTATTCTAGATTACTTCTAGTAAAGATAGGAACAACAATGTATTTTCTATATTTATCTTTACCTAGAATAGCTGATACGTAGATTATTGTACAAGGCTTCTTATGTCTATAAAAGAAGACCTTTAGGTTAATTTTCAATATAAGTTTTCATTCGTAAACTACTTTCATTGTAAGCAAGTTTGATATCATTAATCAAAGTGAAAGTTTGTTTATATCTTGTGTGTTCTTGTTTAAGTGTTAATTCCGCATAACACTTAGATTATCATAAACATATACAAAGGTTTCTCTAAGTGTATTACTTGATCTAATCTCGTATACATAAAGCTAAATCGATCTAAGTTTGGGATCAATACTTTACTTTGCTTACTCATCACGCAATCCAATATTCATCTTTTTGTTATCGTTTTGTTGCAAATAAGGCTAAAAATGGCCAAATTTTAAAATTTTTCTTGTTTTTCATAAGTTTTTAAGACACGAATGTAGGTTTTCCGATGGTGAGAATAAGAGTAATTTTTGACTCGACCGTGCGTGTTGAGCACTTAGCTTCGATTCCTTAACTTTTATTAGGCTAAGTCTCATTAAATTGAGGACGAGAAATGTTAGCGTTAATTATAAGTTACTATGCTAAACGTAGAATACTCGTATTCTTTCAAAAACTCATGTGTCCTAATTATTTGCTTTTTCTCCCGTCGCTTTTATATATAATTGTTAATAAATAGGTTTTTTTGGTTTATTCACTGTTATTGGTTTTTAACTATTTCTAACAGTTTACATGTAATTAAATTGGGAAAACATTTGAGAATCGCCAATGTCACGGTTTTGAAGTATTGGCAAACCGAATAATCAAAAGCTTCCCCAATAATAACTTTTAAGCACCTCTACACCTAAATCAAGCAAAAATTCGAAGCTCACAAGGCCGAAAGTCTATGTGAAATTGAAAGTAAATGTCTTAAAACTCGAAGCTTTAAAGATCCAAAATTCTCCTTAGCGTGAGGATATACGTCAAGTCATAATAAACACTTCATGGCGAGTTTCAATAAAAGACAAGGGCAAGACCGAAGTCATAATAAAAGCTTTATGGCGGAGTTGAATAAAAGATGGAGGTAAACCATGATAATCAAAGCTACCGATGATGAGGTGGTCAATAAAATTCATGGTAAGAAGCCAAATGTTCAAAACCGTTATAAAAACGTGTTTATCGAGTCTTATTTGTTGACTTAATTTTTTGACATCGTTATCTATTAGGAAAGGTTACTAATTTAATGATTTTGATTACACCATTTTGACTCTATTTTTGGACTTAATCTCTATTTACGCATAAGTAAAAAATGTATCCTCGTGATCATTAAGACAAAACTAAAATATAAGAGATACACCTTAGGAATAAGTTAAGTACATGATTAGAGCATATGAGTAGTGTTAGCATTACTAACTTATAATAACAATGATCTTGTTTCACGCTTAGCATGGAATTGGGTGAAAATCAAGGATGACGAACTTATCTCTATGAGGCATTCACGTGTTCTTATTCTTCGACCCTAAGAGTCATGTTCTCATGCTGAAAACAATACATTATGTTTAAAACACAAGTGGTAGTTAATTTAAATTTCTATTTCATTAAATGTCATATAAAAATGAATTTTGGAGGTGCTAAGATACTTAATTCAAGCATTGTGTGAGGGCACAAAGTTGTTTAGTATGGGGGAGTGATGAGACTGCAATTATACATAGCCTCATCGTCTAAATCGTGCTTAAAATGTGTAAAAATGTCATAAAATACCATAAAATATGTTTGTGTTTGTTCATTTTGTATTTTAGGTACGGATATCATGAATTCAATCAAAAGATCAAAAGAAACAAGCAAAAACGAACACGGGAAAGGAAGCCGCACAAAGGACCAGACCCCAGAAATGAATTTCCAAAGAAGTCCTTGAAGTTTGAATATTTGTCAAGAATGATCCCTCATCTTTTGAAGAATTGTCACTTTAGACCCTTGTAAATCTCTTATATTTCAAGTTTGGTCCTAAAGTTTCAAGATAATACATTACAAGCCCTTGAAGATTGTCAAAATAGCATGAATAGTCCTTATATCAAGTCTACAAAGTTTGAAGGGGGTAATATGCAATTTGGTCAAACTCTTTAACAAAGGAAAAAGTTATACATGCTGTTAAGATTAATTTGCACACTTTCAAGAAGTCAGGGGGTCAAACATGGATAAAAAATACCCAAACCCGGATACAACCCAACTATTAGCCCACTACACCACCAGCCCACCCCATTTTATACCACTACCCGAAACCCATAAGCCCACACCAGCCAACGACGTCACCCTCACTAACTTTCCTTAATAATATAAAACATAATTTTAAACCGGGTTTTATATTACTTTTATTGGGGGAAAACATGTCCCTTGTTCACTAAACCTAAATCAAACACCCCCAAATCCACCCTATAAACCCTAATGACGAACTAACACTAAATCAAAGGGGTGTGCCATGATTCCTTCCAGAACATCAATTGAGCATCTCCTAATCATACCTCACACTAAAAAACATGCATCATATGACTATAGACCCCACACGATTGGTCCCATGCTACATGAAGACAAGAACTTTGACAGCAAATCCATGGCTCCTACCATTTCCTTCTTGGACACATCAAAATCAAGGGCAGAGATTACTTTTGGCTAGCTGGATCCACACATGATAGCAGAAACTACATGGGCTCAAAAGTTTGACTAGAATATTCAAACAAGCATCAAGGGTAGATTCGACAATTTTATAGCTAGGGTTTATGATTTTTGTTGTTTTCTAGAATCATCCTTAGGGTAGTATTTATAGCATTCGCATGTGAATGGTATTCTTGTTCCAACCATTGTACTTTTTATAATTTAATGAAGTTTTAGTTTTAAAAATCTCTCATTGTGCTGAGTTCCATTAATTACTTGTTTTAAGTGTAAAACATTTACTGTTCTTTGAAAATTTAGTGTATAAGTTATTTATTAAGATAACTTATTAGCTCAAGGAAACTTGGTTAATAAGCTATTTTTTTGTTTCTAGCTTATAGGAGCTTTTAGGGTCGTTTGGTTGACACCCAAACTACTTATATAAGCTTGTATAAGCTATATTTTGTTGGCTCATTATTTTGGCCTTCAAGAAAGTGTTTCAAAGATTCTGTCTAAAAAACTTTTTTTCTTATTTTCTGTCTTTTTGTAACTGTAGCACAAGCTTGTTTGACACCAAGCTTATACAAGCCCCTGTGGCTACTTGGATTGCTTTCTGGTTTGTTGTTCTTAGCAGGTCACAAGATCATTTGATAACCCTTGTGGTATGGTTCATTTGTTGAACTCTAACATACCACCTTCACCATTCTTGCATCATAAGCTGTGACTAAAGCCATAAGTCAGAACATTCATTCAGAGCTAGTTGGAATCCACTCCAAGGCTCAGCCTGAATAAGGTTGAGAATTGTAAGTGTAAACTCCCTATTTTAAATTTTCTACAAATTTTATGCGCTAAAGTGAATTGATATTGTAGTTTTTATATCCTTTTAGGAAAAAGGAATATATGGCAAGTATTAAATTCGTCGATTTAGGAAAAATGACAAATCGAATAAGTGCGGGTTCGTTCTCGAAGGAGGTGTGTGTATTAGGTGCCAAAAATAAAGATCAAAGTTTGGATTAGTGTCGTTTTGGGTTGAGAGAGAAAAAATTAAAGACGAACTACGACTACGACCACACTACGACGTAATGACGTAAAACGCGAACATAAATACGTAAAACGTGACGAGATTAAAAATTAAACCTAAAAATTAATTAAAAATGAAGACTAAGTCTAAAATAATATAAACAAGAATAAAAATTCAATAAATAAATTTTAAAACTTTTTATTAATTAAATATTCAATTTTAAATGCTAATTAAAGCCCTAAAATTAAATATAATTAAGAAAAAGCCTAAAATATTAATTTATTGAACAAATAACTCACTTATATTATCTAAAGACTATTTTTCCTAAATTTTAAAGACTATTTTTCTATTTTAAAACTCTAAAAACTATTTTTAAACTAAAATAATGATTAAAAATATTAAAAAATGATAAAATTAAACCTACTATTTTAAAAATCCTAAATTATATTACTGAATAGTAGAAAATTGAAAAAAGTTGAAAAAAAAACTTTTTTACACTAAAAGACAAAACAGATTATAATTTAAAACTATTTAAACTTAAATTAAATCTAAAAAATACTTAAAAGGGTGAACAGTAAAATAATTTTAAACTAAAAATCTAAAAATCTTTTTCCGAGTACTAAGAAAAATTTTTAAAACTAAAAAATATAGAATTTTTGCACTTAAAGACAAAAACAGTTAATTAAAAACTAATTAAAAATGCCATTTAATCTAAAAAATAGAAAATTAACAGTAACAGAAAAATAAACTTTATAGAAAAATCAGAAATAAAATAAGAAAAATAACAAAATTGGAATCACTGAATAAGACCAAAAATTGGTCACTAAAGACAAAAAACTAAAAAGCTGACGGTGACATATGGACTTGTTTTTGTCCTTATCCCAAACAGTGGGAACCTTTACACTAGCAGGGGAAACTGATTCCCACTGTTTTCACAAAAAAACGGGTCTGGGCAATGATTTGCTTGGATCTTGCTTGTTACTTGATTTTAATTAGACAATTGGGCACTCCTACACTCAGTGGAGTGTAGGGAGTCAAGATATGCAATAAAACTCACAAGTTGTTCACAATAATGTCACACAAATGCCACACATAAATCACTGATTAAACACAATAGGGGTCTGTGAGTGTTTGCTGATGCAGTAGGTCACTTTGGTGAGTTTTAGACAGGCTAATCTTGATTCTAAAGCACCCAAACATAAACTAACATGCACACAACCCTATATGACTATTAGTTCTAGCAGTTTCCAAAATTTGAATACAAGAAACACCAAATCCAACCCTATTCTAGCTTACTGATTAATAAGACAGATTTTATAACTAACTTGCAATTGTGATTCAATCTTAACCAAGTTAAAACAAAGTCCAAAAACAACCTTTGCCCAACATATTAAGTGTGTTCAGACCATACATATCATCTTTGTGTGTCACCCACAATCAAATACTGCTAGAACCAAACACCCCCTTATATTCAGAAACAAGATTTTAACTAGCCAAATCTTATCAAACTGTACTAACAATGATTAAAAATTACACTAACATGCATATAAGACACAAATGAGCATAAACAAACTGATAAAACCAACAAATAAACATGTAACACACACAATCATAAAATTCACATAAAATTCACAAAAAACTCAAAATAGGGTTCAAGCCAATTTCACCTTGGCTGATGCCTTCTATTTGGGTGATTTGGGGCTTATGAGAGCTTATAGACGTGTAGAGATGGCTTGTTGGAGGAATCCAAAGCAGGACCCTAAGCATTAATGTTCTTCAATACAAAATGAAATGAGATGGAGTGAAGGCTTGTTTTATTCCTGCACAAACACCACAAGACCAAAGAAATAAACTTCAAGTCTAAATGAGCTTATTGCCAAGAAGCTTGTCAGGCTTATTAGCATAAGCTCACTCAAACAGTAAGGGTAAGAAAAAAAATGGACAAAATATTTTTCCAAAATCTTTGAAAAAGAAACTTTGAAAACTAAACTTGGAAAACCTTTGAAATAAACCACACTTGAAAACCTTTTTTTTGGAAACTAGAAAATGAGAAACCCACGGAAAATGTAACAAAAGTGGCGATCTATTGTCCAAACTAGCTTGTCAGACTAACTTATACAAAGCTTAGAACTCTTGTGTCTTCAAAAACAGATTTTATGCCAAAATCATTGAACAAGAAAAATGTTTTGAATAACTTAACTAGAAAATTACACTAATAAATTAAAGACTTGGAACTCAGATATTTGCAAGCTTTTAAAAAGAAACACGTTAACTATTCATTCACTAGAAAAAAGTTACAAAAATCTGGAACAAAAGGCTTGCACAAGTTGCAAGATCTTTTTATACTGATAAGTAGATGGTTCTAGAAAAGCTACAAACTAAAACCCTAATCAATGAAATTCCCCTAATTGCCCTTGGAAAAGTCTTCAAGATTCTTTGTCAAAAATCAATCCCGTGACTTCTTTGGTGTCATGTGAAGATGCCAGCTACCAATATTCGATCTTGAACGTTGAAAGGAGAGTAGGGACCAAGGAATGTACGTCTACCATTGATCTTCTGCTGGGTATTTTTGTTTGGTTCGTTTTGGGTGCATGGGACCAACGAAGTGGACCCCATGGGCATGTGGGTATGTTTTGGGTTGGGAAATGGGATGTCGACATAAGGAATTAGGGTTCTAGAAAGTTAAACCAAAAACCCCTTTGTTTTATGGTTAGTTCGTTATTAGGGTTTATGTGATGGATTAGGGGTGATTTAGGGGTGGTTGATGAACAGGACGTGTTTAGAGGGAAAGTTTAATATATAAAACTTGTTTAAACGAGTTAAATATATATTAAACTGGTTTTGGTGAGTGGAGAGGTGATGTGGCATGGAGATGGAGTGTGATTGGTTGAGAGGGGATGGTGGGTGACGTGTCATGGTGTAAGTGGTTGGTGAATGTTGCTTTGTCTGCCAGGAAAGGCCCCCCATGTCCCTTAAACTTGTCACTTGGTATTTAAACAGCCAAAAATCAAATATCCCTTTATAATGAAGTTTCAAAGTTCATATATTGGCCACCAAACTTTTATCAAAAGAGTTCCAAGGGTATGATGTGTATTTATCCAAATTCCAAGGACCAATCTTGTATATAATCAACATTTTAGGGACCCAATTGCAATTATGAGTTTTGCAAGGGTATAAAATGTCAAGTCTTCAAAAGTAGAGGGACCAATCTTGCCAGTTCTTCAAACTTCAAGGACTTGATAGGAAATTCATGATTCGGGTCCGGTTCCTTGTAGGGATTCGTTTCTCGTGTTCGTTTTTGCTTCATTATTGTGGTATTTTGTTGATTCCACGATATCCGTACCTAAAATACACAATGAACAAACACGAGCGTATATTTGGGTATTTTGATGATATTTTAAGCATTTTAAGCCCGATTTGGACGATGAGACTATGTATAATTGCCGTCTCATCACTCCCCCATACTAAACCATTGTCGTGTCCCCACGCAATGCCAGAATTAAGTATCTTAGCTCTTCCAAAATTCATTTTATGATGACATTTATTAAAGACATAAATTTTAATAAACTACTACACACGTTTTAGACATAATGTAATGTTTTCATCACGAAAAAGTGACTTTTTGGGTCAAAGAATAAGAACACATGAATGCCTCATAGAGATAAGTTCGTCATCCTCGATTTTCACTTGATTCCATGCTAAGCGTGTAACGAGATCATTGTTATTATAAGCTAGCAACATAATCATTACTCATGAGTGTTAATTACGTACTTACACTCTCTTATTCCTAATTGGTATCTCTTATATTTTATTTTTGTCTTAATGATCACGAGGATACATCATTGACTTATGCGTAAATAGAGATTAAGTCCAAAAATAGAGTCTTAACGGTGTAACCTAAATCATCGAATTAATAATTCATCCTAATAGACAACGATGTCAAAAAATTAAGTCAACAAAAAGGATCGATAAACACGGTTCTAGAACGGTTTTGAACATGAGACTTATTACCATGACTTTTATTATCCGCCTCATCATCGGTGGTTTTATTATCTTGTTTTACCTCCATCTTTTATTCAACTTCGCCATGAAGCTTTTATTATGACTTCGGTCTTGCCCTTGTCTTTTATTATCCGCCATCATCGGTGGTTTTATTATGACTTGACGTATATCCTCACGCTAAAGCGAATTTTGGATCTTTAAGGCTTCAAAGATTAAGGCTTGATTCACTTTCAACTTTGCATAGATTTTTTGGCTTTGGGAGCTTCAAATTTTTTGCTTGATTTAGGTGAGCACTTGAAATATTTTTATTGGGTGAAACCTTTGATTATTCGGGTGCCAATACTTCGAAACCGTGACGCTGGCGAATCCTCAATGTTTTCCCAATTTAATTACATGGAATCTACTAAAACAAATTAGAAACCAACAATAGAGACTAAACCGCTAAATCAATATTTATTAACATTTTATTTATATACAAGCGTGGGGAGAATAAGCAATAATTAATACACATAATATCGTGAAAGATTACGTAACTTATAATTAACTCTATCATTTCACGTCCTCATTTAAGAGACTTAGCGTAAAAAGTTAAGGAATCGAAGCTAAGTGCTCAACACGCACGGTCAAGTCAAAAATTACTCTTATTCTCACCATCGGAAAACCTACATTCGTGTATTAAACACTTATGAAAAATACGAAAATTTTAAAATTTGGCCATTTTTAGCCTTATTTTGCAACAAAACGAGAACAAAATGATGAAAATTGGAGTGCGTGTTGATGTGAGCAAGGTGAAGTATCTACTCACCCCCCCCCCCCCATACTAAAACTAAACATTGTCCTCAATGTTTTGAGTCTAGGGGTGAAAACACCCCCATACTAGAGACGTAGTCGAATGCTTAATCTCGAGCATGGAAAGGGTAAAACGAATAACCTAAAATACATTTATGAATTATGCTAATAAGATAAACGTTAGAACGTAAAAGGATATCATCGGATATCGGAATCTCCAAAGGCAACGATCGAAGCTCGAGTGCTACGTAAAACGAACACGAGAGGCTTCAATGATGTCGATGAACCTAATGAATCACAATCACAAACAACCACGAAACAAAGGTTGGAAGAGCACAAGTCCCCTCGTTACATTAACTACGAAAGCGATAATATGTACAAGGGGAAACATGGGAACACCCCCACGAGGCACCTCGTTCTTTATAACCGAGTCAAGAGCTCGACTCGAATCCCCATAAATGTGATCATTTAGGGATTATCATGGTATGGTCATTTTTGTTAGGGCTTACATGATAAACAATGCCCAAAAGTACGTGGAGTACTTTAAAAACCCGATAAACGTATACCGGGGTCAAAGATAGCGTCTTCGTTTTCGGATGAAAGACGAAACAACGCTACTCCAACACGTGCCAAAACAAAAACCTCAAAGAGGTAGGGTGGGACAAAGGGTGGGGCAACATAACAATGAGCTACTCGAGGTAGACTCACACCAAGCAAATGAATAAGATTTCCATTTATTGCATCAGTGGAAGACCGAGACTTCCCTTTACAAGCAATTCAGGGATCGTAGATCTCGTCCTCGGTGGAGAAACGTGAGGAAACATAAGAGGCTTCCCCCACACTAAAACCACACACACCATCGTCAAAAGGAGTAGACGAGGTGGTAGCACTCATAAAACGTAGTGATGACAGAGTTAGACATGTAGAAAAATCTTTTAAATCAAATTCAAAATCCTTTCCTTTTTCATCGTTTAAAAACTCCTTATGAAAACCCGATTTGATAATGTCGAAAATATTTAGCGTTTCAAATTCAAAATTAGTCGCGCTAAAAATTCTCACATTTAAGTCATTGGCGGGAGGGAGTGGGTTGTACAAACTCTCAAAACGATGATCGATAAAGAACACCGCCCCCCTCGGGGTCTACATACTCATCATCCTTATGAACGTCGATCTCTTCGATTTCCTCATTGTAGATAGGCTTGTTGATGAGACTGCTTTTATACATAGTGTCATCGTCCAAAAAGGGCTTAAAATGCATTAAATATCATAATAATACCCCAATATATGCTTTTCTTTGTTGCTTGTGTATTTTAGGTACGGATATTGAGAAAATGACAAAAGATCACAAGGATAATGCAAAAACGAACACGGGAAACGAAGCCGCACATTAAACCAAGCCCTAATGAAGAATTTTCCAAAGAAAACCCTTGAAGATTTGAAGATTTATGAAGAAGGGTCCTCCAATATGGAAGAATTGACACTTTATACCCTTGTATCTTCATAATTACAAGATTGGTCCCTAAAGTTTGTCAATATTGTAAAAAGGGCCCTCCACTTTGAAGAATTAACAATTTTAGTCCCTCATCAAAACTAAAATGTCAATATTAAACCTCCTCAAAGTCAAACATACCAAGAAGAACTCCAAGTTACAATAAATTACAAGTTTGGTCCTTTGAAAATATCAAAATTACCAAAAGGACCCTTGACTTTGAAGAAATAGCAAAAATGGTCCCTCATTAATCATGACTTGGCAATTTAAGATTAAGGTAACACTAAACAAAACCCCACTCTCACTTGCCCTGCCACATCACCCCATTGTCACATGATAAACCTTCTTGTCCCACCCTTTGAAGAAGAAGCCAAAAATCCTGCCACATCCAAGGTCCAAGATTGAAGCTTGAAACTTAAGCTTCTTTTGAGCCTTTGATGCAATTCCAACAGCTCATACATCAACAAACTGCCAAAATTTCATCACATGATTCCAAGATATTCAAACTTCACAAGGGCATAATAGGGACTTCACCAAGCATTAGGGTTACGTTTTATTGCTTTCTAGTCATCACTTGTATCCTATATAAGGCATAGGACTTAGAACATTAAGCTTTTGCTCTTGAATTTTCCTTTGTTCAAAATTCTATAAATCAAATTTCAGTTTAATGAAATGAGTTTGAATCTTTGAAGAAAAGTCAAGTGCCATTGTTGTTTCCTGATTATTATTGTTACTTGTTTGCTAATCTTAAACCTTAAAACCTGTTTTCAAGGAGTGTGCAAAAGTTTGCACATTTTCCTTCAAGCTTGATATTTTGCTAAGTTTCTTGGTACACCTTGGAATTCTTGGGCTATAAAGCTGATCATAGCATCCTGATGTTGAGTTATCAAGGTGTGGTGAAGCCTATAACTTGGGGATAATCAAGTATGGGGTACAAGAGTTGCATTAATCAAGGCTTTTTCACTTTTCTGATTTTACTATTTTGCTTCTAACTTTGTTGAATCTTAGCAGGGTTGTTTGTGGAAGCTTGTACTTGTTCTTGCTAGTACATAAGCTCGAAAATCCGTGGGTGTGGATGTACATCCATGAGGTACACATCATCTTACCCAAAATATGTTAAAACTTTGGATTTTTGGTGATTTTGTGTGTGACTTGTGTTCTTGCTGATTTTATTGTCTAACCTTGCTCTAATCTGCTTAACATATCTGTTACTATGCTTATTTGGGAACACTTTTGATTTGAAAATTTTGGATTTGAAAGGTTAAAAGGGTGTTTGGGATTACCTGTTATAGATCATAAGTTGTTATTGTGATTGTGGAAAGTGTTGTTTATACTTGTTATCTATTATTGGCTTGGTTGAGTGCATATTGCTGCAAGTTTTTGGGTTTAAAACCTCAAATCAAACATTGTGCTCTATCTCATTGAGTTTAACTATTTTTGACCTAGGATTTTGGTAAAATCTAGAATTTATGCATGCTTAGGGTAAAAGGCTGTTAAATCATTGTTTATACAACATATGTGATAGATCTGAGTGGTTGAATTTGGCTTGTTGGTCAAGTGCATCAGCAAAAGTAAAATCTGCTTGTGTTAAGTGTTCATCGGTAACTTGAAGTGCTTGAATCTTGATCAAAACTTTGAATCAGTGCATGAAACCTATTTAGACTTGCTTATTTAAGTTTATTATTGCTTGTGTATGAATTTGGTTAAGTTTGGCTGGCTGAATTGTGCTATAAGTGCTTATTGAACCTCAACTGCTTATTTGTTCATGTCTGGTGCATATCTGGTGATGTTTTGATTAAACTGTACTAATTGGCTGTTAGTGATTGTGATTTCTTGATTGTTATTGCCTCCTCTTGATCCACTAATCATTTGGGTGCCTTTGTGTAACTTGAATCTCCAAAAAAGTCACTAAAGAGAAAAAAGTCAACAAGTCAAGCAGTGGAAAAAGTTTCCACTGCTCAACATCCAAAACTAGCCCTTGCTAGTGCAATTTTTCAGTTAGCTTATCAATTAGCCATATTGGCTTATCCAGACCTGCAACAGCTTACTTTTTGTAATCAATCTTGCTCATTTGACCCATTTGTTTGAACTGGAGCTTATTAGAATTTGACTTTGACTTTTTGCTAGAAAACCAACTCATTTAACTTTTTCATAAGTGCTTATTTGCTTATTTCAGCTTATTGAGTGAACTTATTTGAAAACTTTTTGTTGATTAAGCTTAGTTAAGTCATTTAAAAGCTTTTGAAACTTGAATCAGCTCTTGGGATAGCCTAGAACTCAAAAACGTCTAATTTGTCGTTTTCAGTAGATTGCTTATTGCATTTTCAGGCTTATTCCTTGGACTTTTTTCAAATTTCTTTTTACAGAAGTCTTAAGTAACTCAAAAGAAGCTTGTGTGTCTAATTTGAGCTTATGGCATCAACTTATAGCTTAATGGGCCAAAAAGCCCATTAAGAATAAGCCGTTTGATATAAGTCAGCTTATTTCACATTTTCAGCTTTTGGGCCTTTGAAAAATTGTGTTCAGAATCAAATTTTGAGTCAGATATGAGCTTTTGGGCTTAATTGGACAACATTTTGCTTATTGGGCCTATTTGAGCCCATTAAGGGGACTGTTTGGACTTTTGGCCCATTTGGAGGCCTATTAGGGGTATTTTGTAATTTCAACTTCATTTTCTTTTTATTTAGGTTAAAATAAGCTAGTTTGCAAGTTTTTAGAATTTTTTATAAATTTTGGATTTTTAATATTATTTTATTATCAAAAAATAAAATTTAGATTTTTCAAGTTTTTACATTTTTCTTAGGTTTAATACATTAAGTTAGGAATTTTACAACTTTTAGAATATTTTTATTGTCCTTAGATTCATTTTTATAATTATTTTAAGTTTTAATAGTTTTTAATTGTTTTTAAATAGATTTAATTAATTTTAAAATTTTCAAAAATAGTTTTAAATTAAGTTAGGTTATTTTAGAGGTTTACAATTGAAAAAATCTCATTTTAGGCTTTTTGTTAATTAAATTGATCTTTAGGGCTTTAATTAGCATTAAAAAATTATTATTTAATTCAATAAAAGGTTTGGGTGATTTTTGATTTTTTGTAAACTCTAATTACATTATTTAGGATTAATTGCAATTTTCTAAGAATTTTTAGAGTAAATTTTTAATTTTGGTACTTTTTACGGTTTTACGTGTACGACCTTTTCGTCTTAGTTTAAATCGTCATCGTAACCGTCATTCTCTTCTAATCTCATTTCTTCTTTCCTTTTCTCATAAATATAATCACAAAGTTAATCATCCCTCTACACAACACACTATCCTCCTTGAGAACGATCCCCATTTTGGGTCATAACTTGTGGTTTTCCTAAACTACTAGTGTATTTACCCTAATTACACTTTGTTTTCCTAAACAAGGTTGTAAAATTACAACAATCATTTTGGCGCCGCTTCCGGGGAGGCGTTTGTGTTTTGATTTGGCAATTGTTGTTTTTATATATAGCCATAATATCTATTTGTATTAATAGCACTCTACTAATACGTATTATCAGTTTTTTGTTTTTTTGTGTGAATACTATTACTATATTGTATACGTAGAACAATAAATTCACAAGTACTCCAAAAGTGTGAAAACACAACCTTGACTTGGGAGGTCATTACCCAATCATTGTATTCGAATCTCAAACAAGGAAGAAAGGCAAAAATAGATAAATACTTTCGTGAGGCTCGATTTTGAAAAATACAAACTATAAGGTGGGTATAAGGCGGGTATTATAAAATATACCCTAAGGAAAAAGGCTCTTAAGTGCTTCGCGCCGCCTCGTTTCCCCGCTTGCTTGTGAGTATTTGATTTTGAGAGCTAATCGAGGGTTTTGCCGCCCAAAGTATTATTATTAAGTATCATATATACTTTCTTGGTTTCATTTGATTAAACCCTCTTGAAAGTTTTGGTGTTCCACCAACGTTCTAAAGTCATCGAAGGCGTTCACTTCACGTGATCGTTTTCATTCCTTGAGGCTTCTTTAATCAAGAGATTTGATTAAGGATGAGATTTGTAGATTTTAGTCTACTTAATACAATCACAAAAATCCAAAAAAAAAGTAATAACAATCAAAAACCACAAAAAATTAGAAAATACAAAACACCAAAAAGAATCTTCTTTGCTCACCCCCACGTTGTACGTGACATTTATGCTTACTTGTAATCAAGCAAGACGTGCACGTAAACGAAAAAACCGAAAGGAGTCAACACCTACTCCTAATATTTCTAGTGAGGAGTCTCCTATTGACGAACCCATTGTAAGAGAAGAACCAACCATGGCGAATCGAACTATGATGGAGTTACTTCAAGCACCCACCGAGTGTTATGGAGTGGCTATTGTAATTCCCGCTATCCTTGCAGAGAATTTTGAAGTAAAAACGGGTTTGTTGTCGATGATCCAAAACAACAAATTCCGTGGTGATGAAAAGGACAACCCGCACAACCATATCCGCCAATTCAATCGTCTTACCGCCACTTGCAAATTTAAGGATGTTACTAATGACTCGATTAAGATGATGCTTTTTCTGTATTCCTTAGCGGGGCCCGCTAAAATTTGGTTAGAGAAAGAGCCACCCAATTCTATATTGACTTGGAAGGATCTCGTGTCTAAGTTTGTGAACCAATTTTTTTCGCCCTCTGCATTTGAAAAACGAGATTTCAAAATTTTCACAAGAATTTAATGAAAGTTTTTCAACGGGTTGGAATAGGTTTAAGGAAATGTTACATGAGTGTCCTCATCACGGTTTTTCCGATTTGCATCAAATTGACACGTTTTACAATGGACTTAATGATCATGAAAGGGATTATCTTAATGCCTCCGCGGGTGGTAATTTTTTGTGTAAAACGGTTGAGGAAGCTTTGGTGATAATTGAGAATAGATCTAAGGTGTATAGTCCTCGTAGCACGTCGAGTGTTCTTAAGGCTTCGTCTTCGGCTTCACCTTCTTTGTCTACTACCATCGATGCTTGCCAAATTGAGGCGAACTTGGAAAACAAAATCTTTGATAAGCTTAAAGGTCTTTTAATTGAATTCAAAGTTTGAGAACAAAGTTCTCCCGCTACGGCTAAAGCGGTTGAGGTTTCATACATGTATTGTGGTGGAGGTCATGATTTCTTTGAGTGCATTACCAACGGTGATAACACTTCAAGTGCCTACGCGGCCACGGGAACTTACAACCAAAACGGTCAAGTTACCCGATCTAATCAATTGACTCCACCGGGGTTTGGTTCAAATCAAAATTCTAACAACAACTATCGCAACAATCAAGGTGGTTTCAAAAACAATTACAACAAGGGAAACTATGGTAATCAAGGGGCTAATAATCAAGTTTCAAACAAAAATCAAAGTGATTTTCAAAATAACAACAAAAGTTTGCAAACTTTGAAAGATCTTCCAAATGAATCTGTTGAATACGCTAATGGAAACGATGCTAGGTTTGACAACATTCAAAGAGAAATCATTAGCCTAAGATCCGAGTTTAAGAACGACTTGAAGAAAGAGTTGAAAAATGAGTTAGCAAATGAGCTTAAAATTCATACCAACAAAATGGAAGGAAATGTAACTAGGTTACAACAAAACCAACAAAAAATGGAACAAGGGCAACATGAAATTAAGCAAGAAATTGTTAAAGCCGAGAATAGGCAATCCATGTTTGAAAACAAAATTTCATCTATGTTTGAGGCAATTATGTGCAAACCGTCTTCGAGTAGTCTTCCTAGCAACACCGTATCAAACCCTAAGGGTGAGATGAAAGTGATTACCACACGTAGTGGTAAGACACTTAAGGAACCGACTCCTCAACCAATTGCTCCTACGGAGGATGCAATTGAGGAAGAACCCGAGGTGGTGGTCGAAAAGGAGCATGTCCCAATCCCACGAAGTACCGCTCATGCCACACCTACAGTTGACCCATTACCAACATTGGAACCCGAGATTCCAAAGGCTATTCCTATGCCTCAACCCACACCACCTTTGCCCTATCCATCGAGACTTAGAAAGGAGAAACGTCAAGAGCGCGACAATTACCAATTTGAGCTTTTTATGAAAATGTTTCGTGATTTTCACTTTAATGTGAGTTTCGCCGATGCTTTGGTCATGATGCCTCGATTTGCCGCTAACTTTAAGAGTATGTTGAACATCAAGGAGAAATTGCATCAATTGTCTAATTTTTCATCGGTTTATCTTAATCGCATACCTCAAAAAGTCGGTGATCCCGGTAAATTCTTGATCCCTTGTGCAATCCAAGATATAGAAGAATGCTATGCCTTGGCCGATCTTGGTGCTAGCATTAACTTGATGCCACTTGCAATCTTCAAGTCGCTCAATCTTCCTAATCTTACTCCTTCACTAATGTCTATCGAGTTGGCCGACCATTCCAGGATTCCCGTATGTGGATTGGCGGAAGACGTTTTTGTGAAAGTGGGAAAGTTCTATTATCCGGTAGACTTTATCTTTGTCGATATTCCCACGGATCCTCAAGTTCCTCTCATTTTAGGTCGTTCGTTTTTAGAGACGTCTATGGCTTTGATCGATGTTCCTACTAGAAAGATCACCTTACGTTTCAACGACGAGGAACTTGTTATAAACGCAACTCAAAACTCTCAAATTTCTCATGTTTATTCTGTTTCAACCATAAACATCGTTGATATGATTGACGTTGTTTGCGAGGAATTTTCACAAGAAGCTCTAGGTTTTGGTGATGATGAAAATAGTGGCAATCCCACTATGTTAGATCCCATTCTTGATAACTCGACACTAACCTTCACTCCATTTGAAGGTGGTGGTTTTACGTTGGAAGAATTTGATGTTCCACGTACTTGTAACGAAGACCTCGACAATGATGAGGACTTCTCGATTATCAAGGATTTTCTTAACGATTTCCCATTTCCTCCACCCGAGGAGGTTATGAGTATCGAGCCCAAATCTTCAGTTGACGAACCACCTATCCTCGAGTTGAAAGATTTACCTCCTCATCTCGAATATGTCTTTTTGGAGGAAGGCGACAAGTTGCCGGTTATTATTGCGAAGGAACTTTCGGATGATGAGAAAACCGCACTTGTCGATGTTCTAAAGGATCACAAAGGGGCAATTGCGTGGAATTTATCCGACATTAAGGGTATTGATCCCAAATTTTGTACCCACAAAATCTTAATGGAGGAGGATTACAAGCCTGTAATCCAATGTCAAAGGAGGGTGAACCCCAAAATTCACGACGTCATCAAAAAGGAAGTCCTAAAACTCCTTGACGCGGGAATGATTTACCCTATTTCCGATAGCGCTTGGGTGAGTTCTATTCATTGTGTCCCAAAGAAGGGAGGAATGACTGTTGTGCCAAACGATGCCAACGAGTTAATTCCCACTAGACTCGTGACCGGATGGAAAGTATGCATTGACTATCGTAAGTTGAATGAAGCCACTCGTAAAGACCTTTTTCCCTTGCCCTTCATGGACCAAATGTTGGAGCGTCTTGTGGGAAACGATTTCTATTGCTTTTTAGATGGTTTTTCCGGTTACTTCCAAATCCCCATTGATACAAGGCTTTTGGCCAGGTAAAAAGATTCGTTTAAGTATGTCTCTTCGAATTGAAAACTGTGTTATCTATGTGCGACTCAGCTGTTCTTTGGTGGAACAAATAGTTGTGTCATTGTAGTATATGAAAAGTGCAAAACAATTAAAATAAATGACTTTAAAGTAAATCTAAATCTAATTTAAAGTAAATGGTGCAAGTATTTAAAAGCGTGACTAAAATTAAAGTGCATTAAATGTAAATAACGCAAACTTAAAACTAACTATGGCAAACTTAAAATGCAACTAAACTTAAAACTTAAACTAAGGCAAGGCTAAAATAAATCTAAGGCGAATAAACTTAAAGTGCGACTAAGGAAAAAGGCGGAAAAAATAAAGCTCGAAATTAAAAGCAGAAAATTAAAAAAACTGAAATTAAAGAAACTGAAAATTACCTATCCGGAATAAATACCCTTATTCGGAATAAAAGGCTTACTCGGAATATGTCACCTATCCGGATAATCCTCTATATCCGGAATAATCTTGCTATTCGGAATGTTGCCCTATTCGGAATAAAGTAGCCAATCCGGAATAACTTCCCTATTCGGAATAATCTGCCCTATTCGGAATATTACCCCTATGTGGAATAATGCCCTATTCGGAATAATGTAGCCTATTCGGAATACTCAGCCTATCCGGAATAAATCCCTATTCGGAATGTCTTGGCCTATTCGGAATATCTTGCCATTCGGAATGTTCTTCTCTTACCCGGAATAACTGCCCTATTCGGAATAACTCCCTTATCCGGAATATTGGATATTCCGGATTGAGCGCCTTGGCTTTGACCTTGATTCGGAAAACCTGGGAGATCAGAACCTGGGAATCACAGTAACAAGCTCGCGAAGAACATGGGATAAACAGATAGCACAGATTTAACAAAAACTTAACAAAATCAACAAAAAGATTAAATCAAACTAATAACAAAACATCTACTAAGCATAAACAATCAATCCAAAACAACAAAACTAACAAAACTAATCAAGATGATCAAAACCCACTTAATAAATTTGACAAAAACTCAAGAACATGAACATGAACAAATCTACATAAAGATTAAAGAAAGGTAGGATGAGATCAAACAATAAAGATAAAGATTAACAAGAATTAAAAGAACACTTACTTGAAATTAAATGGTAATTAAGGTGCAAGACAAGTATTTAAATTTGACAAGTAATTAAATGACAAGGTAATTAAAAGTGGAAGAACTAATTGTCACTATTAGCCAACAAAAATGAAAAGATGAATCCTAATGACTATATATAGGGGAGGATTAAGGAATGCTTAGGAAGCTTCCTCCCCTCCTTCATTTCTTCTTAATTGCATGATTAAGTCCCTCAAGCCTTTAATCTTCATTTAATTGCACCATTAGTCCTTAAGCCTTTAAATCTTCTTTAATCTTGGACTTTAATGACTTTTGGCTCGGGATTTCTTTGAACTCGTCTTTTAATTCTTCAATAAAATAGACTTGAGTTTTTCGGCTTTTGATAAACTTCCGTCTTTTGACTTTTTCTTTGATAAATCTTCAGAATTGGTCTTGGACTTCCGTTCTTTTTGCACTCTTGACTTCTTGACTTCGTCTTACTTCTTTTTCTTCGATAAAAGCCCGTGAATGCCCGCGTTTTCTCCACTTTTCACCTTTTTGTCCTAAATCACAACAAAAACACAAACCACGCATAATTCTGACATAAAAGACATAAAATACACGTTTTAGCTCGGTTATTATTGTAATTAAGTGGTAAAAAGGATGGGTGTTTACACACCTATCAAATCCCCTACACTTAACCATTGCAATGTCCTCATGCAATGCATTAGTTACAAAGCATGTTTACATTTTTCATCATAATCAATCCACGATGGCCTTTATTAAAGAGATAGAAAATTATAAACATTCAAAGGAAGAAAATAAAGAAATCAAAATCATACCTTGGGTTTTGGAAATGTCATGAATAATCATCATTCTCAAGTTTTCACTTTCTCCAAACCAAGCTTAAAAATGAGATCATTGTTATTATAAGTTAGCAAACTAACACGAACTCATGTGGGCCAATTATTCACTTAGACTCTCTTATTCCTAGGGGTATCTCTTATATTTTATTGTTGTCTTGAATGATCACGAGGATGCATTGTTGACTTATTTTGATAGTTTATTTAGACCGAAAATAAAGTGAACGATTTAATCAATAGTTAGCTAAAGGACAAAATCTTTTAAAACTGCTTCTCGGGACCTCATAAAGTTCATATATTGGCATAACTCGCTTCGCGATTTGAGACCTTTCTCAGACCGATATTTGGCAGCGACTTCATACTTCAAACCTTGAGAGACGTTCATAAAATTATGGTCTTCTCTTCATATAGGAATTTCTTCACTTGAAGTTTTGAGAGATTCATACTTGGACCACGACTTCTCATTTTTCTCCAATCTTTATTTTGGACTTTGATTTACAACGATCCGCCTCCTTTAATGACTTGGATCTATTTATGAAGAATATTGATAATCTTATGAATCAATGAAGTGGGTTGAAGATTTCTAGAGAGAGAAAGTTAGTGAGAGAAAGTATATGTTTTATTCAAATGATAAAGTGAAAATAATCAACAACCAACCCCTTTCCATGGTGGAAAGGGGTATTTATATCCAAGCCACTAACGGGCTTGGGCCGACCCATGACAAGCCCATGGGCCGGTTTCTTACTTAACTAAATAAGCAAACATTAACTACGAGCTATACAACATTAATAATATTGTGGATTGATCGATACTTCTAATATACGTTAAAAACGTATTTCTAACAATCTCCCCCTAAGGGAGGTCACTCCACGTTACACAGTTCTAAACCTAGCATACTATACTAAGTCTTCGTTCTTCAGCTCGTAGTCTTTTCTTCTTTTCTTTTTGTTGTGAATATGTTGATTTGATCTTTTAGGCTTTGGCTTGAGAGCATTGTTCTTTTGACCAATCACGTGCGATCTTTGCCTTCTTGTGAATCTGGCCTCCTCGTGACTCCATATTCCACATACTTATGTCTTTTGTTGAATTCTCGAAAGCTTCAGAGTTTGGTACAGCGGAATACTTCATTTGGTACTTTCTTGAATTTTGCTGAACTTTGATGAAAAAAACATAAGCATGTGGGAACGACTTCAGCTGGTACACCGCAACGCCACCGTCTTCGCATCAACATGATAAGACACGAATGAAATGGCTTAGAACATTTCATTCTAAATCGGTAGCGTTTTACCTCCGGTCGGTGAAGACCGTTGGACGATATTAGATATCGTACCTGTGACGGATAGTTTCAATTAAGTAACTTCCTGACAGGATTTCGCGGGTAAACCCGTTCTCTTTATTCGACGATCACTAAGCTTGACTGCGAACATAAAGAGTGAATCACTTGGATAAATCATCCTTGTGATTGAAGCCGTCAAATCATGAAACCTGGAACAAGTGAATTTCAATTAAGAATTTCACCATCGTTGCTTTCCAGTTATCACGAGCTTAATTCATAAAGAATCTTGCACGTCACCTACCAAGTGCTGTTTGATGTTAACACTAGAAGGATTTCCACTCGTCACTGTGAACACTAAAGAGTGTCACTCTGAGTGTTCTGGCAAGATCATATGATAATGCGTAGAGGCCTGGAACGAGTTTAAGTTCAATTAAGAATTAAACTACTGTTTCTTTCCAGTTTTCACAAGATTGGTTCTTAAAGAACCGCACGTGTAACCTACCATGAGCTTGTTTGATGTTGGCTCAAGCAGGATTTCCATCTTCATTGTAATACTTGCGTATTACTCGGATGTTCTGGCAATATTACAAGAATACTACGTAGGACTCATAAAAATCTCTTACTTTTCAAGGTGTGTGAGAAAGCAAGGAATAAATGGAGAGTGTCCTAATGAGACTTTTGATGATCTCGTGGCTCTAGACTCGATAGTGCGTTTTGATTTAGTGAGCGATGGTTGGAGAGGAGTGCCACCTTTTCAATATCAGTCTATTCGGAGTGAATAAACCAATAGATAACGTGTTGATCTCCGTGTGATTAAAACAAATACCTTTTGAGAGATATTTGAGTTAGCTGGGAAGGGTTGTGCATTGCATCACTAGGTCCATGATGTCTTTCTTCAATATCGAGAATCATTAATAAATGATCTCAATAGCATATGTATTGACCCGGTTTCTGCCTAAAGTTGTAAGGAGGGCTTCTTTCTTTACACCATTTATCTTTACAATTCTTTTTCATTCTTCAACCCCTTCAATGCTTACCAATACGTCATAACTAGCACCTTGTTGTGATTGTTCCAGTGCTAGCTTAAGTACTTGGTCGGCATTCAGCTACGTTCACAATCTTTCTCCATCTTTCCTAGGACTTCTAATTCGATCTAGGGAATTATCCTTGGGAAGATTCCATCGGCTCTGATGAATCATTGGACTAAAACCTATTCCTACCACCCTTTTGTCACCACATCCATCGTGAATTAAGCGTGTTTTGGGAAAGTATAGTCACCATGAAAAATCCTTGAAAATCACTTAAGGTACTAGTGATATTGAAATCAAGAGTTTTGTACCTTAAGTGTTTTGTTTATCAAAAACGCTCCCCCTTAACACGTGCTTTACACATATTAAGTTGGATTATCGTTAAGTCTTTTTCATCTTTTAGCCAAATATCATTTAAGTCTCCTTAATCCCATTTTCTCCCCTTATCCAAAATGTTAACCATTAATATTTAGGATATTGAATGGATTAACCGGTCTTTGGGTAAAAATGAAATCAATGTTTGGCCATAGAACATAGTAATGCTCCCCCTTAAATTAATAAGGGTTAATTGTAGTGCTTTAGTATGATATATTTTGAAAGATTTAGAATCTCGTGAGAAATTCTTGAAAAATTATCATACCTTAACACTACATCAAGCCATAAAAGCACAATATTCACAAAATTTACATATTCACAATTAAAAACCAATATAGAGTAGACCTGAGATGTACGATCCATTAGATGGATCGTTGCAGTAACTTGTGGTGCACTCCATATGGTCTACCACCAACGAATCTTTCTAAGCTCCTCATCAATCTACGTTCCCGGAGCTTTTCATCAATCTTCTTGATCACATATTTCGCCATTTGCCGATAACCCGGATGCCAATCCTCAAACATCTCTGGTAAAGACCCACCAGAATTAACATGCTCCAATTTTCCTCTGACGTATATGAGAGTCCCATCACTGTATTTATAAAGCTCACCTACCCTTATAAACTTCATGATCCCACGACCGTTCCAGTAGAAAATCCCGTAACTCGGAACGGTAATGCCGGTATAGGGACATCTTGTGACATGTTGAGGTAGAACTTGATTCGTTGGACGGGTCAGGTTAAGCTTCCTTTGGTAGCTTTCAACTCCCAATTGAAGATCTTCAACTCGTTTCTTGATAACAACGCTTCGTGTGAACATACAAAGTGTTGTATTCAAGGCAATGATTTCTTCACGAGTCAGATGGGTAAGTTGATCACGGGTCATCATAAGCAACATGTCTTCGATATCTTCAAGGCGAATGATAGAAAAATCTCCTTGCTGTATTGTGTATTCTCTGTCATCCTCCCTCTTTAGACGAATCTTCGTCACATGATAATAGCCATTCTTGGCTTCAGTTTTCAGTCCCAAAATACTTGAGATGCGAATATCGGATTTGACATGACTTCCTGAATTGGCTAAGCAGCAACCTCTGTACGCTCTTCGGACTCGCTCGTCCCAATGTGATGCACCTATAACAGCATACATATCATAATTATGATTTACCTTTGGGACCCAGAGTCGGTTTACCTTTTCCTCGATCCAGGGTATGGTCCCCCAATTAGCAGCTTTCAACAAGGTCAGGGAGGTTGCGTACTTGGATGACCCCTTAAGAAGATACTCAAGATCATAGGTGACAAAGAAGTCAAGAGCAATTTGATTATCTTGAGAGGGATCAAGTAAAGGTGGAGATCTTTCTGACTCATGAAGGCCTGGCCTTTGAACGGTATTGAGAGCTTTCAGGACCTCGTCAGCATAATACTCGTACTCCATGTGGCTTAACCTGGTTTTGGCATGAATTCTCTTATCCTTTAGCGCTCTCTTCACCAAAGACGGAGTGACCGAAGATTTGAACTCATGAGCCCAAAATGCACACAAGTCTATCGGACTACGGATACAGAGATATAGAACATCTCTATCAGCGTCTGTGATTGGATCATATTTAGCTGCTGTCGTGATCCAAACTTGTGGCGGTGCAGTTTCATCAATCTCCAATGTATCCGCCCAGTCCCGTGTGCTTGACTCGGGAACAGTAGATTGTGGTTCTGTTTGCAAAGGAGTAGAAACATGAACACTTGTTGGTTCTGATTCAGGCATTTCGGCGGTGTCATGCACAGGCGAGTGTTGTGCAAATTCAGGTTCAGTTACTGATTCTGCAATCACAGGAGCAACAAAAGAACTAACAGGATTAGTGGTAACAGGTATAGAAACAGAAACAGATGTACCGGGAATCGATGACGCAGTAGTAGCATTCACATCATGGCGCCACTTGGTTCGTCTTGATTCCGTAGAGGTGGACTTTTCCTTTTGGGCAGCATCTTTCTGAGACTTGGTACCAGACTTGGATGGTTTCTTTTTGTTGGCAACCTTGTCCCCCGTTTCAGGCTGATCATGTTTATCACCATCATCCTCATCATCATCTCTGTTGCTACCCTTATCACTCTTCTCATGTTGATCACCACCATCACCATCATCATCATCATCATCACCATCATCATCCTCACCATCATCATCATTGTCGTCACCATCATCATCATCATCTTCTTCTTCTTCTTCTTCTTCTTCTTCACCATTACCCTCTTCTTGTTCACTATCTACCTTTTCTTCCTCATCCAAGATGTGATAAGGTACCACGCTTCCAAACGTCTTAAACAACCGATCATCCTCCAAAATAGCGTCATTGAGTGCTTTGTAAAGTATCCGCTGAACTTTAGACTTGTTATAGGATCCAACTTCCCTCATGCGAGCTTTGAGGATCTTCTTTAATTCAAAATCCGTCAAGTCATATGCAATTTTGTAAGCTGACTCGGAAGGGTTGGACGACTTAATCATCAAGTTATCAGCCGCAAGTTTCCTCATTTCATCACGCAGCTTTGGCATAAGGGCCTCAACAGATTCATTAACTCTTTCTAAAATAGAAGCTTCAAGTAACTCTTTCTGCTCCTTATATTTATCCTTTATAACTCGAAGTCTCGTAAGTCGTGCTTCACTCTTTTCATCTTCAGCCCGTTTGACCTAAGCAAGTTCTTCTGCGTGAGCTTTACATGTCAATTCCATCTCTGCAGTGAACTTAGCTATCATCTCTTCTTGGGCTTTCTTGGATGCCTCTTCACTTTGCACTCGTCGAAGTAGCTCTTCTCGAAGTTTATCCATCTGTCTTCTTTGACTATCCGTGTGTTTATCCAACAGTTCTGCCATTACAAATGCAGCCATTGAAGATGATGCAGAGCTACTCTGGGTTGGTTGAAGAGGCTCGGTTGTGATTACAGTACTGAGGATGGAAGTTATTGGAGGTGGAAGGAATGGTGTTGGCACCGGTCGGGTTGGTAAGGACTAGATTGGTGGAGGTTGAGTTACGAGAGGCTGTGTAGGTACAATGATTGTAGTAGCACCGGACTCCTTCTCAACACTTGCTGATACAGTAATGGATGTCTCCTTCGAAGTAGATTCGGGTGATCCAAACTCATTAATATCATCTGGCTCCTCGTATTCTTCTTCAACGTCCATCTGTGCACCCGAACCACTACCGCCCGTGTCTCTCCTACTCTTTTCGATAGCCATCTTCATTAACTTCTTCTCAGACTTGTGAGTTAAATCGATAGTAGGATCGTCATCAACATCTTCTTCATCGTGAAGAACAAGCTCGTCGGCCGTGCTCTTACCTTTCTTAGCTACGGTCTTTGTCTTCTTGGTTTTGGGTTCAGGTAAAGCTGTTTGCTTGCGTTTACCTTTACTCTTAACCGTGGTAAACGAGTCTTCTCCTGCTTGAATGCTTGCTCGTTGATTCTCGATTTCTTGTAGCATGTTCTTGTACTCAGCAGAAGCGATAATCTTATCTGTTAGGAGATAACTGGGAATAGGACCAGGGATAACAATATTGGAGTGAGTTTCTTGCCTTAAGTCCACCAAATCATTAGCATCCATTGTGTGGTGACGGCTACCTGCACGCTTATCAATAGATGCATCGTTTTTCATAAAATAATGTATGGTTAGCTTTATGAACCTAGGGTACTGGTAACCTTTAGCCTTACCCTTCGTGTTTGTGAAGAGTTGAAAAACAAACTCTTCCCACAATAATTATGCATAATCGATACCCATACCTTTGAACATAACATAGAACATCTTGACGATTGGCGGACGTACAACATCATACCCAGTCGTTTTGGGTGTGAGACATCGGCTGAGAATACCAAAAATCGCTCTCCAAGGTTGACCCACTTTGGCTGTGGTAAACTCGGACACTATCCGTATGTCCGCACATCCAATATCAGAGAACATCTCCATGAGCTCGTTCTTGGTCGGGCTCGTTGAGAATGATAATCCTTTGGGTGCCTCCCGAAAACCAAAGATCTTGCGGAAGTCTGACACGGTGAGAGTTTGTTGCTTGTTGTCCAGGAAGAATGTGATCTTATTTGACGTCTTCTCTTTGGTTGCCCAGAATTTGTACATGTAGTCGAAGGGTACCGAAGCACTATTCCTTAGCGCATTCTTGATGTGAGAATTGTCAAGAATGGCTGAACCTACCTTGAATCCATTGTGAGTGGAATGAGAGACCTCTTTCAACCGGTAGTTGTTTAGAATGAACTTGAGGGTTTTGGCCTCGGCAATGGCTGTTGCTCTAGCGTCTTGTATTTGTTGCACAGTTGGGTTAGTCATTGTTTCTGCTTAAGATAAAACATAAAAATTGATACATACAGATATGAATATCATGATGAATTTATACTTAAGCATTATACAAATGACATAATCCCTTAGACTTTTAAAACACTCAAACATCCTTCATTCAGAATAAACATTTAATTCGGAATAAACCTCTATCCGGAATAAACAAGTCTATCCGGAATAAACAAGACTATCCGGAATAAACAAGTCTATCCGGAATAAACAAGGCTATCCGGAATAAACAAGTCTATCCGGAATAAACAAGTCTATGCGGAATAAACATGTCTATGCGGAATAACATGTCTATGCGGAATAACATGTCTATGCGGAATAACATGTCTATGCGGAATAACTAGTCTATGCGGAATAACCAGTCTATGCGGAATAACCAGTCTATGCGGAATAAAACGTCTACTCGGAATAATCATTCTATGCGGAATAATCATTCTATGCGGAATAACATGTTAATGCGGAATAACTATACGGAATAACATGTCTATTCGGAATACTCTTAGAAACAATTCGTTTATTCGGAATAACCTAAAACACACCTTTTGATCGTTTAATCTAGGCTTAGATGTTTGTTTTAAGCATTCTAAAGGCCACCAATCTTATTCTTGTCCTATTCCGCGTGAAACCCAGGCAAACCCCCAAATCAATTATCCCTAATTTAAACAGAAACCGTAATTGGATTTAACCTAATTAAAATGAGTTAATTAAGTTGATTTAAAGGAATAATTAAAGGAATTAACTGATGATTGTACCTTAGGAATGAATAAGACGGATTAGACGAAGGTGTGAGAGCTTGTGTGAGTGTGTTAATGGCGGAGAGAAGAGAACCAGAAAGAAGAAAATAGAAAAGAGAAAAAGAAGACGGGGAGAGGATTTGACTAGGTCAAACTTTTCAAAAGATTTACCCCTTGTCACATTTAACCCCTATAGTTTTCATTTTTACTTTTTATTCCTTGTCTTTTCATTTTTCTTTTCTAGTCTCCCTAACCATCGTTAAATTTAGCCAACTTAACCTATCTTAGCTAAACTATTCACGACAATCTCACAAACAAATACAAAACGAATGTCGAAGCAATTCCAGCCATTAACTATTGAGCTAATTAATTTTCCTCGAAAACTTTTGAAGACCTTTTTGATGACGAAGACGATTTAACATTTTCTCCCCCTTAAACGATGACCCGTTTTCTATTTAAAGAGTTGTAGTCATTGTTTAAAGAGTCAAATATTGATGAAAACATTTCCAATTAATGTCTTAGAAAAATTGATTCGAGGTGGCAATAAGATTTCTCTTATTTTGACAAATTAATGCACTGAGACGTACACTAACTCGTGTTAGACCAAGTTATAAAGTAAACTTGATCCCTTTGCATGATTTGGCTTGTAAATCATGCCCGAGAAAATTAATTCCCGTTGTGAGCCAACGTTTTCCAAGGAAATACGTGACTTTAATACGAAAAACGGGTTGTAGTCTGAAACAACTACAAGCCATAATGGGCATGTTTTAAAAATGTACAACTTTTATACGGACTCTATTTATGGCACCGTGTCAATATTGATCGACATTTCTAAGACCGTAAATATTACCGTACTAAAAGACATGCCTGATTTAAAAAGGAAAAATGTTTTTGGGTTTTCTTGGTTTTATATTTTTTATGGTTTTTCTTGGTTTTATATTTTTTATGGTTTTTCTTGGTTTTATATTTTTTGTATTTTTCTTTTTGTGGTTTATATATATACGATAATATACATGATCACGAACAAAGGATACGTATGAATAGTTTACCACCACTATTCTGCTGATTCTTCTACCAACTCTTTGAGAGTCGCTGGAGAGAATGATTTCATGCCAAGCTTGTCGATCAAAAACTCGATTCGTCCTCGATCTAAGGCTTTGGTGAACATATCTGCCAGCTGATACTCAGTGGTGACAAAATACAGCTCGATCACTCTGTTCTCCACCTGCTCTTTAATGAAATGGTAGCGAATGTCGATGTGCTTTGCCCGGGAGTGTTGAACGTAGTTGCAGCAAAGGGCAATGGCGCTCTTGTTGTCACAATACATCGGGATTTTGTTAAATCCAAGACCGTAGTCAGTTAGTTGTGATCTCATCCAAAGGACTTGAGCACAACAACCGGACATGGCAATGTATTCAGCCTCCGTGCTTGAAATTGCAGCGCTTTTCTACCTTTTTGAAGACCAACTAATCAATCTGTCTCCAAGGAGTTGCACAGACCCAGAAGTGCTACGCCTCGTGTCTTGACATCCAGCATGATCGGCATCTGCGTATGATATTAAAGCAATAGAGGAATCTTTCGGATACCATAGACCACGATTAAGTGTTCCTTTGAGAAACCGAAAGATCCTTTTAACAACATGTAGGTGTTTTCGGTAGGCCGAGCCTGATACCGGGCACACATGCATACGGTAAATTGCAAATCAGGCCTGCTAGCAGTCAGATAGAGAAGGGTGCCGATCATTCCACGGTAAAGTTTCGAATCGACAATAATCCCATTCCTATCTTCATCTAACTTGGATTTCTCCACCATTGGAGCGTCCACGGGGTCACAATTTTCAAAGTTATATTTCTTTAAAGATTCTAGAGCATATTTGGATTGATTAATAAAGATGCCTCTGGGATTCTGAGAAATTTGTAATCCTAAGAAAAATAAAATTTTTCCCATCATTGACATCTGAAAGCGTGTGGACATTATCTTCTCAAAGCGTTTGGACAATTCTATGTTAGAGGCAGCAAATATTATATCATCAACATAAATTTGTACCAGTATCATGTCGTTGTCCTCCTTGAGAGTGAATAGAGTGGGGTCCACTTTGCCTTTGGAGAAGCCTTCCGAAATGAGATATGTTGAAAGGAGATCATACCACGCGTGTGGAGCTTGTTTCAACCCATAGAGAGCCTTCTTAAGCTTCTACACATGATTAGGAAACTCCGTGCTAACGAACCCATCCGGCTGACCAACATAGACTTCTTCCCTTAGTTCACCATTCAAAAATGCCGTCTTCACATCCATTTGATAGACGATCATGTTCATATGAGCAGCATACGCAAGGAATAGTCTAATAGCCTCCAATCTTGCAACAGGAGCAAAAGATTCTTCAAAGTCGATACCCAAGGCTTGTTTGTATCCTCTAGCAACCAATCTAGCCTTATTCTTCAAGACTGCACCCATCTCATCGAGTTTAACCTTATAAACCCACAACAAAGTAAGGATGTTAACCTTGTCAGGGAGAGGAACTAATTCCCATACTTCAAGTCTTTAGAATTCATTTAGTTCCTCTTGCATGGCTTCAATCCAAGATGATTGAGTCATAGCATGTTGCCAGTTTTTAGGTTCAACTTCAGAGAGAAATGCATCAAAATAGCAGTAGAGTGCACTCTCTTGTAATTGATGGTGTGTCGAGACTGGTCGATCGAGACTTCCAATAACATTCCTAATTGGGTGGTCTTTTGTCCATTTGGTGCTGTGATTTTCAATCCGTGGTGGTCTGGAGTGAACAATTATAGGAGCTTCTTCTGAGGTAGACGCGGCTGAAGGGTTTTCAGGTATCGGTATACCAAAGGAAGGAAGCTCTTGTAGGTGAGCATATTCCAAATTTTGATCAATAGAATCCTCTTCAACATCATTAGGCACAAGTAAGGGTGACGATTCAGGTGTAGTTTTAGAATTACTTGGTAGAGGTGCATCCGGTTCAATGTTAATTGAAGATGCATTTGATGAAGCTTCATTAGCTTGAGCAACAACTTCAGGGATTGGAGCTATCACTACAGGTGCTTGAACTTCATCATTTGGGGGATCAAAGAATTCATCAAACAACGGTTGAAATAGTTTATCCCACTCGGGCCTTGTAGGTGGTTTAAATGATGTGGAAGTAGGATTATTGGGAACTAATCCGGAACTAATAGCACCGGTTCCCATCTCGTGAAGCGCGGGTTCAGAGCTACGTTGCTCAGAAGCCATCGTTGTCAGCTCATCAAAATCTGCGTCCATAGTTTCTACTATCTTACCAAGACGACGGTTGTAAATTCGGTATGCTTTCTTGGAGGGTGAGTAACCAATGAAAATACCTATATCGGCTTTCGGTTGAAGTTTTCCCAAGTTCTCACTATTAATGTTTGGATAACAAAGAGCACCAAACACATGAAAGAATGAAACATCGGGTTTACGATCATGTAGAAGCTCGTAAGGTGTTTTTCCATGGCGTTTCCGAATGATAGAGCGGTTTTGGGTGAAACATGCGGTAGATATAGCTTCTGCCCACAAGAATAATAGAGCGTTCGCATAAATAAGCATAGTCCTAGCAGCTTCCATAAGCGTACGATTTCGTCTTTCAACGATACCGTTTTGTTGTGGAGTACGTGCAGCGGATGTTTCATGTGAATTACCAACTTCTTCATAGTAATCACAAAGAGTCTGGTTGACGAACTCGGTTCCATTATCTGTACGAATACGGCGGATAGTAGTATTTAAACGTACCTGAATAAATTTCAGAAAAGTGATGATAGCCTTCGGTGCTTCATCCTTTGTACGTAGAAATCTAACCCATGTAAACCTGGAGAAATCATCCACAATAACAAGGATGAATTTCTTACCGCTCACACTTTCGGTTCGCATTGGCCCACAAAGATCCATATGCAAAAGATGAAGTTTTTCTTGATTGGTGTCTTCAGCTTTGGACTTGTATGATTTCTTGGTGCTTTTCCCCCTTGAACACGCGGAGCATAAATGGTCCTTGTGAAATTTGAGCTTTGGAAGACCACGAACTAATTCGTTTTTAGCCAAATGATTAATAGCATCAAAGTTGAGATGAGATAATCTGCGATGCCATAACCATGACTTGGTCTTAGATGCTTTGGAGAGAAGACATACTGGAGAGGCGGCCATCATATCTTGTAGGGACAAAGTATAAAGATTTGCACCACGAGACCACTTCAACAAGTCTTTTCCTTCCAAGTTGCGGATGAAACAAGTATGTTGTCGAAAAGTAACCTCTAGGTTGGAATCACAAAACTGTCCTACTGAAAATAAATTATGACCAAGACCTTCTACATAGTATACCCTTGAAATCGTAACATTTCCAATCTGATATTCACCATACCCCATTATCTTTGCAATATGATCATTACCGAATTTAACCGTTCCAAGAAACTTGTTGACAAAATTCGGAGCATCGAGCGATCTCCGGTCATATGCTTTGAGCAACCGGAGTCCAAATACCAGAGGATGATTTGGACCACCTAAAAATATCACCAGACGAGGACAATGTATAGGTTTCGGAATCTGAATGTTCCTTGTTATTAGCAGGTACAGATTTAATGATCTTAGATTTGCTAACTTTAGGTTTCTTAGATTTCCTAGCCTTCTTCCTAGTTGGTGGTGTAGATTCAAGTTGGCTTAAATCCTGAGGTATTTCTTCACTGATAGGCACTATAGTGGGGGCTGACCTAATTAAAGGGCGCGGTTTCCATACTGTAGTGCTAGTGTGCCTAACTAAAGGACGCTGAGACCTATCCTCAATGGACGCATTCCTAGTTAAAGGGCACATTTTTCCATCTAATGTAAAGGTCCTACCAGTGGGACGCCATTGCCATCCAACTTGGGTACGAGTTCTCCCAGTTGGCTTCCATTCAAGATCATTCCTAATAGCATTCATTTCATTCACATGATCAATAAGACACAAATCATGACGTTGGGAAAACATGCATTCATTACAATTCCAACATTTCAAATTAGAATTCATAAATGGTTTAGGCTTTTGCACAGGCGCAGAGCTTTTAGTCTTAACATGATTCTTTTTATTTAAATCTGAACTCATATATTCCTAGTGTGAGCTTCTACTTTCTTCTTGATGGTACTACTAGTGGAGGGCTTGATCTTATCTTTCTTGAGTCGCGATCCTTTAGCCTTAGTAGACTCTTTTAATCCTGTAGAAGGCAAAGTGGGAACATTAGCAACAGATTTAAAAGGTGCCTTACTTGATGGTACCAATGAAGGTTTTGCTCATGGGGTCTTATTGAATGGAGTTACAGCAATGGGTCGATTAGTGAGTAGTGCAGAACCCGGTTTTCCTATGTATTGCAAATATGCTAAGCAATATTGAACACGCTTAATATATTCATGAGCTGAATAATAGTAACTGCTTGAGGGATCTAACGCATACAAGTCATCTAAAACATCCCTAACAAGATCTACATGCTTAATTGCATTCCTCATATAATCATCGTAGGTAACCGGGTTTTTCTTATGGAGCGGGTTCTTATAAAGCACTACTGAATTGGTTGTTGGAGCACTAGAGGACGGTGCAGAGTTGGTAGCTAAGTTATTAACAACTTCTTGTTGGGTGAGAAGAAGTGACTCCTTTAACTTGGCCAAAACCATGTTTTTGTCAATGAGCTGGATGTTTAAGTCAGATATTTCCTCACACTTTTGGTTCAGTTGTTCAACATAAGATTGTTGTTGTGCTGCATTAAAAGCTAAGCTTTCTTCTATTGAACCATAAAGAGCGGATAGTCCCTGTCTTGCCCGATCCATCTCCCCTAGAATAGACGAAAGTCTAATTTCTAAGTCCTGGTTTTTAGACTCTGCAGCCTCTAGTTCCAATTTTAGTGTTTCATTTGATGACACATCTCTCTTTAATCTCATAATCTCTTCCTCTAATGCCTTAACTATCTCAATCATCTTGTCACTCGTCTCAACACTGTTTTCACAACCATTTGTTATCAAAAGATCCTCATTTTGAGTTTGTTGTTTTAATTCTAAAGATATACAATGTTGTTCAAGTTGATTAAAGCGTTTTGTAAGTAAATTGTAAGAATCTTGAAGCTTTAAAAATTCAGCATTAGATTCGTGACAAGAATGATTATCTACCTCATTTACAGTATCAGCAACATTTACAGAGAGATCACACACATCATCACATATATTCACAGCATCACATTTAATCATAGCGGATGTAAGCTCATTTGAATAATTAACATTCACAGTAGTAAGCACATCACACGAAATTACTTGGGACAAGAATCGGTCATATTCGGATAAAATCTTTTCCTTTTCAATTAATTGTAGTTCGTAAGCGGTGTCCATTTCATAAAACACTTTTTGAACTTCTGCAATTTCAAACTCGAGATTTTCCGAAAGAGATGCAAAACTTCCTTTTAGACTTTCGACAAACGGATTGATCTCATTCTTAAACACCTCGTTCATGTGTTCGAAAGCCCATTCTCCGGCGTTTAGGCCATTTGAAGTCGTACATTCCAGAATGACCTTGTCAAAACTAGCAAAGTATTGATTAATCTCTTGCAAGTTTAACCATACAGTGCTAACAGGTGGAAGATCCTTTGGAATTTCCTTAGGTCCTTCCATTTTGACAAGTGTAGGAAGTGTACTAGGGTTTTCTTCATTTAACATGTAGGTTGGTGCTGTGATGAGATCTTTATCCATATGGAAGCGAATTCTAAAGTCCGTTTTTGCAAGCTCCTGATTCATTTTAAAATAATCACACTGGGGATATTTTGCAAAGTTGTATGACCGATTCTCATCAACTAGATCCTTATTTGTGCGATCCTCGAAAATAACAATCGGGTCTAAGACCAATCCTAATTGGGTTGCATTATAAAGTCTTGGACTATGGATAAAAGCTTGTTTTGCATACCGTGGGTTAGGGGAAGGCCTTTTTGACGCGATAAGTTAAACTCTCTAAACAATGCGTCAAATAAGTGCACTAGTTGAGAGGCAGCGTATTGTCTTAAAAGCAAATAATCTAAACTTCTAATCTTATTAGCCGCATTAATTTCCATTTCATTCTTTTTAGACTCGAGTAATTCAAAATCCGTTTGAAGTTTGTGAAAATTAGTGACCACTAACTCTTTTTCTTTAAGTTCGTTAGAAAGATCTGCTCTTAAGGTTTCAATTTCTTGCAAATGACCCATTTGTTTGTTTCGAAAATGATCATATTCGGGATTTGTTAGAACATTGGACGAAGGAACTAATTCCAAAGTTTGAACTTTTTCGTTGCACAAAGCAAGCTCAGCAAACAAATTCTTATTCTTAGCTAGGGTTTCTAAGAGTGCAGTATGCATTTGGCTAAGTAATGTAGCAGGAACCATGACCAAATCTTGTTGAGCATGAGTATGCGTATGCGAAATGGCTCCCGGTTGTGATTCACTCAAAGTCTGGGGACTCACATTTATATTACTATCATTGATTGTCTCCTCATTTGAAAGACTCACCATCGAAGACTCATTCGGATCAGCACTCTCTTGCCCAACTTGATGTGGTTGAATACTAGTATTAGTGGTATTAGTAAGTACCTCAGATATTTTATCTGACCCAAAGCTAGAGATAGTTGCCATAAGAGCTGCCTGAGCAGATTGAAGATCATCACAGTCTGAATCGTAAGCATCCAGATCATCTGCTTGGTATGCTGCATTCTGTGTAGTGACAACTTCTTGTTCAGCAATCCCTGGATCGGCAAGAAATGCAAGCTCCTCTTCATCAAGTTCCTGTCCTTGTGCCTGAGCGTTTACCAAATAAATCTTCTCTTCAAACCATTGACCATCCCTTCTCCTCTTGGGTTTTGTGCAATCCCTGGACATGTGACCTTCTTCCTTACAGTTGTAGCATGTAATCATTCTCAACTTGCCTGTGGAATTAGCCCGTGGAGGAGTGTTGACCATTGGAGCAGGATTGACCGTGCGTGCATTGGTGGTTGATGTAGTGGGTCTCCCCTGATAAGGTTGAATAGGTTGAACCATTACCCTGCCATTCTCAATAGTAGCTTGTTGTCGAGAATTGGATGAATTCCTCAACTGATTGTTAGTAGGAGCTGGTCCTCTAAATCCTCGTTTGCTCAATGTCCTTGTGCGATAAGCAAACATAGTGGCTAACACTTCAACTGGGTCAGTTCCTTGTTTGAATTCAGGAATGAGGACTTCATCATTATCACAATACATTGCTTGGTCTTGTTGAGCTGCATAAGCACTAGAAGGAATACTCATGTGGTCAGAGTAGCTTGATGGATATGCTGCATTTTCTTGATAAGAAGAATATGATGACTGAGCATAAGGTGCAATGCTTGTTGGTGAATATGGGTGAGGTTGTGAGGCATATTGTGATGCTTGTGGTTCTCTCTGAGACGAAGGTGCATTAAACCGATATTGTTGCTGATGTGAGGTGGGTGGTTAAGGTAGAATCGAATATTGGGGGAAGCTTGGAGTCAGGTACGGTGATGGATGATAAGCTTGGTGTCCCATGATATAAGGAGTGTTGTTATATGACAAGCTTGGTTGATTAGCCATCAATGCTAGTGAATCAGGGTACATACCTCGAGGTGAACGGTGCATGATCACGTGTTTCTCATGCTGCTGAAGAAAAGCATAGAGTTGATCCAAATTGCACTTGTGCAAATCCCTGGTTAACTTAACATCGGTAATATACTCACCCCATTCAGCTTGAGGTAAAGTATTCAAAAACTTGGTGTTAACCTGGAATAGAGCAATCACGAGATTGTATACATTCAAATCATTCATTAGAATAGTGAATCTAAAGTAGTAGTCGTGAAGCGTTTCCCCTGGGCTGTACGTGAACCTATCAAACAGATCATACAACTGACATTCCCGTTCCTGTTTTGTAAGAGACGTACCTTGTAGCAAAACCTTTAGACGTTCCCATAAATCCTTTGCAACCGTATATTGACTTACCATTCGATAGATGTCATGAGGAAGAGCTTGGAGAATGGTTTGAAGAGCCTTTTCGTCTGCATCGGCAATAAGTTGTTGAGCTGGTGTAAGTTCTTCAAACTCCCGTGGTCGAGTCACATTGTTAACAACGATGGTACCATAATCAAGTGGACCATTTAGAATTGAATTGACCATAAGCCTCCCATATGTCGGTTTTCCCTTAATGTATGACATCATACGGCCTTGCCATGCTTCAAAGACTTCTTTAATGAGCATTGGAGGGCGATTATCCGTTCCCGTAATGACGGAAATGTCCGTAAGTGATGTCATTTGAGGCATTAATGAATTCGGATTCATGTTGATCACTTTAAAGAAACAAAGATTATCGGTTGATCGAGCAGTGAAGTAAGGTTATGAATTGTGTTGTGTTGTTGAAGTAAAGAGTGTAAGAAGCCAAAATAAACCTTATGCGGAATGATCCCCTATTCGGAATGATCCCCTATTCGGAATGATCCCCTATTCGGAATAATCCCCTATTCGGAATAATCCCCTATTCGGAATAATCCCCTATCCGGAATAATCCCCTATCCGGAATAATCCCCTATCCGGAATAATCCCCTATCCGGAATATCCTATCCGGAATAATCTCCTATCCGGAATGATCTCCTATTCGGAATGAGTTGCTATTCGGAATGTTTGGCTATTCGAAATGTTCGGCTATTCGGAATGTTTGGCTATTCGGAATGTTTGGCTATTCGGAATGTTTGGCTATTCGGAATGTTTGGCTATTCGGAATGTTTGGCTATTCGGAATGTTTGGCTATTCGGAATAAACCTGGAAAAATCACTTCGAGACCAAGTAAACCAACCTTTGAACGATTTTAAACCCGATTTTTGATCAAAAACCACAAAAAGTTTTGTGATTTCTACCAAAATAAGCTAAGCCCAACACTTATCTACTAGGGTCTTTTCGGATACACTTCTCCATGACTTTTGGGGAGTTTTTGCTTTTCGGCGTGTGTCTCGATCCTTCATATTGATTTTCGATAAATGATTCTTCACATCACTTTGGATCTTTAGCAACAAAATATAGCCCTCATGTTAGGACCTTTTTGGACTCGCCAATCTTCGCATCTCGCTTCAATAAGTTATGCCTTGGCTATGAACTCTAATCCATACCGAGCAACTTTTAAACGATCTTGGGCTAGAAGCTAAGTAACTTTTTAAATCGTACAACCTTATTTATTGCAGATAAATTATTAGCAAGCGATGGGAGAATAGGCTCATAATTAACTCACATAAATTCACGAAAGAATACCGAACTTATAACTAACTCTGTCATCTCTCGTTCTCCACAGTTTAAAATCTCAAGGAATGAGACTCGTGGATGCTTAGCCTATTAAATCAAAGTTTTGGGTTTTCGAGTCGCCTATAGGATCTTGCAAATTCTTAGACTTTTTCAAGTTTAGAAATCGCATTTTAAAGTTCCCTTGATAAACGACTCTCTAGGATCAATTATAGGAACTTGCGAAAAGTTCTTGTTCTTAACCCGTGAGAGTTAAGAATTTCGCGTTTTATAGCTCCCTATATAAAAGCCTAGCAAAACATGACTTAAACATGTTAAGGATACTAGCTAGAGTAAACTTAGATAAGTAAACTCGGGTTGAGTCAAAGGATTCACAACGTTTGAAAATTAAAACCACTTTATTAAAGATTTATTCTAGCAAAGAAAGAAAATAACTATACAAAGGGAAAAACTAATAGGCCAAAATAGATCAAAAATTTTGAAAATTGTCGAAAAATTGATTTTCCGGTTAAAATGAGGACAAATACAAGGTAAAGAGCCACTTAACTTCGATAGAAGTCCCCCTACACTTAATATAAACATTGTCCTTAATGTTTAAGCATGTGGGAGTAAACTCCCCTACACTTAGGACATTGTGCACTCTGTTTAAATCTTGCTAAGGAAAGGACAACGAAAGAGATTCCTATTTTAATATTGAGAAATATAAAATAGTGAATCTAAAAGAGTTTAGGATAGAACCGGGAAAATGGGAACACGGAATCATGGTTCGTCAAGAATCATCAAGAGTGGATCATTGAAGCTCGAATCCCTGATTAAGAAGAGAAGAGGAAATAGCAAACCAACGGGTCTCCCCTACACTTAGGATAAAGAAAGCGAAAAGATAGATACATGGGTTGCCTCCCAAGAAGCGCTTGGTTTTTGTTAACCGAGTCGTGAGCCTGACTCGACCTTGATCATCACAGGAAGAAGCATGAAATATATCAACCAGGATCAAAGACATTGTTTTCGTCCATTAAAAAGCACAAGCTTAAGGCGAACAAGGAAAGCCAAAGAAGAGTAGGCAAGGTTCCCTAAAGCAAAGATGGAGCACGGTGGAAGCAAGGGTGAAGTGGTGCAAGTAGATTTCCATAAGTTCCAAAAATATTTCCTTTTATTGCATCAGGTGGATACTGAGATGGCTGCAGAATATCGATACCGGGGTCGAACACCTTTTCCTTTAAGGGAAAATAGCACTCAGGCTCAGCAGAATGTGAAGAAGATCCGCGAAGAAGCACAACCTCGTGCTCAGAAGGGGGACAAAGAGGTGTTAAATCATATGTGCTGCGGATATTGGTGTCGACCGGTTTCTTCTCCTTTGAAAGAATGTTCTTCAAATCCAAGGTAGGATCAAGACGATAATCTTCAAAATCATAAGGAGGAGCATCACTCTCATGAGGGAAGTAAGTATTGAGAAACGTAGAGAAGTCTTCCTCAAAAGAGTAATCATCCAAAGTAGGATTAAGCATGGATGACGGAGGATCTTAATCATGTGAAGAATCGCTCGAAAGAGTATCAGCCTCATCGAAATCATCATACGTGGGCAGATCGGGATACTCAGAAGTAAGGTCATCATAATCATCCGAATATGAGCTAGAATCATCATCATCATAAGCATCAAAGATCGGTGGAGAATCATAAATGGGAGAAGCGTCCAAATTGGATAGAGAATCATCCACATTGTCTTGAAAAAGTGGATTATCAATGCAAGAATCGAAAAGAGGATTGTTGTAGACAACAAAATCATCGAGCACATTAATCATATTCACTGATTCTCGTCCAAAGGATTTGCTTGTAAGCTTCCCCATTTTAAAAACTTGTGAATCATTCCCGACTCATAAGATTAACTCACCTTCGGCAACATCAACTAGAGCTCGTCTGGTTCTCAAGAATGGCCGACCAAGTATTAAAGGAATACGAGGGTCCATTTCATAGTCAACAACGACAAAGTCGACCGGAAAAGTAAATGTGCCAACTTTAATGAACAAGTCTTCGACTATACCAACGGGGTAAGCGAGAGTGCGATTTGCAAGTTCAAGAGTCATCTTTGTTGGAGTGAGGTCGGGCAATGATAGTGTTTTCCAAACACTCAAAGGCATAAGATTAATACTGGCCCCGAGATCAGCAAGGGCAGTAAATTCTTCAGTTTTGTTAAAAATGCACGGCAACACAAAACGACCGGGATCTCCAAGATTTTACGGAAGTTCTTTAAGAATAACTGCAGAGCAGTTTTCATTTAAGCGTGTATTGGCGAGCTCAATCAACTTTTCCTTCTTGTTAAGCAATTCCTTGAATGCTTTGACAAATTTCGGCATGTGGACAAGTGCTTCGAGAAAGCTAATGTTGAAGTTCATTTGAGAGATCATCTTCACATAGCTCGACACTTGAGAGTCATCCTTGGTTAGCTCGTTGGTCTTGCCTAAGCGAGAAGGATAAGGGATATTGGGTTTGGGTGGTGTAGGTGTAGGTGTAGGTAAAGGTTGAGATGTTGAAGGGTCCTTCCTAGGTACATCGTCATGACGAGGCGGAGACGGTAATGGTGCACTAATACTAGGTGTAGGAGGAGTAGGGATAAATGGTGGTGGAGGAGGTGTAGATGATGTGGGCGGGATAGGTGGATCGACAATGGTAACTCCACTATGAGTAGTAATAGCACTCACATTTGCTCGCGGATTGGTGACGGTGTTTGAAGGTAGAGAACTTGCAGTAGAAGGTGGAGCGGCGGGCAAGAAACTAGCAAGCATATTCTTCAAATCATTTGTTTGATTGCTGAAGGAAGATTGAATATTATCTCGAAGCTCGGATCTTATCTCATTTCCTTGCTTGGTAATATCTCCTTTAAGATTGATAATTTGACTCTGCAGATTCTTGATTTGCTCACCTTGGGTTCTCATTATGGCTTCAACATCGGGGTTAATGGGTGGGGTTTGTTGAGCGGGTGGGTGATAAGGATTAGAAGCTCTTGGTGGGATTTGATTGCTTCTAGTGTAATTGTTGGCGGGGTTTTGGTTTTGAGGAGAAAAACCGGGTGAAAGGTAATTGTTTGATTGGTAACTCAGCAAATTTCTATCCCCTTGTGGTCGAGCTTGGTAATTGTCCGGTGAATAATTACCATAAGCTGCATACACATTTTCCGGATTTCCTTGTGTAGAAGGACAATCGGTGTATGAGTGAGGACCGCCGCATGTTTCACAAGAAGGTGCAACCGCTTTAACTTGTTGTTGTTGGTTTGAAGCGAGAAGCAAGATACATTTGCTCATTTCAGTCATCATGCGGGTGAGTTCGGTCATATCAGGGTTTGCTGAAGTAGAAGAAACATTGACTCTCGGGTTGTTCCTTGAAGAAGCAGAGGAATCCCAGTTTTTGTGGTGAGTAGTCATGTTCTCAATAAGCTCTCTACACTCCTCGGGTCTCCTTTTCATAAATGTGCCACCGGCGGCTGCATTAATCGTATCATGATCACGAAAAGTCAATCCGTTGTAGAAAGTATCAATTAAGGTCACAGGGAGCATGTTATGGTTTGGACAACGATCAATCAAGACATTATATCTTTCCCAAGCATCAAAAAGAGATTCATCGGGATCTTGCATGAAACCGCTGATTTGATTGCGAAGGCTCGTGACCATGGATGGTGGAAAGTAGCGCGACAAAAAGCGTTGAGTCATGTCATCCCAAGTATGAATAGAATTCTTCGGGAGACGATCAAACCATTTCTCGGCGTGGTGTGATAAAGTATGTGGGAAGAGTTGAAGGCGTAGAACATCCATTGTGGCACCAGGCAACTTCATGCTTTGGGTGATTGTAATGAACTTGTCGAGGTGTTTGTTGGCATCATCATCAGGCCTTCCTCGAAAAGGATTTGTTTGCACTTGCTGAATCATGTGGTGCTTCAACGAAAACTCTGGGGCCGTGATTTGCATCGGCGCAATCGGTCCTCCTCGTCCAAACATGGTAGGTTGACAAAGCTCCTCCATTGTCTGAAGATCGGGCTGTGGAAGAACATTGTTGTTATTGTTGAGGTGCGGTGGATTATTATTGTTGTTAACACCTGACATACTTAAATCTTCTCGAGTCTCGGGCTCTTGATAATTAGAAGATCTAGTACGCATACACCTGAAAATGCAAAAGAAAAAGAAACCAAACACAAAGAACATATATATACACATTAAAGATAAAATCTTTTTGGATTTATGAAATTTTTAATTTTTATGGATTTTTAACAATTTTTAATTTTTATGGATTTTTAACAATTTTAATTTTTATGGTTTTTTGAATTTTTTTAAGCAAGAAAATAACGCTCACAAGTGAGCGGATCCCAAAAAGCAACGCGTCTTTCACAGAAAACCGTTAATCTTTACGAAAAGAGCCGGCAGCGGCGCCATTTGATACAAGGCTTTTGGCCAGGTAAAAAGATTCGTTTAAGTATGTCTCTTCGAATTGAAAATTGTGTTATCTATGTGCGACTCAGCTGTTCTTTGGTGGAACAAATAGTTGTGTCGTTGTAGTATATGAAAAGTGCAAAACAATTAAAATAAATGACTTTAAAGTAATTCTAAATCTAATTTAAAGTAAATGGTGCAAGTATTTAAAAGCGTGACTAAAATTAAAGTGCATTAAATGTAAATAACGCAAACTTAAAACTAACTAAGGCAAACTTAAAATGCAACTAAACTTAAAACTTAAACTAAGGCAAGGCTAAAATAAATCTAAGGCGAATAAACTTAAAGTGCGACTAAGGAAAAAGAAGGGAAAAATAAAGCTCGAAATTAAAAGCAGAAAATTTAAAAAACTGAAATTAAAGAAACTGAAAATTACCTATCCGGAATAAATACCCTTATTCGGAATAAAAGGCTTACTCGGAATATGTCACCTATCCGGAATAATACTCTCTATCCGGAATAATCTTGCTATTCGGAATGTTGCCATATTCGGAATAAAGTAGCCAATCCGGAATAACTTCCCTATTCGGAATAATCTGCCCTATTCGGAATATTACCCCTATGCGGAATAATGCCCTATTCGGAATAATGTAGCCTATTCGGAATACTCAGCCTATCCGGAATAAATCCCTATTCGGAATGTCTTGGCCTATTCGGAATATCTTGCCATTCGGAATGTTCTTCTCTTACCCGGAATAACTGCCCTATTCGGAATAACTCCCTTACCCGGAATATTGGATATTCCGGATTGAGCGCCTTGGCTTTGACCTTGATTCGGAACACCTGGGAGATCAGAACCTGGGAATCACAGTAACAAGCTCGCGAAGAACAAGGGATAAACAGATAGCACGGATTTAACAAAAACTTAACAAAATCAACAAAAAGATTAAATCAAACTAATAACAAAACATCTACTAAGCATAAACAATCAATCCAAAACAATAAAACTAACAAAACTAATCAAGATGATCAAAACCCACTTAATAAATTTGACAAAAACTCAAGAACATGAACATGAACAAATAAACATAAAGATTAAAGAAAGGTAGGATGAGATCAAACAATAAAGATAAAGATTAACAAGAATTAAAAGAACACTTACTTGAAATTAAATGGTAATTAAGGTGCAAGACAAGTATTTAAATTTGACAAGTAATTAAATGACAAGGTAATTAAAAGTGGAAGAACTAATTGTCACTATTAGCCAACAAAAATGAAAAGATGAATCCTAATGACTATATATAGGGGAGGATTAAGGAATGCTTAGGAAGCTTCCTCCCCTCCTTCATTTCTTCTTAATTGCATGATTAAGTCCCTCAAGCCTTTAATCTTCATTTAATTGCACCATTAGTCCTTAAGCCTTTAAATCTTCTTTAATCTTGGACTTTAATGACTTTTGGCTCGGGATTTCTTTGAACTCGTCTTTTAATTCTTCAATAAAATAGACTTGAGTTTTTCGGCTTTTGATAAACTTCTGTCTTTTGACTTTTTCTTCGATAAATCTTCAGAATTGGTCTTGGACTTCCGTTCTTTTTGCACTCTTGACTTCTTGACTTCGTCTTTCGTCTTTTTCTTCGATAAAAGCCCGTGAATGCCCGTGTTTTCTCCACTTTTCACCTTTTTGTCCTAAATCACAACAAAAACACAAACCACGCATAATTCTGACATAAAAGACATAAAATACACGTTTTGGCTCGGTTATTATTGTAATTAAGTGGTAAAAGGATGGGTGTTTACACACCTATCACCCATCGATCCTCGTGATCAAGAAAAGACTACGTTTACGTGTCCATATGGAACGTTTGCCTATCGTAGAATGCCATTCGGACTTTGCAATGCACCGGGAACCCTTCAAAGGTGCATGATGGCTATTTTTCATTATATGATCGAGAAGATAATGGAAGTCTTCATGGATGACTTTTCCGTGTTTGGTTGTTCGTTCACTTCGTGTTTGTCGAATCTTGAGAGAATGTTGAAGCGTTGTGAGGAAACCAACCTTGTGCTTAATTGGGAAAAATGTCATTTTATGGTTAAAAGTGGAATCGTCTTAGGGCACAAGGTTTCGAAAGAGTGGATCAAGGTAGATCAAGCTAAGGTAGACGTCAATGCCAAATTACCTCATCCCATAACCGTTAAGGGAGTTAGGAGTTCCTAGGCCACGCGGGCTTTTATCGTCGATTCATCAAGGATTTTTCAAAGATCTCTCGACCTATTACACATCTCCTTGAAAAAGAGGCACGTTTTGTCTTTGACGAAGATTGTGTACGAGCCTTTGAAATCCTTAAGAGGAAACTTACCGAAGCTCCCATTCTTGTTGCTCCCAATTGGAACCTCCCCTTTGAGCTCATGTGTGATGCTAGTGACTACGCTATTGGGGCCGTATTGGGGCAACGTCATGAGAAGCACTTCTTGCCTATTCACTATGATAGCAAGACGATGACCAAGGCTCAACTAAAATACAGTACAACGGAAAAGGAGTTCCTTGCCGTGGTGTATGCATTTGAGAAATTCCGACCTTATCTCGTCTTGACAAAATGCATAGTGTATACGGATCATTCGGCTATCAAGTATCTTATGGCTAAACAAGATGCAAAGCCGAGATTACTTTGTTGGATTATCCTCCTTCAAGAATTTGATCACAAAATCGTTGACAAAAAAGGAGCCGAGAATCTAGCGGCCGATCATCTTTCTCGTTTGGAAGATCCTCACCAAAGTGTTTACGAGCCCAAGGAAATCACCGAAACATTTCCGCTCGAGACACTTGGTGTAGTGAATTCTAAGCTTGATTCTTCCACCCCATGGTTTGCGGACTTTGCAAATTACCATGCGGACAACTTCATCATCAAGGGTATGACGACTCAAGAAAAACGAAAATTCTTTCGTGACGTCAAGTTCTACTTTTGGAACGACCCTTACTTGTTTCGAACTTGTGCGGATCAAATCATCCGACGTTGTGTCTTTGGTACCGAAGCTTCTAACATCCTTAGAGCTTGTCACGAGGGACCCACGGGTGGTCACCATGGTGCTAATCTCACGGCTAAGAAGGTCGTTGATGCCGGTTTCTATTGGCCTACTACTTACCGAGATGCACATGAGCTTGTAAAGTCACGTGACTCATGCCAACGACAAGGAAAAGCCTCACAAAAAGATGAAATGCCACAAACATCATCCAAGTGTGTGAGATCTTTGACGTTTGGGGCATCGACTTTATGGGGGCGTTTCCATCATCTCGTGGTAATAAGTACATCCTTGTCGCGGTTGACTACCTATCTAAGTGGGTAGAAGCTAAGGCTTTGCCCACCAATGATTCTCGTGTGGTAGTCAAGTTTTTGAAAAGCTTGTTTTCTCGGTTTGGAACCCCTCGTGCGATCATAAGCGATCGTGGAACCCATTTTTGTAACGACCAATTCGAAAGGTTCCTAAGGAAATACAGGGTTACACATCGGCTTTCTATGGCTTATCACCCACAAACGAGTGGGCAAGTCGAGGTTTCAAACCGACCGCTGAAGAGGATCTTGGAGAGATCCGTTGGGGAAAACCGACAATCTTGGTCGGATAAGTTGAACGATGCTTTATGGGCTTTTAGGACCGCTCATAAGACGCCTATCGGGTGCACTCCTTATAAGCTATTGTATGGGATGAATTGTCACTTGCCAATTGAATCAAACACAAGGCTTATTGGGCCCTAAAGCATTGTAATGATGACATGGAGACCGCGGGAAAACACCGGAAAATGAAATTAAATGAATTAGATGAATTAAGGGATATTGCTTATGAAAATTCATTGATTTATAAAGAGAAGACTAAAAAGTTGCATGATTCAAAAATTAAAAACCGGGTTTTTAACATTGGGGATCAAGTTTTGCTTTTTAATTCTCGTTTGAAAATCTTTTCCGGTAAGTTGAAATCCCGTTGGTCCAGTCATTCACCGTGACTCAAGTTTTTCCATATGGGACCATCGAGCTAGCTCAAAATGATGGCCCCAATTTCAAGGTGAATGGACATAGGTTGAAGCACTACTTTGGCGGGGAAGTTTCATCCTTGAACTAACTCGACCAAATCACTTTCCCTAATGATAATTAGTATTGAGGGGATCGAGTCGAGCTCATGACTCGGTAATAAAAAATGAGGTGCCTCGTGGGGGAGTCCCATGCTTATCCTATGTACATATTATCGCTTTCTAATGTAGTAACGTGTGGGGATTTATGCCCTTCCAACCTTTGTTCTGTGGTTGTTTGTGAATTGTGGATTTTTGATGATCATTATCTTCACGATTGGAGCCTCTCGTGTTCGTTTTATGGGAGCACTCGATCGTTTGCTTTGAAGACTTTCTCAATATCCATGATATATCCTTTTGTGTTCTAAGCTTAGGTTTTTAGCACACTTCATAAACGGCTTTAAATTTAACGGTTACACCCTTTCCATGCTAGATTAGGCATTCGACTACGTCTCTAGTATGGGGGTGTTTGCACCTCTAGACTCAAAACATTGAGGACAATGTTTAACTTTAGTATGGGGGGTGAATAGATACTTGCCTTGCCAAACCTTCACGCTTTCCAAAGTTTATCTTTTTGTTTATCGTTTTGTCGCAAAATAAGGCTAAAAATGGCCAAATTTAAAAAATTTTCTCATGTTTTATAAGTGTTTGAAGACACGAATGTAGATTTTCCGATGGCGAGAATAAGAGTAATTTTTGACTCGACCGTGCGTGTTGAGCACTTAGCTTTGATTCCTTAACTTCACATTAGGCTAAGTCTCTTAAATGAGGACGAGAAATGATAGGGTTAATTATAAGTTACTATGCTAAACGTAGAGTACTCGTATTCTTTCAAAAACTCATGTGTTCTCGTTGTTTGCGTATTCTCCCTTCGCTTGTAAATATTTTTTGCTTAATAAATATTGACTTAGCGGTTTAGTCTTGATTGTTGGGTTTCTAGTATTTTCTAGTAGCTTCCGTGTAATTAAATTGGGAAGACATTAAGGTATCGCCAGCGTCACAGTTTTGAAGTATTGGCACCCGAATAATCAAAAGCTTCACCCAATAATAAGATTTCAAGTGCTCACCTAAGTCAAGCAAACAATTTGAAGCCAATAAGGCCGAAAAATCTATGCAAAATTAAAAGTGCATCAAGCCTTAATCTTTGAAGCTTTAAAGATCCAAAATTCGCCTTAGCGTGAGGATATACGTCTTTGGCTAATAAAACTACGGATGAGGTGGATAATAAAAGGCAAGGCAAGACCGAAGTCATAATAAAAGCTTCATGGCGAAGTTGGATAAAAGATGGAGGTAAACCAATGATTTGATGGTCTTGGTTACACCGTTAGGACTCTATTTTTAGACCTAAATCTCTATTATCGCATAAGTCAAACAATGTATCCTCGTGAAACATTCAAGACAAAATAAAATATAAGAGATACAACTTAGGAAAATGGGAGGATAAGTACGTGATTAGGGCATATGAGTAGTGTTAGCATTACTAACTTATAATGACAATGATCTCGTTGCACGCTTGGCATGGAATTGGGGTGAGGATGATGAAATTATTTCTAACGAAGCATTCACGTGTTCTTATTCTATGAACCTAAACGTCCCATTTTGCGATGAAAATCATACATTATGTCTAAAACGCAAGTAGAAGTAATAGTAGTAGTGTAGCTAGTTTATCATTCAATAAAGTGAATAGAAATAAATTTTGGAGGTGCTACGATACTTTATTCTAGCATTGCGTGAGGGCACGACAATGGTTTAGTATAGGGGAGTGATGAGACTGCTTTTATACATAGTCTCATCGTCCAAAAATGGCTTAAAATGCATTAAATATCATAAAAATACCCCAATATATGCTTGTGTATTTTAGGTACGGATATTGAGAAAATGACAAAAGATCACAAGGATCATGCAAAAACGAACACGGGAAACGAAGCCGCACATTGAACCAAGCCTTAATGAAGAATTTTCCAAAGAAAACCCTTGAAGATTTGAAGATTTATGAAGAAGGGTCCTCTAATATGGAATATTGACACTTTATACCCTTGTATCTTCATAATTACAAGATTGGTCCCTAAAGTTTGTCAATATTGCAAAAAAGGCCCTCCACTTTGAAGAATTGGCAATTTTAGTCCCTCATCAAAACTAAAATGTCAATATTAATCCTCCTCAAAGTCAAACATACCAAGAAGAACTCCAAGTTACAAGAAATTACAAGTTTGGTCCTTTGAAAATATCAAAATTACCAAAAGGACCCTTGACTTTGAAGAAATGGCAAAAATGGTCCCTCATTAATCATGACTTGGCAATTTCAGTCCTCCAAGAAGTCAAAGAAACAAGTCAAGACCATTATCTATGAAGAAAATGCCAAATCAGTCCTTCAAGAATCAAGAATTGGCAAGAAATACCCCCGAAATCATTTTACAAAACTTTTTGGGGCAAAAGTGTGAAAAAGCAAAAGTTGTTACAAAGGATTTGGGCGTTGATAAGGTTTTAAGCTGAAATGACAAGGAGGAAAAAGTAGAAGAATGAATCATGGCAGACAAGATACTTACCTTAACCTGTGAGGGGGTGACACGTGCCCCACTCACCTTCTCCACCAATGAGAACCTCCCTTTCTCCCACCTCAAACCCCACTTATACCCGTTTTTAACTAATCTTTATTTAATAAAGATTAAGGCGCCTAACACAACTTTTAAAAACAAAAACAGATCAAATGGCTGTTCTTGATGTTTATAAGCTAAATTGGGTATTCCTTCATTATTCACAATTAAGCCTTAATCTTCTCCAGATTTAAGATTAAGGTGACACTAAACAGAACCCCACTCTCACTTTCCCTGCCACATCACCCCATTGTCACATGATAAACCCTCTTGTCCCACCCTTTGAAGAAGAAGCCAAAAACCCTGCCACATCCAACGTCCAAGATTGAAGCTTGAAACTTAAGCTTCTTTTGAGCCTTTGATGCAATTTCAACAGCTCATACATCAACAACTGCCAAAATTTCATCACATGATTCCAAGATATTCAAACTTCACAAGGGCATAATGGGGACTTCACCAAGCATTAGGGTTACGTTTTATTGCTTTCTAGTCATCACTTGTAGCCTATATAAGGCATAGGGCTTAGAACATTAAGCTTTTGCTCTTGAATTTTCCTTTGTTCAAAATTTTGTAAATCCATTTTCAGTTTAATGAAATGAGTTTGAATCTTTGAAGAAAAGTCAAGTGCTATTATTGTTTCCTGATTATTATTGTTACTTGTTTGCTAATCTTAAACCTTAAAACCTGTTTTCAAGGAGTGTGCAAAAGTTTGCACATTTTCCTTCAAGCTTGATATTTTGCTAAGTTTCTTGGTACACCTTGGAATTCTTGGGCTATAAAGCTGATCATAGCATCCTGATATTGAGTTATCAAGGTGTGGTGAAGCCTATAACTTGGGGATAATCAAGTGTGGGGTACAAGAGTTGCATTAATCAAGGCTTTTTCACTTTTCTGATTTTACTATTTTGCTTCTAAATTTGTTGAATCTTAGCAGGGTTGTTTGTGGAAGCTTGTACTTGTTCTTGCTAGTACATAAGCTCAAAAATCCGTGGGTGTGGATGTACATCCATGAGGTACACATCATCTTACCCAAAATCTATTAAAACTCTGGATTTTTGGTGATTTTGTGTGTGACTTGTGTTCTTGCTGATTTTATGGTCTAACCTTGCTCTAATCTGCTTAACATATCTGTTATTGTGCTTATTTGGGAACACTTTTGATTTGAAAATTTTGGATTTGAAAAGTTAAAAGGGTGTTTGGGATTACCTGTTATAGATCATAAGTGTTATTGTGTTTGTGGAAAGTGTTGTTTATGTTTGTTATATGTTATTGGCTTGGTTGAGTGCATATTGCTGCAAGTTTTTGGGTTTAAAACCTCAAATCAAACATTGTGCTATATCTCATTGAGTTTAACTGTTTTTGACCTAGGATTTTGGTAAAATCTAGAATTTATGCATGCTTAGGGTAAAAGGCTGTTAAATCATTGTTTAGACTTGCTTATTTAAGTTTATTATTGCTTGTGTATGCATTTGGTTAAGTTTGGTTGGCTGAATTGTGCTATAAGTGCTTATTGAACCTCAACTGCTTATTTGTTCATGTCTGGTGCATATCTGGTGATGTTTTGATTAAACTGTACTAATTGGCTGTTAGTGATTGTGATTTCTTGATTGTTATTGACTCCTCTTGATCTACTGATCATTTGGGTGCCTTTGTGTAACTTGAATCTCCAAAAAAGTCACTAAAGACAAAAAAGTCAACAAGTCAAGCAGTGGAAAAAGTTTCCACTACTCAACATCCAAAACTAGCCCCTGCTAGTGCAATTTTTCAGTTAGCTTATCAATAAGCCATATTGGCTTATCCAGACCTGCAACAACTTACTTTTTGTGATCAATCTTACTCATTTGACCCATTTGTTTGAACTGGAGCTTATTAGACTTTGACTTTGACTTTTTGCTAGAAAACCAACTCATTTGACTTTTTCATAAGTGTTTATTTGCTTATTTCAGCTTGTTGAGTGAACTTATTTGAAAATTTTTTGTTGATTAAGCTTAGTTAAGTCATTTAAAAGCTTTTGAAACTTGAATCAGCTCTTGGGATAGCCTAGAACTCAAAAACGACTATTTTGTCGTTTTCTGTAGATTGCTTATTGCATTTTCAGGCTTATTCCTTGGACTTTTTTCAAATTTCTTTTTACAGAAGTCTTAAGTAACTCAGAAGAAGCTTGTGTGTCTAATTTGAGCTTATGGCATCAACTTATAGCTTAATGGGCCAAAAAGCCCATTAAGAATAAGCTGTTTGATATAAGTCAGCTTATTTCACATTTTCAGTTTTGGGCCTTTGAAAAATTGTGTTCAGATTCAAATTTTGAGTCAGATAGGAGCTTTTGGGCTTAATTGGACAACATTTTACTTATTGGACCTATTTGAGCCCATTAAGGGGACTGTTTGGACTTTTGGCCCATTTGGAGGCCCATTAGGGGTATTTTTGTAAATTCAACTTCATTTTCTGTTTACTTAGGTTAAATTAAGCTAGTTTGCAAGTTTTTAGAATTTTTTATAAATTTTGGATTTTTAATATTATTTTATTATTAAAAATTAAAATTTATATTTTTCAAGTTTTTACATTTTTATTAGGTTTAATACATTAAGTTAGGAATTTTACAACTTTTAGAATATTTTTATTGTCCTTAGATTAATTTTTATAATTATTTTAACTTTTAATAGTTTTTAATTGTTTTTAAATAGTTTAAGTAATTTTAAAATTTTCAAAAATAGTTTTAAATTAAGTTAGGGTATTTTAGAGGTTTACAATTGAAAAAATCTTATTTTGGGCTTTTTGTTAACTAAATTGATCTTTAGGGCTTTAATTAGCATTAAAAAAATCATTATTTAATTAAATAAAAGGTTTGGGTGATTTTTGATTTTTTGTAAACTCTAATTAGATTATTTAGGATTAATTGCAATTTTCTAGGAATTTTTAGAGTAAATTTTTAATTTTGGTACTTTTTACGGTTTTACGTGTACGACCTTTTCGTCTTAGTTTAAATCGTCATCGTAACCGTCATTCTCTTCTAATCTCATTTCTTCTTTTCTTTTCTCATAAATATAATCACAAAGTTAATCATCCCTCTACACAACACACTAGCCTCCTTGAGAACGATCCCCATTTTGGATTATAACTTGTGGTTTTCCTAATCTACTTGTGTATTTACCCTAATTACACTTTGTTTTCCTAAACAAGGTTGTAAATTACAACCATCACTTGTCAAACCAAGGTTTGTCATTCCCCTCATTAATGATTTTGGAAACTCTCTTGAAAAGATCGCGCTCAAGCACGAAACCATCATTCCTTTGTGGGGATCGTTGATAAGTTAGATCCTCACGAATGTGGTGAACGTAATTCTCGTTTGAGGAGTGTGGATTAGGTAACTCCTCGAGAATTGGATTATGAAGTACGTGAGTTGGTTCGTCATCATGAAAAATTAGACGTTCCAATTCATCAAGTTCGGCCTCGACGTTGGAAAAATCGACCTCACTCGTAGGTGGTAGTGGAGGTAAAAGAGCTAGCTCTCATGTGATTATTTCCTTGATCTCGGGCTCGAAGACTAATATTTGGGTTTTTTACAAACTCCTTTTATGTCTATTTTTCGTTCCACAGCTCGACTCAAATTGATTTCCGATTAAACGTAAAACTTAATTTGTTCTTGGTAAAACGTATTTTTGGTGTTTTAAACTAAAATCTATTTAATAATAAAAACTTTTTAATCTAATTAAAACTAGTTAAAAATAATAAAACTATTAAAAATATAAACTAATTAAAAACTTAACTTTATAAAAACTTGAAATGAAATCTATTTAAACTTTTAATAAAAGTAAATTTAATTAAATGGAAACTACTTTAAAATACTTTCAAATAAAACTAACCAAATTTTAAACTAAAAACTTTTTTTAACAAAACTAATCTATATTAAAGAAAATTTTTAAACTAAATTTAAATAAAATATATTTTTTTTTCTTTTTATAATTTTTATAACAGTAATTAAAAATTTAAACTAATTAATTAAACTAATAAAACTTTTATATAAAAATTAATTAAACTAAGTTTGCAATAAACTAATTAAATAAACTGCCAATGATAATTTAACCCTATATTAATTAATTAAAACGAAACACAACACAAGAAAGGTACTAGAGCAGTCGGTAGAGGCGTTGGCTGTTGAGCTTGAGGTCAGGGGTTCGAGTCCCCTGACAGACAAAATTTTGTTAATATTTTTTATGGAATTATAAAATGAAACAGACCAATGGAGTTTGTTTCCTGTACCAGCAAGTACCAGCAACACAATAAAGACCAAATAAGCTAATACAGTTAACAAATAAGCCAAATAAGTAAATAAGCCTAAACCGAGATAAGCAAAAACGAAAAAGCTGATAAGCTAAACAGTTAATAAGCACAAATATAAGCGATTACACTAAAACTTAATCAGTAAAAAAAATATAGCAGATCCAATCTCCACACGAATCGAACAGTCTAAATTAACATTAACCGAAAATAAAAAACAGACTAAAACAAAACTAAATAAGCAGTTCTAAACATACTCGAAATCTTAAACAGTAATTTATTTTTTTGGTATTTGGCGGAACCATCTTAAGTCCGTGTACCTTTTTGGTACCGAGCCCCCCACCCAACAAGGAAGGCATATCCCGGTAAATTACCTACACAACATTGGCTGACCAAGCCGGGGCCCGGATTCGAACCCCCGCCCTTACGCTTGACTTCGTCAACTGCGCGCTTTTGCAAATAAAGACTAGGCAGATTCAAATAACTTCAAACACAAACAGATATATATCAAATACACTAGATAAACTATTAAGCTAAGCAGATCATAACGCAAACATAAACCGAATCTAAATAAACTAAAAATGACAAAAAATAAATAGAAAATCAAACCTCGTGTCGATTTCCGTTGGGTAGAAGATGCGGCGCTGAGCCGTCTTTGAACAAATCCGAAAGAATCACCTCCTTATTACCCAATCATCATCAACACCATCATTTGAACAGTAACCGAACCAACTTGTATAATTTTTCCAGTAGGGAAAAATAAATAACACTTTCTTTTTATTTTTATTTTTTATATTTTTTTAATTATAATAATAATAATAATATCCAACAGTAACAAGAAGTAGATTAAAGATTTGACAGAAAAAGAAATTGAGGCACCAAATTAAAATTGAAAATAACTTTTATTAATAATAAGAGAAATTACATTACTGGAAAATGAAAAATACATTAAACCCTAAAATCTAAATTGGCAGAAAATTAAATAAAAGAAAAGTGCCCTCCATTACATCTTTGATGGGGGTTTTTATAGGAAAAACCCCAAAACCTTCTTCATGGCTTAAAGATTAAGCAATTAATCTTGGCCCTTCTTTTCTTCTCTTCTCTCTCTTCTCTTCGATCCAACGGTTGAAAATGATTCTTGCCACGGATTGCCAGCCTGGATAGGTTTTTGTGCTTCTTGTGTTTGTTTAAAGGTGAGGTGGAGCTAATTGATTGGATGGAGTGGAGTTGTGGAGGTGTTTTGGCCAATCAAAAAGGGAATGGATGCCAAGTGAGATGGACCACCATGGTAGTGTTCATGCGAAAAACATGGGGATTTATTGTCCCTTGTGTGAATCACACGAATATGTAAAAAGCCCCAATTTATGGATGGTAATTTTTTAGTTAGGATGAATTAGGGTTTTGAGGATAGGGTGAAAAGCTGCGTTTGAGAGAGATGAAGCGAGGAGAGAGGGTAACTTTGTTTTTGACGAAAAATATGTGTGAGTGGGTGAATTATTTATGTTTATTAAAAACGTGTGGGGGTTTGGTGTTGGGTAAATAAATTTGTGATGAAAACACGTGTGAGGGGGGATTGAATAAGTTGACCGTGTATGTGAGTTATATTTGTGAAGTTTGACCAACAAACTTTTAAACGTTCCAATCTTGTAATCAATTGGGCTTGGCCCAACACCAAGTATTTTCCATTCGTTTCTGCTTAATCTCCCATTAGGCTTGATGGACCCAATTTCATTCTTTCCATCCGTCTTAATTAGTAATTGGGCTTTGTGGCCCAATAGATGCAATGTGGGACCCACATGGCCCAAAATCTTCGTAAAAATTAAATCCTCGAATAAAACGACTTGATCTTTGGCATTTTGTTCATTTCTTCAAATCGTATCGATTTTGTCGGGTTTCGTGATCTTCGGCACACTTTTGATCTTTTGACTTTGTCTTCGTCTCTTTTTGGACTTTTCTTCAACATTTGACCGTGAAATCCCGTGTTTTCTCTTTTTTTGATCGTTTGTACCTATTTAACACAAAAACACAAAACCACGCGTAATTCTGACTTTTACGATATAAAACACATGATTAGGTCTTGTTTTTCCTTTATTTTAGTGGCAAAAGGATAAGTGTTTACACACTTATTAAATCCTCTACACTTGACCATTGCAATGACCCCATGCAATGCATAGTTTTTATGCATTAAGTTACATTTTTCTCATAATTAATCCATCTCGGCCTCTATTACTATTACTACTACTACTACAATGAAAAGATGAAAACTTTTAAAGGAAACAATTTATAATAATTTATTAACTTGGAAATTATTTGATGGAAGAAACTTGTAAAGAAATCTAAGACTTTAATTAGGGCTTTGGTGTTATGAATATTAATCACCCTCAAGTTTCACGTTCCCTATACCAAGCTTAAAAACGAGATCATTGTTTACCATAAGTCCTCAAGTTAAAACCACTTATATAAGACAATTGTGTAGTACTCTTTCTCCAATTCCTATGTTGTATCTCTAAATTTTATTGATTGTCATTCACCCGTAGGCTCATTTGACTTATTTGATAATTATTAGTCCAAAAATGAAGAACAGTGCAAACCCGATACTCAAAACCTAACCTCGTCCTCAAAAACGTTGTCACTAAAGTAAGCCCACATCAAGGATGATTTAACACGATTTGGGGAATAAATTCCCGGACCCAAAATTTGGCCAAATAGTACTACTTATTAATTATTCCTCCAAAGTCATGTAGACTTTATGTGGAGTTTAGCAAGTTCACATCATATACCCTTAGGCTCTTTAAGATGTAAAAATGCTCCCCGTCTATTATCCACACCCTAAGGCTCCTTGAACGATAAACGAGGGAATTGATTTTTTTGATCAATTTTTATTCAACACTTACCATGCCATACACCCTAAGGCTCTAATGACAATGTTCGTGCTACATGCCCCACACCCTAAGGCTCCTTGAGGTCATGCTTTAATATTATTCTTCCTTTATTGATGATATATATAGTAGGCCAAATTCCGCGGTCCCATGGTCTGAATACCTCCTACTTAGTGGTTATGAGCCACCTTAGTCGGAAGTCCACAACGCTGGCACCCTGAATGTGTTCATGCTTTAATTACAAGGAGATTAAAGATTTGGCTAAGATTTAAGATATCGAATCAACACCGCAAAAATCCTCATTTATTAAGCAATTAAATATACAAGCGGGAAGAAAGAGCCACAAAAACTCATATAAGCAAAAATTAACCCTTAAACTTATTATCAACTCTATCATCTCTCGTTCTCCACAATTTAAGATCTCAAGGAATGAGACTCGTGGATGCTTAGCCTAATAAACCAATTAAGGTCCCTATGGTTAAGGATACTAGCTAGAGTAAACTTGGATAAGTAAACTCGGGTTGAGTCAAAATATTCACGACGGGCCTAAGATCTCAAAGACATCTAAACTTGTTAAAACCATTTTATTCATTTATTTATTTTTTACTTTATTCTTGAAATGGAATTTATTAATACGATGCGATAACAAAAGGAAAGAAAATAAAACAAAATACTACTAGGCCAAAATAGATCAAAAATTTGAAAAACGTTGAAAATTTTTTAAATTTTCTGGTTAAATGGGGTCAAATTCATGGAAAAGCCCACTAAAATTTTGATAGAAATCCCCCCTACACTTAATATACACATTGTCCTCAATGTTTAAGCATGTGGGAGAATAAACTCCCCTACACTTAGGACATTGAGTACGTTGTTTAAAATCGAGCTAAGGAAGAGACAACTAAAGTGATTACATTTATTTGTTTTATTTATATACAAGATTGAATCACAATAGCAAAAACTTATCGAAGGAACCGGGTACACGGGAAACACGGGAACACGGGTCATGTCAAAAGCACCAAAAGTGGATCATTAAGCACATGTCCCTGCATACAACATCACAACACAAACAACCTACTTGGCTCCCCCCTACACTTATTGGTGAAAATGGGTGAAGGCGAAAAAGGATGGAAAGCATGGAAAAAGGTAAAAATTTATCCAAGTTAAACGATGCTTGATTTATTTATCACGAGTCTCTAGCTCGACTCGATTTCCCGTATGTCATCATTTAAATGGGAAAATCATGGAAAAACCAAGATTTCCAAGGGAGGAAAATCTCTCCATGATAAAAGGGTGAAACAAAGTCATAGAAGGCATACCCCATGAAAATCCACCCGGGTCAAACACATAATTACCATCACAAAAGGAAATAAACCCCGAGGTGGTAAAATCACGCAAGTCAAAGTAAAGTGGGGTATCCTTAGTAAAAAATATCTTATAAGGAAGGGTAAGGTGGTATGGTAATGATAGCACGAAAGTCTCTATTCCGGGATCAAATACCGGTTCCTTAATGGGAAAATAGCAAGAGGTAGTGACATTTAAGCTCAAAATATCATCAAAATCCAAGGTGGGAAGGTCGTCCTCTTCCAAACTCGATGTGAAAACATAAGTATCATCGGAGTCATAGGAAAAATCTTCCTCATGAGGAAAATAGGTATTTAGAAAGATATCTAAATCCTCCTCAAATGGAATAACCTCTAAATTAGGAATGATCTTTAAGAGTGGAGGATCCTCCTCAAAAGTCATGACTTCTAAAATTGGAGTATAAAAGTCAAAAGGAGTCTCCATGGAAGAATCACTCATAGAGATATGAGGTGCATTAAGATCATGGGGTGGGTCATCAAAGTTAATGAGATCACTTAAGGAAGTGTCATCATCGTAAGTATCAAAGATTGGTTGATCAAAAATGGGTGGGTCAAAAGTGGTTGGGTCAAAAGATAAGTCGTCTAAACCGAAGATAGTGTGATCACTTGAAGAAGTGTCATCACTATAGGTGTCATAAATAGGAGTTTCAAAATTTTGAGGCTCTAAGGGAAGGGATGAAGTTATCACAAAATCATTTTGATTAGACGTTTTAATTCCAAAAGGGTTAATAAAAATCTCGTCATTATCATAATTAAGAACATCAATCATATTAACCGACTCTTTTCCATTTGATTTTGTTGTGATTTTTCCCATTTTAAAAACTTGTTGTTCATCCCGAACCCTAAGAATTAACTCCCCTTCGGCCACGTCAACTAAGGCTCTTCCGGATCGTAAGAATGGTCTACCAAGTATTAACGGAATACGAGGATCCATCTCATAGTCGACGACGACAAAGTCCACGGGAAAAGTGAATGTACCAACTCGAACAAAAACATCTTCGGCAATACCAACGGGGTATGCGAGAGTTCGATTAGCTAACTCGAGAGTCATGCGAGTTGGTACAAGGTCGGATAATGATAATTGTTTCCAAACCGAAAGTGGCATAACATTGATGCTAGCGCCGAGATCCGCTAAAGCCATACAATCATCGATTTGAGGAAACGAGCAAGGTAACACGAATCGTCCGGGATCTCCTAGCTTTTCGGGAAGCTCTTTGAGAAGAATCGCGGAACAATTCTCATTTAAACGGGTGTTCACGAGCTCAACCATTTTTTCTTTCTTATTAAGCAAATCTTTTAACATTTTCACAAATTTTGGCATTTGAGAAAGTGCTTCAATAAGACTAATGTTAACATTCACATTAGAAATCATTTTCAAAAAGTTAGAGATATGAACATCGTCTTTGGTGAGCACTTTAGCTTTGTCTAACCTAGAGGGATAAGGGATATTAGGCTTAGACTTTGAAGGTTGATAAGGAGAAGGACTCGCTTCTTGAACAACCGTAGGGATAGGCTCTTTCGGCAATGGAGCACTAGTACTAGGAGTGGTAGTGGGAGGAATTACCGAAGGGGGAGTAGGATTACTCATTATGACCTTCGGGCCTTGTCTCTCCTTTATGGGCGAAGAGATGGAAGGTCCCACTAAAGTGGCTCCACTTCGAGTAGTGATAGCACTCACATTAGCACGAGGGTTAATCTCGGTATTAGAAGGTAAGGCTCCTTGAGGTCTAAGGGCTTGAATCATTGTCAAAAATCTCTTATCGGTCGATTCTTGCATTTGTCTAGTAGATTCTTGCATTTGTTTCATAATTCTCTCATGGTCGGTCAATTTTTGTAGAACCAAGTCCATTTGAGGGTTGTGCATGTTCATTTGATAAAACCCTTGATTGTTAACCCCTTGATTAGGAAAACCTTGGTTTTGATATTGAGATTGAAAACCGTTGTTATTATAAAAACCTTGGTTATTATTTTGAAAACCTTGATTTTAACTATTAAAATTCGCTTGATTAGCATTCACTTGAAAATTACCCATTTGAGGACCTTGGTTCCTATTTTGGTATTGGGTATTTTGGGCGGGTGGGGGTGGTCTTTGTGGTGCTACAAAACCCGGGGGAGCCAAATAATTAGTACTCTTATAAGACAAATGGTTAACATCAACATTAGGTTTAAATTGAACCCGTTCATTAGCATTGGTGTTATAAGCACAAACTTGTTGTTGTTGATTATAAACCTTGTCACAATTGAAATATGAATGTGGTCCACCACAAGTCTCACATGTTTTACTAGTTTCTTTCAAGGCATTCACGTGACCATGAGGGCTTGGGTTTGTAAAGCAATTGTTTCAACAAGCGAAGTGAGTTTATCGATTCTCTTGTCATTCTCACTAGAACTAGCACTTGCCATAGTGGCCCTAACACTCTTGGTTTGTACTTTAGCCTTGTTTTCAATTATGGCCCAAGCCTCGTTCATTGATTTCACAAGAATATTGCCCCCCGCGGCACTATTAAGTGAGTCTTGGTCATTTAGAGTTAAACCATTGTAAAACATATTAATTTGATGCACTTTAGTAAAACCGTGTTGTGGACATTTTCTTAAAAGCTCTTTAAATCGATCCCAAGACTCACTAAACGTTTCCCCATATTGTTGTTCAAAAGTAATGATTTCATTCCTTAAAGAAGTGGTCCGTGATGGTGGGAAAAAGTAGTTAATGAACTTGGTCTCTAAGTCGATGTGATACTTTGGGGTGGTTCCTTATCAAGCCAAATCCGGGCTTGTCCCTCGAGGGAAAAAGGAAAGAGTTGTAAACGAATGGCCTCTTGTGGCACCCCATTGTATTTTATCGTATTAGTCAAATGGATAAATCTCTTGATATGATCATGGGGGTCATCTTGGGAACGGCCCAAAAATGGTGTAGCGGAAACCATTTTAATTAAATCCGATTTGAGTTCAAAATTATTTGCTCCAATTGCGGGACAACGATAGCATCATCGTTTCCTTCAACGTGAGATTGCAAAATCTCGAGCATAGGTCGGTTATCCGTTTCCATTGTATTGTCGAAAGCACGATTTTCGGGATCGGCTTGGATGACGGTCTTTTTGTTTTTCTTCTTCTTCTTCTTTTTGGAAGAATTGGAAGAATTTGGTACACCAATCGGTATGTATACGCGCGCAAGTGCGCATACAATTAAAACTTTGGAATGAGGTAGGTGACCTCGGTCGACTTTGAGAGGAAAAGGATTTTCCCTCTCGAGGTGCAATATTAAAAAGCTACAAAAATATATACTTAATACTAATTGAGTTGGCAAACCAATAATCGGTCGTCCTTCTCAATATACGCACAAGCAAGCGGGGAAACGAGGTGGCACAAAGCAATTAAAAACCTTTTTCCTTAGACGGCCTTTTATAGCGCGTCGCCTTATACCCACCTTATAGTTTGTATATGTCGAGTTCAAACGTCTTACTAGTATTTATCTGTTTTGCCTTTTTATTTCGTTTAGGATGCGAATACAATAGTTAGGTGATGAAATCCCAACTAAGGCTTATTTGAAAAGTAGGTAAATTAATGTTCTACGTAATATAATATAGTAAAAGAAAAATCTTTTTGTATTTTTTAGAAAAAAAATATATATTCACAAGAAAAATCGAAAGAAATCGAACTAAGAAAAATAACACTAATACGTAATATTTTTGGTGTAATACTTTTAGGAAAAAGTATTACTTTTTGATATTTTAATTTTTTTTAGTGCAAATCTTAGGAAAAAATTTGCTTTTTGTGATTTTTTAATTTTTTTGTATTTTTAAATTTTTGATTTTTTTGTATTTTTGATTTTGTTGCAAGAAAATTAACGTTCAAAATGAACGGATCCCATAATCCAAACGTCTTCACGAAAAATCGTCAATCGTACGAGCGAAGCGGCAGCGCCGCCATTTTAATATTTGGGTTTTTTGCAAACTCTTTTTATGTCTATTTTTCGTTCCACAACTCGACTTGAATTGATTTCCGATTAAACATAAAACTTAATTTGTTCTTGGTAAAACGTATTTTTGGTGTTTTAAACTAAAATCTATTTAATAATAAAAACTTTTTAATCTAATTAAAACTAATTAAAAATAATAAAACTATTAAAAATATAAACTAATTAAAAACTTAGCTTTATAAAAACTTGAAATGAAATCTATTTAAACTTCTAATAAAAATAAATTTAATTAAATGAAAACTACTTTAAAATACATTCAAATAAAACTAACCAAATTTTAAACTAAAAACTTTTTCTAACAAAACTAATCTATATTAAAGAAAATTTTTAAACTAAATTTAAATAAAATATATATTTTTTTCTTTTTATAATTTTTATAACAGTAATTAAAAATTTAAACTAATTAATTAAACTAATAAAACTTTTATATAAAAATTAATTAAACTAAGTTTGCATTAAACTAATTAAATAAACTGTCAATGATAATTTAAACCTACATTAATTAATTAAAACGAAGCACAACACAAGAAAGGTACTAGAGCAGTCGGTAGAGGCGTTGGCTGTTGAGCTTGAGGTCAGGGGTTCGAGTCCCCTGACAGACAAAATTTTGTTAATATTTTTTTATGGAATTATAAAATGAAACAGACCAATGGAGTTTGTTTCCTGTACCAGCAAGTACCAGCAACAAAATAAAGACCAAATAAGCTAATACAGTTAATAAATAAGCCAAATACGTAAATAAGCCTAAACCGAGATAAGCAAAAACGAAAAAGCTGATAAGCTAAACAGTTAATAAGCACAAATATAAGCGATTACACAAAAACTTAATCAGTAAAAAAAATATAGCAGATCCAATCTCCACACGAATCAAACAGTCTAAATTAACATTAATCGAAAATAAAAAAACAGACTAAAACAAAACTAAATAAGCAGTTCTAAACATACTCGAAATCTTAAACAGTAATTTAACTAAACAAACTTAAACAAATAAAAACTAGGCAGATTCAAATAACTTCAAACACAAACAGATATATATCAAATAAACTAGATAAACTATTAAGCTAAGCAGATCATAACGCAAACATAAACCGAATCTAAATAAACTAAAAATGACAAAAAATAAATAGAAAATCAAACCTCGTGTCGATTTCGTTGGTTAGAAGAAGCGGCGCTGAGCCGTCTTTGAACAAATCCGAAACAATCACCTCCTTATTACCCAATCATCATCAACACCATCGTTTGAACAGTAACCGAACCAACTTGTATAATTTTTCCAGTAGGGAAAAATAAATAACACTTTCTTTTTATTTTATTTTTTTAATATTTTTTTAATTATAATAATAATAATAATATCAAACAGTAACAAGAAGCAGATTAAAGATTTGACAGAAAAAGAAATTGAGGCACCAAATTAAAATTGAAAATAACTTTTATTAATAATAAGAGAAATTACATTACTGGAAAATGAAAAATACATTAAACCCTAAAAACTAAATTGGCAGAAAATTAAATAAAAGAAAAGTGCCCTCCATTACATCTTTGATGGGGGTTTTTATAGGCAAAACCCCAAAACCTTCTTCATGGCTTAAAGATTAAGCAATTAATCTTGGCCCTTCTTTTCTTCTCTTCTCTCTCTTCTCTTCGATCCAACGGTTGAAAATGATTCTTGCCACGGATTGCCAGCTTGGATAGGTTTTTGTGCTTCTTGTGTTTGTTTAAAGGTGATGTGGAGCTAATTGATTGGATGGAGTGGAGTTGTGGAGGTGTTTTGGCCAATCAAAAAGGGAATGGATGCCACGTGAGATGGACCACCATGGTAGTGTTCATGCGAAAAAACTGGGGATTTATTGTCCCTCGTGTGAATCACACGAATATGTAAAAAGCCCCAATTTATGGATGGTAATTTTTTAGTTAGGATGAATTAGGGTTTTGAGGATAGGGTGAAAAGCTGCGTTTGAGAGAGATGAAGTGAGGAGAGAGGGTAACTTTGTTTTTGACGAAAAATATGTGTGGGTGGGTGAATTATTTACGTTTATTAAAAACGTGTGGGGGTTTGGTGTTGGGTAAATAAATGTGTGATGAAAACACATGTGAGTGGGGGTTGAATAAGGTGACCGTGTGTGTGAGTTATATTTGTGAAGTTTGACCAGCAAACTTTTAAACGTTCCAATCTTGTAATCAATTGGGCTTGGCCCAACACCAAGTATTTTCCATTCGTTTCTGCTTAATCTCCCATTGGGCTTGATGGACCCAATTTCATTCTTTCCATCCGTCTTAATTAGTAATTGGGCTTTGTGGCCCAATAGATCCAATGTGGGACCCACAAGGCCCAAAATCTTCGTAAAAATTAAATCCTCGAATAAAACGACTTGATCTTTGGCATTTTGGTCTTTTCTTCAAATCGTATCGATTTTGTCGGGTTTCGTGATCTTCGGCACACTTTTGATCTTTTGACTTTGTCTTCGTCTCTTTTTGGACTTTTCTTCAACATTTGACCGTGAAATCCCGTGTTTTCTCTTCTTTTGATCATTGTACCTATTTAACACAAAAACATAGAACCACGCGTAATTCCGACTTTTACGATATAAAACACATGATTAGGTCTTGTTTTTCTTGATTTTAGTGGCAAAAGGATAAGTGTTTACACACTTATTAAAGACGAAATCATCATACTCACCACATGTTGAATTCTTAGGAGAATCAAATATCGCTTGTGGATTTTGGAGTATGTGATCGAGTTCGGAAAAATCGTTCTCGTCTTCCTCGTCAAAGAAAGGGTCGATGTGAGAACTCACAACCATGATCTTACAAGTCAAGTGACTACGCTTAGGTGACCTTTCTATGGCGATTGGATCGAGATTGATAAAACCTTTAGCCTCAATGGAATTTGGGCTAGATAATGGAGGCACTTCAAAAGATTTAGAAGTCGATGCCTCAAAGACGTGGTCCTTCGAAGGTGGTGAAGACGAGTCCATTTTTGTCATTGTCGTGATGGCACTAACGTCGCCCTTCGGAATTGGTGTTTCACTTGTTTCACCGAATGGATCCCGCAAATATTTTTCATCCATAAATTTACGCATACCCTTTTTAATTAAGTACACGTATTCTTTGTCATTAAAATCTTCGTCTTTAAAACCGTTACTTTTAATTCTTTCAAAACATGCGTCAAGCCTCATATTTTACGCTAAAGATAACATTTTGAAATCATTAGAATTTGAAACTTTGGTTTTATCAAGATCATTAGAATTTTGGGATCTATTTGTGAAAGAGTCCATTTTTTGTTCCCCATACGACATCGTTAATTTTCCACCGTGGACGTCGATTACGGCTCGAGCTGTCGATAAAAAGGGACGACCTAAAATAATGGGACATTTAGGATCGCACTCGTAATCGGAAATGACGAAATCCGCGGGAAAAATACACGTTCCTATCTTAACGTAGACATCATCGGCTATTCCAATTGGTTTCAATGGTGTACAATTCGCTAGCTCGATTGTCATGTTCGTTGGGGTTAGACAAGGCAATCTCATCAATTTCCAAAGAGAATGAGGCATGAGATTAATTCTAGCACCTAAGTCGGCAAGTGCTAAACATCCCTCAATCTCGGAAAAATCAAAAGGTAATAGAAATTGGCCCGGATCTTCTTCCTTTCTCGGCATACGCCTTTTAGGCTTTTGTAGAAGAATCGAAGCACAAGTTTCTTCAAGGATTACGTTGGTAAGGTCGATAAAGCTCTCTTTTTGAACCGTGGATGGAATTTGAGGTACACGAGGGTGTGCACTCCTTTCCTTCGTCGCCACGTTCATTCCCTCGACTTTAGAACATGAAGGCGTTTGTGAAGTCGAGGGTCGAGATGAAGTAACAATCCTAAACCCGCTGAGGTTTGGGGAAATCGAACAACCTTTTCCAACGGTTCAGGCGGCTTTACATTGTTCTTTCGGATTAGCAACGGTGTCACTAAGTAACGGACTCGATGATGAAGCCGAAGACTTGTTCATTATAGCCGAAAACATCTTTTTAATGTCGATTTGTCCTTGTTCAATTTTATTGTTTTGTCCTCTCAATGTGTTGGAAAATTCGTTTTTCATGTCACCAATTTGTGTTTCTAATCTCCTCATATTAGCGTCATTTGATTTAACGTAATTTTTAAAATCATTTGAGCCATTTACGTTTTGATTGAAAGCTTGATTTTGATTCCCTTGAAAATTGTTTCCTTGATTAGCGTTGTTCGAGAAATTTTGATTGTTAAAATTCCGGTTTTGATTGTTGTTATTAAAACCTCGATTTTGCCAATTCAAATTTTGACCTTGATTATAACCTCCTTGATTTCCTTGTTGATTTTGAAAATTGTTTCCACGATTATAATTATTGCCTTGATTGTTGTTGTTCGTGTGTTGCGATGGAACGACGTTATTTTGATTTGAAAAATTATTATTTAACGCGTTTACGTTCGACGTTTGGCCATCCGTAGCCGCACAATCGTAATAATTATGTGGTCCACCACAATACGTACACGAAACTTCGACCGCTTTCACCGTAGCGGGAGCGTCCTTCTTTTGCATTTCGATTAAGAACGATGTGAACACATTCGTCAATTTATCGACTTTCGCATCAACTCTCTCAATATCGCGATTAGAATTAGTAACGTTGGCGACATTGGCAACACTCGGTGTGTTGCGGAGTTGGTAAACCTTGGATCTATTCTCGATAATCATTAATGCATCTCTCGGAGTTTTACACAAAGAGTTGCCACCGGCGGCGGAATTCAACGAATCTTGTTCTTGAAAACTAAGACCGTTGTAAAACGTATCGATTTGGTGCAACTCGGAAAAGCCGTGGTGAGGACATTGCCTAAGCAATTCCTTAAAATGATCCCACGCGTCTCTAAACGATTAATTCGGTTTTTGCTCAAATCTCGTAATCTCGTTTTTAAAAAACGTTCATTTTAGACGGTGGGAAAAAATGATTAACGAATTTGGAAACGAGATCCTTCCACGTAATTATGGAATTAGGTGGCTCTTTCTCGTACCGATCCTTGGCGGAACCATCGAGCGAGTACGGAAAAAGCAAAAGCTTGACGACATCGGTGTCGACGTTCTTAAACTTGCTCGTGGCTAAAAGACGATCAAAATTTCGAATGTGATCGTGAGGATTGTCGGCTTCACGACCTCGAAACTTCGTAGCTTGGATTAAAGAAAGCATTCCGCTCTTAATCTCAAAATTCTCCGCCTCGATGGCGGGAATTACGATCGCGTCTCCATAACCCTCGGTGGGTGCTTGGAGGAATTCCATCATCGTACGATTTTCGGCCATCTCATCTACGGTTTCGACAACGATATTAGGAACGTACGTTTCTAAAGTTCTTCTACGTTGTCGATTCTTTCGATTTCGATTGCGTCGATTCGATGCGTCGCTAGAATTTGTGTAGTCCTTCGATCGAGTGCGCATGCACTAAACGTAGAATGGGGTAGCAACGAAGATTATTTTTGGGATTTTACGATTTTTCAATTTTTTTTGTTTTTTGATTGTTTTTAATTTTTTTGGATTTTTTTTGGTGTATTACGTAGACAAAAATCTACAAATCTCTCCTCGAATCGATTTTCTCGATTAAAGGAGCCTTAAGGAATGAAAACGATCACGTGAAGTGAACGCTTTCGATGACTTTAGAACGTTGGTGGAACACCAAAACATTCAAGAGGGTTTAATCTTGAAAACAAGCAAATATATATGATACATAGATAATACTTGGGCGGCAAATCCTCGATTAGCCCTCTTTCTCAAAACACGCACAAGTAAGCGGAGGAAACGAGGCGGCGCGAAGCACTTAAGAGCCTTTTTCCTTTAGGTCGTGAAATGCAATCGCCTTATACCCACCTTATAGTTTGTGTTAATCAAAATTAAGCCTCACGAAAGTATTTATCTATTTTGCCTTTAATTTTTGCTTCAGATTCGAATACAATAATTGAGTGATGAAATCCCAATTAAGGTTGCGTTTTCACGCTTTTGGAGTACTTGTATATTTTTTGTTTTACGTATACAATATATTAATATATTCACAAGAAAAACGAAAACGATAATGGTTTATCTACAATATAGTAAAGATTTTTTTGGTGTGTTTAGTTTAGGAAAACTAAACACATTTTTTGGATATTCTATAATATAGTAATAAAAAAAAGGAGTATGTACGTTATTTACGCTTTCCAAAAATGAAAAGCAAAAACGCACTACTCACACAAACACGATATCTAATATGGCACTAAAAACACCTCCCCGGCAGCGGCGCCAAAATGATGGGTGTAGAAATACGTGTTTAGGAAAATAACGTATAATGGGCAAGTATTAAACTCGACGATTTAGGAAAAACGACAAATCGAATAACTGCGGGTTCGTTCTCGAAGGAGGTGTGTGTATTAGGTGCCAAAAATAAAGATCAAAGTTTGGATTAGTGTCGTTTTTGGGTTGAGAGAGAAAAATTAAAGACGAACTACGACTACGATTACACTCCGACGTAATGACGTAAAACGCGAACGTAAATACGTAAAACGTGACGAGATTATAAATTAAACCTAAAAATTAATTAAAAATGAAAACTAAGTCTAAAATAATATAAATAAGAATAAAAATTCCATAAATAAATTTTGAAACCTTTTATTAATTAAATATTCAATTTTAAATGCTAATTAAAGCCCTAAAATTAAATATAATTAAGAAAACGCCCAAAATATTATTTTATTGAACAAATAAGTCACTTATATTATTTAAAGACTAAAAAGTATTTTTCCTAAATTTTAAAGACTATTTTTATATTTTTAAAACTCTAAAAACTTTATTTAAACTAAAATAATGATTAAAAATATTAAAATAATGCTAAAACTAAACCTACTGTTTTAAAAATCCTAAATTATATTACTGAATAGTAGAAAATTGAAAAAAGTTGAAAACAAAACTTTTTTACACTAAAAGACAAAACAGATTATAACTTAAAACTATTTAAACTTAAATTAAATCTAAAAAATACTTAAAAGGGTGAACAGTAAAATATTTTTAAACTAAAAATCTAAAAATCTTTTTCTGAATCTAAGAAAATGTTTTTAAAACTAAAAAATATAGAATTTTTGCACTGAAAGACAAAAACAGTTAATTAAAAACTAATTAAAAATGCCATTTAATCTAAAAAACTAGAAATGAACAGTAACAAAAAAATAAACTTTATAGAAAAATCAAAAATAAAATAAGAAAAATAACAAAATTAGAATCACTGAATAAGACCAAAAATTGGTCACTAAAGACAAAAAACTAAAAAGCTGACAGTGACATGTGGACTTGTTTTTGTCCTTATCCCCAACAGTGGGAACCTTTACACTAGCAGGGGAAACTGATTCCCACTGTTTTCACAGAAAAACGGGTTTGGGCAATGTTTTGCTTGGATCTTGCTTGTTACTTGATTTTAATTGGACAATTGGGCACCCCTACACTCAGTGGAGTGTATGGAGTCAAGATATGCAATAAAATCACAAGTTGTTCACAAGAATCTCACACAAAGGCCACACATAAGTCAGTGATTAAACATAATAGGGGTCTGTGAGTGTTTGCTGATGCAGTAGGTCACTTTGGTGAGTTTTAGACAGGCTAATCTTGATTCTAAAGCACCCAAACCTAAACTAACATGCACACAACCCTGTATGACTATTAGTTCTATCAGTTTCCAAAAATTGAATACAAGAAACACCAAATCCAACCCTATTCTAGCTTACTGATTAATAAGAAATATTTTATAACTAACTTGCAATTGTGATTCAATCTTAACCAAGTTAAAACAAAGTCCAAAAACAACCTTTGCCTAACATATTAAGTGTGTTCAGACCATACATATCATCTTTGTGTGTCACCCACAATCAGATAATGCTAGAACCAAACACCCCCTTATATTTAGAAACAAGATTTTAACTAGCCAAATCTTATCAAAATGTACTAACAATGATTAACAATTACACTAACATGCATATAAGACACAAATGAGCATAAACAAACAGATAAAACCAACAAATAAACAGGTAACACACACAATCATAAAATTCACATAAAATTCACAAAATACTCAAAATAGGGTTCAAGCCGATTTCACCTTGGCTGATGCCTTCTATTTGGGAGATTGGGGGCTTATGAGAGCTTATAGACGTGTAGAGATGGCTTGTTGGAGGAATCCAAAGTAGGACCCTAAGCCTTAATGTTCTTCAATACAAAATGAAATGAGATGGAGTGAAGGCTTGTTTTATTCCTACACAAACACCACAAGACCAAAGAAATAAACTTCAAGTCTAAATGAGCTTATTGCCAAGAAGCTTGTCAGGCTTATTAGCATAAGCTCACTCAAACAGTAAGGGTAAGAAAAAAAATGGACAAAGATTTTTCCAAAATCTTTGAAAAAGAAACTTTGAAAACTAAACTTGGAAAACCTTTGAAATAAACCACACTTAAAACCTTTTTTTTGGAAACCAGTAAATGAGAAACCCACTGAAAATGTAACAAAAGTGGTGAGCTATTGTCCAAACTAGCTTGTCAGACTAGCTTATATAAAGCTTAGAACTCTTGGGTCTTCAAAAACAGATTTTATGCCAAAATCATTGAACAAGAAAAATGTTTTGAATAACTTAACTAGAAAATTACACTAATAAATTGAAGACTTGGAACTCAGATATTTGCAAGCTTTAAAAAAGAAACACGTTAATTATTCATTCACTAGAAAAAAGTTACAAAAATCTGGAACAAAAGGCTTGCACAAGTTGCAAGCTCTTTTTATACTAATAAGTAGATGGTTCTAGAAAAGCTACAAACTAAAACCCAAATTCCCCTAATTGCCCTTGGAAAAGTCTTCAAGATTCTTGGTCAAAAATCAATCCCGTGACTTCTTTGGTGTCATGTGAAGATGCCAACTGCCAATATTCGATCCTGAACGTTGAAAGGAGAGTAAGGACCAAGGAATGTACGTCTACCATTGATCTTCTGTTAGGTTTTTTTGTTTGGGTTTGTTTTGGGTGCAGGGGACCAACGAAGTGGACCCCATGGGGCATGTGGGTATGTTTTGGGTTGGGAAATGGGATGTCGACATAAGGAATTAGGATTCTGGAAAGTTAAAGCAAAAACCCCTTTGTTTTATGGTTAGTTCGTTATTAGGGTTTATGTGATGGATTAGGGGTGATTTAGGGGTGGTTGATGAACAGGACGTGTTTAGAGGGAAAGTTTAATATATAAAACTCGTTTAAACGAGTTAAATATATATTAAACTGGTTTTGGTGAGTGGAGAGGTGATGTGGCATGAAGATGGAGTGTGATTGGTTGAGAGGGGATGGTGGGTGACGTGTCATGGTGTAAGTGGCTGGTGAATGTTGCTTTGTCTACCAAGAAAGACCACCCATGTCCCTTAAACTTGTCACTTGGTATTTAAACAGCCAAAAATCAAATATCCCTTTATAATGAAGTTTCAAAGTTCATATATTAGCCACCAAACATTTATCAAAAGAGTTCCAAGGGTATAATGTTTATTTTATCCAAATTCCAAGGACCAATCTTGTATATAATCAACATTTTAGGGACCTAATTGAAATTATGAGTTTTGCAAGGGTATAAATTTTCAAGTCTTCAAAAGTAGAGGGACCAATCTTGCCAATTCTTCAAACTTCAAGGACTTGATAGGAAATTCATGATTCGGGTCCGGTTCCTTGTGCAGCTTTGTTTCCCGTGTTCGTTTTTGTTTCATCTTGTTATCTTTTGTTGATTTCACGATATCCGTACCTAAAATACACAATGAACAAACACGAGCATATATTTGGTTATTTTGATGATATTTAAGCATTTTAAGCCCGATTTGGACGATGATACTATGTATAATTGCAGTCTCATCATGAATCCTTCTTATGAACTGTAATTGTTGTTCTAGTGGTTGAATCATGTTAGTTTAATGTTGTTTGAATTTTCTTGATAGTGTAAAACAAGTTTGATTTTGTTTAGGTAGAAAACCTTTGAAAAATCTTGACTAGTAGTTCATTAAGCGGTGTTTGGATTTAATGTTTAATGTATTTTGGGTGACACAAAATACCACAATCTTTCTTAAACCCTCTTTAGTTTGGGTCTAGACGTTGGTTTCAAGTATTGATAGCTGTTAGTAAGGTGTTAATGATAGTTTTCAAGTTTTAGATAGAAATCTACCTAATACCCCAACAGTAGGTTCAATGGTTTGATTTTGTGTTTTGGAAATTGATATTTGGTTCTCAGCTAGTTAATAGGTTCATCTAGGTATTTGTTTCAGTTGTTAGGTATCAGGTGGGTCTAATTTCAAGTTGTGGTGTTATTTAAGTTACTGATGTACATAAAAAGAATTAGCAAATGCACTTTCTGTCAATTAGTAGGCTAGCAGATCTTTGTTTTTGAGTTTGGTGACTTGAAAACTTGTAATCACTTAGCTCACTTGGTAGACTAGGGGTGTGTGCAACAAAATTAGGTGTTAGTTTAATTTAAAATCAGGTTTGGGTGGTTTGAATCTTACTCTTGTGCACAACAGTTCAACAACAAACACCACTTTCTGCATTGTTTTTTATTATCTGATCTAGGGTTTTAGGGGGTGAATTGGGTTGCTTTTGTGTTTCTGTGTTTTTGTCTTGACTCCCCACAACCCAACTGGCTGTGGGGGTGCCCATTGTGCCCAGCAAAACCACCACATCTCCTAAAACGGGCTCCAATTTACCCTGTTCAAAAATTATAACTGTTAGTGGGAAGCCAGTTCCCACTGACTTCGCATTCTACCCACTGGTAGAGTTAAAAACGGTAACAGCTTAACTTTTTTGTCTTTTCTTGTTTATTTGCACATTTTTCAGCAATTTCCATTTTTCCCAAGTTCGCTTTAGTATTTTATATTTTTCAGAAAAAGTTCTATATTTTTCTACTGTTCATTTAAATTTTTATGATTATTTTAATTTTAAATTAATTTTTAGGAATTTAAAAATAGAAAACTAGCTTTAAAAATTTTATAAAAATACTTTTTATTTATAAAATAATATAAGTAAGATCTTTATTTGATAAAATCATATTTTGGACTTTTTGTTAACTATTTTTAATTTTAAGGCTTTAATTAGCATTTAAAATTAAATAATAATTTAATAATAAGTTTTCAAAGAGTTTTATTGAATTTTATCTTTAATTATATTATTTAGGATTTAAATTTGATTTTTAATAATTTTTTAGTTTAAATTGTTATTTCGTCGCGTTTTTACGTTTTACGTTTATTCGTCGTAGTTTAAATTTGTAATGTAATCGTCATTTACTTTCAACCTTTCTCTCTCAAAAACGAACTAATCCAAACTATATATATTTATTTTTGGCATATAACAGACTTCCCACGAGAGGAACGAACTCACTTTGTCGGTAATTATGTTTTCTTAAACTCATTTACTAATACTTTGACATTTAGTTTCTTTTGCTTGTTTTTTCCTAAAAATAAGTATAAAGAGCTAAAAATACTACAATCATTTTGGAGCCGCTGCCGGGGATCGAACCCGGGTCACCCGCGTGCAGGCGGGATTACTTACCACTATACTACAGGTGGGAATAACTCCTAGGGAAGCGTTATTGATTATCAAAAATAGATCCAAGGTTTACCAACTCCGTAGCACACGAGTGTTGCCAATGTTGCCAATATTAGTAACTCTAATCGCCATATTAAGAGGGTTGATGCGAAAGTCGACAAATTGACGAATGCTTTTACGTCGTTTTTGATTGAGATGAAAAATGTTCCCGCTACGGTGAAAGCGGTTAAGGTATCGTGTACGTTATGTGGTGGACCTCATAATTATTACGACTGTGTGGATACGGATGGCCAAATGTCGAGTGTTAACGCGTTAAATGGTAATTTTCAAAATCAAAATCAAAATAACGCGGGTCCATCACAATAAGAAAATTATAGTAATAATCAACGCAATAATTATAATCGTGGAAACAATTTTCAAAATCAACAAGGAAATCAATGCGGATATAATCAAGGTCGTAATTTAAGTTGGCAAAATCAAGATTCTAACAACTACAATCAAACTCGAATTTTCAAAACAATAATGGGAATCAAGGGAATTTTCAAAGAAATAATAAAAACTAAGGGAACTTTAATTCTAATCAAAATGGTTCTTCAAACAAGTTTCAAGAATATATGAAAACGAATGAGGTTAATATGAGACGATTAGAGGGACAAATTGGTACTTCGAAAAACGAATTTTCCAATACTTTGAAAGGTCAAAATAGTAAAATTGAACAAGGTCAAAGTGAGAATAAGAAGATATTTTCGGCAATTATGAACAATCAACCGAGTTCGTCTTTGAGTGCGTTACCAAGCAACACCGTGGTTTATCCGAAGGAACACTCAAAGTCGCTACATCTTCTAATGGAAAAGGTCGTATAATTCCCTAATAACTTGATGGTTTTAGAGTTGTGCATTCGTCTCTACCCTCGACCTCAAAAATGCCTTCATGTTCTAAAGTCGAGGGAATGAACGTGGTGACCAAGGAAAAGAGTTCACATCCTCGTGTACCTCAAATTCCATCCACAGTTCAAAAAAAGAGTTTCATAGACTTAACCAAAGTAACCCTTGAGGAAACTTGTGCTTCGATTGTTCTACGAAAACCTAAAAGGCATATGCTGAGAAAGGAAGAAGATATGGGCCAATTTCTAATACCTTGTGATTTTTCCAAGATTGAGGGATGTTTAGCCCTTGCCGATTTAGGTGCTAGCATCAATCTCATGCCTCATTCTCTTTGGGAATTGATGAAATTGCCAAATCTTACTCCCCACAAACATGACAATCGAGCTAGTAAATTGTACGCAATTAAAACCAACTGGAATAGCCGAGGATGTTTATGTTAAAATTTGAAAGTTTATTTTTCCCGCGGACTTCATCATTTACGATTATGAGTTTTATCCTAAATGTCCCATTATTTTAGGTCGACCATTTTTATCGACGGCTCGTGCCATTATCGACGTTCACGGTGGGAAATTTACTATGAAATATGGGGAGGATGAAATGGAATTTTTCGCGAGTAGATCCCAAATTCAAAATGATCAAATCAAAATCGAGGTTTCAAAATTTGATAATTTCAAAGTACATACTTTAGCGGAAAAAAATAAGGCTTGATATGTGTTTTGAAAAAATTAAAAAGAACGGTTTTCGAGATTAGGATTTTAACGACAAAGAATAAGTTTACCTAATCAAAAAAGGAATTCGTAGATTTATGGACGAAGAATGATCTTGGGATATATTCGGCGAACCGAGCGAACAAACAATTCCAGAGGGTAACGTTAATTCCAGCACGGCAATGACAAATATGGATTCGTTTTCACCACCTTCGAAGGAAAATGACTTTGCGTTGGAAATACGTTTTTATCGTATATTAGAAGTATCGTTCACTCCAACAATATTATTAAACGAGATTAGATCGTAGTTAGTTCAATGTGTAAAACTTAGTTACTTACCAACCCATGGGCTTGTACATGGGTTGTAGGCCCAAGTCTACCCGGGCTTGGGTATATAAACCCTCTCCTTTGATGGAGAGGGTGTTGGTTGTTTCATTTCTTTCATAATAAAACACCTAGTTTCTCTCACTTTCTCTCTCTAGTTTCTCTCTCTAGAAACAACAACTACACTTGTTAGATCATAGATTGTCACTATTCTAGAATTGGTATCAAGAGCCATGAGGTGAAATAAGGTCTTTTTGTTGTGTTAGTTTTGTTTTTGTGTTCTCTTAGTCAAGATTTATCCGTGGTTTAAACTTTTTTTCGTGTTTTTCACCTTAAATACTTCTTACAAATTACCTACATAGTGGTTTTGTTTTTGTGTTCTCTTAGTCAAGATTTATCCGTGGTTTAAACTTTTTTTCGTGTTTTTCACCTTAAATACTTCTTACAAATTACCTACATAGTGGTGGTAGGGATTTGTGCTATTCATATTGTTGATTTACACGTAAAAGTTGGAAGTTTTGGCTTGATTCTTGGGTAAAAACACGAAATAACAAGTTCTTGGATAGTTTTTAGTATAATTTCAGAATATTGGGTATATTCCGAATTTTGGAAAGTTTGGATTCCGAAATTAGTTCTTCGTTTATTCCGAATTTTGGAAAGTTTCAGATTACGGATTTGTGGTTTGTCAGTTATTCCGAATTTTGTTCAAGATACGTATTCCGAATTTTGTTCAAGATATTTATTCCGAATTCTGTTCAAGCTCATTATTCTGAATTATGTTCCAGTTACTTATTCCAAACTTTATTCAAGATACGTATTCAAAATTTTGTTCAAGATATTTATTCCAAATTTTGTTCAAGCTCATTATTTCGAATTCTGTTTCAGATACTTATTCTGAATTTTGTGCAAGAAGGATTCCGAATTTCTATAAGAAGAATTATTCAGAATTTTGTCTTGGTTTGCATTCCGAAATCTTTTCAAGAAATTTATTCCGAAATTATACTTAGTGGATATTCAGGATTTGGACTTGTAATTTTGGAAGAATTCTACTTCAAAACACAACAAATTTCACAACTTTATTTCATTGGTCGATCAAAAGGTAATCTTTCTTCAAGTGATAAAAATGAATCCTCATTCATTTATGCCTACAATGACATCGCTTACTGACATATCTATCATATCGGTATCGATACCCATCCAGCGTTGCTTATCAAAGAGTTATTTGAAGCATGGTAGGGTCGCATGATGTCATATATTGTTGGCAGACCCAGTGGGAGGCTTATGGTCAAATCAATTGAGCAAGGACCACTTGATTGAGGCACTATTACTGTAGATGATGTGACTTGGCCAAGGGAATTTTCTGAGTTATCGCCTGCCAATCAAATCATTGTCGATGCGGTTGATAAGGCCGTTCAGACTATTTTCAAGCTCTTCCACCCGACATTTATCGAATGCTAAGTAAACACAAGGTAGCAAAGGAACTATGGGAACGTTTGACGGTTTTGCTACAAGGGACTTCACTTTCTAAACAGGAACGAAAGTGTCAACTTTATGATTTGTTTGATAGGTTCACTTACATTCCAGGGGAAACTCTTCATGACTACTATTGGCGATTCACTACATTGATGAATGATTTTAATGTGTATAATATAACGATTGCTCAATTTCAGATCAATACCCAGTTTCTGAATACGTTACCTCTATAGTGGAGCCAATATGCCACTGATGTTAAATTTGATTCGGGATTTGTACAAGTCAAATTTAGATAAACTATAGGCTTTCTTACAGCAACACGAAGCACGTGCTCATGAAACGTATGTCTCAAGGATCTTATCACGAACCATTGGCGTATGGTGAATCATCCAACTTTGTCATATAACAACACTCCTTATGCTATGGGACAACAAGCCTATCACCAGCCCGCGTATCAAACTCCAAGATTTCCACAGTATTCGATATTACCACAACCACCTACCTCGTATCAACAACAATATCAGCTTCCAGCACCATCATCACAAAGGGATTCACATTTATCACCTTATGCTCATCAACTTTACTCTTCTTACCAATCACCTACAGCTCCTGCTATCACCTATCCGGCACCTGCAGCATGTCAGACAAGTTACTCACAACATGTGAGTAATCCAAGTGTATATGCAGCTCTACCAGCACCAGTTTTGTAATGTGATGATAAGGTCCCAATTCCCAAATTCAAACAAGGTGATGATCCTACTGAAGTGTTAGCCGCCATGTCTGCATATCTCACTCAAACGTTGAACAAACGAGGATATAGAGGACCAAGCCCAACAAATAATCAGTTGATGACTTCTTTTAACTCTCATCAACAAGCTACCCATTCAAGACGGCATAGTCATGGTTCAACCAATTCATGGGAGACCAAGTTCATCAACCACTGGTGCCCGAACTTATAACACTGCTCCAAGGGGAAATTCTACTGGTAAGTTGAAGATGATCACATGCTACAACTGCAAGGGAGAAGGGCATATGGCTAAGGATTGTAAGCAACCAAAGAGGAGAAGGGATGGTTCATGGTTTCAAGAAAAAATTAATCTGGTCAAGGCTCAAGCACAAGTTCGAGAGCTAGATGAGGAGGAGTTAGCGTTTCTTGCGGATCCAGGAGTAGCAGAAAATGAGGGACTCACAGTGCCTTTCACTCAAAATGCAGCATATGAGGCAGATGATCTCGATGCATACGACTCAGACTGTGATGACTTCAATACCGCCAAGGCAACTCTTATGGCAAATCTCTCGCTTTATGGGTCTGACCAAATATCTGAGGTACCTGACACTACCAATGATACTAGTATTGCACCACATCAAGTTGGGCAAGTGTCTCCCTATCCGGAAGAGCCTTCGATAGTGAGTAACTCAAACGAGGATACAAACAATGATATCAATATCAGTGCAGTCCCTAGACTTTGAGTGAAAAACAACCGAGAGCTATTTCGCATATGAATTCCCCTGCTCAGCAAGATTTGGTAACGGTTTCAGTCACTTTGCTTGGCCAAATGAATACTGCGGTCCTTGAAACCCTAGGTGTAAATCAGACTTTATCTATCGAGCTTGCTTTGTACAAGGAAAAGGTTCAAACCTTCGAGTTAACTCCTTTGTCCAATAGTCTCACCAGTCCCGAATTCGACAACTTTTGACTAATTCAATTGGGTCATTTACAAGAGATAGAACATTTAAGAGCAAATCTTTCAAAAGAAATTAAAGAGAAAGAGTCAGTCGTCAATAATTTTCACAAACTTAAAACGGATTTTGAAATTCTCGAGTCTAAAAAGGTTGAAACAGAAATTAATGCGTCTAATCAAATTAAAAAGATTGATAATTTGCTTTTGAAACAATACTTTGTCTCACACTTAGTACATTTATTTGATTCATCTTTTAAGGAATTTAACTTATAGTGTCTACAAGACCTTCCACCTAACCTGGGTTATACAAAGCAAGCTCTTATCAATAACCTAATACTTTACGATGCAACCAAATTAGGAAAGGTATTAGATCCGATTGTTATTCCAAATGACCCCGAGTATATGTCACTAGTTTAAGAGAATCGGTCCAAAATGCTTTTGAAACATCCTAAATTTGATTATGACAAGCTTAACCAAGAGTATAACGAATTTTAGAACTAGCTTTAACATATAATGGGAATTTACCAATACACCAACTTACATGTTTGCTAAAGAAAACCCTAGTACATTTCCTACACTTGTCAGCATAGATGAACCTAAGGAAATTCCAAAGGTTCTTCCACCGGTTTGTATAGTATTGTTAAGCTTGAAAGACATTAAACGATACTTTAACAACTTTGACAAGGTCATTAAGGAATGTACGACTTCAACGGCTCAAACCGATGGAGAATGGGCTTTCGAACACATGAAATCGGTGTTTAAGATTGAGATCATTCCGTTTGTAGACAATCTTAAAGAGGGTTTTATATCTCTCGGAGAAAATCTAAATTTAGAAATGAAGGAAGTTAAAAAAGTTTTCTATGAAATGGATGACACTTTTGAGGAACATTTACTTGAGAAAGCAAAGATTTTGTCCGAATATGACCGATTCTTGGAACAAGTGGTGTCTCTCGATGTGATGACTGTTGTGACTGTTAATTGTGCTAATGAGATTACATCTGTTGTGAATAAATATGATGATGTGCATGATCTCCCTGTGAATATAGTTGAGACTGTAAATGCTGTAGATAATCATTCTTGTCACGAATCTAACGCTGAATTTTTAAAGCTTCAAAATTCTTATAATTCACTGACAAAATGTTTTGACGAGCTTCAACAACATTGTATATCTCTTGAAATAGGTCTTTTTGGACCTTGCAGCTAAGGCTGCAACCATTAATGGGTTGCAACCGTGTAATCTACATGAGGTTTTGAAATTATTTGGTGTAACGATTCGCACGGTTGGTGATGCGGGTGAATTTATACATGAGTTAAAAATGAAGAAACATCCTTTGTGGGAATTGATCTCACATGATCGTGCTAAAGAAATATTGGAGTTACTTTGCAAATTTGAAGCTGATATGGTTACGTCTACTAATGGAGGTATTAATGCAATATCTTCTTCTTTCAATTCTGAAAATGTTTGTGAAGGGGTTAATATCTCTATTCCTAGGAAGGTAGTTGAAAAAGTAAATACTCGTTACCACAACACTTTATATGGTTACTTTCTTGGTAAAAGGATTGCATTTCCTGTGGTTGAGTATTTTGCTAAGAATCACTGGGCAAAACATGGTCTTAAGCGTATCATGATGAATGAGAAAGGCTTTTTCTTTTTTCAATTCGGGTCTAGTGAGGGTCTTAATGCGGTTCTCGAAGGTGGTCCGTGGATGGTTCGTAATTCACCAATTTTTCTTAAGAAATGGACTATGAAAACGAATCTTCTAAAGGAGGAACTAACTCGTATACCGGTATGGGTCAAGTTTCATGATGTCCCGCTACAGGTATTTGAAGAGGAAGGTATTAGTTTAATTGCTTCGTTTCTTGGTAAGCTTATTATGATGGATAATTATACGGATAATATGTGCAAAGAGTCTTGGGGTCGTTGTAGTTTTGCTCGTTGTCTTATTGAGATGAACGCTGATTCGGAGTTTATAGATAACGTTACTATTGGTGTCCCTGATCTTGAAGGCTCTGGTTGTACTAAGGAATTAATTCGTGTTGAATACGAATGGAAACCGCCTAGATGTCATACTTGTAATATTTTTGGTCATTCATTTGATTCTTGTCCGAAAAATGTTAAACCTACAATGGTTGAAAAGGTGACAACTCATGTTGATAATGATGGATTCCAACAAGTGCAAAGTAAGAGGAAGAAGTACAAAGGTAATTTAGGGAATCAAGTTCCGAGAGGTGTTCCATTGAGTAAGGGTTCCCAAACAGGAAAGTCGGTTGTTTTTCGTCCAAAAACTCGCTTGGATACTACAAGTACGAGTGGTGATAATAGTAGAAAGTTGAATATTAAATCTGGGCAGTCGCATCAGTCTAGCAATCCTAATGGTCCGACCAAGGGTAAAGCTCAAATGAGCAGTGTTCCTACATCTAATAAATTTTCATCTTTGTCCATGCCTGATATTGACGAAGGGGCTCAAGTAAGCGAGGAAGATAATGAGGAGGAGGAGGAGGGAGTCGAGGTCGTCTTTGATGAATCGGTGAATCTTCTCAACACTAATATAGGGGCAAGCACTCCAACTGGTTGATCCCATGCTGAGATTTTATTATTTTTCTCGTAACTTTATGTTATCGTCTTGGTTTTTATCTTGTTTATATATTCCCTGTATTCTAGAATAGTTAATGTTTATGGCATGTCATAAACATTTTGTTTAACAAGCTGCCTGTAGCTTGCGGTTAATGTGGTATTTCAGCCACATTCCTTGTACTTCAACGTTTTTTTGGTTCTATTTACCGGGGTCATTGTTACCCTTTTACCAAAAAAAAAAAAAAAAAAGAAATAGAACAACAATCTAAAAATGAAACTCTTTTAATAACGAATGATTGTGAAAACAACGTTGAGACGAGTGACAAGATGATTCAGGTGGTTCAGGTATTAGAAGAAGAGATTATGAGACTTAAGAGAGAGTTATCATCTGTAGAACCTATGAAATTGGAACTAGAGGCCACGATGATAAAAAATCCTGCCTTAGAAAATAGACTTTCGTCTATTCTAGGGGAGCTGGAACGAGCAAAATAGGGATTCTCGCAACTTTATGGTTCACTAGAAGAATGCTTCGCTTTTAATGCGGCACAGCAACAGTCATATGTTGACCAATTAAACCAAAAGTGTGAGGAGATGTCTGATTTAAATATCCAACTCATAGATAAAAACATGGTTTTCGCTAAGTTAAAGAAGACACTTCAACTCAAACGACAAGAAGTTGTTGATAACGCAGCTATAATCTCTGCACCGTCCTCTAGTGCTCCACCAACCAACCAAGTGGTGATTCACAAGAACCCGTCCCATAAGAATAACCCGGACACATATGTTGATTATATGAAGAATGCAGTTAAGCACGTACATCTTGTTAGGGATATATTAGATGATCTTTATGAGCTAGATCCCTCAAACAGTCACTTTTACTCTGCTCATGCATACATTGAGAGGGTAACATATTACTTAGCATATTTGAATTACATCGGACAACCGGGTTCTGTACCACTTAAACAATAACCCATTTCCATAACTCCATTCAATAACACTCCATGAGCTAAACCGGCGTTAACTTTAGTTATAACCAACAAGGCTAAATCAAAATCTGCCACTAATGTTCCCTTGCCTTCTACAGGAGTAAATGTTTCTACTAAGGCTAAAGGATCTCAAGTCAAGAACGATAGGATCAAGCCTTCCACTTGTAGGACAACGAGAAGAAAGTAGAAGTTCACCCTAGGATGTTATTTCATATTTGAATAAAAAGAATCATGTAGTTAAGACAAAAAGCTCTGCAATTGTGCAGTAGCCTAAGCAAATTATGAATTCTAATTTGAGATGTTGGAATTGTAATGAAGGCATGTTTTCTCAGCGTCATGATTTGTGTCTTGTTGACCATGTTAATGAAATGTATGCCATTAGCAACAACCTTGAATGGAAACCAACGGGGAGGAAACTCACCCTAGTTGGATGGCAATGGAAACCCACTGGTAGGACCTTTACTGCTAATGGAACTACGTGCCCTTTAACTAGGATCACTTCTACTAAAGTTAGGTCTCAGCACCCTTTAACTAGAAGCACTAGCACCCAAGTTCGTAAACCGCGCCCTTTAACTAGGTCAGCCCCCACTACTGTGCCTACCAGTGAAGAAGTACCTCAGGAAATTAGACAACATGCATCTAAGCAGACAATTAGGAAGAAAATTTTGAAATCTAAGAAACCTTACGGTAGCAAATCTAAGATAAGTGTATCTGTACCTGCTAACAATGAGGAACAATTAGATTCCGATACATCGTATTTGTCGGTGAAATTTTTAGGTGGTCCAAATCATCCTCTGGTACTTGGACTCTGGGTGCTCCAAGCACATGACTGGAGACCGCTCTCAACTCAGAAATTTCGTCAGCAAGTTTCTAGGAACGGTGAAGTTTGGTAAGACCATATTACAAAAATCATGGGTTACGGTGAATATCAGATTGGGAATGTTACGATTTAGAGGGTATATTATGTGGAAGGACTCGGTCATAATCTATTCTCAGTGGGACAATTTTGTGATTCAAACCTTGAGGTTGCTTTTCGACACCATACTTGCTTCATTCACGATTTGGTAGGAAATGATTTGTTAAAAGGTTCTCGAGGGGATAATCTCTACACGTTGTCTATTCAAAACATGATGGCCGCTTCTCCTGTATGTCTTCTCTCCGAAGCTTCAACGACTAAGTCATGGTTATGGTATCGACGTTTATCTCATCTTAATTTTGATGCCATTAATCACTTGGCTAAAAACGAACTTGTTCGTAGTCTTCCAAATCTTAAATTTCACAAGGATCATTTATGCTCTACGCGTTCATTGGGGAAAAGCACCAAAAAATCTTACAAACCTAAAGCTGAAGACACCAACCAGGAACTACTACATCTTTTGCATATGGATCTTTGCGGGTCGATGCGTAAGGCTAGTGTGAGTGGAAGAAAATACATCCTCGTCATGGTGGATGATATTTCACGGTTTAGATGGGTTAAGTTATTAGTGACCAAGGATCAAGCACCCACATATATTATTACATGTCTTAAGATGATCCAAGTACGTCTTAATGCTACTGTTCGCCGCATTTAAACCGATAACGGTACTGAGTTTGTTAATCAGACTCTACGTAATTACTATGAAGATGTTGGAATTTCACATGAAACATCATTGCTCGCACTCCACAACAAAACGGTGTCGTGGAGAGACGTAATCGTACACTTATGGAGGCTGCTAGAACTATGTTAATTTATGTGAATGCTCCTTTATTCTTATGGGCTGAAGTAGTGGCAACCGCATGTTATACCCAAAACCGCTCTATTATTCGTAAGCGCCATGGAAAAACACCATATGAGCTTCTTCATGGACATAAACCCGATATTTCATTTCTTCATGTGTTTGGTGCACTTTGTTATCCAAATACTAATAGTGAGAATTTGGGCAAACTTCAACCGAAGGCTGATATAGGAATTTTCATTGGCTACTCACCCGCAAAGAAAGCTTACCGGATTTATAACCGTCGTCTTGGCAAGATAATAGAAACTTTGGATGTTGATTTTGATGAGCTGACAAAAATGGCTTCTGAGCAACGCAGCTCTAAACCCGCGCTTCATGAGATGGGAACCGACACTATAAGTTCTGGAATAGTTCCCAATAATCCTACTTCTCCATCATTTATACCACCTACAAGGCCCGAGTGGGATGAGTTATTTAAACCTATGTTTGATGAATTATTTGATCCTCCAAGTGATGAAGCTCCAACACCTGTAGTGATAGATCCAATTCCTGAATTTGTTTCTCAAGATAATGGAGCTCAATCTGATACATCCACATTCACACTTGAACCGGATGTACCATCCCCCAATAATTCTTAAACCACACCTGAATCTTCACCCCCACTCGTTCCTAATGATGTTGAAGAGGATAAGTATGATCACGATTTGGAATTTTCACACATCCAAGAGCTTACCTACTTTGGCTTACCGATACCTGAAAACCCTTCAGATGTGTCAACCTCAGAGGTAGCTTCTACAACAGTTTACTCCATACCACCATGGATTGAAACTCACAACACAAAGTGGACAAAGGATCACCCAATCTGACATATTATTGGTGAAATCAATCGACCAGTCTCAACACGCCATCAACTACAAGAGCACGCATTATATTGTTATTTTAATGTGTTTCTCTCCGAGAAGGACCCCAAAACATGACAACAAGCGATGACACAATCTTCTTGGATTCAAGCCATGTAAGAGGAACTTAATGAATTCCAACGACTTGAAGTATGGGAATTAGTTCCTTTACCCGATAACGTTAACATCCTTACTTTGTTGTGGGTATATAAGGTCAAACTCGATGAGATGAGTGGAGTTTTAAAGAACAAGGCTAGATTGGTTGCTCGAGGTTACAAACAGGCATTGGGTATTGACTTTGAAGAATCATTTTCTCCCGTTGCAAGATTAGAGGCTATTAGACTTTTCCTTGCTTATGCTGCTCACATGAACATGATCATCTACCAAATGGATGTTAAGACGGCATTTCTCAATGGTGAACTAAGGGAAGAAGCCTATGTTAGCCAGCCGAATTGATTTGTGAACTCGGAGTATCCTAATCATGTGTACAAGCTTAAGAAGGCTCTTTATAGGTTGAAACAAGCTCCACGCGCATGGTACGATCTCCTATCGTTTTATCTCATCTCGGAAGGCTTCTCCAAAGGCAAAGTGGACCCGACACTATTCACTCTCCAGAAAGATAACGACATGATACTGGTACAAATTTATGTTGACGATATAATATTTGCTGCCACTACCCAAGAATTGTCCAACCGTTTTGTGAAAATCATGTCCACACGTTTTAAGATGTCGATGATGGGAAAATATCATGTTTTAGGGTTACAGATTTCTAGAATCCCAGAGGCATCTTCATTAATCAATCTAAATATGCTCTTGAATCTTTGAAAAAGTATCATTCTGAAATCAGTGACCCCGTGGATACTCCAATGGTGGAGAGATCCGAGTTAGATGAATATAGGGATGGGATTGCTGTCGATCCGAAGCTTTATCATGGAAACATCGGCACCCTTCTCTATCTGACTACTAACAGGCCTGATTTGCAATTTGCTATATGCATGTGTGCCCGGTATCAAGCTCGGTCTACCGAAAAGCACTTACATGTTGTGAAAAGGATCTTTCGGTACCTTAAAGGAACACTTCATCGTGGTCTATGGTATCCGAAAGACTCCTCTATTGCACTAGTTTCATATGCAGATGCGGATCACGTTGGGTGTAAGGATACTAGACGTAGCACATCTGGAAGTGTTCAACTCCTTGGAGACAGATTGAATGCATTTTTGAGAAACCCTAGTTTTCTCTCTCTCCTATGGAGATTCCCGGCCGCCATCTTCTTCTATTATTTCCGGCCATAAACCAACCCTAAAATCGTCCTCTCTACCTATTAACGATGCTTATTGTTCTTGGGTATGCAATACGAATATAGGGTTGTGTTTCTATTCTAAGAAGGTGGTGGCCAGAGCTTTATTTATTATCTTATGGGATCTCCATATACCACCGATTACCCATCTTATCAATGGGTAGTGATGATGGTTTTGTGATTTGTACGGCGGCTCCACCTTGTATTGTATGATTTGATGCTCTAGGGTTCCGAATCAGTCATATAAGGGTTCATATTGTTTCTTTCTTTTGGAGTCTGCTAGTTTCTTGGGCATCTTAGCGAAACCACAAACCCTAGTTTCATATTAGGGTTTAGATCGGATTGAATATTTCCTATGGTTTTCGTTGACGGGACATTACAAAGGGCTGCTATACTGCAGGTTCTGTTGTATCCTCTATGTTGATGGTGATTGTGCCTGATCATCATCAAGGCATTAGGGTTTCGATTATGTCACTCAAGCACAGGTTCTGGTATAGCTATACGTACTAGATCAGAGTTCTATCCGTGGTTTTAGTGCTCTTGTTTTTTGCTATTGCTGGAGCGTGAGGTGTTTTATTCACGTCACTTGTACTGTATTGGGGTTGGGTGATTCGAAACCATACTACTTGTATGTTTGGTCGTGGTTTGTGCTTATGTCGAGTTGTGGGTTTAGAGAGAATGGTCATTTGCTTGCAGGTGGAGGCTGCTTAGCTGGGATCTATGGTAATGGGTCTTCTGCCGAGATATTTAGACGATTTTGTTAAAGGGCAAGGACGTATTTATCATCATGTATTGGTTCTTATAATATTCACATTGTGAATATTGTAGATGTAGTTCCTCTTTGAAGCTGTTAGTGACCGGTGTCGTCGCAGCCTTAGTTAATATCAGGATGCTTAAAGATGCTGCTCTATTGAACGGCACATGTTTTCGTTTACTATGGTTCAGCTGAGAGAGGGATTGGAATTATTGTCTATGTTGGAAGCAAGAGGTTCATATCTTATATTTTGTCTGCTTGTACTATTCCAATATAGTTTAGTAGTCATAAGAGTGGCATGTCACTCTTATGATAGGGTATTTAGTTGTTGCACAGTGTTTTGTGTGCATGGTTGTGCCCATGTAACGGGCTGAGATGATAGGACCTCACCTACATCTGTTGTACTTCAATGTTTTTTGGCGTAATATATCTTTTACCGGGGATAGTCCCCTTTACCCAAAAAAAAACTCCTTGGAGACAGATTGATTAGTTGGGCATCCAAAAGGCAGAAAAGCGCTGTGATATCAAGTACGAAGGCTGAATACATTGCCATGTCCGGTTGTTGTGCTCAAGTCCTATGGATGAAGTCACAATTGACTGACTACGGTCTTGGATTCAACAAAATCCCGATGTATTCTGACAACAAAAGCGCCATTGTACTTTGCTGAAACTACGTTCAACACTCCCAGGCGAATCACATTGACATACGCTACCATTTTATCAAAGAGCAAGTGGAGAATGGTGTAATCGGGCTGTATTTTGTCAACACTGAGTATCAGCTGGCAGATATTTTTACAAAGGCTCTAGATCGAGGACGTATCGAGTTTTTATCGACAAGCTGGGCATGAAATCATTCTCACCGGTGACTCTTCAGGAGTTGGCAGAAGAATCCGCTGAATAGTGGTGGTAAACTATTCTCGAGTATCCTTTTTATCGTGATATGTATATATTGTACATATTTAAACACCAAAAAGAAAAATACAAAAGTATAAAACCTACAAAAACCATAAAAAATATAAAACCAATAAAATCCAGAAATATTTTTTATTTTTAAAATGAGAATTTCTTTTAGTACGATAATATTTACGGCCTTAGAAATGTTGATTAAAATTGACACGGCGCCATAAATAGAGTTCGTATAAAAGTTGTACATATTTTAAAACATGCCCACATGGCTTGTAGTTATTTCTGACTGCAACCCGCTTTTCGCATTAAAGTCACGTACGTATTTCTTTGGAAAACGTTGGCTCACAACGGGGATTAATTTTCTCGGGTATGGTTTACTTTAAAATCATACAAGGGATCAATTTTACTTTATAACTTAGTCTAACACAAATTTTGTGTACGCTTTAGTGCATTTATTTTTTTAAATAAGAGAAATCTTATTGCCACCAGAATCGTTTCTTTAAACATTAAACGGAAAATGTCTTCAAAAGTATTTGACTCTTTAAACAACGACTACAGCTCTTTAAATAGAAAATGGGTCATTGTTTAACGGGGAGAAAATATCAAATCGTCCTTGTCATCAAAATTCGTCTTCAAAAGTCTTTTCAGAAAAATAAAATGGTTAAATGTTCTATGTCATGTATTTTTCGTGCTAGTGGATATTGGACATGTTGTAGACCGTCTTGTGTGTTTGATTGGAATTTAGTGATAACTGGCATTAAGGCATAATTGTTTAAGTTCTTTAGTTGTGTGTGTGGGATAGTTAATGGAACGTTTAAGTGATAACGGATGTTAAAATGTTTTAACCGACGTTAAATTAACATTGTTTAACTCAAAGTGTAAAAAGAAAGAAATCAGGGGGTTTAATTTGCAATTAGTAGAAGTTATTTGACCAAAGTCAAATAAACACCCCTGTCCCTTTTCTCTTTCTCTTTTTCGTTCAAAACACACACACACAAACCTTATTTTGCAGCCATTGTTGTATCTTTCCACCAAGATCATATCTCGTTCCCTTTAACAATAATTCACATAAGGTACATCATTCTTTAGTGTTTTTAATCTTACTACATCTTCCCACTTATCTTATTTAGGGTCTCGATTTCCTAGATCCCCGAACTTTGATTAGGGTTATCTAGGGTATTATATATAAATATGATGTGTGGGTTTTTTGTTTGGAATAGGATTTAGAGCACTGGGTAATCGTTAGCTTGCCTTATAACACCATCGAACTTAACTTAGGATGTAGGTTTGTTGCGTATGGATGAACAGAGATGCTGAAGACGTATTCTGAACTCCTTGCTAAAAAGGATTTCCGAAAACTTGATTTGTAACGTATTCCGAAATCCTTGAGAAAGGATTCTGAAATCTTTACGTATAAAGTATTCCGAAATCTTTAAAACATGGATTCCGAAATCTTAGGTAGGATTCCGAAATCTTATATTATACCATGATTCCGAAATCTAAAAACATGTATTTCGAATTCTTCATTCTGTATTCCGAATTCTTCATTCTGTATTCCGAATTCATATGATTCTGAAATCTTAAAACCCATATTCCGAAATCCTGTTAGGGAATTCTAAAATCTTATAGGTTATGGATTCAGGAATTGTGAAAACAAAGTATTCGGAAATCTTAGGTAAAACATGAATTCCGAAATCTTGTAGACCAGGATTCCGAAATCTTTAGACATGGATTCCAAAATCTTATGATAATGGATTCCGAAATTTTTAAAGATAATGTATTCCGAAATCACAAGGTCAAAGAATTCGTATTATGTTAAAACACATATTCCGGAATCTTTTGCACAAATTGAATCCGGAATCATGTATACATTCTGAATCCTTTACTTAATTGTGATATTTTGTGCTGAATTGTTTTGCAATATTATGTGTTATGCTTTTTGGAATTTTAAGTGTTTGTTGATTTGTATTATGTAATCTCTAAGTGTTGTATTATTTTTTGTCATGCTTTAAAGGTTTACATGTATAAGGATATATTTTTGTGTGTATCAACTTGTATGTTTTATCTTAAGCAGCAACTATGTCTCGCACTGAAGAGGAACAACATAAAATCGACCTTGCACTCGTCCCAAAAGATAACCGTCTTAAACTTACTGCAAACAATCTTATATTTAAAGAAGGTTTCATTCCATCACAGGCAGCATTCAGGGTGGCTATCGACATACTTGATCTCTCACCAATCAAAAATGCACTAAGGATCACAACATCTGTTCCTGAAATCTACATGTAGGAGTTCTGTACATCCATAAAGGCCATAACAAACACAAAGTTTTCATTCAAAATTAACCGACAGAAACAGGTACTTTCGCTTGACCAGTTTCGACAAACCTTTGGATTCACTCCTATAGCCAAAGGGGAAAAATATGTTCACGATCCAGACAAAGAGGAAATTGTAGAGTTGATTCAGTCTCTCGGTTATGATGAAGAATTGTCAAACTTGTCTAAGTTTAACACTTCTGGGCTCGGAAAACCATGGAAGGCAATCTTTAGCATACTCATCTGGTGTTTGACAGGAAAATCCAGAGGTGCAGATTCTCTGAGACTTTCTCAGGCTCGCATATTTTGGGGAATCTACAAGGGACTCAACTTAGACTATGCTTCTCTACTGTGGGAAGATTTTCATTACCAAGCCTTCAGAAACACCAAGAGGAAATCTGAACACCTTAGTTTCCACGCTTCACAAAGCTCATCATCAATCACTTCATGAAAGCCGATAAAACTATCGATAGACGTGGAGGATTCTTCGACAACTCAAAAGATGATGACTTTCTTTTGGTAAACATGAAACAAGAAGGAGCTAAGATTCTATATCGAGGAATTCCAGCTGCAGTTCCAGATAATATGCTGAATGAGAAAATCAAAACTAGCTCTGCGTACAAGAGACTTTTGAAAGAAAATGTCCAACAAGCAAGAAAAGTAGCAATTAGAGAGTTCAATGCACCAAAATCCAAAGTAAAAAGAAAGGAACCTGAATCTTAAGAAGCTGATACACCCACACAAGACAAAGGTAAAAGAACAAAAACCATTGCTTTATGGGAGAAAAAGCTAAGAGAAAGAAGTCACTTCTCATGGATGAAGATACAGAAGAACAACAACCTCTTTTTACTGAAAGAAAACAATTGAAGCAACTAAAGCAGGTTTTCCAACGAAGTAGACAAGAGATAGGAGGTAGTGGATTAGGACAGATGTCAAAGGAAATCAAAGAATCTGGCATTGCTGACTTTGGACAACCCGATTCTTACGTGGACGAGCCAGTTCATGATGAAGACGATAATCAGCAACACGAACAACAAGACACAATTTTCGATGATGTTCAACCTGTCCAAACATAGATTGTCCATATGGAGACAGAGATCGGTAACATGAACAAAGAGACGAGTGTAACCAAATCTGCTTCAGTGTCGGATCCGATAGGTACATACTTAAACCTCATTGGTCTAGAATCTGAAGTCACTACCCGAACATGGTCAATGTTCCTGTAACTTTGGCCATAACATCGGTAATCAGCACCATTATGACAAATCCTGTAACCACCTTGCTATCAACCATTCAACTTATACCCTTTCCTTCACCTCCACCTGTCAATACAGCTTTCATGATAAGAATAGAACAACGATTGAAAGTTCAAGAAGACGAGACTACTAAAGTCAAAGAGGAGTTAAAGTCATCAAGGAAAGCTCATGAAGAGGAACTCGCTCAACTCAGAGAAGAATTAGCTCATAGACAACAAAGTGAAGAGTCATCAAAAGTAAATCAAGAAGCTGAAGCAGCCAAAATGCAAGAAAATATCACTCGTCTTCGAGAACTGAAAAAGAAGTACAAAGAGGAGAAAAATAATCTTGCCAAAGAAAACACAACACTTCTTGACTCAATCGATGAAAAGGTTCAAGAATCTCTTGACACGGCACTCCCTGCTCTGCGAGACGAGATGAAAAAGATTGCTGCAAGCAAATTGATGTTCAAGTCTTTAGACACTCAGCAGTCAGACTATCTAATTGCTCAAAGGCTCACAGACTATGAGTTAAAGAAGCTCTTGCATGCTCGTATGGTTCAAAGCGGTTCCTACAACCAAACGTAAGCTCAAAAAGCACTTCACAAGGCTCTCAAGACGGCTATGGATGAAGACACCGAAATATTTGAAAAGCATGGCACCGTCGTCCCATACAGTAGTCTACAACAAGATGAAGACGATGAAGAAGAGGGTGAATCAGACAAACCAAATGAATCTTCCGATAATAATGATGATAGAGATGACGACGATGACGGTGACGATGATGATGATGATACCGGTGATGATGATGATGATGATGACGACGATGACGGTGATGACGATGCTGAAAAGCCCAACGATGATGAAAGTATGAATGAAAGTGTCAACGATGAAGATGAGATAGAGAACGATGAGGAAGAGAAAAAGGATAAAGATGAGGACGCGGATGATGATAACACAAACAAAGATAATTCGGATGATGATGATGCTGATCAAACTCCAGGAAAAGGTGACAAGTCTGAAAAGGAAGATGTTACCAAAGATCAAACCACTACAGCAGCCGAGGCACCTCAACAAGCTGAGACACCTCAACAAACCGAGTCACCTGAAAATAAAAAACGCACCAAAAGACTTCATGATGTTAATGCTACTAAGGCAGCCTTATCCGCTCCAGTTCCATCTGCCCCAACTACCACATCTACAACACAAGTACCAGAACAACTCCTCCTAGAACCTGACCAGCCTATACTGATGTTTCATAATCTGAACCAGTTCATGACATTACAGAATCAAGTAATCCGGCGTGGGATAAAATCACTGTAGATGAAAATGCACCCGAGCAACCTTGGGTTACGGAAGTTGTAGCCATTCGTCTTATCACTAAACATGATGAACGATATTTCTCCTAACTCCTCAGCAATCCCATTGACTTCTCTGGCAACATAGCTTACAACTATGGGACTGATAACATAACCCCTGCTATGGTTGTGAGAGCACTTAAATATCCCAACTTCCTTGCTAACTCAAGGATCAGCAGATTGGAATGTGAGTACAATGCTAATGAGCTTTTGAAAGCAATGAACACTCCTCAGAAAGCATGTCTTCACAAGCCTGAATGTTGAAGCATAGTTTGGCTGGGCCGGTTCGACGACTCTCATGGGCCGTTTGTCGTCTTCACAAATCCTCAGCAATGCTGCAAATATAGGTAAACCGGCTAGACGTGGACCCGAGGCCAGAGCCCCGGGGTCCACCTCTAACGATCAAGTTAGTACCGGTGTGATACATAGTAAAAGAGGTGTAGTTGTGAGAGATAACCTGATGTAGAATGAGACCCCTAGCCTTGTTTATATAGTGCTATGGTTTCTTGAAGGATAAGTTAGGTGTGTGTGGGTCGCGGGCCTGTTGGGTCTGGCCCTTAACCGACTGTACGTCGACATATCCCCCGGTCTAGTATGACATGGTCCATGATCATTTATGCTAGACTCATTCATGTATGACGCTCACTAACAACTGCGTGCGGCTTGCTGCTAGGACATCCTCGTGGGTCGTCCGTAACATATGGCTCCGCTCGTAATGGACTTCCTTTAGCTATAACATGATGGGATGAGATTACGAATAGTGATCATACCCACTATACGTCATCATGTCGCCCCCAGTCTAGTATGTGAGGTTGTCACCGACGTTACTAGACTTTACACCATGTCCGCTACCTGCAAGCATATCTACGTCGAAAGAAATAGGAAAACACGTATACGTAAGACGGGTGGTTGTGCTTGAATGCTTGGTTTCTCGTGATTAGACGGTAAGGACCCCGTAAGAAGAAAACGTGTTCTATAGCCGGGGTAACACTAGCATAGGCAAGGTATCATTCTTATTCATCACTAATGTGAGGATGATAAGAAGGTTTTGTGAAGGTGGAAGTGGACCCGTATGCTGCATCGTGAACATTTTGAAGGCGTACTTCTTATCCCCACTAATGATGCAGCATAGTGTGAATATTTCATTCGTCTTAAGACCAACAGGAGACGTAATTCTGCGACAAGGTGATCCGGATATTACATCCGTCTTATGGCCACGACATTCGATAATAACTTCTAAAATTTGTTATGGTTTTCTCGAACTAAACGTAGTTGATCAGGCTCTGTCTAATTAAGGTCAAACAATGTAAACTTTGGGAGAATCACTATGTGGTCGGGCCAAGGTATTTGTCGCGGAAGGCGTACTTCCGCAGTAAAGATATGAACCAACGGAAGACGTACTTCCGCGCCAAAGAGAATGAATCAGCGGAAGGAGTACTTCTGCGGCGGAGTAATAAGACCAACGGAAGGAGTACTTCCGTGGCGAAGAGAATGAGCCAACGGAAGGAGTACTTCCGTGGCGAAAAGAATGAGCCATTGGAAGGAGTACTTCCACGGCGAAGATAATGAGACCAACAGAAGGAGTACTTCCGTGGCGAAAGCGATGAGCCAGTGGAAGACGTACTTCTGTGGCGAAGTAATAAGACCAACGGAGGAGTACTTTCGTGGCGAAAGCGATGAGCCAGTGGAAGACGTACTTCCGTGGCGAAGTAATAAGACCAACGGAAGGAGTACTTCGATGGCGAAGAGAATGAGCCAACGGAAGGAGTACTTCCGTGGAGAAAAGAATGAGCCAGTGGAAGAAATACTTCCACAGCGAAGATAATGAGCCAACGGAAGGAGTACTTCCGTGGCGAAAAGAATGAGCCAACGGAAGGAGTACTTTCGTGGCGAAAAGACTGAGCCAGTTGAAGGAGTACTTCCTCGGCGAAGATAATAAGCCAGTGGAAGGAGTACTTCCACGGCGAAGACAATAAGCCAGTAGAAGGAGTACTTCCACGGCTAAGACAATAAGCCAGTGGAAGTTATACTTCCACGGCGAAGACAATAAGCCAATGGAAGGAGTACTTCCACGGTGAAAACAATAAGCCAGTGTAAGGAGTACTTCCACGACGAAGGATAATGAGCCAACGAAAGAGGTAATTTCTTGGCGAAGATAATGAGCTAATGGAAGGATTCCTTCCACGGCTAAAACAACGTGCCAGTGGAAGGAATACTTCCACGGCGAATGATAATAAGCCAACGAAAGATGTACTTTCATGGCGAAGATAATGAGACAATGGAAGGATTCCTTCCACAGCAAAAACAACGCGCCAGTGGAAGGAATACTTCCACGGCGAAGGATAATAAGCCAACAAAAGAGGTACTTTCATGGCGAAGATAATGAGCCAATGGAAGGATTCCTTCCACGGCGAAAACATGCGCCAGTGGAAGGAACACTTCCACGACGAAGGATAATAAGCCAACGAAAGAGGTACTTTTGTGGCGAATATATTGAGCCAATGGAAGGATTCCTTCCACGGCGAAAACAACGCGCCAGTGGATGGAATACTTCCATGGCGAAGGATAATAAGCCAACGAAAGAGGTACTTTCGTGGCGAAGATAATGAGTCAATGGAAGGATTCCTTCCACGGCGAAAACAACGCGCCAGTGGAAGGAATACTTCCACGGCGAAGGATAATAAGCCAACGAAAGAGGTACTTTCGTGGCGAAGATAATGAGGCAATGGAAGAATTCCTTCTACGGCAAAGGAATAATCCAAAGAAAGAGATACTTCCATTCCGCAGAAATAAACGCGCGGAAGGAGTACTCTCGCGGCGAAGCAATAAGCCAAATGGAAGAGATACTTCCATGGAAAATAAATAAGTACGAGGAAGGAGTACTTCCACAGCGAAGGAATAAGCCAATGGAAGAGATACTTCCATGGCAAAGAAATAAACCGACAGAAGGCGGAATTCTGCGGCAAAGGAATATATCCAAAGATATTTGCGTGTCATGCACGAAAATAGTGGTATTATTATACCCTGGTAGCCCCCCCCCCCCCCCCCCCAAGTTTAACTGTGCTATACACGACTAGTAATATTAAACTTAATCAGGTATTCAAAAAATTATGATCACGTAGACCACCGCAAATGGACGTACCATAGTCGCGACTAATAAATGAAATAGGTCCAACCGTGCGTATCAACATGGATGGGCGTGCCATAACCGTGAATTGTCGCATAATTTAAGACTTATCTTAACAAACTTATGGGATAAGCTATGCCATTACGTGCGGCGTACCGCTACTACCATAAGCGGTGCCAATATTTTGACAAAATGTTATTAGACGTGCATAGTGTGTCTTTTGCAAGTCCATCATGAGTAATGTGGTTTGGGTAACTTATTACAACATCTTGATAGCAAGGTGTCTAACAAGGATACATGATCCATGGTCGTTGGGGTTGCATCCCTCTTACATGACAAGTTGAATTATTAGGTTCACTCAATCCTCTTATTCCGCATGGGAATGATAAGTACATGTACGCCCGTAGGCTAAAGATGTTCGAAACGTGCACACAAGTGCGGATGGATGTACCATGACCGCGGATGACAAATAAAATATATTATTTAAAAAAATATATGAAGTATATCTTACATATTTAAAAGATATATATAATATCTTTTATAAATAAATAATATCGAAATATATCCTAACCAAATTTAAAAGATAAATAATATCTTGTAGTAATTTAAATGATATAGGTAATATCCTTTATTAATATAAACAATATGTTCGAGAGTAAGGATTAATTCTGAAGGACGCGGCTCGTGATCGCGGATAAAAAAGAATACGCCAAAATGTGCAGGACATCGCGGTAAAGAGGGCCATGAAGGCAGATAATAAATAAAATAGGTCCGGATGTGCGAACTATTGCGGATAGACGCACCATGACCACGTACAATAGATAAAAGAAATTCGAACGTGCGGACGAGCGCGGATGGAGATACCATGACCGCGGATAAAGAGGTCGGGTAGCGACACGATATTAGTAGGCCGGGCCGCGACTTATATGAAAAATATAATAACCAAAAAATAAAAATGAACCCGAACGTGCGAGAATATTGTGGAAAGACGGTATCAATGATAGCAAATAAAAAAACAAAGTGATTAGATAATCAAATATCATTATGTGAAAAAGATATCGAAACGTGCGACTAATGCGAAAGGACGTGGTCCACGACCGCGGATAAAAATATAATCGCTCCGGACGTATGGACAATGGCGTAATTAATTACAAAGATGCAAATAAAGGATAATCTTTGCAAATAAGAGATAAAAATAACATATTTTTTTATCAAATAAAAATATATTTACCAAAAAAGAGATACAAATAATATCTTTAACAACTTGAGAAAAAAATATTGGTACAATATTCGTTGCGTACCATGTCACGGTAGGGATACTTACCATTTTATGTAAGTCATAATTACAAAATTATAAGTGTATAACTCCATTGTGGAACTACTTATATGACTTTATTATATATTTAGTTTTCTTTTGTACGCATAGAATCACGGAGAAGAGAAAAAAAACATGGATGTGAACTAATAAAGTAAGCAAGATGTGGCATGTATATGCATTTATGTTAAGACCATATTGGATCATTATTAATGTTTACTTTAGTTGATGAGAACACGGAACACACTTAAGTTGTGTCCCATGGATGGCGCCAACTTGTTGAAGCATAGTTTGGTTGGGCCGGTTCGATGACTCTCCTGGTCCTTTTGTCGTCTTCCCGAATCCTAAGCAATGCTACAAAAAGGTAAACCGGTTAGACGTGGACCCGAGGCCAGAGCCCTGGGGTCCACCTCCGATGGTCAACTTAGTACCGGTGCGATGCATAGTAAAAGAGGTGTAGTTGTGAGAGATAACCTGCTGTAGAATGAGACCCCTAGCCTTGTTTATATAGTGCTAGGGTTTCTTGAAGGATAAGTTAGGTGTGTGTGGGTCGCGGGCCTGTTGGGTCAGGCCCTTAACCGACTGTACATCGACACTGAACAACCTCCTCTCTGAACAACAGCAAATAGAAAAGGTAATTCTCAAATCATACTCAAATTCTTTGTATGCCATGACCTTGATTACTTGATCAAAGGCGCAAACAAGTATGCAACTTCATTAACCTTAGTCAAAGATGCAAACTGGGGTTCAATACCGTGGATTGAGGAAAAGTTTGATCGTCTCTGGATACTGAAAGTAGTTTCTAAATATGATCACTATGGAGAATTGGGAGCATCACATTGGGGACAAACCGTGCGCCGAGCTTACAGCTATGCATGTGGTTTCAAATCAGGCCCTCAAGTCGTATCTCATCTTAGAATCAAAGCCATTCTAGGAGTGAGAATTGAACCCAAGCTCGGTTATCATCATTTAACAGAGATCAGACTCACAAGAGAAGACGATAAAACCTACACCATCATGGAAGGAGATTTTTCGGTTCTTCGTCTCCAAGACATTAAAGACATGCTGCTTCTAATGACTCTGGAAACGCTCAGACATTTGAACATTAAAGAAATCATTGCCTTGAATTCAGCTCTTCGAATGTACACACATCGAATTGTAATCAAGAAACGAGTTGAAGATCTGCAACTTGGTGTGGAAAGCTATCAGAGGAAGTTGAATCTCACTCGTCCATACACTAAAGTTCCTACTCAGAACAGCAAAAAATGTCCCTACACAAGTACAACATACCCGGTTCCAGGCACTTTCTACTTGAATGGATCTGGACAGAAGATGTTTATGAGAGTTGCACAACTTCACAAATTTAGTGACGGGACTCTTCAACATGAACGGGAAAAATTATTGCATCTCAACATCACCAAGAGTCTTTCCGAGGTTAAAGTAGCATGGCACGCAGGATACATAAAAAGTGCCAACTACATGATCAAGAAAATAGAAGAAAAGTTGAGGGAAAGGCGTTTAATGAGAAGCGTAGAACGATTCGTTGGGGCAGACCCTATGGAGCTCACCACAGGCTAATGGAACGATCCACTTAATGTGATGATTGTACTATATCAGGTCAACTCCATACACTTCTTTGTGAATATTTATAAATTGTGCATAATAGGCTTTTGTGGCAAGTTGTAGTATAAAAGTATGATATTTTTCAAGAATTTCTCACGAGATTCTAAATCTTTCAAAACATATCATACTCGAGCACTACAACGAACCCTCATTAGATTGAGGGGGAGCATAAATATGTTCTATGGCCAACAAACAATTTCATTTTTACCCAAATACCGGTTAATCCATTAATATTCAAAACATTAAGGGTTGACATTTTGGATAAGGGGAGAAAATGGGATTAAGGAGACTTGTAAATATACATGGCTAAAAATGAAAAAGACTTAATGGAAAATCCAACTTAATAAGTGTTTTGCACATATTAAGGGGGAGCATTTTGATGGCAAAAACACTGAAGGTACAAACTTTTTGATATTCATATCACAAGTATCTCAATGATTTCAAGGAATTTTCATGGTGATTAGCTCTTACCTAAAACACACTTAATTCACGATGGTTGTGGTGACAAAAGGGTGGTAGGATTAAGCGTTAGTCCAATGATTCTTCCAGAACCGGAGGAATCTTCCCAAGCACAACTCCATAGTTACAAAATAGCAGTCCTTAGGAAAGATGGGGAATGGATTATAAACGTAGCAGAATGCCGACCAAGTACTGATGCTAGCACTGGAACAATCACAACAAGGTGTTTGTGATGATGTATTGGTAAGGATTGAAGGGGTTGAAGAATAAAAAAGAAATGTAAAGATAAAGGGTGTAAAGAAAGAAGCCCTCCTTACAACTTAGGCAGAAATCGGGTCAACACATTTTGAAGACGATAAAGTATCATGGACCCAGTGATGCGATGCAAAACCCCTCCCAGCTAACTCAATTATCTCTCAAAATATATTTTTTTTAATGTCACAGTGCTCAACACGTTATCTATCGGTTTATTCACTCCGAATAAATTGATATTGAAAAAGGTGGAAATCCTTTCCAGCCTCCGCTCACCAAATCAAAATGCACTATTGAGTCTAGAGCCACAAGATCATCAAAAGTCTCATTAGGACACATTTTCAAAGCAAGAAAGATTTTTATGAGTCCTACGCAATATTCTTGTATTATTGCCAAAACATCTGAGTGATACGAAAGTATTACAATGAAGATGGAAATCCTGCTTGAGCCAACATCAAACAAGCTCATGGTAGGTGGCACGTGCGGTTCTTTAAGAACCAATCTTGTGATAACTAGAAAGAAACGATGGTTTGAATCTTAATTGATTTCAAACTTGTTCCAGGGCCTCTACGCATTATCCAAGTGATCTTTCCAAAACACTCAGAGTGGCACTCTTTAGTGTTCACATTGATGAGTGGAAATCCTTCCAGTGTCAACATTAAACAGCACTGCGGTAGGTGACAAGCAAGATTCTATTAGAATCGAGCTCGTGACAACTAGAAAGCAACGATGGTGAAAATCTTAATTGAAATTCACTTGTTACAGGTTCATGAATTGACGGCTTCAACCATTAGGATAATTTATCCAAATGGTTCACTCTTTATGTTCGCAGTCAGCTTCGGACGGCCGAATAAAAAGAACGGGTTTACTCGCGAAATCTTGTCAAGGAGATTTTTAATTAAATCTACCTGTCACGAGTACGATATTTTTAATAGGGTCCAACGGTCTTCACCGACCGGAGGTAAAATGCTACCGAATCAGAATAAAATGTCAAAGCCATTTTATTCGTGTCTTATTATGTTTCTACATTTGAATACGGTGGCGTTGCGGTGTACCAGATGAAGTCTTCCTCACATGCTTATATTTTTTGCATCAATATTTCAGCAAAATTCAAGAAAGTTCAACATAAAGTCTTTCGCTGTAACAAACTCTGAAACTTTCAAGAATACAACAAAGGTATAAGTATGTGGGATATGAAGTCACAAGGAGGCTAGATATCACAAGAAGGCAAAGACTGCACGTGAAGATGATCTCCAGCTACATGACAAGTCCAAAGCCAAAAGAACATGCTTCAAGCCAAAGCCCAAAGATTATTACAACATATTCACAAGAATAAAAAGAAAAGAAGAAAAGAGAAACGACTACGAGCTCAAGAACGAAGATTTAATATAGTATGCTAGGTTTAGAACTTTGTAATTTGGAGTGACCTCCCTTAGGGGGAGATTGTTGGAAATACGTTTTTAACGTATATTAGAAGTATCGGTCACTCCAACAATATTATTAAACGTGATTAGTTCGTAGTTAGTTTAATGTGTAAAACTTAGTTACGTACTAACCCATGGGCTTGTCCATTGGTTGTAGGCCCAAGTCCACCCGCGCTTGGGTATATAAACCCTCTCCTTTTATAGAGAGGGTGTTGGTTGTTTCATTTCTTTCATAATAAAATATATAGTTTCTCTCACATTCTCTCTCTAGTTTCTCTCTCTAGAAACAACAACCACACTTGTTCGATCATATATTATCACTATTCTACTCTTTGAGGCCCAAACTTCTAAGCCTATTGAAGTGCCTCCCACTCCTAGCCCTAAACCCATTAAGGCTAAGGAAGTGGCCCAGCCCAATGCAATTTCACCCATCATGGAAATGTCACCTAAGCATAGTCCAAAGACTTGTAAGACCATGGTTGTGACTCCCGAGAAATACTCTCTAGAACTTGCTCACATCGACACTTTCTGTAATGACGATGGTAATTTTGCCGAGATCGAGCATGTACTTGCTCATCCATCTTCGAGGATTTACCCTTTGATAAATCTTCAAATGAAGATGATTATTTCATGTCACTAATTGTTTATGATGATGAGAATGACGACACTTTCACCACGTTCTCGAATTCCGTATATGAACCTATTTTTCATCATAATCCCATTTTTGAAGAAGGGTTCGAGAACTTTGATGACCATATCATCGATCCTCCTTCGTTTCATAATTGTGACGATGAAGAATAATTTAAGGAGGTCGATGATTTTCTTGCTATAGACACGAATCCCATTCTCAAGGAGTTACCTTATCAACACTCCTCGTTTGAGAATGACGATTGCCACATTCTTGAGGATTTAATTCATAAACAATCCTCGTGAATGAATGAAGGTTTTGTTCTTGATCGTGATCTCTTCAAGAGAGTTTCGAAAATCATTCATGAGGGGAACGACAAACCTTAGTTTGGCGAGCCTATCTATGATAAAGAAATCGATGAGATCGACGAACTTGAGGTTGACGTTTATGTTGATCCTGAGGGGGCGGTGTTCTTTATCAACCATCGTTTTGAGAATATATATAATCTACCTCCCCCGCCCACAACGTTAATGTGAGAATTTTTGGTGTACCTAACATCATCTTAGAAACGCCAAATATCTTCAACATAATTCAATCGGGTTTTCATAAAGAGTTTTTAAATGATGAAAAAGGAAAGGATTTTAAAATTAATTTAAATGATGTTCCTACTATTCTAACTCTGTCATCACCGCGTGTTTTGAGTGCTACAAGCTCGTCTAATCCTTTTGACGATGCTTTGTGTGGTTTTAGTGTGGGGGAAGCCCCTTATGTTTCTTCACACTTTACCATCGAGGACAAGATATTCGATTCCGGAATCGCATATTCAGGGAAATCTCGGTCTTCCACCGATGCAATAAATGGAAAATATATCTATTTTCTTGGTGTGAGTCTACCTCGAGTAGCTCAATTTTTTGTCCCACCCGTTGACCCACCCTTCTATTTCTCACCTATTTTCTTCAAACCCTATGGGTTTTTAGCACATGCTGAAGTGGCGTTGTTTCGTTTTTTCATGAAAACAAAGACGCCATCTTCGATCCTGGTATTTTGCATCATCAAAGGACCTAGTCCTTAGTACCAGGGTCTTTTTGGGCCTTGTTTATCATGTAAGCCCCACCGAAAATGACCAAACCATGATAATCCCTAAATGATCACATTTATGGGGATTTGAGTCAAGCTCTTGACTCGATTATCAAAAACGGGGTGCCTCGTGGGGGAAATCCCATGCTTATCCTTGTATATATTATTGCTTTCATAGTGTAATATGAGGGGACTTGTGCTCTTCAAACTTTTGTTTCGTGGTTTTTTGTGATTGTGATTTATTAGGATCATCGTCATCATTGAAGCCTCTTATGTTCCTTTTATGTATCACTCAAGCTTCGATCTTTGCTTTGAAGATTTCGATATCCGATTATATCCTTTTACGTTCTAACGTTTATCTTATTAGCATAATTCATAAATGGTTTTAGATTATTCGGTATACCCTTTCCATGCTCGGGATTAAGCATTTGACTTTTCGTCTCTAGTATGGGGTGTTTCACCCTCAGACTCGAAACATTGAGGACCATGTTTAGTTTTAGTATGGGGGGTAAATAGGTACTTTACTTTGCTTACGTCATCACGCAATCTAATTTTCATCTTTTTGTTATCGTTTTGCTGCAAATAAGGCTAAAAATGGCCAAATTTTAAATTTTTTCTTGTTTTTCTTAAGTTTTTAAGACATGAATGTAGATTTTCCGATGGTGAGAATAAGAGTAATTTTTGACTCGACCGTGCGTGTTGAGCACTTAGCTTCGATTCCTTAACTTTTATTAGGCTAAGTCTCATTATATTGAGGACGAAAAATGATAGCGTTAATTTTAAGTTACTATGCTAAACGTAGAATAATCGTATTCTTTCAAAAACTCATGTGTCCTAATTATTTGCTTTTTCCCCATCGCTTTTATATATAATTGTTAATAAATAGGTTTTTTGCAGTTTATTCACTATTATTGGTTTTTAAATATTTCTAATAGTTTACATGTAATTAAATTAGGAAAACATTTGAGAATCGCCAGCGTCACGGTTGTGAAGTATTGGCAAACCGAATAATCAAAAGCTGTGAGAACCCGTACTTTCCAAGCATTATTTTATTCTTTTTTATTCGTGCTTCTTGAATTTTTCTAACGTATTACGTTTTCTTGTATTGCTATATGTGAATCCTGAGATTTTTAAATTATACTTTTTAAGTATTTTTCTGATCATCGATAAATACTTTGTATGGAATTATAAAAATTTTATTTTATTTTTCCATATTTAATTTAAATCAAAGTTTTTTATTTAAAATCACCCGCGTGCGTTTTACAACGAGTTTATTCAATATCAATGTACAACGAGAATTCCTAGTGATCATGATACCGACGGATGCCCAAAAGTTTAAGTTTATTTATCGATTGTTTCGATAATTAATATTTTTGACGATTTCGTTTTAATTACGTATTAAGTCGTGCCGAGAAATCATATAATCATTTTTATGATGCATTGTAGCTTTTGAAAAGTATTTTTATGAAACCCGAGCCCCGTAAATATTTTCAATATTTATTAATAACCATTTCCTACCCTTTAAAACTATTAATTGTTTTTAAGTCCATAAGTTTTAAAATTGGCATGATTGGTCCCTCTACCCACCTACCATATAAATACTTTTCTTTTCTATCAAAACACATACAAAATCATAATTAAAAAAAATCATCAACTCTCTCCCACTCCTTGCTTTTGCCGCCACCCTAAACACACAAAACACCCCAAATCATCAACTTTTAATTTGATTCATCAAAATCTAATCATAAACCCATGTTCCAAATCAAAAGAAGATTCTATCTATACAAAAATCTTCCACATGCATAAGGTTTTGAGTTTTTCTCATGATTTTGATGGGTATGTGTTTAGATCATCATAAAAGTGATGATCATGTTATGGTCTTCCTATTTTGATTTTAAAAAGTTTGGTTTTTGATATTTGATTTTGTTAAATTTTGCATACAAGTGTTTTTAGGAGTGTTTGGTTGATAGGAATGATGGTATAGTGATCCTAGAGGTATGGGAATGAGTGGTTTTGATTGAAAAATTGATTTGTCATGTTTTATAAAAGGCTATTTTGGGACAGCAGGTCCTTAACAGATTTTTCGTGGGTTTAAGTTCTAAGAAAGGCTAAGATTATTTGATATTGTTGTAGAGTTTTCCGAGACGGTCGTTTTGGTATAAGATAGAGCTTCTAAGTCATTACGAGTCAAAAGTTATGCTAGTTTTAGTTTTTGTGTACCGGGAGACGCAAGTCGGCACAATCCGAAATTGTGGCTGATTTTGGGTCGACTCTCGGGGACTTTAGGCTTGGTTAGATAGTTGATACTACTGGTTTTCAAAGTATACAAACTGAGTTTTATGAGTCTAGTAGAAGTTTTAAAAGACGGATTGTCGAGATTGTACTTTTAAAGTGGTCGAAACGGTTTTACAAAACAAGTGCACAAATCTGTCCCAAATATGGAGTCGAGTAAACTGTCGGGCTGATGGATTTTAAAGTGTGAACATTGGCTCAAATTTTGGTGAGGTCTTATACAGGTTATAAGTGACCTTTACACCAATTTTCATGTAAAACGGATAAGTCTAGATAGGGTAGATCGGTGTGTACATTCGGGGTGTACTTGCTGATTTTATTTTGGACACTTTGTTCAATGTTTGTGTTGCGTGAGTTTGAGTATTCACCATCGGATATGGTGACTTACTCAAGTGTTTAGTCATTATATAAATGACTTAGCTACTGTTCCAAATAAGGGTAAATAATAGTTTGACTTGCGTTAACTTGGCGTCGTATAACGGATCATTTTCAAGTGTACAAGTGTTTTAACGAGTAACGTTGGATAAAAGGATCCATTTGGTTCATGTCAATGATTTTGAAACATGAATACTTTGAGAAAAGTTGAGTCATATTATATTTGGTACATATCGATATTCGAGTTCGAGTCTTAACACGCGCCTTATTTTGATAGGTTGCGGTTTTCATGTTTCCCTGGGCATCCATATCGTTGGTGATCGTCTACCACTACCGTTTCTACTCAGTTGCTGAGTACCGTGATTGACTTACCTCATGGCTAAGGTGAGTTCATAGCCCCTTTTTACTTGTACATGGTTTTAAACACGGTGTGAGATTTTACATGGTGGAACACAACCATTTAAAAACTGTATGCTATCCAAAACTTGTATGCTATCCAGATCGTGTAAGATTTTCAGATTTTCGATATTATTATTGCTTTTAGACGTTAGCCTTGAGTTTCATATCTCCGATCATGAACCGTTAATTATCCGGTGTGCATTGCGCGAAGCGCGTATGTTGTGGGTGGATCCATCGTGATTGACTATCCCCGTCCCGATTACTTTGACGCATTACATTTGTTTATACCTGAGTATTTAGGCTGAATACTTACGTAGTTAAGCTTCGGTTCATGAAACTAAACATCAATAATAATAATAGTATTGGACTGTGGTTGACGTATATAACCATTTCCCCTACTACGTGTTTACAAATGAATGTTTGTGTTCCACACTTTTACTGCTAAACCTATGAATATCACTCAACTTTATGTTGACGATTTTACATGTTTAATCTCAGGTATTATTACATAGCTATGCTTGGATGAGACCCCGCAGGATATTATCGCAGCTTGGAGATTTCTGTGATGCTTTTTGAAAGATTGGTTTTATATAAACTATCAGAAGTTTATTCTATCTTTTGGGCAACTTTATGTTTTAAATCAAGACGAAATAATATATTTTTCCGCTTATAAACCTTTGGGACCTATGTTTAAATACTCTGATCTTTTATGATGTAATGTACATGTTTTTATTTCGTCAGCTTTGTGTGAACTGTAATTCATTGTTTCTTGTACTATGACGTGTTACCCCCTCGTTGCCTAGTTGTTCCATGTCAGATTCTGGGGGTCTCACAGAGTGGTATCAGAGCGATGGTTATAGGGAACTGAGTCATTTTTCAAAAAACTTAGTCTATAACCGAAAGCTTAAATATTTCATGTTTTAAGTGTCAATCACAGAATCTACCAATGTTATTTATATCTGCGCGGGTAACTCTCTAATCCTCATTATTTGCTTTTAATTATCTTTTTAATATTTCATCTCTTGATTTCATGTTGAAATATTACATTACCTTAATGGCGATAATTACTATGTCTTTTCAAAGCCTTGTGCTTCATGGATTATCATTCGATATTACTGTGATTACATCTGCTCTTACTGTATTTCTGGAATTCTTGTTCTTGTGAACTGATCTTGTTACAGTGATTTTATATTGTTATGACTTTACATAATTGTATTCAGAGCGCGTATGCTGCCGACTCTTCATACTCATTTTTCTGAGTACTATTTCTATTTCATTTATGCGTGATACGACTGACCTCATATATTTGTTCATTTTGAACCGTCTGTTTTTCTCGACTCACTGTTACATGTTGTGCATACTCTCGTGATACCATTGTTCGGGATTGAATAGGTGTTGTTTTCGACGAACTTCTGATTTTCATTCTACTATCGTACGTGTTGCTTCCATTATTAAACCTCTTTAAAAAATCTATTTGGATACCCAGATTGTTTACCGACCATTCGTAATTGAATGTCTAGTCTATAGACCATTGTGTAGCTCAATGTGTCTTCGGAAAAGACTAAAGGACACCATGTGAGTAACGCATCTCGAAGCATTCGTTGAATCAGTATTAAACAATATCGTGGGTTTTCGTAATCTTGATCGACCTTTACGTCACTGTTTTACACGACACTTGTACATGGATTACATCTTATTTCATTGACCATTCTACGTTTTGACTTCGACTTACAACATCTGTTGTACCTTGAACACATGATCGTCATTTATTATGTGACGATTATTTGGAATACGATCCTACTTGTATTCTCCCTTTTTCATTAAACCTCCTCGCCTCAGGAGTGTGACTTGTTAATATTTTGTTTCTTTCTCGATATGTCTTGTGATTTTGGAAAAATCATGCCACCAAGAGACCTTCCTGCGTTGCATCTTGCAGCCGAAGACACGGATGATATGCGTCGTTCTTGATTTCTTAGATTATCGTTGGCATTCTTGAACCATTTCTATATTGCGTTTTCTTTACATGACTAATTATACAATTTATCTTCTTTCGTCTTTATGAAATCCACAAGCCTTGTGTGTACATTGATTTTGGGTCATTATGAAATTTGGATTTAATTTCAAGCTGTGTTGAAAAATATACTTTGTACAGAAACCTTACAGGAAATTTAACAGTATCAAGAAAATATTTTTATAACATTAGACATAAAAATATGTATTTCTACTTGTTGAGACATCCGTTTAGGACATAAAATTTGGCCAATAAACATTAAAACCGAGCAGGTTACTCTCATTTGAGATTGTAAAAAAAATCTAAGAAGTTATTTTCTAAATAATGCTAAAATATCATTTTGTTGACAGATTTAATGCAAGGACATTTTCGTTCATTTTTAATCCGTTTCAAATACCTAGTAAAACTAGAAAGTTGTTCAAAACATTGTTTTACATCGAAATGCATTAGACTTTGAGTCTTAGAATATCGTTTAGTGAGTTAATTGGTATAGTCAAACCCAAAAGTCAAAACTGATAGACTTTAAAAATATGATTTCAAGCGTTTTTGAGCTCGTAAAACTTTAACTAATGATATTTTGCAAACTAAAAACAATGATTGCGTTTGAACAAGTATAAATAGTAACTTTGAGTTCGGTCATACTTATACATAGATCTTGAACTTTTGAAATTCGGTAACTTCCTAATATAGAAACTTTTTGGTGTGATTGTACTATTTGTTAACTGAGACCCTACTTTCTTAAAGGTATATTATTGTCAAATTAATCACGATGTGCACACATACAGATTCCTTTATCCTTCCTTTTTTATTTATGACTTATTTGTCATTCTATTTTCTTTCTCTGCTTCTATCGTACCACTGATTTGGGCCGAGATTTGAAGTTCTTGCTTTCGTATCGTTCGTTACCATCTTGACACGTGTCTCTTGATGATTTCGGCTAAACCTTTTGAAACCTTATCACCTGGTAACCATTTCGTTGTCTGTCTTGAACTACTCCTTATTTCCCTTTTGTAACCCACTCGCTACTTTATAAACTATTGTCATGTTACCATATAAACTCAAACTGGTCTTGTTTGCGAATTATTTTATAAAAGGTTTCATTTGGGCTTTCTTAAATAATTGAATGCTATCTTATAAAATTAATTTATATTAATTTTACAATGTATTCTCACCAATTGTTCTACATTGGTCTTGTTAAGAATTCTTGTAACAATAAAATGGTTGATTTAAATATGTAGCCAATAACTTAGTGGCTAAAAGTTTCGTATGTTATTTTGATTCCTGTTTTTACAAATGCTCTTATATATATATATTTTAAATCATATAATATGTAATATTGGTTTGACGAAGCTGAGCATCGCATTGCTAGTCCTAAATTATGCATGGCCTGATCACCTATGCCTAATTTAGAAGGAGCCATGCAAGGCCGAATAGTAGTCACCTAAAATATTTGAACAACAATCAACTTTTTAATTATGTTCCTTAAAAAGTTTGATAAAATAAAAGTTTTGAAAACTTTTACACCTTATGCGAGTAACAACAATTCGTGACTTACACATAAGAACCCTTATCTTTTCTTGAACAAAGTGCATGCCTCAAACACATATTTCCATACTCGAAGATCATTGCCTTACTTGTTACCTCGTCTTCCTTCGTGATATAATTCGTGTTACTGCTTGTCTAATTTACTACCATTGATACATGACTTGAAAATTTCAACGTTGTTATGCTTCTATGATTGACCATCTCTATCTATATTGGTACAACTATGAAATGTCTCTGGACTCGATTAATGATTCACGACTGGACGTGAACGATGATTTCGTGTAATTGTCATGATGTGTGTTAGACTTTGTCGTCTTGAAACTCATTCGTGTGAATCATGTGTTGATTTCGCCTTTCATTGCTAATGTTTTCAATTTACTAAATTTACTCTCAGACTTCTTAAGAATTTTCTTTGATTCGAAAATTCGTTGTGTGGCTTTTCACTTTCGATCGTATTTCGACCACCGAGAACTTAATAAGCCTTTATTGGTGACGCCAACCGCACTCGTGAATTAATCTTGCTGAATTCTTTGTTTCTTATTGTCCTTATCATCGATGCATCTATTCTATCATGTTCGTTAAGAGTTGATATGATTTCCGTTTTATTCCCTCGTGCTATTGCTTGTGTACTAATTGTTTATCGATATTCGTTTCATAATCGTTTGCTATTTTGTCACTTTCTGAAAACCAGAAACTGTTATGTGTTTATCGTTTGATATCTTAAACACTTGCTTGAATTTCTAAAAATTATTATTAATTTTTAAGAAGGTTTTATACATTTTACCAAATGTTTAAATTGTCAAAATACCCATTTCAAGTTTAATATCGAATCTGTACATCCTCTTGGGTAAATTTATAACTTATGTTTAAACAGTGTCAAGTTGTATCTTTTAAAGTAATTGATTTTATCATACTTTACTGTCAACCTAATGAAATTATTAAATTAATTTATAATTTCTAACAATGATTCTAAATAACTTGGAAAATTTGATTTTTCCTAATGGTAACGATAAACATGAGTTATTAACGATAATTTCATGTAGTCACCCGAAAAGCTCTTAAGCTGATCAAAATAACTATTTGAACTGAGTTACTTTTACCTTGAAGTCCTGATCAAGAAAAAGATTTGACAACTGTTTACCCACTCATTTTATATAGAGTTTGATTTTAAATTAACTACACCTTGTAAAATTTTCTTTTAATAAAGAAAATATTTAAAACTAAGTTTTAAAGTAATACCAAAATCCTAGACAACTGATTTTTACAGCCTATATTTTGAATGATCATATGTAATCTATTTTTCCCTTCTAGTTCTTTTGTAACTGGATTATTATGTTTTAAGATTGTCACATTTTACAGTTGCAGGACTTACGACCTCTTGTTGATTTACAATCTTGGTTCATTTTATCGTACTTTACCTGTTTAAGCGATTCTTGTGTTCATTCTTGATAGTTTATCGCACGTATTTCCAACAACTCTGTCTCTTGATGTATCTCCGTATTGAAAGATCGATATTCTAATCTGAGACTGAAAAGTTATACAAAAAGGAGTTAAGAAACTGAAGCATAGTGAGTTCCAATTGTTAAGGTTCGTCGTGATGCATAAATTTCCTGGGAAGCAATGAATTTTGTTCTACACTTTGTACCTCCTCTTGTTTGCATCTTCTACTGTTTTCAGGAGAACTCGGGGGACTAGAGTTCCTTTAGGGGGAAGACTGTGAGAACCCGTACTTTCCCAGCATTATTTTATTCTTTTTTATTCGTGCTTCTTGAATTTTTCTAACGTATTACGTTTTCTTGTATTGCTATATGTAAATCCTGAGATTTTTAAATTATACTTTTTAAGTATTTTTCTGATCATCGATAAATACTTTGTATGGAATTATAAATTTTTTATTTTATTTTTCCATATTTAATTTAAATCAAAGTTTTTGATTTAAAATCACCCGCGTGCGTTTTACAACGAGTTTATTCAATATCAATGTACAACGAGAATTCTTAGTGATCGCGATACCGACGGATGCCCAAAAGTTTACGTTTATTTATCGATTGTTTCAATAATTAATATTTTTGACGATTTCGTTTTAATTACGTATTAAGTCGTGTCGGGAAATCATATAATCATTTTTATGATGCATTGTAACTTTTGAAAAGTATTTTTATGAAACCCGAGCCCCGTAAATATTTTCAGTATTTACTAATAACCATTTTCTACCCTTTAAAACTATTAATTGTTTTTAAGTCCACAAGTTTCAAAATTGGCAAGATTGGTCCCTCTACCCACCTACCATATAAATACTTTTCTTTTCTATCAAAACACATACAAAATCATAATTAAAAAAAATCATCAACTCTCTCCCACTCCTTGCTTTTGTCGCCACCCTAAACACACAAAACACCTCAAATCATCAACTTTTAATTTGATTCATCAAAATCTAATCATAAACCCATGTTCCAAATCAAAAGAGGATTCTATCTATACAAAAATCTTCCACATGCATAAGGTTTTGAGTTTTTCTCATGATTTTGATGGGTATATGTTTAGATCATCATAAAAGTGATGATCATGTTATGGTCTTCCTATTTTGATTTTAAAAAGTTTGGTTTTTGATATTTGATTTTGTTAAATTTGTCATACAAGTGTTTTTAGGAGTGTTTGGTTGATAGGAATGATGGTATAGTGATCCTAGAGGTATGGGAATGAGTGGTTTTGATTGAAAAATTGATTTGTCATGTTTTATAAAAGGCTATTTTGGGATAGCAGGTCCTTAACAGATTTTTCGTGGGTTTAATTTCTAAGAAAGGCTAAGATTATTTGATATTGTTGTAGAGTTTTCCGAGACGGTCGTTTTGGTATAAGATATAGCTTCTAAGTCATTACGAGTCAAAAGTTATGCTAGTTTTAGTTTTTGTGTACCGGAAGACGCAAGTCGGCACAATCCGAAATTGTGGCTGATTTTGGGTCGACTCTCGGGGACTTTAGGCTTGGTTAGATAGTTGATATTACTGGTTTTCAAAGTTTACAAACTGAGTTTTATGAGTCTAGTAGTAGTTTTAAAAGACGGATTGTCGAGATTGTACTTTTAATGTGGTCCTAACGGTTTTACAAAACAAGTGCACAAATCTGTCCCAAATTTGGAGTCGAGTAAAGTGTCGGGCTGATGGATTTTAAAGTGTGAACATTGGCTCAAATTTTGGTGAGGTCTTTTAAGGTTATAAGTGACCTTTACACCAATTTTCATGTAAAACGGACAAGTCTAGATAGGGTAGATCGGTGTGTACATTCGGGGTGTACTTGTTGATTTTGTTTTGGACACTTAGTTCAATGTTTGTGTTGCGTGAGTTTGAGTATTAACCATCGGACATGGAGACTTGCTCAAGTGTTTAGTCATTATATAAATGACTTAGCTACTGGTCCAAATAAGGTTAAATAATAGTTTGACTTGCGTTAACTTGGCGTCGTATAACGGGTCATTTTCAAGTGTACAAGTGTTTTAACGAGTAACGTTGGATAAAAGGATTCATTTGGTTCGTGTCAATGATTTCGAAACATGAATACTTTCATAACAGTTGAGTCATATTATATTTGGTACATATCGATATTCGAGTTCGAGTCTTAACACGCGCCTTATTTTGATAGGTTGCGGTTTTCGTGTTTCCCTGGGCATTCATATCGTCAGTGATCATCTACCACTACCGTTTCTACTTAGTTGTTGAGTACCGTGACTGACTTACCTCGTGGCTAAGCTGAGTTCATAGCCCCTTTTTACTTGTACATGGTTTCTAAACACGGGGTGAGATGTTACATGGTGGAACACAAGCATTTAATAACTCTATGCTATCCAAAACTTGTATGCTATCCAGAACTTGTATGCTATCCAGATCGTGTAAGATTTTCACATTTTCGATATTATTATTTCTTTTTGACGTTAGCCTTGAGTTTCATCTCTTCGATCATGAACCATTAATTATCCGGTGTGCATTGCGCGAAGCGCGAATGTTGTGGGTGGATCCATCGGGATTGACTATCCCCGTCCCGATTACTTTGACGCATTACATTTGTTTATACCTGAGTATTTGGGATGAATACTTACGTAGTTAAGCTTCGGTTCGTGAAACTAAACAGCAATAATAATAATAGTATCGGACTGTGGTTGACGTATATAACCATTTCCCCTACTACGTGTTTACAAATGAATGTTTGTGTTCCACACTTTTACTGCTAAACCTATGAATATCACTCAACTTTATGTTGACGATTTTACATGTTTAATCTCAGGTATTATTACTTAGCTATGCTTGGATGGGAGCCCGCAGGATATTATCGCAGCTTGGAGATTTTTGTGATGCTTTTTGAAAGATTGGTTTTATATAAACTATCAGAAGTTTATTCTATCTTTTGGGCAACTTTATGTTTTAAATCAAGATGAAATAATATATTTTTCCGCTTATAAACCGTTGGGACCTATGTTTAAATACTCTGATCTTTTATGATGTAATGTACATGTTTTTATTTCGTCAGCTTTGTGTGAACTATAATTCATTGTTTCTTGTACTATGACGTCTTACCCCCTTGTTGCGTAGTTGTTCCATGTCAGATTCTGGGGGTCTTACAAAAGCTTCCCCAATGATAACTTTTAAGCACCTCTACACCTAAATCAAGCAGAAATTCGAAGCTCACAAGGACGAAAAATCTATGCAAAATTGAAGTGAATGCCTTAAAACTCGAAGCTTTAAAGATCCAAAATTCTCTTTAGCGTGAGGATATACGTCAAGTCATAATAAACCCCTCATGGCGAGGTTCAATAAAAGACAAGGGCAAGACCGAAGCCAAAATAAAAGCTCCATGACGGAGTTGAATAAAAGATGGAGGTAAGCCATGATAATCAAACCTACCGATGATGAGGTAGGTAATAAAATTCATGGTAATAAGCCAAATGTTCAAAACCGTTATAAAAACGTTTTTATCGAATCTTATTTGTTGACTTAATTTTTGACATCGTTATCTATTAGAAAAGGTTACCAATTTAATGATTTTGATTACACCATTTTAACTCTCTTTTGGGCCTAATCTCTATTTAATCATAAGTCAAAAATGTATCCTCGTGATCATTAAGACAAAAATAAAATATAAGAGATACACCTTAGGAATAAGGAAGTTTAAGTACGTGATTAGAGCATATGAGTAGTGTTAGCATTACTAACTTATAATGACAATGATCTTGTTTCACGCTTAGCATGGAATTGGATGAAAATCGAGGATGACGAACTTATCTCTATGAGGCATTCACGTGTTCTTATTCTTTGACCCTAAAAGTCACCTTCTCATGATGAAAACAATGCATTATGTCCAAAACACAAGTGGTAGTTAATTTAAATGTCTATTTCAATAAATGTCATATACAAATGAATTTTGGAGGTGCTAAGATACTTAATTCTAGCATTACGTGAGGGCACGGCAAAGGTTTAGTATGGGGAGTGATGAGACTGCAATTATACATAGTCTCATCGTCCAAACCGGGCTTAAAATGTGTAAAAATGTCATAAAATACCATAAAATATGCTTGTGTTTATTCATTGTGTATTTTAGATATGGATATCATGAATTCAATCAAAAGATCAAAACAAACAAGCAAAAACGAACATGGGAAACGAAGCCACACAAAGAACCGGACCCAAGAAATGAATTTCAAAAGAAGAGTTTGAAGATTTGTTAAGAATGGTCCCTTATCTTTTGAAGACTTGTCATTTTATACCCTTGTAAATCTCTTATATTACTAGTTTGGTCCTAAAGTTTCAAGATAATACATTACAAGCCCTTGAATATTTTCAAAATAGCATGAATAGTCCTTATATCAAGTCTACAAAGTTTGAAAGGGGTAATATGTAATTTGGTCAAACTCTTTAACAAAGGAAAAAGTTATACATGCTATTAAGATTTGATTTGCACACTTTCAAGAAGTCAGGGGGTCAAACATGGACACACAATACCCAAACCCAGATACAACCCAACTCTGAGCCCACTACACCACCAACCCAACCCATTTTATACCACTACCCGAAACCCATAAGCCTACACCACCCAATGACGTCACCCCCACTAACCTTTCCTAATCAATATAAAACATAATTTTAAACCGAGTTTGATGAGACTGCTTTTATACATAGTCTTATCGTCCAAAAAGGGCTTTAAATGCATTAAATATCATGAAAATGGCCAAATATATGCTTGTGTTTGTTACTTGTGTATTTTAGGTACGGATATTAAGAAAATGACAAAATATCACAAGAATCATGCATAAAAGAACACGGGAAACGAAGTCGCACATTGAACCAAGCCCTAATGAAGATTTTCCAAAGAAAACCCTTGTAGATGTGAAGATTATGCAAGAAAGGTCCTCCAATATTGAAGAATTGACACTTTAAACCCTTGTATCTTCATAATTACAAGATTGGTCCCTAAAGTTTGTCAATATTACAAAAAGGGCCCTCCACTTTGAAGAATTGACAGTTTTAGTCCCTCAACAAAACTAAATTGTCAATATTAGTCCTCCTCAAAGTCAAACATACCATGAAGGACTTCAAGTTACAATAAATTACAAGTTTGGTCCTTTAAAAATGTCAAATTACCAAAAGGACCCTTGACTTTGAAGAAATGGCAAAAATGGTCCTTCATAAATCATGACTTGGCAAACTCAGTCCTCCAAGAAGTCAAACAAACAAGTAAAAACCATTATCAATGAAGAAAAGGCCAAAACAGCCCTTCAAGAATCAAGAATTAGCAAGAAATACCCCTGAAAATACTTTACAAAACTATTTGGGGCAAAAGTGTGAAGTTGGAAACTTTGCTAACAAAGGAAATCCGGATTTGGCTTATTTATTGGCAAGTGAAAAGAGTTAAAGAGATGTAGGGTTAAATCTGGGAGACAAGGAAAGAAACATAGACCAACCAACCCCTTACACGTGTCCCACTCACCCCTTACAACCAATCAAAACTCACCTTTTGGCCACATCACCATCCCACTCACAACTAATTAAACTAACCTGATTAGTTTATTAATTTGGCGCTTAACATGTTTTTTAAACACAAAACCAAATTAAACATAGCACTATTCCCTCAAGAACACAATTTGGGGTTTTGTTAATTGCTTAGAATTAAGCCACCAACTGCTCCAGATTAGTGATTAATGACCCTTTAATCATAACCCAACTCACAAATAACTTGCCACATCACCCATCAACCCCATATGAGATTCCCCTGCTACACTCTTGTGTAAACTGCCAAAACTTGGATAGCAATCTAACCATCCACATTGAAGCTTACGTTTTAAGCTTGTTACAAACCCTTGGATGCAATTACACCTTGCCAGCTACAACAAAACGCCAAGAACAAGTCACATGATTTTCAATGTATTCAAACCCTCAAGGGCATAACTAGAACTTCAATAGTTAGGGTTTCACGTTTTTTAGCTTTCGTAGTTCACTTGTAAGCCTATTTAAAGGCCTTAGGATACTACATTTGCTCTTTGCTCTTGATTTTTTCCTAGTTCAAGTTTTGTAAATCCAGTTTCATATTGAATGAATTGTGTTTGAATCTTTGAAGAAAAGTCAAGTGCCAATCATTTTTACTGCTTGTTTATGTTTAATGTTAACTAATCTTGAATCCTAAAACGTGTTTTTAAACCTTGTGCAAGAAATTGCACAAATGATCAAAATTTGATATTTTGCTAAGTTCTTGGTACACCTTGGAATTTTTGGGCTATAAGCTGATCATAGCACACTGATATTGTGATATCAAGGTGTGGGAAGCTTATAACTTGGGGATAATCAAGTGTGGGGTACAAGAGTTGCATTAATAAAGTTTATTTTCCAAAAGGTCACTTTCTGTTCTTGAATTTTTGCTTCTAACCTTGTTGAATCTTAGCAGGGTTGTTTCTGGAAGCTTGTGCTTGTTCTTGCTAGCACATAAGCTCAAAATTCGTAGGTGTGGATGTACATCAATCAGGTTTGTACCTTTCTACTCAAAATCTGCTTAAAATCTTAATTTTTGGTGATTTTGTGTGTTACTTGTGTTCTTGTGGAATTTATAGTCTAATCTTGTTCAATACTGCATATTACATCTGTTTATGTGTTTGATTGGGCTTGGGTAGTCTTAGAATACACTTATACTTGTTTAAATCTGATTTGAGAAAGATAAGGGGTGTTTGGGGTTATCTGTTTAAGATCATAGGTTGCTATTGTGTTGTTGAAAGTTGTTGTTTATGCTTGTTATCTGTTATTTACTTGGTTGAGAACTAAAACCTGCAAGTTATTGGGTTTAAAACCTTGAATCAAAGATTGTGCTATAACTTATTGATTTTGACTGTTTTTGACCTAAAATTTTGGTGATACTTAGAGTATATGCATGTTTAGGGATAAAAGCTGTTAAATCAAAGTTTTCATAACCTATCTAAGAGATCTAAGTGTTTGAATTTGGCTTGTTGGTCAAGTACATCAGCAAAAGTAAAAATCTGCTTGTTAGTGTTCATCAGTAACCTTATTGTGCTTGAATCTTGATCTAGACCTTGAACCATTGCATGAAACCTATTTAAACTTGTTCATTTAAGTTTATTATATCTTGTGTATGCTTTTGGTGCAATTTGGTTGGCTGAAATTTGCTTAAACAGCTTATAAGTTCATAACTGCTTATTGTTCATGTTTGGGCTAGATCTGGTGATGTTTTGAATTAACTGCACTGATTGGCTGATTTTGATTGTGTTTTTGTGATTGCTATTGACTCCTTATGATTAACTGATCATTTAGGTGCCTTTGTGAAACTTGAATCCACAAAAAAGTCACTAAAGACAAATAGTCAAGAAAGTCAAGCAGTGGAAAAAGTTTCCACTGCTCAACACCCAAAACTAGCCCCTGCTAGTGTTAATTTTGATCCATCTTATTCATAAGCCATATTGGCTTATCCAGACCTGCAACAACTTATTTTTTGTGATCAATCTTCCTCATTTGACCCATTTGTTTGAACTGGAGCTTATCAGACCTTGGCTTTGACTTTTTGCTAGAAAACTCACAAAGTTGACTTTTAATTAAGTGCTTATTTGCTTATTCCAGCTTATTGAGTGTGCTTATTGAAAAACTTTTTATTGATTAAGCTTAGTTAAGTCATTTAAAAGCTATTGAAGTTGAATCAGCTCTTGGGGTGGCCTAGAACTCGAAAACGACAATTTTGTCGTATTGTGAAGATAACTTATTGCTTTTTCAGGCTTATTCCTTGTGCTTTTCAAATTTTATTTTTACAGAACTCTTAAGTAACTCAAAAGAAGCTTGTGTGTCTAATTTGAGCTTATGGCATCAACTTATAGCTTAATGGGCCAAAAGGCCCATTAAGAATAAGCTGCTTTGAAATAAGCTAGCTTATACTCATTTTTAGCTTTTGGGCCTTCAGAGTTTTGTGTTTAAAATAAAATTTTGAGTCAGATAGGAGCTTTTGGGCTTATTTGGACAACCATTTTTCTTATTGGGCCTTAATAAGCCCATTAAGCTAATTGTTTGGACTTTTGGCCCATTCTAGGCCCAATAGGGGTATTTTATAATTTCAACTTCATTTATGTGTTTATTAGGTTAAAATAAGCTAGTTTGCAACTTTTTAGAATCTTTTTTATAAATTTTGGATTTTTAATATTATTTTATTATTATTTTATTATTAAAAATTAAAATTTAGATTTTTCAAGTTTTTATATTTTTCTTAGGTTAAATACATTAAGTTAGGAATTTTACAAGTTCTATAATATTTTTATTGTCCTTAGATTAATTTTTATAATTATTTTAAGTTTAAATAGTTTTTAATTGTTTTTAAATAGTTTTTATTAGTTTTAAAGTTTTCAAAAAAATAGTTTTAAATTTAGTCAAGTCATTTTAGAGGTTTACAATTGAAAAATCTCATTTTGGGTTTTTTGTTATTTAAATTGATTTTTTGGGCTTTAATTAGCATTAAAAAATTATTATTTAATTAAATAAAAGGTTTGAGTGATTTTGATTTTTTGTAAACTCTAATTATATTATTTAGGATTTATTGCAATTTTCTAGGAATTTTTAGGGTAATTTTTTAATTTTGTCACTTTTTACGGTTCTACGTGTACGACTAATCGTCTTAGTGTAATTTGTCATCGTAACCGTCATTCTCTTCTTATCTCATTTCTATTTTCTTTTCTCATAATCATAATCACATCATTAATCATCTCTTAACACACACACACCAAGCCTCCTTGAGAACGATCCCCACTTTGGGTCATAACTAGTGGTTTTCCTAAATCACTTGTGTACTTACCCTAATTACCTTTGTTTTCCTAAACAAAGTGTAAAAACTCAACTATTTGGCGCCGCTGTCGGGGAGGCGTGTTGTGTTTTGATTTGGAAATTGTTGTTTTTATATATAACCATAAATAGTAATTGTATTAGTAGCACTCTACTAATACGTATTATCGGTTTTCGTTTTTTGTGTGAATATTATTAATATATTGTATACGTAGAACAATAAATTCACAAGTACTCCAAAAGTGTGAAAACACAACCTTGACTTGGGAGGTCATTATCCAATCATTGTATTCGAATCTCAAACAAGAAAGAAAAGGCAAAAATAGATAAATACTTTCGTGAAGCTTGATTTTGAAAAATACAAACTATTAGGTGGGTATAAGGCGGGTATTATAAAATATACCCTAAGGAAAAAGACTCTTAAGTGCTTCGCGCCACCTCGTTCCCCGCTTGCTTGTGAGTATTTCGAGATTTAAAGCTAATTGAGGGTTTTGCCGCCCAAAGTATTATTAAGTATCATATATACTTTCTTGGTTTCATTTGATTAAACCCTCTTGAATGTTTTGGTGTTCCACCAACGTTCTAAAGTCATCGAAGGTGTTCACTTCACGTGATCGTTTTCATTCCTTGAGGCTTCTTTAATCAATAGATTTGATTAAGGAGGAGATTTGTAGATTTTGGTCTACTTAATACAATCACAAAAATCCAAAAAAGTAAAAACAATCAAAAACCACAAAAAAATTGGAAAAATACAAAACACCAAAAAGAATCTTCTTTTCTCATCCCCTCGTTGTACGTGACGTTTATGCAAACCCGCAATCAAGCAAGACGTGCACGTAAACGAAGAAACCGAAAGGAGTCAACACCTACTCCTAATCTTTCTAGTGAGGAGTCTCCTATTGACGAACCTATCGTAAGAGAGGAACCAACCATGGTGAATCGAACTATGATGGAGTTGCTTCAAGCACCCACCGAGGGTTATGGAGAGGCTATTGTGTTTCCCGCTATCCTTGCGGAGAATTTTGAAGTAAAAACGGGTTTGTTGTGGATGATCCAAAACAACAAATTCCGTGGTGATGAAAAGGACAACCCGCACAACCATATCCGCCAATTCAATCGTCTTACCGCCACTTTCAAATTTAAGGATGTTGCTAATGACTCGATTAAGATGATGTTTTTTCCGTATTCCTTAGCGGGGCCCGCTAAAATTTGGTTAGAGAAAGAGCCACCCAATTCTATATTGACGTGGAAGGATCTCGTTTCTAAGTTTGTGAACCAATTTTTTCCGCCCTCTAAGACTACGCATTTGAAAAACGAGATTTCAGAATTTTCACAAGAATTTAATGAGAGTTTTTCAACGGCTTGGAATAGGTTTAAGGAAATGTTACATGAGTGTCCTCATCACGGTTTTTCCAACTTGCATCAAATTGACACGTTTTACAATGGACTTAATGATCATGAAAGGGATTATCTAAATGCCGCCGCGGGTGGTAATTTTTTGTGTAAAAGGGTTGAGGAAGCTTTGGTGATAATTGAGAATAGATCTAAGGTGTATAGTCCTCGTAGCACTTCGAGTGTTCGTAAGGCTTCGTCTTCGGCTTCACCTTCTTTGTCTAATACCATCGATGCTTGCCAAATTGAGGCGAACTTGGAAAACAAAATCTTTGATAAGTTTAAAGGACTTTTGATTGAATTCAAAGTTGGAGAACAAAGTGCTCCCGCTACGGCTAAAGCGGTTGAGGTTTCATGTATGTATTGTGGTGGAGGTCATGATTTCTACGAGTGCATTACCAACGGTGGTAACACTTCGAGTGCCTACGCGGCCACGGGAACTTACAACCAAAACGGTCAAGTTACCCGCTCTAATCAATTGACTCCACTGGGTTTTGCTCCAAATCAAAATGCTAACAACAACTATCGAAACAATCAAGTTAGTTTCAAAAACAATTACAAAGGAAACTATGGGAATCAAGGGGCTAATAATCAAGTTTCAAACAAAAATCAAAATAATGATTTTCAAAACAACAACAAGGGTTTGCAAACTTTGAAAGATCTTCCAAATGAATTTGTTGAATACGCTAATGGAAACGATGTTAGGTTTGACAACATTCAAAGAGAAATCATTAGCCTAAGATCCGAGTTTAAGAACGACTTGTAGAATGAGTTGAAAAATGAGTTAGCAACTGAGCTTAAAATCCATACAAACAAAATGGAAGGAAATGTAACTAGGTTACAACAAAACCAACAAAAAATGCAACAAGGGCAACATGAAATTAAGCAAGAAATGATTAAGGCCGAGAAGAGGCAATCCATGTTTGAGGACAAAATTTCATCTATGTTTGAGGCTATTATGTGCAAACCGTCTTCGAGTAGTCTTCCTAGCAACACCATATCGAACCATAAGGGAAAGATGAAAGTGATTACCACACGTAGTGGTAAGACACTCAAGGAACCGACTCCTCAACCAATTGCTCCTATGGAGGATGCAATTGAGGAACAACCCGAGGTGGTGGTCGAAAAGGAGCATGTCCAAATCCCACGAATTACCGCTCATGCCACACCTACGGTTGACCCATTACCACATTTGGAACTCGAGATTCCAAAGGCTATGACTATGCCTCAACCCACACCACCTTTTCCCTATCCATCGAGACTTAGAAAGGAGAAACGTCAAGAGCGCGACAATTACCAATTTGAGCTTTTTATGAAAATGTTTTGTGATTTGCACTTTAATGTGAGTTTTGCCGATGCTTTGGTCATGATGCCTCAATTTGCCGTTAACTTTAAGAATATGTTGAACAACAAGGAGAAATTGCAACAATTGTCTAGTTGTTCATCGGTTTATCTTAATCGCATACCTCAAAAAGTCGGTGATCCCGGTAAATTCTTGATTCCATGTGCAATCCAAGATATGGAAGAATGTTACGCCTTGTCCGATCTTGGTGCTAGCATTAACTTGATTCCACTTGCAATCTTCAAGTCGCTCAATCTTCCTAATCTTACTCCTTCAGTAATGTCTATCGAGTTGGCCGACCATTCCACGATTCCCGCATGTGGATTGGCGGAAGACGTTTTTGTGAAAGTGGGAAAGTTCTATTATCCGGTAGACTTTATCGTTGTCGATATTCCCACGGAGCCTCAAGTTCCTCTCATTTTAGGTCGTTCGTTTTTAGATACGTCTATGGCTTTAATCGATGTGTATGCTAGAAAGATCACCTTACGTTTCAAAGACGAGGAACTTGTTATAAACGCAACTCAAAACTCTCAAATTTCTCATGTTTATTCCGTTGCAACCTAAACCTCGTTGATATGATCGACGTTGTTTGCGAGGAATTTTCACAAGAAATTCTAGGTTTCGGTGATGATGAAAATAGTGGAAATCCCACTATGTTAGATCCCATTCTTGATAACTCGACACCAACCTTCACCCCATTTGAAGGTGGTGGTTTTACGTTGGAAGAATTCGATGTTCCACGTACTTGTGACGAAGACCTCGACAATGATGAGGACTTCTCGATTATCAAGGATTTTCTTAACGATTTCCCATTTCCTCCACCCGAGGAGGTTATGAGTATCGAGCCCAAATTTTCAGTTGAGGAACCACCTATCCTCGAGTTGAAAGATTTACCTCCTCATCTCGAATATGTATTTTTGGAGGAGGACGACAAGTTGCCGGTTATTATTTCGAAAGAACTTTCAAATGATGAAAAAACCGCACTTGTCGATGTTCTAAAGGATCACAAAGGGGCGATTGCGTGGAAGTTATCCGACATTAAGGGGATCGATCCCAAATTTTGTACCCACAAAATCTTAATGGAGGAAGATTACAAACCCGCAATCCAATGTCAAAGGAGGGTGAACCCCAAAATTCACGACGTCATCAAAAAGGAAGTCTTAAAACTCCTTGACGCGGGAATGATTTACCCTATTTCCGATAGCCCTAGGGTGAGTCCTATTCATTGTGTCCCTAAAAAGGGAGGAATGACCGTTGTGCCAAACGATGCCAACGAGTTAATTCCCACTAGACTCGTAACCGGATGGAGAGTGTGCATTGATTATCGTAAGTTGAATGAAGCCACTCGAAAAGACCATTTTCCCTTTCCCTTCATGGACCAAATGTTGGAGCGTCTTGCGGGAAACGATTTCTATTTCTTTTTAGATGGTTTTTCCGGTTACTTCCAAATCCCCATCGATCCTCGTGATCAAGAAAAAACTACGTTTACGTGTCCATATGGAACGTTTGCCTATCGTAGAATGCCATTCGGACTTTGCAATGCACCGGGAACCTTTCAAAGGTGTATGATGGCTATTTTCATGATATGATCGAGAAGACGATGGAAGTCTTCATGGATGACTTTTCTGTGTTTGGTAGTTCGTTCACTTCGTGTTTGTCGAATCTTGAGAGAATGTTGAAGCGTTGTGAGGAAACCAACCTTGTGCTTAATTGGGAAAAATGTCATTTTTTGGTTAAAAGTGGAATCGTCTTAGGGCACAAGGTTTCGAAAGCGGGGATTGAGGTAGATCAAGCTAAGGTAGACGTCATCGCCAAATTACCTCATCCCAAAACCTTTAAGGGAGTTAGGAGTTTCCTAGGCCACACGGGCTTTTATCGTCGATTCATCAAGGATTTTTCAAAGATCTCTCGACCTATTACACATCTCCTTGAAAAAGATGCACGTTTTGTCTTTGACGAAGATTGTGTACGAGCCTTTGAAATCCTTAAGAGGAAACTTACCGAAGCTCCCATTCTTGTTGCACCCAATTGGAACCTCCCCTTTGAGCTCATGTGTGATGCTAGTGACTACGCTATTGGGGCCGTATTGGGGCAACGTCATGAAAAGCACTTCTTGCCTATTCACTATGCTAGCAAGACGATGATCGAGGCTCAACTAAAATACAATACAACGGAGAAGGAATTCCTTGCCGTGGTGTATGCATTTGAGAAATTCCGACCTTATCTCGTCTTGACTAAATGCATAGTGTATACGGATCATTCGGCTATCAAGTATCTTATGGCTAAACAAGATACAAAGCCAAGATTACTTCGTCGGATTCTCCTCTTCAAGAATTTGATCACAAAATCGTTGACAAAAAAGGAGCCGAGAATCTAGCGGCCGATCATCTTTCTCGTTTGGAAGATCCTCACCAAAGTGTTTACGAGCCCAAGGAAATCACCGAAACATTTTCGCTCGAGACACTTGGTGTAGTGAATTCTAAGCTTGATTCTTCCACCCCATGTCTTGCGGACATCGCAAATTACCATGCGGGCAACTTCATCACCAAGGGTATGACGACTCAAGAAAAACGAAAATTCTTTCGTGACGTCGAGTTCTATTTTTGGAACGACCCTTACTTGTTTCGGACTTGTGCGGATCAAATTATTCGACGTTGTGTCTTTGGTACCGAAGCTTCTAACATCCTTAGAGCTTGTCACGAGGGACCCACGGGTGGTCACCACGGTGCTAATCTCATGGCTAAGAAGGTTTTTGATGCCGGCTTCTTTTGGCCTACTATTTACCGAGATGCACATGAGCTTGTGAAGTCGTGTGACTCATGCCAACGACAAGGAAAAGCCTCACAAAAAAATGAAATGCCACAAAATATCATCCAAGTGTGTGAGATCTTTGACGTTTGGGGCATCGACTTTATGGGGTCGTTCCCATCATCTCGTGGTAATAAGTACATCCTTGTTGTCGTTGACTACCTATCTAAGTGGGTGGAAGCTAAGGCTTTGCCCACCAATGATGCTCGTGTGGTAGTCAAGTTTTTGAAAAACTTGTTTTCTCGGTTTAGAACCCCTCGTGCGATCATAAGCGATCGTGGAACCCTTTTTTGTAACGACCAATTCGAAAGGGTCCTAAGGAAATATGGGGTTACACATCGTATTTCTACGGCTTATCACCCACAAACGAGTGGGCAAGTCGAGATTTCAAACCGATCTTTGAAAAGGATCTTGGAGAGATCTATTGGGGAAAAACCGACAATCTTGGTCGGATAAGTTGGACGATGCTTTATTGGCCTTTATGACCGCTCATAAGATGCCCATCGGGTGCACTCCTTATAAGCTAGTGTATGGGAAGAATTTTCACTTGCCAATTGAACTCGAACACAAGGCTTATTGGGCCCTAAAGCATTGTAATGATGATATGGAGACCGCGGGAAAACACCGAAAAATGCAATTAAATTAATTGGATGAATTAAGGGATATTGCTTATGAAAGTTCATTGATTTATAAAGAAAAGACTAAAAATTTTCTTGATTCAAAATTAAAAACCGGGTTTTTAACATTGGGGATCAAGTTTTGCTTTTTAACTCTCGTTTGAAAATCTTTTCCGGTAAGTTGAAATCCCGTTGGTCCGGTACATTCATCGTGACTCAAGTTTTTCCTTATGGGACCATCGAGCTAGCTCAAAATGATGGCCCCAATTTCAAGGTGAATGGACATAGGTTGAAGCACTACTTTGGCGGAGAAGTTCCATCCTTGAACTAACTTGACCAAATCACCTTCCCCAATGATAATTAGTATTGAGGGGATCGAGTCGAGCTCATGACTCGGTAATCAAAAACGAGGTGCCTCGTGGGGGAGTCCCATGCTTATCTTATGTACATATTATCGCTTTCTAATGTAGTAACGTGTGGGGATTTGTTCCCTTCCAACCTTTGTTCCAGTGGTTGTTTGTGAATTGTGGATTTTAGATGATCACTATCTTCACGATTAGAGCCTCTAAAATATAGAACCAAAATGGATGGTTTTGCGTCTATTACCAGTTCTTCCTCCTGAGTTGAGACCAATCTATCATATAGATGAGTGTTCGTTTTATGGGAGCACTCGATCGCTTGCTTTGAAGACCTTCTCAATATCCATGATATATCCTTTGATGTTCTAACCTTAGGTTTATAGCACACTTCATAAACGGCTTTAAATTTAATATTTACACCCTTTCCATGCTAGATTAGGCATTAGACTACGTCTCTAGTATGGGGGTGTTTGCACCCCTAGACTCGAAACATTGAGGACAATGTTTAACTTTAGTATGGGGGGTGAATAGATACTTGCCTTGCTAAACCTTCACGCTTTCCAAATTTTATCTTTTTGTTTATCGTTTTGTTGCAAAATAAGGCTAAAAATGGCCAAATTTTAAATTTTTTCTCATATTTTATAAGTGTTTGAAGACACAAATGTAGATTTTCCGATGGCGAGAATAAGATTAATTTTTGACTCGACCGTGCGTGTTGAGCACTTAGCTTTGATTCCTTAACTTCACATTAGGCTAAGTCTCTTAAATGAGGACGATAAATGATAGAGTTAATTATAAGTTACTATGCTAAACGTAGAGTACTCGTATTCTTTCAAAAACTCATGTGTTCTCGTTGTTTGCTTATTCTCCCTTCGCTTGTAAATATTTTTTGCTTAATAAATATTGACTTAGCGGTTTAGTCTTGATTGTTGGTTTCTAGTCTTTTCTAGTAGCTTCCATGTAATTAAATTGGGAAGACATTAAGTTATCGCCAGCGTTACGGCTTTGAAGTATTGGCAACCCGAATAATCGAAAGCTTCACCCAATAATAAGATTTCAAGTGCTCACCTAAATCAAGCAAACAATTTGAAGCTCACAAGGCCGAAAAATCTATGCAAAATTGAAAGTGAATCAAGCCTTAATCTTTGAAGCTTTAAAGATCCAAAATTCGCCTTAGCGTGAGGATATACGTCTTTGGCCAATAAACCCACCGATGAGGCGGATAATAAAAGGCAAGGCAAGACCGAAGTCATAATAAAAGCTTCATGGAGAAGTTGAATAAAAGATGGAGGTAAACCTATTATAATAAGGCCCTTCCGTTAGGGGGCGTATAAAAGTCTTGGTAATAATTCTCATGTTTAAAACCGTTATAAAACCGTGTTTATCGATCCTTCTTGTTGACTTAATTTTTTGAAATCGTTGTCTATTAGGAGGGGTTATTAATTTGATGGTCTTGGTTACACCGTTAGGACTCTATTTTTAGACCTAAATCTCTATCATCGCATAAGTCAAACAATGTATCCTCGTGAAACATTCAAGACAAAATAAAATATAAGAGATACAACATAGGAAAATGGGAGGATAAGTACGTGATTAGGGCATATGAGTAGTGTTAGCATTACTAACTTATAATGACAATGATCTCGTTGCACGCTTGCCATGGAATTGGGGTGAAAATCGAGGACGACAAAATTAGTTCTAACGAAGCATTCACGTGTTCTTGTTCTATGAACCTAAACGTCCCATTTTCGATGAAAATCATACATTATGTCTAAAACGTAAGTAGTAGCGTAGCTAGTTTATCATTCAATAAAAGTGAATAAAAATGAGTTTTGGAGGTGCTACGAGACTTTATTCTAGCATTGCGTGAGGGCACGGCAATGGTTTAGTATGGGGGAGTGATAAGACTACTTTTATACATAGTCTCATCGTCCAAAAAGGGCTTTAAATGCATTAAATATCATGAAAATGGCCAAATATATTCTTGTGTTTGTTACTTGTGTATTTTAGGTACGGATATTGAGAAAATGACAAAAGATCACAAGAATCATGCAAAAACGAACACGGGAAACGAAGCCGCACATTGAACCAAGCCCAAATAAAGATTTTACAAAGAAAACCCTTGAAGATGTGAAGATTATGCATGAAGGGTCCTATAATATTGAAGAATTGACACTTGAAACCCTTGTATCTTCATAATTACAAGATTGGTCCCTAAAGTTTGTCAATATTACAAAAAGGGCCCTCCACTTTGAAGAATTGACAATTTTAGTCCTTCAACAAAACTAAATTGTCAATATTAGTCCTCCTCAAATTCAAACATACCATGAAGGACTTCAAGTTACAAGAAATTACAAGTTTGGTCCTTTAAAAATGTCAAATTACCAAAATGACCCTTGACTTTGAAGAAATGGCAAAAATGGTCCCTCATAAATCATGACTTGGCAAATTTAGTCCTCCAAGAAGTCAAACAAACAATTCAAGACCATTATCAATGAAGAAAATGCCAAAACAGTCCTTCAAGAATCAATAATTGGCAAGAAATACCCCTGAAAATACTTTACAAAACTATTTGGGGCAAAAGTGTGAAGTTGGAAACTTTGCTAACAAAGGAAATCCGGATTTGGCTTATTTATTTGCAAGTGAAAAGAGTTAAAGAGATGGAGGGTTAAATCTGGGAGACAAGGAAAGAAACATAGACCAACCAACCCCTTACACGTGTCCCACTCACCCCTTACAACCAATTAAAACTCACCTTTTAGCCACATCACCATCCCACTCACAACAAATTAAACTAACCTGATTAGTTTATTAATTTGGCGCTTAACATGTTTTTTAAACACCATCCCACACAAAACCAGATTAAACATAGCACTATTCCCTCAAGAACACGATTTGGGGTTTTGTTAATTACTTATAATTAAGCCACCAACTGCTTCAGATTAGTGATTAATGACCCTTTAATCATAACCCAACTCACAAATAACTTGCCACATCACCCATCAATCCCATATGAGATTCCCCTTCTACACTCTTGTGTAAACTGCCAAAACTTGGATAGCAATCCAACCATCCACATTGAAGCTTACTTTTTAAGCTTGTTACAAGCCCTTGGATGCAATTACACCTTGCCAGCTACAACAAAACTCCAAGAACAAGTCACATGATTTTCAAAGTATTCAAACCCTCAAGGGCATAACTGGAACTTCAATAGTTAGGGTTTCACATTTTTTAGCTTTCCTAGTTCACTTGTAAGCCTATTTAAAGGCCTGAGGATACTACATTTGCTCTTTGCTCTTGATTTTTTCCTAGTTCAAGTTTTGTAAATCCAGTTGCATATTGAATTAATTGTGTTTGAATCTTTGAAGAAAAGTCAAGTGCCAATCATTTTTACTGCTTGTTTATGTTTAATGTTAACTATCTTGAATCCTAAAACGTGTTTTTAAACCTTGTGCAAGAAATTGCACAAAGGATCAAAATTTGATATTTTGCTAAGTTCTTGGTACACCTTGGAATTTTTGGGCTATAAGTTGATCATAGCACACTGATATTGTGATATCAAGGTGTGGTGAAGTTTAAAACTTAGGGATAATCAAGTGTGGGGTACAAGAGTTGCATTAATCAAGTTTATTTTCCAAAAGGTTACTTTGTGTTCATGAATTTTTTCTTCTAACCTTGTTGAATCTTAGCAGGGTTGTTTGTGGAAGCTTATGCTTGTTCTTGCTAGCACATAAGCTCAAAATTCGTGGTTGTGGATGTACATCCATGAGGTTTGCACCTTTCGACTCAAAATCTACTTAAAATCTTGATTTTTGGTGATTTTGTGTGTTACTTGTGTTTTTGTGGAATTTATGGTCTAATCTTGTTCAATACTGCATATTACATCTGTTTATGTGTTTGATTGGGTTTGGGTAGTATTGGAATACACTTATACTTGTTTAAATCTGATTTGAAAAAGATAAGGGGTGTTTGAGGTTATCTGTTTAAGATCATAGGTTGCTATTGTGTTGTTGAAAGTTGTTGTTTATGCTTGTTATATGTTATTTACTTGGTTGAGAACTAAAACCTGCAAGTTATTGGGTTTAAAACCTTGAATCAAAGATTGTGCTATAACTTATTGATTTTGACTATTTTTGACCTAAAGTTTTGGTGATACTTAGAGTATATGCATGTTTAGGGATAAAAGCTGTTAAATCAAAGTTTTCATAACCTATCTAAGAGATCTAAGTGTTTGAATTTGACTTGTTGGTCAAGAAATCAACAAAAGTAAAAATCTGCTTGTTAGTGTTCATCAGTAACCTTATTGTGCTTGAATCTTGATCTAGACCTTGAACCATTGCATGAAACCTATTTAAACTTGTTCATTTAAGTTTATTATAGCTTGTGTATGCTTTTGGTGCAATTTGGTTGGCTGAAATTTGCTTAAACATCTTATAAGTTCATAACTGCTTATTGTTCATGTCTGGGCTAGATCTGGTGATGTTTTGAATTCACTACACTGATTGGCTGATTGTGATTGTGTTTTTGTGATTGCTATTGACTCCTTATGATTAACTGATCATTTGGGTGCCTTTGTGAAACTTGAATCCACAAAAAATTCACTAAAGACAAATAGTCAAGGAAGTCAATCAGTGGAAAAAGTTTCCACTGCTCAACACCCAAAACTAGCCCCTGCTAGTGTTAATTTTGATCCAGCTTATTAATAAGCCATATTTGCTTATCAATACCTGCAACAACTTATTTTTTGTGATCAATCTTCCTCATCTGACCCATTTGTTTGAACTGGAGCTTATCAGACCTTGGCTTTGACTTTTTGCTAGAAAACTCATAAAGTTGACTTTTAATTAAGTGCTTATTTGCTTATTCCAGCTTATTGAGTGTGCTTATTGAAAACCTTTTTGTTGATTAAGCTTAGTTAAGTCATTTAAAAGCTTTTGAAAGTTGAATCAACTCTTGGGGTGGCCTAGAACTCGAAAACGACTATTTTGTCGTTTTGTAAAGAAAGCTTATTGCTTTTCCAGGCTTATTCCTTGTGCTTTTTTCAATTTTCTTTTACATAACTCTTAAGTAACTCAAAAGAAGCTTGTGTGTCTAATTTGAGCTTATGGCATCAGCTTATAGCTTAATGGGCCAAAAAGCCCATTAAGAATAAGTTGCTTTGAAATAAGCTAGCTTATACTCATTTTCAGCTTTTGGGGCTTCAGAGTTTTGTATTTAAAATCAAGTTTTGAGTCAGATAGGAGCTTTTGGGCTTATTTGGACAACATTTTTCTTATTGGGCCTTAATAAGCCCATTAAGCTAACTGTTTGGACTTTTGGCCCATTCTAGGCCCAATAGGGGTATTTTGTAATTTCAACTTCATTTCTGTGTTTATTAGGTTAAAATAAGCTAGTTTGCAACTTTTTAGAATTTTTTTATAAATTTTGGATTTTTAATAATATTTTATTATTATTCTATTATTAAAAATTAAAATTTAGATTTTTCAAGTTTTTATATTTTTCTTAGGTTAAATACATTAAGTTAGGAATTTTACAAGTTTTAGAATATTTTTATTGTCCTGAGATTATTTTTTATAATTATTTTAAGTTTAAATAGTTTTTAATTGTTTTTAAATAGTTTTTATTAGTTTTAAAATTTTCAAAAAAATAGTTTTAAATTTAGTCAAGTCATTTTAGAGGTTTACAATTGAAAAAATCTCATTTTGGGCTTTTTGTTAATTAAATTGATTTTTGGGGCTTTAATTAACATTAAAAAATTATTATTTAATTAAATAAAAGGTTTGAGTGATTTTTGATTTTTTGTAAACTCTAATTACATTATTTAGGATTTATTGCAATTTTCTAGGAATTTTTAGGGTAAATTTTTAATTTTGTCACTTTTTACGGTTTTACGTGTACGACTAATCGTCTTAGTGTAATTCGTCATCGTAACCATTATTCTCTTCTTATCTCATTTCTATTTTCTTTTCTCATAATCATAATCACATCATTAATCATCTCTTAACCACACACCAAGCCTCCTTGAGAACGATCCCCACTTTGGGTCATAACTAGTGGTTTTCCTAAATCACTTGTGTACTTACCCTAATTACCTTTGTTTTCCTAAACAAAGTGTAAAAACTCAACTATCAGGGTTTTTTATTAATTTTATTGGGGGAAACATGTCTTGTTCACTAAATCTTAATCAAACACCCCCAAATCCACCCTATAAACCCTAATGACGAACTAACCCTTAATCAAAGGGGTATGTCATGATTCCTTCCAGAACATCAATTGAGCATCTCCCAATCATACCCCACACCTTAAAACATGCATCCCGTGGCTATAGACGCCACACAATTGGTCCCTTGCTACATGAAGACAAGAACTTTGACAGCAAATCCACGGCTCTTAACAGTTCCTTCTTGGACACATCAAAATTAAGGGCAGAGATTACTTTTGGCTAGCTGGATCCTCACATGATAACAGAAATCACATGGGCTCAAAAGTTTAACCAGCAAATTCAAACAAGCATCAAGGACAGATTCGGCAATTTTATAGCTAGGGTTTATAAAAAAAATTTGTTTTCTAGAATCATCCTTAGGGTAGTATTTATAGCATTCGCATGTGAATGCTATTCTTGTTCCAGCCATTGTACTTTTTTTTAATTTAATAAAGTTTTAGTTTTAAAAAAACTTGCATTGTGCTGAGTTCCATTAATTACTTGTTTTTAGTGTAAAACATTTACTGTTCTTTGAAAATTAAGTGTATAAGTTATTTATTAAGATAACTTAATAGCTCAAGGAAACTTGGTTAATTAGTTATTTTCTGTTTCTAGCTTATAGGAGCTTTTAGGGTCGTTAGGTTGACACCCAAACTACTTACATATGCTTGTATAAGCTATATTTTGTTGGCTCATTATTCTGGCCTTCAAGAAATTGTTTCAAAGATTATGTCTAAATTTTTTTTTCATATTTTATGTCTTTTTTGTAACTGTAGCACAAGCTTGTATAAGCTTGTTTGACACCAAGCTTATACAAGCCCCTGTGGCTACTTGGATAGCTTTCTGGTTTGATGTTCTTAGCAGGTAACAAGATCATTTGATAACCCTTGTGGTATGGTTCAGTTGTTGAACCCCAACATACCACCTTCACCATTCTTGCATCATAAGCTGTGACTAAAGCCATAAGTCAGAACATTCATTCAGAGCTGGTGGAATCCACTCCAAGGCTCAGCCTGAAAAAGGTTGAGAGTTGTAAGTGTGAACTCCCTCTTGTAAATTTTTTGAAAATTTATGTGCTAAAGTGAATCTTTCATATGAACTTTAATTGTTGTTCTAGTGGTTGAATCATGTTAGTTTAATAAGGTTTGAATATTCTTGATAGTGTAAAACAAGTTTAGTTTTGTTTAGGTAGAAAACCTTTGAAAAATCTTGACTAGTAGTTCCTTAAGGGGTGTTTGGATTTAATGTTTAATGTATTTTGGGTGACATAAAATACCACAATCTTTCTTACACACTCTTAAGTTTGGGTCTAGACATTGGTTTCAAGTATTGATAGTTGTTAGTAAGGTGTTAATGATAGCTTGCAAGTTTTAGATAAAAATCTGCCTAATACCCCAACAGTAGGTTCAATGGTTTGATTTTGTGTTTTGGCAATTGGAACTTGGTTCTCAGCTAGTTAATAGGTTCATCTAGGTATTTGTTTCAGTTGTTAGGTATTAGGTGGGTCTAATTTCAAGTTATGGTGTTATTTAAGTCAATGTTGTGCAAAAAACATCAGTAAATGCACTTTCTGTCAGTCAGTAGGCTAGCAAATCTTTGTTTTTGAGTTTGGTGACTTGAAAACTTTTAATCACTTAGCTCACTTGGTAGACTTGGGATGTGTGCAATAAGAGTAGGTGTTACTTTAGCTTAAAATCAAGTTTGGGTGGTTTGAATCTCACTTTTGTGCATAACAGTTCAACAACAAACACCACTTTCTGCATTGTTTTTTATTATCTGATCTAGGTATTTAGGGGGTAAATTGTGGTTGCTTTTGTTTTTTATATGTTTGTCTTGACTCCCCATAACCCAACTGGTTGTAAGGGTGCCCATTGTGCCTAGCAAAAACACCACATCTACTAAAACGGGCTCCAATTTACCCTGTTCAAATATTATAACTGTGAGTGGGAAGCCAGTTCCCACTGACTTCACATTCTACCCACATGTAGAGAGCAGCCTAACTTTTTTTGTCTTTTCTGGTTTATTTCCACATTTTTCATCAATTTCCATTTTTCCCAAGTTCTTTTTAGTATTTTAGATTTTTTAGAAAAAGTTTTATATTTTTCTACTGTTCATTTAATTTTTATGATTATTTTAATTTTAAATTAGTTTTTAGGCATTTAAAAATATAAAAATAGCTTTAAAATTTTTAGAAAAATACTATTTAGTTATAAATAATATAAGTAAGATTTATATTTGATAAAATCATATTTTGGACTTTTTTGTTAATTATTTTTAGTTTTAGGGCTTTAATTAGCATTTAAAATTAAATAATAATTTAATAATAAGTTTTCAAAAAGTTTTATTGAATTTTATCTTTATATATATTATTTAGGATTTAATTTTGATTTTTAATAATTTTTTAGTTTAAATTTTTATTTTCGTCGCGTTTTTACGTTTTACGTTTATTCGTCGTAGTTTAAATTCGTAATGTAATCGTCATTTACTTTTCAATCCTTTCTCTATAAAAACAAACTTATCCAAACTACCTATATATTTATTTTTGGCATATAACACACTTCCCACGAGAGGAACGAACTCATTTTGTCGGTAATTAGGTTTTCCTAAACTTATTTAATAATACTTCGACATTTAGTTTCTTTTTCTAGTTTTTTCCTAAAAATAAGTATAAAGAGCTAAAAATACTACAATCAATGTCTTATGTGTTAATTGTTCACATACACTACATTGTCTCGATTCGTAGCAAAATAGTATGTCTACCACAATTTGCTTATGGATTCTTTCAGTCTCTTAACTTAGTGTGATTAAATGAGACTTACACGATTATGTATATGGTATATATGTCATGATTCTTGAATTCTTTTGTTCCCTCTTGCTTTCTAGTGTCTCAACCTAGAAAATCATATAATATAAGTTATGTGTTTTTTCCCATTAATTCATGCTTTCTTGCATTGTTCATTTAGGCACTAAGTACACATTCTTGTTTAAAGCGATTAATAGTTATGACATTACTTGGGTGTTTGATAGCTATTTGATTAATTAACAAATGTGTAAACCTTTGAAAGACTTGTATGCTTGTATGCTTCATGCCACCAAGTGCTAATGTTTAACCATGACTTGCATGATATGTCATTCTATCTTCTATATGATGTCTTACATGATGACCATGTCTTTTACTATGGATTCGTCTATGTTTAAAAGCTCTTGTCTTTTGTTGGCGTTTCTTAAATCAAATTGATAGGATGGTCTAGATGCCACGTGTTCTAAAATCTTATAATTTGAACATGATTCTCATGAATGGTTTGTATTGCTTATGTGATATTATTTTCTATATGTGCATCTATATATCTTCAAAGTATGTTTGGCATGATTAGTGTGTAGAATCTCTTTATATTTTCTATAACTTCGTTGAGTATGGAAATGTATGCATGTGTCTGTCTAAGCCTAACGACAAAATCAGTTTACAATAAAGTGTTTTACATGCCTTTGTCTTGCTACACATGATTCTTAGTCTTGATGTTATCTTGTTAAGTGGAGCTTTATATTGAAAGCTTGTTGTCATATGAATTCCATCTCATTGACATCTTTGCCACCAACTTGTTTGTCTAATAGGTTTATGACAAATTATTTACTTCTCAGGTTTTCTTAGAACTTATCTCTCAATACCTCAATATCTTTATGGCTAAGAGAGTATAAATATTTTTATGGGATCATCGCCTTACATGAAAGATGCGATCTTGCTATGTGGTAATCTTGTAGAATGTGTTGTTATCTTAGGACATCTTTTGTGACTAGCCTACTTGCTTTATAGGTTTATAACAAATCACTTGTTATCACTCTATAATAGTGATATCTTTTCACTTAAAGACCATTGTTAGTGCAAACGATATTTTGACTAAAATAAACACTCCCAACACTTTCTCAACACGTTGATGTATCAGTAGCCTTCTAGCATGACACTAAGTTAAGTTGTTACATCTTTTCACATCTATGCCTAATATGTGAGTCTTTTTATTTGTGTGTCTACTTGAGAACATATTGTCCCTACTTTTGTCACTTCTATCAAAATTTGCATGCATGTCTATGCTCATCTTTGTTAAGATAAATTGTTGTACTATCATGAAATGTTTGCTTGTATCATGTGATAGACTAACTTGTTTCAACTTGTGTAGGACAACAAATCACATCATCATGTTTATTTGTGCTCATTCACACATTTTCATATCTTATGTTATCATCATCACTCTTACCATTTATCTAACCTCACTAGGAAAAAATCAACCTTCGAAGTCGTGTCTAATCTATCTCTAAAGTTCTTTTTCCATACAAATCAAAATACCTTGGAGCTCTTCTTCACATCTTCAACATCAGCTCACATGTTAAGGTCTTGCCTTTTCTTTCTTCGATCACGAAATTTTTCCTCCACTCTAAATGTCATCATGTCCAACACTTTAATTGTTTTTACCAAATCTCTTTGTATCACGAAACATTGAGTCATTCACATGGTCATATATTCAAACAAAATAACCATCAACTCTAAAAAATATCCACAACCCAACACACCTTATTGTGTTGTCAATAGCCAAATGAATTTCATGATGAAATGCGTCTTGTATCCAAATACATCCTTTCAAACCATGAACATATACCAAACCTATTCTCATTCTCATCTTAGAAATCATTAGGCCTTGCCACCTCGATCCATGGCTCCATTACCTTAGTCTCTACCACATCCAGTAAAAGATCAATACTCTCATATACCCACCATCTTAGTAACACCCTCATTATGAGATATCAGGTTGCATTTCACTCTCTTTTCTGGCTGTCTTGGAAGGTCACGGGCCCCGTCGGACCTCTCCCAAAAGGGTCTGACACCCTAAAAAAGGGCCAGTGATCCACTGTGTGTCTTTTCCTCTCTATTCTTCAAAATTTAGGCAGTGTAATTTCATTCTTGTACCAATGCTCCACATAATTTGCATAATAACATTCCACAAAAATCTTCTTCCTTTCACCACCTCATATGGTCCAACCATGAAACCTTATTCACAACACTCACTCTCTAGTTTCATTCCATCTCGTTCTTGGCAACATCGCTGATAGGTGTGAAAACACCCATCCTTTTACCACTTAAAACAATTAAAACGAGACCTAAACGTATATTTTATGTCGTAAATGTCGGAATTATGCGTGGTTTGTGTTTTTGTTGTGTTTTAGGATCAAAATATGAAAAAGGAAGAAAACACGGGCTTTCACGGGCTGTTATCAAAGAAAAAGACAAAAGACGAAGTCAAAAGATCAAGGGTGAAAAAAGAACGGAAGTCAAAGGCCTATTCTGAAGATTTATCGAAGAAAAAGTCTAAAGACGGAAGTTTAATGAAGTCGAAGAACTCAAGTCTAATAAATGAAGAAATTATAAGACGATTTCAATTTATCCATCGACAAATCCTGAGACAAAGTCGAGAGAGACGAAGAATTTAAAAGACGAAAAGACGAGAAGAAGAAGAAAGCATCAACACATTTAATCTCCCCTATAAATAGAGTCCTTAACCTCATTTGTGAGGTGTTAGCTAAATTGACAACTTAGTCTTTCCATTTTATTTTCCAAGCACTTTCATATTGTCATTTAAATTCTTGCCTTTAATTTCAAGTAAGTTTTAATTTTGTTGTTGAATCTTTATTTTTAATCAAGTTTTTAATTAATCTCTCATTCTACCTTTCTTGTTTTGCTTAATCTTTATGCTTATTTGCTTACTGTCATGCTTATTTGATAGTTTGTTATGTTTTTATATGATTGATTGTGTTAGCTTATTGATTTTATAGCTTATTGTGTGCTTTTCTTAATTTTAATTAAGTGTTTTTAAAAGTTATTTTATAGAAAGTTGATTTTAAATATTTTAATTATTTAGTGTTTCTATAAGTTTTTAAATTTTGGCTTATTAACTTTTTATTAAAAGTATTTTGGTTAAGTTTTTAGAAAAGTGCTTATTAGTTTTTGGATTATTTTTGTTTTTAGCTTATTTGCAAATTTTCCTTATCCGAGTTTCTTTAAAACCCTCTTTTTTCCGGATAAGCCTCCGGAACCCTCATTCCGGAGAACCAATGAAACACCAATTCCGGATAACACCCCAAGTTCATATTCCGGATAGTGGTTTGAAACCATATTCCGGATAAGCATACAAAAGTGTATTCCGGATAAGCCTCAAAACTCGTTTTCCGGATAACCTCCCAAACACAGATTCCGGATAACGTGTTGTCACGAATTCCGGATAAGCATATTTAAGTGGATTCCGAATAAGGTCCTGAAGATACATTCCGGATTAGAGTAATATCCTTTCATTCCGGATAAGAGCCCAAACAACAAATTCCGGATAACACTTCTAGTTCACATTCCGGATGGTGGCTTGAAACCATATTCTAGATAAGCATATAAACACACATTCCGGATAAGGTCGTCAAAACGGATTCCGTATAGTATTATTTTGTAGGATTACGGATAAGCCCTCCAAGACGGATTCCGGATAAGGGTTCTAAGTATGTTTTCTGGATAAGAGTGAGAACTTAGATTCCGGATAAGTGCTATTTTGTATGATAGATTCCGGATAACGTGTTAAACACGGATTCCGGATAAGGATTATTAGTGGACTCCGGATAGTAGGTTATGGATTCCGGATAAGTATCCGGAATTTGTATTCCGGATTAGGTTTATTCCTTATAGCTTTCCGACTTAGGTTTTTCTAGATAGTTTTAAGCATTTATTTTTCCCGCCATTTTCTTAGTCTTATTTTTAATTGCCTTATCTTAGACTTATTTCAAAGTTTACATTTTAAGTTTTCATTACTTACTTTTTGTCAAGCTTTAATCTTTCGTAGTTTATTTTTAGAGTTTTAATATTTTATTCATTTCTTTTAAAGTCTTTATTTTTAATTTAATCTTTCCAAGCTTTTATTTTTATTCTTAATTAGTTTTACACAACGACAACCTTTTCTTTTTATCAACCAAAACGACTGAGTCGCACATTTAACCAAGATCAATTCGATTAGACGTACGAGAACAATTTCACTTAGCGAAAATCAGTTATTAAAATGGCGCCGATGCCGGCTCTTTTCAAGAAGATTAACGGTTTTCTGTGAGAGACGCGTTGGATTTTGGGATCCGTACACTCGTGAACGTTATTTTTCGTGTCAAAAATTTTCAAAAATCCACTAAAATTAAAAAATTTCAAAAATACAAAAACATAAAAAAAATCATAAAAAGCATTTCTTTTTTAAAGTTTTGCACCAAAAAGATTTTATTTTTACAAGTACATATATATTCTCTATTTCTTTGGTATCTTTTTCTTTTTCTTTTGCAGGTGTATGCGTACTAGATCTTCGTCTTATTCTGAGCCCGAGACTCTTGAAGACTTAGATATGGCCGGTGTACACAACAATAATAACAACCATGGCCCTCAACCAGACCTTCGAACGATGGAGGATCTTTGTCAACCAACAATGAATGGACGAGGAGGACCGATTGCGCCGATGCAAATCACGGCTCCAGAGTTTTCGTTGAAGCATCACATGATCCAACAAGTTCAAAATACTTGTCCATTTCGCGGATTGCCGGATGATGATGCCAACAAACATCTCGACAAATTCATTACCGTCACTCAAAGCATGAAATTGCCCGGGGTTACCATGGATTTTCTTCGCCTTCATCTATTTCCACACACTTTATCCCACCATGCCGAAAAATGGTTTGATCGTCTTCCAAAGAATTCAATTCATACATGAGACGAGATGACTCAACGATTTTTGTCACGCTACTTTCCACCATCCATGGTCACGAGCCTTCGGAATCAAATCAGTAGTTTCACGCAAGAACCTGATGAATCACTTTTCGATGCTTGGGAACGCTATAATGTTTTGATCGATCGATGTCCTAACCACAATATGCTCCCCGTCACCCTAATTGACACTTTCTACAACGGTTTAACTTTTCAAGATCGTGATACGATTAATGCAGCCGCCGGTGGCACATTTATGAAAAGAAGACCCGAGGAGTGTAGAGAGATTATAGAGAACATGACTACTCATCACAAAAATTGGGATTCATCCGCATCTTCAAGGGCTAACCCGAGAGTCAATGTTTCTTCTACTTTATCACACACCGAGATGACCGAATTCACCGCATGATGGCCGAAATGAACAAAAATATCCTACTCATAGCTACGAATCAACAACAACAAGTTAAAGCTGTAGCACTTTCTTGTGAGATTTGCGGCGGTCCTCATTCATACACTGATTGTCCTTCTACTCATGACAATCCGGAAAACGTGTATGCGGCTCATGGTAACTATTCAACGGAAAGCTATCAAGCCCGACCTCAAGGTGATCGTAACTTGCTAAGTTACCGTTCTAACAACTTTCTTTCACCCGGTTTTTCTCCTCAAAACCACAACCCCAACAACTACAATCGAAGCACTCCAAACCCACCTCGAGCTTCTAATCCATATCACCCACCCGCTTAACAAGCACCACCCATCACTCAACCCACGACTTATAATCATGATGTTGAAGCTTTCATGAGGAACCAAGGAGAGTTAGTTAAGAATCTTCAAAGCCAAATCATCAACTTGAAAGGTGATATCACTAAACAAGGGAATGATATTCGAACTGAGCTTCGACATGATATGCAAACTTCTTTGAGCAATCAAACGAATAATTTGAAGAATGTGTTGGCTAGTTTCTTTCAAGGTAATCATCCCTCTACTTCGGGCTCTCTTCCTTCAAATACCGTCACCAACCCAAGAGCGAATGTGAGTGCTATTACTACACGCAGTGGAGCAACTTTAGTAGGGCCATCTATCCCTCCCCCAGTTACTCCATCTAAACCTCCTCCACCACCTTTTATCCCACCTACTTCCACGCCTAGTAATAGTTCTCCATTACCGTCTCCACCTCTTAATGAAGAAGTACCTAAGAAACACCCTCCACCAACCCCACCTTCCACCTTTAAACCTTCAACATCTCAACCTTCACCTTCTACACCTACACCACCTAACCCCACCATCCCTTATTCTTCTCACTTAGACAAGTGCAAAGTGCTTACCAAGGATGACATTCAAGTGTCAAACTTTTTGAAGAAGATTTCGGGAGTGACCATCACCATTAGCCTTGTTGAATCTCTTGCCCAAATGCCAACATTCGTTAAGATGTTTAAGAAATTGCTTAATAAGAAGGAACAGATGGCCGAGTTTGTTAATACTCGATTGAATGAAAATTGTTGTGTAATCCTTCTTAAAGAACTTCCGGAAAAACTTGGAGATCCCGGTCGTTTTGTGCTACCATGTACTTTTAACCAAACCGATGAATTTACTGCCTTAGCCGATCTCGGGGCAAGTATTAATTTGATGCCTTTAAGTGTTTGGAAAAAGTTATCATTACCCGATCTAAAACCAACAAAGATGACTCTTGAGCTAGCAAATCGAACTCTCGCTTACCCCGTTGGTATCGCCGAAGATGTGTTTATTAAAGTTGGTACCTTCACTTTTCCGGTCGACTTTGTTGATGTTGATTATGAAATGGACCCTCATATTCCGTTAATACTTGGACAGCCATTTCTGAGGACCGGAAAAGCTTTAGTCGATGTTGCCGAAGGTGAACTCATTCTACGAGTCGGGAATGATGCTCAAGTATTTAAAATGGGGAAGCTTACAAGAAAATGCAATGGAAGAGAATCGGCGAATATGATTAATGTGCTTCAAGACGCGCTTACAACTCCTTTGGAAAGTTTAAATCTTGATGATTTTGTCGTCTACAACAATCCTCTTTTTGAGCCTCTTTATGATAATCCACTTTTACTAGAAAATGTGGACGATTCTGAAGCTCCTCTTCCCGTTTTGGATGCCTCACCAATTCATGATTCTCCACTGATCTATGACGATTCTGATGATTCTGGTTCCGATGTGGATGATTATGATGATTTTTCTTCAGAGTATAAAGACATGCCGACTTATGATGACTTTGATGATGTTGATACTCTTTCGAGTGATTCTTCACATGATGCCCTTACTCCTATTTTTGATGAAGATCCTCCGCCACCAATACTTGATCCTACTTTGGATGATTACTCATTTGAGGAAGATTTTGCTACTTTTTTCAATACATACTTCCCCAATGAGCATGAGTCTCCTCCTTTGGATTTTGATTACGGTCTTTATCCTCCTTCGGATATGAAGAAACCCGTTTCAAAGGAGAAGAAACCGGAAGACACCAACATCCGCAGCACTTATGTTTTAACACCTCTCTATCCACCTTCTAAGGATGAGATTGTGCGATTTATGAGCGGATGTTCTTCAAATTCTACTCAGCCTGAGTCTTATTTTACCCTAAAGGAAAAGGTGTTCGATCCGGGTATCAAAATTTTTAAGCCATCTCAGTATCCATCTGATGCAATAAAAGGAACGACTTTTGGAATCTGCAGAACTATGCTTTCACTTCACCATACCTTCCACCACCGTGCTCAACAATTGCTTATGGGAACCTCGCCTTCTCTTCTTTGGCTTGTCTTGTTCGCCTTAAGCTTGTGCTATTTGATGGACGAAAACCATGTATTTGATCCCGGTGGCTGTTCTTTAAGGTTCTTACCATTCTAATCACGGTCGAGTCAGGCTCACGATTCGGTGAACAAAAACAAAGAGCTTCTCGGGAGGCAACCCGAGTATCTATCCTTTTTATCCGTTTCCATAATAAGTGTAGGGGGAGACCCTAGTATGTGTTTGTTGTTTTCTTTCTTATAATGTGCAGGGATTGGAGCGTTCAACAATCCACTTCTGACGACTTTTGACGACCCGTGATTCTGTGTACCCGTCTTCCCGGTTCTATCCTAAACTCTTTTAATTCACTATTTTATATTTCTCAATATTAAAATAGGAATCACTTTAGTTGTCTCTTCCTTAGCGAGATTTAAACAACGTGCATAATGTCCTAAGTGTAGGGGAGTTTACTCCCACATGCTTAAACATTGAGGACAATGTTTATATTAAGTGTAGGGGGACTTCTTTCGAATTTAAGTGGGTTTTTCCATGAATTTGACCTCATTTTATCCGGAAAATTGATTTTTCGACATTTTTCAAAATTTTTGATCTATTGTGGCCTAGTTGTAGTTTTCTTTGTTATTGTTATTTTCTATTATTCAATAAAATGGTTTTAGCAAGTTTAGATATCTTTGATGGGTTAAGTCTATAAAATAGAAACGAACTTTTCATTTTTTACAATTATAGTAAACGAACTTTATATATTACCAATATAACCATTATAACTTTTAAATTTCGAACTTTATAGTAAACTTTCTTGCTAGCAACCTCCTACAACAGGTCACGTAAACCGACACGTCATCTTTATTAAAAAATAATTTATTTTGTTGACTTGAAACTTTATATATTACCAATATAACCATTATAACTTTCAAATTTTGAACTTTATAGCAAACTTTATTAAAAAAAATTGCTGACAACCATGATAATTTTTAAAGTTTTACATCGTTAGTCCTTTAACTAACGCTTGTTTTTTTCTTTAAAAAAATTTCAACTTTAAAAAAAATTGTAATTCTTAAATGTTTTTAAAAAAACAAACTTTTTTTTCAAAAAGTTTTTAATAAAATTAGAATAAAAGTTTTTTCGAAAAGATTTTTTTAAAAAAATATTTCGAAAAGTTTTTTTGAAAATTATTTACAAACATTCTTCGAAAAAGTTTTAAAAAAATCCAAATATGTTTTTAAATAGTTTATTTATTTTTTAAAAAAAGTTTATTCCAATTTATTTTTTTTTAAAGTTAATTTCAATTTATTTCTATTTTCGAAAATACCAAATTTTTATTTTCGAAAAGTTTTTTAGAAAATTATTTACAAATTCTTCGAAAACGTTTTAAAAAATCCAAATATGTTTTAAAAAATTTATTTAGTTTTTTAAAAAAGATTATTTCTATTTATTTTTTTTTAAAATTGATTTCAATAAATTTTTTTAAAAAAATTGATTTCAATTAATTTTTTAAAAAGTTTATTTATTTTCGAAAATACCAAATATTTTCAAATTTTTAATTTTTTTGTGGTGAATTTATTTTTTAACAAAGTTTATTTATTTCCTTTCTTTTAAAAAACAAACTTTTTTTTTCAAAAAAAAAGTGAAACAAGATTTAAACATTTTCTTTTTAACTTTAACTTTTTTTTGAAAAAATTATAAAATTTAAATTAAAGTAAAAACTTTTTTTTTGAAAAAAAACCATTGTACTAAAGGACTAACGCTGCAAACCGAGGATATTCAACCGGTAGCATTAGTGTATTTAACCCAAAACAACAAGTTACAATGGTTATATTGGTAATATATAAAGTTCGTTTACTATAATTATAAAAAATGAAAAGTTCGTTTCTATTTATAGACTTAACCCATCTTTGATATATTAGGCCCTTCGTGAATATTTTGACTCAACCCGAGTTTACTTATCCAAGTTTACTCTAGCTAGTATCCTTAACCATGTAGACCTTAATTGGTTTATTAGGCTAAGCATCCACGAGTCTCATTACTTGAGATTTTAAATTGTGGAGAACAAGAGATGATAGAGTTAGTTACAAGTTTGGTATTCTTTCATTAAATTATGTGAGTTAATTATGAACTTTTTCTCCCATCACTTGTATATAAACAAATGCAATAAGTAAGGTCGTACGATTTTAAACATTACTTAGCTTCTAGCCCAAGATCGTTTAAAAGTTGCTCAGGATTAGTTAGAGTTCATAGCCAAGGCATAACTTATTGAAACGGGACGCGAAGATTGGCGAGTCCGAAAAGGCCCTAACAAGGCATGAGGGCTCCATTTTGTTGCTAAAGATCCAAGATGATGTGAAGAATCATTATTCCAAAATCAATATGAAGGATCAAGACACACGACGAAAAGCAATCACTCCCATAAAGATCATGGAAAAGTCTATCCGAAAAGACCCTAACAAGGTATGGGGATAAATAGATCCAAGTCCGAAAAGGAGGCGGATCGTTGTATATCAAAATCCCAAATAAGGATTGAAGAAATAATGAAGAAGTCGTGGTCAACATTTGAAGAATATCTAAACTACTCCAAGTGAAGATATACACTATATACGAAGAGAAGACCATAATTTCAAGATCGTCTTCTCAAGATTCGAAGTATGAAGTAAAGGCCAAATATCGGTCGAAAGGTCTCAAATCGTGAAACGAGTTATGCCAAGATATGAACTTTAAGAGGTTTCGAGAAGTAGTTTTAAAAGATTTTGTCCTTTAGCTAACTATAGGTTAGATCGTCCTACTTTATTTTCAGCCTTAATAAACTAGCAAAATAAGTCAAAAATGCATCCTCGTGATCATTCAAGACAAAAATAAAATATAAGAGATACACCATAAGAATAAGGGAGTCTAAGTGATTAATTGAACCACAAGAGTAAGTGTTAGTTGTGCTAACTTGTAGTAACAATGATCTCGTTTTTAAGCTTGGCATGGGGAACGTGAAACTTGAGAATGATTAACATTCATGACACTAAAGCCCTAATGTAAGTCTTAGATTTCTTTACAAGTTTCTTCCTTCTACCATTTTGTAAATTTTCTATCTTTTTAAGTTTCCTTAGTGTCTAGTATTGAATAAAGGCCAAGGTGGGTTGATTATGATGGAGAATGTAAATCTTGCTTTGAAACTAATGCATTGCATGAGGTCATTGCAATGGTCAAGTGTAGGGGATTTGATAGGTGTGAAAACACCCATCCTTTTACCACTTAAAACAATTAAAAACGAGACCTAAACGTATATTTTATGTCGTAAATGTCAGAATTATGCGTGGTTTGTGTTTTTGTTGTGTTTTAGGATCAAAATATGAAAAAGGAAGAAAACACGGGCTTTCACGGGCTTTTATCGAAGAAAAAGACAAAGGACGAAGTCAAAAGATCAAGGGTGCAAAAAGAACGGAAGTCAAAGCCCTATTCTGAAAATTTATGGAAGAAAAAGTCTAAAGACGAAAGTTTAATGAAGTCGAAGAACTCAAGTATAATAAATGAAGAAATTATAAGACGAGTTCAATTTATCCATCGACAAATCCAGAGACAAAGTCGAGAGAGACGAAGAATTTAAAAGACGAAAAGACGAGAAGAAGAAGAAAGCATCAACACATTTAATCTCCCCTATAAATAGAATCCTTAACCTCATTTGTGAGGTGTTAGCTAAATTGACAACTTAGTCTTTTCATTTTATTTTCCAAGTAATATCTGAGATTTTACTAGTTGAAAAAGTTCGTTTTCTCGGTATCTTCTCGAATTGATTTCCGGCTAAGTGTGCGACTCAGTTGTTTTTGGTAAAGAATAATATTTTTGGTTGTTGTAAAATAAATGTGCAAGACTTTAAAATAAATGACGAGTAATTAAAACTAAAACTAGTTGAAACATAAACGGTGCAATATTTAAAACTTTGAAATTAAATGACAAGAAATTAAATGACGTAAAATTAAAACTTAACGAAAAGTAAATTGACAATCAAATAAAAATGCAAAACGAAGTTAAAATAGACTAAAAACAAAACGAGTAAAATTTGTCACATTTACTAAAACAAAATATTAAAACAAGACAAAACAACCAATCGGAATCCAAATTGGAATCCGATCGGAATGTACCCCCATCGGAAAGTACTGATCGGAATGTGCAAAAGGACATAATCGGAATATAGAAAAAAAGTACAATCGGAATGTATGGAAAACAGTGTTAATCGGAATGCTGAAAATAAGCTAATCGGAATGTTAAGCAGACCCCCAAATCGGAATACAGAATGATCCACCCGTCGGAATGTAAAAGAAAACAACTAATCGGAAAGTTCAAAACCCTTTTCCGATCATGAAGATCGGAATAAAGGGGGTGTAATCGGAATACCAAATCGGAAAGGGGTTTACCCTTTCCGATTACCTTATGATCCTAAAAATAAGCAAAGGTGATAAGCTATTAGGAATAAGCTAACACCCAAAACTTGAACGAATCTAAAGTAAAATGGACTCAATAAGCATGAATAACAACTTATCAAACTTAAAATAAGCAAACTTTTAAATCAAACTATAAAAAGATGAACTTTTTAAGCACGAAAACATCAAGAACAACACGGATCAAATGTAATTCGCACCAAAATCAACTAACAACAAAGAAAGTTAGAAAGAGATGAAAGATAGAAAGCTTGATCAAATGTAAAGAAGATTAAAACAACAAAATTAAGAACACTTACTTGAATTAAAGAAATTAAAGTGCAAGACAATGTATTTAAAATGACATGAAAAGTAAGGTGCATGTAAATAAAAATGGTGGAAGAGGTGGTTTTTCAAGCCACCCAACAACTTAGAAATGAAAACATAACAATCTATTTATAGGGAGGTTAGGGAGGAGCTTAGGAAGCTTCCTCCCCTCTTTCTTCTTTTCCTTAATTGCAAAGTTAAGTCCTTCCCTTCTTCATCTTTTGTTAATCTTGGACTTAATGACTTTGTCTCGGGATTTCTTTGAACTCGTCTCGACATTTCTTCATAAATAAGACTTTGAATTCTTCGGCTTTTAGTAAACTTCCGTCTTTTGACTTTTTCCTCGATAAATCTTCAGAATTGGTCTTGGACTTCCGTTCTTTTTGCACTCTTGACTTCTTGACTTCGTCTTTCGTCTTTTTCTTCGATAAAAGCCCGTGAAATTCCGTGTTTTCTCCACTTTTTACCTTTTCGTCCTAAATCACAACAAAAACACAAACCACGCATAATTCCGACATAAATGACATAAAATACACGTTTTGGCTCGGTTATTATTGTAATTAAGTGGTAAAAAGGATGGGTGTTTTCACACCTATCAAATCCCCTACACTTAACCATTGCAATGTCCTCATGCAATGCATTAGTTACAAAGCACGTTTATATTTTTCATCACAATCAATCCACGTTGGCCTTTATTAAAGAGATAGAAAATTATAAACATACAAAGTAAAGAAATCAAAATCATACCTTTAGGTTTTGGAAAGGTCGTGAATGATCATCATCCTCAAGTTTTCACTTTCTCCAAACCAAGCTTAGAAACGAGATCATTGTTATTATAAGTTAGCAAACTAACACGAACTCATGTGGGCCAATTATTCACTTAGACTCCCTTATTCCTAGGTGTATCTCTTATATATTATTGTCTTGAATGATCACGAGGATGCATTGTTGACTTATTTTGATAGTTTATTAGGCCGAAAATAAAGTGAACGATTTAATCAATAGTTAGCTAAAGGACAAAATCTTTTAAAGCTGCTTCTCGGGACCTCATAAAGTTTATATCTTGGCATAACTCTCTTCGCGATTTGAGACCTTTCTCGGACCGATATTTGGCAGCGACTTCATACTTCAAATCTTGAGAGACGTTCATGAAATAATGGTCTTCTCTTCATAATAGGAATTTCTTCACTTGAAGTTTTGAGAGATTCTTCATATTTGGACCACGACTTCTTCATTTTTCTCCAATCTTTATTTTGGACTTTGATATACAACGATCCGCCTCCTTTTAGGACTTGGATCTATTTATCCTCATACCTTGCTAGGGTCTTTTCGGATAGACTTCTCCATGATCTTTAGGGGAGTATTTGCTTTTCGTCGTGTGTCTCGATCCTTCATATTGATTTTCGATAAATGATTCTTCACATCACTTTTGGATCTTTAGCAACAAAATGTAGCCCTCATGCCTTGTTAGGGTCTTTTCAGACTCGCCAATCTTCGCATCCCGCTTCCATAAGTTATGCCTTGGCTATGAACTCTAATCCATACCGAGCAACTTTTAAACGATCTTGGGCTAGAAGCTAAGTAACTTTTCAAATCGTACAACCTTATTTATTGCAGATAAATTTATTAACAAGCGATGGGAGAATAGGCTCATAATTAACTCACATAAATTCACGAAAGAATACCAAACTTATAATTGACTCTATCATCTCTCGTCCTCCACAATTTAAAATCTCAAGGAATGAGACTCGTGGATGCTTAGCCTATTAAATCAAAGTTTTGGGTTTTCGAGTCATCTATAGGATCTTGCAAACTCTTAGACTTTTTCAAGTTTAGAATTCGCATTTTAAAGTTCCCTTGATAAACAACTCTCTAGTATCAATTATAGGAACTTGCGAAAAGTTCTTGTTCTTAACCCGTGAGAGTTAAGACTTTCGCTTTTTATAGCTCCCTATATAAAAGCCTAGCAAAACTTGACTTAAACACGTTAAGGATACTAGCTAGAGTAAACTTAGACAAGTAAACTCGGGCTGAGTCAAAAGATTCACAACGTTTGAAAATTAAAACCACTTTATTCAAAATTTATTCTAATAAGGAAAGAAAATAACTATACAAAGGGAAAAACTAATAGGCCAAAATAGATCAAAAATTTTGAAAAGTGTCGAAAAATTGATTTTCCGGTTAAAATGAGGATAAATACAAGGAAAAGGCCACTTAACTTCGATAGAAGTCCCCCTACACTTAATATAAACATTGTCCTCAATGTTTAAGCATGTGGGAGTAAACTCCCCTACACTTAGGACATTGTGCACTTTGTTTAAATCTCGCTAAGGAAAAGACAACAAACGAGATTCCTATTTTAATACTGGAAAATATAAAATAGTGAATCGAAAATAGTTTAGGATAGAACCGGGAAGAAGGGAACACGGAATCACGGTTCGTCAAAAGTCATCAAGAGTGTGTCTTTGAAGCTCTAATCCCTGCACATGATAAGAAAGAAAGCAAGAAACACCACAGGGGCTCCCCCCTACACTTATGGTAAAGATAGATAGATAATTGGGTTGCCTCCCAAAAAGCGCTTGTTTTTGTTAACCGAGTCACGAGCCTGACGCGTCCCCTAATTAAATAGTCCATGGGGAAGCCTCGAATGTGATACCGGGATCAAAGACCTTGTCCTCGTTCCCGGTTGACATCAACAAAGGAGAGGCGGGGGGATAAGTCTTGTATGGGAGAAAGGTCATTTCAACATACGAAAAGTATGTGAAATCAAGGTCCACGGGAGGTGGGGTGGGTAAAGTAAGCACATTGTCCTCCCCCAAAGACAATGGATGCTGAGCAAGCGGCAAAGTCGTATTGTTATCAATCATAGCATAATCAATGTCACCTCCCGGGTCAAAGCACTCATCCTCCGTGATAGTGGCTAAAGGGGCGGATGCAAGGTGCTCGGGAGGGGGACTTGGGACAATACCTTCCTGCAGCAAGTTATCAAAAATAATGTCCCCCTCCGTGTCATAATCATCAATACCTGGAGGGATGGAGTGGATATCGATTTCTTCCAGCAATGGGTCATTATCTTCAACGGGAGGAATAGATGGAGGTAAAGACTTGGAAAGAGAAGGAGAAGTCAACTCTTCGATTTGAGCAATAAGAAGGTGCACTTTTCGTAATCTATCGCGAAGAAGCACGTCTTCCACCTCATCCACAAGATCAAGTTCATCGGTGAACTTCTCGTAAGCCGGAGAGAATAAATCGTCATCGCCCGCATCTCCCGGCGGAGATTGAGAAACTTCAAAAGTGAAATTCTCATAGCAGAGAGAAGAATCGTCATCACTAGGATCGACCTCTTCCGTAAGAGTAACGTCGTCCTCAGTCTCCATAGTCGGTATGTCACAAACCTCTTCATCAAATACCTTGTCGAGACCAACATCGCTAAGCTCATTCAACGAATCTAGATCCTTAGATGCAGTAGGAACATCGAGAGTAGGAGCAGCAACTTCAGAAGATTGGTTGAAAGTGTAGACATCATCGTCGTCGTTATCATCATAATAGATGGGACGAGTCCAGTTAGGAGTGACGTAGTCGGCTAACTCTTCCTTGATAACCTCCACATCTTTAAGAAGCTCATGCAGCAATTTTTGTTGTTCATCTCCCCGAGTATGTTCAATTTCACCAATTCTATCCCACGCTGTAATTAAACATTTTGGTGTAGAAAAGAAGGGAAAACGACTAAATTGGCTCAAAAAGGTGTCGGTGATTTTCAAGGTTTCGTCCACATCAAGCAACGGTTGCCTTTCCTGATGCAAGTCAGCTCGGAATTGAGCTAGACCTTCTAGAATATGGTTCAAAGAAGTGAGTTGTTGGTCAAGGCTAATTTGCTGAGAGGATTGATGATTGAGGGTGTGATGTGGGGGCTCAAAGTGTTGAAAACCAGAATTATAGCATGGTTGTGGCTCATAGTAGTTCATCGGTTGAGAAGAATTAGAAACTGGGTTTGGTTCATAATAATCCATTGGTGAAGAAAACTGAGGACACGGATTTTGCTCAGAATAATTCATTGGTTGACAATAAGAAGTATCGTGAGGACCCCCACAGTTGTTGCAAAACGGGTAAGGAGAAAGACTGGGTGCGTCTTGTGGATAGCTATTATCATTGTCATAATTGTACCCCGGTTCTTGCCCGTGACCATACGGGTATCGAACCGGGCACGAAACATGCCAATGAGAATCGCTTCCACAATAGATGCACGAGGGAACAGGAGGTGGGTTCAAAAAGGACGAATTAGTCGAGTTGCACAAAGGACAAAATCCGAATTGTGTGTTGTCGATATCGTTTCCGCATCGCTCACATGTACACCATTGACAAGAGTCGTCCCGTACAATCGTCTCCCACATCCGACGCAATAGACATAAGAATCCATAAAGAAAAATAGATGAGCAAGAAGAATATTTTTGGTGCAAAACTTTGAAAAAGAAATGCTTTTATTGATTTTTTAAATGTTTTTGGGATTTTTTGAAAATTTTGGATACAAAAAATAACGTTCACAAGTGAACGGATCCTAAAGGCAACGCGTCTCTCACAAAAAACCGTTAATCCTCACGAAAAGAGCCGGCAGCGGCGCCATTTTAATATCTGAGATTTTACTAGTTGAAAAAGTTCGTTTTCTCGGTATCTTCTCGAATTGATTTCCGGCTAAGTGTACGACTCAGTTGTTTTTGGTAAAGAATAATATTTTTGGTTGTTGTAAAATAAATGTGCAAGACTTTACAATAAATGACGAGTAATTAAAACTAAAACTAGTTGAAACATAAACGGTGCAATATTTAAAACTTTGAAATTAAATGACAAGAAATTAAATGACGTAAAATTAAAACTTAACGAAAAGTAAATTGACAATCAAATAAAAATGCAAAACGAAGTTAAAATACACTAAAAACAAAACGAGTAAAATTTGTCACATTTACTAAAACAAAATATTAATACAAGACAAAACAACCAATCGGAATACACCTGATCGGAATCCAAAATGGAATCCGATCGGAATGTACCCCCATCGGAAAGTACTGATCGGAATGTGCAAAAGGACATAATCGGAATATAGAAAAAAAGTACAATCGGAATGTATGGAAAACAATGTTAATCGGAATGCTGAAAATAAGCTAATCGGAATGTTAAGCAGACCCCCAAATCGGAATACAGAATGATCCACCCGTCGGAATGTAAAAGAAAACAACTAATCGGAAAGTTCAAAACCCTTTTCCGATCATGAAGATCGGAATAAAGGGGGTGTAATCGGAATACCAAATCGGAAAGGGGTTTACCCTTTCCGATTACCTTATGATCCTAAAAATAAGCAAAGGTGATAAGCTATTAGGAATAAGCTAACACCCAAAACTTGAACGAATCTAAAGTAAAATGGACTCAATAAGCATGAATAACAACTTATCAAACTTAAAATAAGCAAACTTTTAAATCAAACTATAAAAAGATGAACTTTTTAAGCACGAAAACATCAAGAACAACACGGATCAAATGTAATTCGCACCAAAATCAACTAACAACAAAGAAAGTTAGAAAGAGATGAAAGATAGAAAGCTTGATCAAATGTAAAGAAGATTAAAACAACAAATTAAGAACACTTACTTGAATTAAAGAAATTAAAGTGCAAGACAATGTATTTAAAATGACATAAAAAGTAAGGTGCATGTAAATAAAAATGGTGGAAGAGGTGGTTTGTCAAGCCACCCAACAACTTAGAAATGAAAACATAACAATCTATTTATAGGGAGGTTAGGGAGGAGCTTAGGAAGCTTCCTCCCCTCTTTCTTCTTTTCCTTAATTGCAAAGTTAAGTCCTTCCCTTCTTCATCTTTTGTTAATCTTGGACTTAATGACTTTGTCTCGGGATTTCTTTGAACTCGTCTCGACATTTCTTCATAAGTAAGACTTTGAGTGGCTTTTAGTAAACTTCCGTCTTTTGACTTTTTCCTCGATAAATCTTCAGAATTGGTCTTGGACTTCCGTTCTTTTTGCACTCTTGACTTCTTGACTTCGTCTTTCGTCTTTTTCTTCGATAAAAGCCCGTGAAATTCCGTGTTTTCTCCACTTTTCACCTTTTCGTCCTAAATCACAACAAAAACACAAACCACACATAATTCCGACATAAATGACATAAAATACACGTTTTGGCTCGGTTATTATTGTAATTAAGTGGTAAAAAGGATGGGTGTTTTCACACCTATCACCAAGCACTTTCATATTTTCATTTAAATTCTTGCCTTTAATTTCAAGTAAGTTTTAATTTTGTTGTTGAATCTTTATTTTTAATCAAGTTTTTAATTAATCTCTCATTCTACCTTTCTTGTTTTGCTTAATCTTTATGCTTATTTGCTTATTGTCATGCTTATTGATAGTTTGTTATATTTTTATATGATTGATTGTGTTAGCTTATTGTTTTTATAGCTTACTGTGTGCTTTTCTTAATTTTAATTAAGTGTTTTTAAAAGTTATTTTATAGAAAGTTGATTTTAAATATTTAGTGTTTTTATAAGTTTTTAAATTTTGGCTTATTAGCTTTTCCTTAAAAGTATTTTGCTTAAGTTTTTAGAAAAGTGCTTATTAGTTTTTGGCTTATTTTTGTTTTTAGCTTATTTGCAAATTTTCCTTATCCGAGTTTCTTTAAAACCCTCTTTTTCCGGATAAGCCTCCGAAACCCTCATTCCGGATAACCAGTGAAACACCAATTCCGGATAACACCCCAAGTTCATATTCCGGATAGTGGTTTGAAACCATATTCCGGATAAGCATACAAAAGTGTATTCCGGATAAGCCTCAAAACTCGTTTTCCGGATAACCTCCCAAACACAGATTCCGGATAACGTGTTGTCACGAATTCCGGATAAGCATATTTAGGTGGATTCCGGATAAGGTCCTGAAGATACATTCCGGATTAGAGTAATATCCTTTCATTCCGGATAAGAGCCCAAACAACAAATTCCGGATAACACTTCTAGTTCACATTCCGGATAGTGGCTTGAAACCATATTCCGGATAAGCATATAAACACACATTCCGGATAAGGTCGTCAAAACGGATTCCGAATAGTATTCTTTTGTAGGATTCCGGATAAGCCCTCCAAGACGGATTCCGGATAAGGGTTCCAAGTATGTTTTCCGGATAAGAGTGAGAACTTAGATTCCGGATAAGTGCTACTTTGTAGGATAGATTCCGGATAACGTGTTAAACACAGATTCCGGATAAGGATTATTAGTGGACTCCGGATAGTAGGTTACGCATTCCGGATAAGTATCCGGAATTTGTATTCCGGATTAGGTTTATTCCTTATAGCTTTCCGACTTAGGTTTTTCTAGATAGTTTTAACAATTTATTTTTCCCGCCATTTTCTTAGTCTTATTTTTAATTGCCTTATCTTAGACTTATTTTAAAGTTTACATTTTAAGTTTTCATTACTTACTTTTTGTCAAGCTTTAATCTTTCGTAGTTTATTTTTAGAGTTTTAATATTTTATTCATTTCTTTTAAAGTCTTTATTTTTAATTTAATCTTTCCAAGCTTTTATTTTTATTCTTAATTAGTTTTAGACAACGACAACCTTTTCTTTTATTCACCAAAGACGACTGAGTCTCACTTTTAACCGGAGATCAATTCGATTAGACACCGAGACGATATCAACTTTAATTAATTGGAGTAAAAATTTGGTTATTAATCGCCTCAAAGAAATTGATCAACTCAATGCGCTTACCGACATAGTTCAAATGCATAAAGCCTAAATCATCTATGAGTCCTCCACTTTCTCATCAGTAGGAGTCAAGTCATTAGGCTCCTGTAAGCTGCTATAAACCTTTCTAAATTTTCTGCTTATGCTTTCATCTCTTCCTCTCAAGTTCACTTAAGTGCTTCAAACACTCTTTCACTAATATAACCATTCATTCATACTTCTAAATCTATCTCTTATCTTCAAATCTTTCATAAATCCACTTATTCTTTCTCTTATTACCATCTCAATCCAAGTCTATCAAATCTTTAGGAATCATCTCCATTACTTTCATACCTAAAGCTTCTAAATCTATGTCAAACATTGTTGACTTATCAACCCTATTCACTCTCCACCACTCAAACCATATTGATGGAATTTCATCTTTGATGTCATACCTCTTTGTATATCTTCTTAAACTATCATTTCACTTTCCTTACTTCTTGACAACTTAATTATTTCATCCGAAATATTTAAGTAGTTTGGAAATTGCAATTGTTATTCCTTCTCATATGCTTCATCTTCCTTGTCATTAATCTTTCTCATACCTCATAAGAATGTGCTCTGAATTTGTGTACTAAAATGTGACTTGTGTGATATGTGATATTGGTGATCTTGGGTAATGGTATTGATGTTATTCCATGCTTAATGATCTTGGATAGTGAATAATATTTGGTTGCTAATGCTTAGTGATCTTGAGTAGAGTATTTTGATAACCATTGCTTAGTGATCTTAGGTTGTGTTGATGCATTATTATGCATGAAACTAGTATGGTAAGGCACGTTCAGTCCACAGTCTTCTCAAAATCTTACTTATATCTATGTGCACTTTTATACTAACTTTGTTATGTAGCACATCTTTAACCCATTATTTGTAGCTCGTCGCCACTTCCTACTTCTTGGTGCTTCATACAAGGGAGAGATTCCGATTTGTCTTCGTTGAGACAATCGTATACAACATCTTCGTCATAAATCAAATATGTGCTATATCAAAATAGTTCATATGTCATGCATTCATAAAGTTCATGAATGAACATTATTTTAGATTATTTCCATTCACTCATCACTTGACACCTCGAACAAGGGGAGAAACCGTCAAGGGGGAGCATGCAACAGTTCATCATCACTACTTCTTTGTGGTTCTACACCTCTTTTCTTTCTCATCTAACCTTGATGCAGGTTACGCACACCGTTTTGTTCTTTTTACATCTATTTTCTTTCTCATATAACCTTGATGCAAGTTAAGCACACCTCTTTGTGTTTCTATTTTATTTCTCCACTAACTTTGATGTAGATTAAGCACACCTCTTTGTGCTTCCACTCCTATTTTCCTTCTTCTATAACCTTGATGCAAATTAAGCACACCTCTTTGTGCTTCCACACCTATTTTCCTTCTTCTATAACCTTGATGCGGGTTAAGTACATCTCCTTGTGCCTTTATTTTTCTCATCTAACTTTGATGCATGATAAGTCTCTTTACTTGATACATGGATCCGATGGTGATCATGGATCAATCGGGAGAACTTGCACAATTTTCTACTCATCTCTGCTGAGTCTTAAAACAACCATTGCATCACTCTATTTTCTTTCTTTTATAACCTTGATGTAGGTTAAGCACATCTCCTTGTGCCTCTATTTTTTTCTCATCTAACTTTGATGTAGGATAAGTCTATTAATTTGAGACTTGGATCCGATGGTGATCATGGATTAATGGGGAGAACTTGCATGTTCCTCTACTCATTTCTTCTGAGTCTTAAAAAAACCATTGCATCAATATATTTTCTATCTATCTTTTTCTAACCTTGCATCAATCTATTTCTCTCACTATCAATTTGCAGGATTTACCACTCATTCTATCTATCTCTTTCTAACCTTTGTTTTGTAGGATTTCACAATCCATGACTTCTCTAGTTCTCCTACTAATGGGGAGTGTTAAATGAGGGGGAGTATATGCAAATCATTTTCTATCTAGATTTTCAATTTAAAATTCTCTAAATTCAAAATCTCTCTCTAAAATGAATTTTCTTTCATCCTCTCCTTTTTGTTTCGACAAAAATGGGAGAAGAGTTTAAACAAGGCGGTATTTTAAAGTGGTAAGTAGTCATCATCAAAAAGGAGGAGATTGTTAGTGCAAATATTACGATATTTAAACTATACATCCTTGTTTGTTTTGTTGATGACAAACATGTAACTTGTAATACATAACGTAAAATGTACAAGTTACTCATAATCATATTTTGTGTATACTTAGACATTTCTATCTTTGTAAAAATAATGATAAATACTTTTTACATCATTGGTAAAAGTCTTGCAAAACCTAAACAAGAAAATTTGATCATAAAGAACTTTTAGGAGTTGACTTAACAAACTATTTGCAATATTAAATTGCTCATTTGTTGACAGACCGACGGAAGCCGCCGGACCCCTTGGTAAAGGGTCCGACAGGGTCCGTGAGTGTCTGTGGTTTGGCTATAAATAGAGACCACCATTTCTTCTCTCTAACATGTAGATCTTTGATCTATAATTCTTCTTCTTCTTGTTTAGTGTTTCTCTTTGTAGATACGGAGATCACTTAAAGGTGTAAACAAGATCAAGAAGTTCAAGCACAAGACATACATCAATTCATTGTGTCACCTCTATCTAGACTAGTTTCTTTGTACTTGTCATCTCACGGTATTATGTCCAACATCTATGATCTTGACATCTCGTGTGCTTCTCAAACGAGATCCATGACTTATAATCATTAATCTATACTTCTTAAGGAGCGAAAAGGCCAAAGGCTAAGTACGTGTTGACTTTGTGTATAGATCCATATTTCTCCTTCATGAGATCTATGATATTGATGCTTCATGACTCGTGTTGATAAGAATTACGAATATGTGAAGACATGTTCTTCAAGATGTAATCCATGATCTAGGCAAGATCATATTATAGAGTCATCTCTTTATCTGTCACAAACTATCACAAACTTCATGTGTGTTGTCGGTTCTTGTGTGAACCCAGTACTTGGATTTATACCTATAAATGTTGTAAGGTTAGAAGTCGTGTTGGTTCTACTTGTGTGTAAGAACCTGGGTGTTGGTCCTATCCATTGTGCAAGGACCCGATGTCTAGCCTAGTACCGTATAAAGTGTAAAGATGTAGAAGGGACTTGTTGTACCCATGTGAAAGAACACGACATCCTAGCTTAGGTGTCGGTAAAGATTGTAAGCCAATGTGTGAAGGTTTCTCCATCGGTGTAGGAGATTCTTTTACTAGTGAAGTAGAACTCTCGAGTAGGTGACTCGGGAGTGGATGTAGGGCAAGGAAGGTGTCCTTGTAGGCGAACCACTATACATCATTATGTCGGTTTGCATTTACTTTACTTTATTGCTTTATCCTTATACTTGCATTGCTTATGTGTGTTGTGATCTCTCAATGTGCTACTTGGTTCATATAGTTTTTGACTATAAACAAACGTCTCGCATACTATGTCCCCATCAATGGACATTTGATACAAAAATTTTAAAAAATTAAAAGAAAACTATTCAACCCCTCTTCTAATTTTTACATTATCTATTTTTGAAACATTGACAATGAGAAAATAAACAAGAAAGAATTTAAAGACAATTTGGTTATAGACAATCGAAACATCCACTTTATCTCTTAAAATATTGTTATTTTCAAATACTCGTCTTTTAGACGTAAGCACCGATATGAAGTATTCAAGCCTGATATTTTGAACTAAAATAACTATTGAACCCGATTTGATTTTGTTCTTTTTAGTTACGTGTGTTTTTTTATTTATTTCCTAGTTGGGTTATATGATATTGGTGTTGGGTAGTTCTCTTATCTTTTTGAAGTCAAAGAAGAAGCACTGCACTCGTCTTAAGGTCTTCAGCAAAAATATAGTAGTACAAGCTTACAAGGCTATGGCTTTAACTTGTTGGTAAGTTTGACTTAAGAATTAAAGACTTGTAATGATTTGTGTTGTGATAATCAATCGGCTTTTTACATATCAACAAATTCAACTAGAAAAAATATATACAAGTTGGCTTAATCAAAACTTCTTACGTGAATACCAAGTCTCTCCCGGTTGGTAGATGTTCTTACACAACTTGAGAGGGAGTGTAGAAAGAATGATATTACGGAGGATATTGATGTTTGATAATCACTATGAAAATGAATTTATTAAGTTATATTTTTGTTGACTTCATAAAAAAATAACTTAAAATATCTATATCTATATCTATATTATCTAATATAACACAGTTTTTTAACATTTCTCTTCATCAATTTTTTCTAAAAATAACTAAGCATGTCATATTTACACGTGGCATAGAAAATAATTTTGAGTTCAAGTCATTTAGAAAGAGTCAACCAAAACACAATGAGAAAGTATTTTTGGGACATTAATTTCGTAAGTAAAAAATGTTTTAACCCCTTAAAGGCATGATTTAGATCGTTTTAAATGGAAATTATTTTACAGAGTTTTTTAATTCCTCGATTTAAAATTGTTGTTATATTTAACAAGGATGAATTATTTATATCTACATGTTAACTTATCACATTGTGATTTTTAAGGAAAATGTGTGGTGTTAAACGCTTTCAGCAACATTTGCAATTTTATCATTATGAAGTAAAAATGGAATTGGAATGACCATGTGATGTATTTGTATTGAGTGTGATAAGGTCTTTCACTTAATATTAGGTCACTTTGTTGGTTTAATCCCAAAAAGGTTTTAATGCTATATTTAATTTTTCAAGGTTTTTAAGATCGAGATCTTACGTAGGATCATTTTCGTATTTGGAAAATCGAGATCGTAAAATATGATCGAGATCGTAAGGTTCTAATATAATGTAACTTAATATACATCGCAGAAACAAAATTATACGGATATTTCATAAAAATGTGGTCATAAATTATGATTATAAAATGTATAAGAATATTTCATAAAAATGTGGTCCTAAATTATAATTATACAAAATAGAACCTATAAATTCATAGTTTTTAGTTCGTCGTTCGAGAAAAAGTAAGATCGAATTGTAGTAGATCCTAAGATCAAGATCGGGATCCTATAAGATATTAACCATGCAAAGATTCTATTTAAGATCTCGATCGTTTTTGCTTTGTAGTATCATAAAATCGTAAGATATTAAAATCAAAATCGAGATTTTGACAATCTTGCAATTTTCCTCGTATGATGTTGAAAATGAAAAATATTTTGTATGTAAATCTTTATGATGTTGTGCTCAAAATGTAATATGAGATATGCTTAAAAAAAATCATGTTTAGGGTGTGTTCGGTTAAAGTACCATTAGCACAGTTACTACTAACATTTAATAGTAAGTTGTATAGATTAACAGTAGCAGTTAATAGTACAAGTTAATTTAAAAATTGATGGATTAACAATAATTGTAATTTATATGTTTCAAAACATATACATATATATTAGAAAACTCATTTAAATTTAATATGTTATAAGTATCTAAATAATTTGTTCGCATATGAGAAAATAACTTTTTTATGATGTCAATGCTAATGCTACTAATTATTTTAACTAAATAAGTTTTTTTTTCTTTCTCAATTTAGCATAAATGCTTATAATACTTACTAAAAATACTTTGTAAAAAAATTGTTACCGAATACATTAATTGTTGTTGTTTTTATAGATATAAGAAAACAAATTATTTCATAATAATATCTTATTACCATATAAAAAGTCAAACTAACTATATCAATATCAATTTTGTTAAATATCTTAATGATATTAGAATGATTCTTAATTTGTAGGTGTATTACTGTATTTACCAAAATGAAGGCCTAAAGTGGTATCAAGTTTGTTAAAGATTTTAATAGAAGCTGGAATGGTTAATTATTATTTTTTTGAAATTTCATTTATAATTATATTTTTTTATCTTTAAACTGTATTTTCTTTTATTAATATTTCAGTCTTTTGATTTTGTACAGGGGATAACGAGGATGGCAATCATCGTTAGTTTAGGCTGGTCGTATTGGATATCAGTCGAGACTTGGTCAACTGATTTCGAGACACGATTGGCCCGACGCAGCTACCGAATGAACCGGTCGAAAAATATAATCCGTTCGTATGGATGATCTACTCGCAGGAGCATATCATCACAAGAAATTGGGCCATTACCTACCTTAAAAAATATTTCGATAAAAAATTAAAATTTAAACATTTTACCTATATAAATACCGGCAACTATTTAATAATTTTCTTTAATTTAATTTTTAAAAAAAGTAATCGCTTCGATATAAAAACCAATCCTTTGTAAGTCGTCATAAAAAGAAATCTGAAATGATAGAAAATTTGAAGGTCGACTAAATTACAATGTGGAAAGCTTTACAAATAATTAGGAATTTTCTTTTTTAAATATTATTATTGTACCATGTTTACTTTAAATCCCAATTAAATTCAAGTATTACTTTATTGATCATTTAATTTTGGGTTATATACTTATTCAGGAGGTTAACTTCTCAAATCACTTATGCTTATTCTCATTGTCGTTGAAACTACGATGTTATATAAGAGGAAAGTTGGTGGTAATTTAGGTTTCATAAATGTAACTGAGAGTGTATAGCACATAAATATAGCATAAATATAACATAAATTAAGAGTTCATTGATGTAAAAGAACAACATTATGCGATGAATGTTAATGCCAGACGTATATTTAAATTAAGGCATTAACGTGTCTTCATTAAGGCCAGATATTTATATAAATGACGCATGTTGTTTTGTTATTTACATTTTTTGTATATTGACACATGCTCTGAGCAGGAGATATGCCAACACATATAATACATTAATGGTTTAAGTCTTACCTTAACTTTTTATGTTACGGATAGTTTTTCAATTGTTGAGTTCGAGTTGTTACACGGCCCCATTGTTGATGAAAAGTTGTATTGACATCATTATAATTAACTGAAATTAGTTTGATAAAGCATTGATAAAATATCACTTTTTGATAAGTGTTTGGCATTAATTAAAGTTCGTAAGAAAACAATTTAGTTGCCGCATCTTTCTCGATGACAATTAACAGAAGTATGAAAATCTCTATGGCAAATCGGTTTGTATTTGTTATGATATGCTTTACACATGGCTAGCGATACGTACCTGTCTCTCGTGTAGGATTGAAAATGGTTAAAAAGACGAAAATTTCACTAATACTACCACCAGCGTGGTAAAAAAAAGTCCTACACAGTTCATGATCATATTTACATGTGCACATATCTCGCATTAATAAAAATAAGGAAGAAATAGAGGATTGAAATTGTTTATTTTATTTTTAGGATTATTTGACTATTTATGTTTGATTACAAATCAAACATATACTTTAAGTTTTTTTATCCATATGTTGTTCTTTCTAACTTATAACTTCATAATACGTAATTTTATTTATTACTATTTTTCAATGTTACTTAAAAATACTCGTGAATTTCATGGGTCTTTTAGCTAGTTAAGTAATAAACAAAGATTGTTTGCATTAAATTATTTTTTAGATTACGGTGTTGTTTAAAATTACTTATTAAAAATAGATTATATGTTGTGAAAATGAATAACCAATAGTAAAAAATTTCATTTTAAGATATATAGTGTTTGGATTTGATTATGATATAAGATAATATAATAATTATATAATTAGTTCTTTTAATGTTTGGGCTTATTAGATTATTTTATTACTTGATACAAAAGATTAGCAAAATAGACATTTGCGTTATTGAGTTATTTACAAATTATGTACTGTAACATTTTGTTCCTCATTATGAGCATATAGTAACATTTTTTATTACTTTTTAGATTTAAATATTTATATTAACGTGCAAAACTATACACTACTAGCATCCATTTTAAAATTTTGTATTCAATATCAATTCATATACTGTACACATTCACTCCATTTTATCTTCATAACCTATGTTGCACGGAAACGCCTCTCGGGTGCCGTCTCGCGTCCCCGAAACGTTTCGGAAATAAAAACGGCGAGAAACGGCTGAAAGAGCGACGAAAACATTTCCAGAAAAAGAGAAACGTTTCATATGAAATGGAACCGCCAGAGCTTGAGAATGAAACGTTAGTGAAACGTTTTATGCCTGATGGACACGTTTCCGATGGTGTTTTCTGATGAAAAATATGATGTTTTTCGGTGGACTGTATTATGAAGGAAGGAGAAGATAAAAACGAATGAAGTTGAAAGAAATATGTAGGGTTTTCTGTTTTTATTAGGTTTGTATGTATTAGTATTATTAATGGGATAAATGGGCTAAATATTTAATTGGACTCAACAATATTATTTTTATACTCTATTTATTTACTAGTGGGCTCTACTTAAATGCAATAGTATATAAAATGAATATAGATAAAATTGAAACATTTGTATAAATTATATAATTAAAATTATTGAATAATATAATTAATTAGTATAATACACAAACGTTTCTAGATGTACCTGTTTTTTGAATTTTGAGACATTGGTGTTTCTAAGTACCCGTTCCTGTAAAACCCGCATGCTTTTACCATGAACAGTACACTTATAATCGTACGTACAAGATTAAAATTTTCCTTTTATGACATGAATACGTGTCACGAATATTAATTACAAGAATTACGTACGTGTTGTTATACGATAAGTATTAAGTACTTGTTAATACACGATAATTATTATCAACAATAATTATAATCACGAACATGAAATCATGAATGTAAGAATCACGAACATATAATTATGTATTTACGTATATTATTAATACGATTAATATCGTTACGTACAAGTATTTTTAATAACACGCATATTTAATAATAATGTAACGTAAACACGAACACATGAACACACAATATAAATAGACACGGGAAAAAGCTTCGGGTTTCCTTTTGTGGGCCCTACAAGCCGCGGCACTTGAAGGAGAGAGGGGCCCAACCCATTTAATTTTTAGTAATAAACAAATATAGGAAAATATTCATTCATAGGAAATTTTCAAGAAAACTAAAAACCCTAATCTCTCTTGTCTCTCTCTTTGGTCGGCGGCATCATCGCCACAAGAGGGTGATTGGTTTGATTTTTAGCTAAGAATTCTAGGAGTGTGTTCGTGTATTCATCCTCCATTCATTACACGCGTTTTGGGAAAACCTTTCTTTTTAATTCTTTTTATGTTGTTATGAACATGTGATCATAGGAATAATTAAACAAGATTAATAACATGTTAAAAACCATGGTGGGTAAACTAATTAAGGGTGTTTCGGGTTTGGTTGGTTCGGCCGCCACACAAACCGAGAGCCAAGGGCTCTCGGCATCGTTTGGTTCGTACCACCAACCGAGATTGATGTCTCGGTGGTGTTGGGGTCTCGGTCGGCAGCAGGTACAAGGCACCCTGACTCGCGTTGGGGGTGTCCTTGTGGTTTGGCTACGTCTCAGCAGCAACAACCCCACCACCGGCTTAAGCCGGTGGCTATTTTAGGCAAGCAGGGGGAACTCAGCGCGGGCAGGGGGAACCACCGGCAACTGCCGGTGGGAACCTTGGTGCCAGCGGCTAGCCGAGAGAAGCAAGACCACTTGTAGCAGCCGGTGGCAGTTTGTCGAGAGTAGGGGAAACCGGCTTAAGCCGGTTTGCCACTGTTTTTTGGGGTGTTTAGTTCACGGGTTTTCAAGGGTTCGGTTCACAACATGTTTTAAATTAGATAACACACAGGTTCGGTTTATTATTCTACAAGTTTAATTAGTTTTACAAGTATAGTATTTTTACAAGTTAATTAAATTAATTTAACATGATTTATAATTAATTTAATTAAAACATGAACTTAGGTTAATTATTATTATTTAATAATACATGTTTTAATCTAAGTATTTTATTATTTAATTTAGACTATGTTATTAATTAATTATTAAAACATGACATATAATTAATTAATTTTCATGACTTGGGTTATATTAATATAAATATTAATACATGTTTAACCGAAGTATTGTTATACACTTTAATTTAATTAAATCATGCTTATATTTAATTAAATCATATAACCTATAGTTTATTAAATTAACATGCTTTATTAATAAACTATACTATTAATCACATGACTTAGTATATTTAATCAGTAAAACTAAGCTTATATTATTAGCTTATTAATCCAGCTTATTTCTAAATATAGAAACTTTCTATTTCAGGAAACTTACTATTATTGAAAACTTTCTATTTTTAGAAACTTATCTATTCTAAGAAGTTCATCTATTTTCAGAAACTTTCTATTTTTGGAAACTTTCTATTTTAGGAAACCTATTATTTTAGAAAGTTACTTATTATTACCCAACAAGTATAATAATACAAGAATATCAGTAATTCTTAATCAGAATACCTAAAACACATGATGAATACAGTATAACATTAAAATCAGTAAAACAAGACTGAAACATATAAAACAAGTCAAGACATACTATAATCAGTTACGTACGCAGTAAACGGAATACTTATACATGTACCCTTTTATGTAGCATTAGTGAGATCGGAGTAGGACTTCCTTTCGTTCTTCTTTTCCGTTCACTGGACACAAGGTACGGATTCTCCGTCCTTCAGTATGGACATTCTTTCCTTATTAAGATTCCCCGTATGCAGCCAACTGTTTTCCCAGTATATGTTTTCTATGTTTTGATTTGCTTATGTTTAGTTTTAAATGCCTAATCCATATACATGCATGACCAGTTCCACCTAGTTATGGAGATACCATAACCATAACATTGGAGGCACCAGTGTTATGACTTCACCACGGCGGAGTGATAGCTCGTGGCATCCCTTTCAGCTTTTGGCCACATTATTATATTATCATGTGGAGCATATGGGTGCATCCTAGGTTACATGTTTTTACAGTATTATCAAGTGAATGAGGTGTGTGCCTTGCATCATCACAAGGAATTGATCCCTTATACCCAGACTTATATTAATTAAAGGCAACCCCTCTAATTACATGATGAGGTCACCCCTCTAAGTATTCATGCACGTTAATACTTCATGACCTACATTGGCTTAATGGTTAACATGTAATACAGTTTTCATAAGATAAACATAAGGCTTTTCAAACTATAAAACCAGTTTTACTAAGCTATACCAGGTTTTCAAGGACTTATACATTTCCGTTGCTATTAAGTCTTCACTATGTTTCAGTCATTCATAATATGTCATATATTCGTGCACTGAGCGTTATGCTCAGCCGTTACTTTCCTTTCCATGTCCCAAAACGGCAGGTATTTAATGACAGACTCGAGCATTTGGAGGACGTGCATAGGATGGAAGCTGCCTGAGACTTCTTCTCCTTTTACCTCATATACTTATGCTTGTTTAGTCTTTCACTCATTTCATTTACTTTATTATGTTTTGGGCTTATGATTGGGGACCGATGTTTGATTTCGGTTTTCCCTATGGTCATGTATGTTTTACTACATATTACCTTGCATGCTTTGATGACACGCCATAATTACGCGTAACGGTCCACTTATCAAAGTGGGGTGTTACAATTATGGTATCAGAGCCAAGGCTTCGACCTGTAGGCTCTAATACTTGACCTGTGACTAGTGTGTAGTCACCATGAGCTTCCTAAGCCAACGCTTGTTATTTCATGTATTGATGTTTTTAGCACCTTGTTGTTTTAACCATGATGTTTTCAGCACTTTGTTGTTTTAACCATAATGTTTTCATCAGTATGCTTTTACTAATACGGACTGAACAACCATCATCCATACTTAGTTATGTGTCATTGTTTATGCATGATGTTCCTTGTGAACTGTGGCTATGTGGACTGAACCCTAGTAGTTCATAATTAGTCACATAAAATTTTTTTCTGATAAGTTTGACATATGGTTTTTACTTATTTATGTTTCAGGTATCATTGTTGCAGGAATTTTGACTAAGTAATGGTTGGTACAGGACTGGCCTTATTTAGTCGCATGTGCTTTTATCGAAACTTTTAACTTTTGGACCGACCCATAGGCGTTCCCTCGCCACGTCTTTTGTTTTGGATGAACTGACCATAGGCGGTTACCCACGCGCATATAAAAGTTTTATAAACTACATCATGCATTCATGCATTGTTTTCACGCATAAATCTTTTTCATGATTATTGCATAAAATGTTGTTTCCTGTTGATTTATATTACGCTATAATCAGATTAATCATACCAATTTTGTTCTGTGAGCCGACCCCAGTCGTTCACACCCGTGATTTTCAATTTCATTCATTACAGTCATATTTATTGCATGTCCACTCACTAAAACTTTCATGATCTTTATGTCGATTATGTTTTCATAACTACCATGGTTAACTTCATTTTCATGCTCATTATGTTTATGCTTCTTCATGCAAATTTCGTTCCAAGATTCTCCATGTTGATTTCGTCTTCATGCTGAGCTTGTTTTAACTCCCCTTATGTTGATTATGTTGTCATCATGTCGATCATGCCCTCATGCTAGACATTGAAGGATGCCATTAAATCCTACTTTATGATAGTCATGGTTAGTCTTCATTAACCATGCTTTCATGCTAATCATTGTTGAATTTCGTTTCACCAACCTTCTGGGTGTTTTCTCTATGAAACCAGAATGATGTCTATGCTGAAATTGCTAGGCTACCATGATGATCAGTCCAGTTGGTCTTCAAACCGTTTAACCAATTATTCCCTGTAAAATCATGTCAGATGATCGACCATATCGATTATTTCATGTGCATTCCATGTGTATTCCATGTGTATTACACGTACCATAATCCATGTGTATTTTACTTACAACACTCCATGAGTATTCACTAGCCGATTCTAAATCATCTAGGCGTATTTCACTTATTGATATTCTAAAAGATGCTGATGCAGCTCATTACTAAATATTGATGTTGTTGATTGGATGGAGACGCTACGAGGTGCTGATGATGTTCACAACATGGAGATCCTAGAAGATGAAGACAAAGGCGTTTGAGCGAAGCAGTTGGACGAGAAGATGCTTTACCATCAGACGATTTCCATCACAAACCTTGTCCCTACCTTTCAGATATATGTCACACGTCATCTAGTTGTCTTTTCAGTCATATGAGTGGGAACCGGTACCAGCCGGCCACTCAGCTGAATAGTTACATGAATCACACTCATAAAAATGACCGTCATGGAACTGACATACAAGATGATAATAACCATTACGGTGACATCAACCATCCTGGTAATCACAATAGAACACCGGTCACAGACGTGATCAAATATTACAAAGGGTCAACAGTCCAACCGATCCGCCAATTCTGGCATATTAACTTAAGAGTTTCAGTTTTATTCGTTTCACACCTCGAGACACATGTCAAGACATTAGTCAAGACACATGTCTCACGTATATTTTCTGAAGACACGTGTCAAGACATCAGTCAAGACACATGTCATACACATATTTTCTCAAGATACAAGTCAAGACACTTGACTCACGTCTAACTCCTACTATAGCCCTAAGAAATTCAGGGTACCTTACAAGGGGTATATCGATTTTGTTGTGCCATGTATTAATCAGGCCAAAAGAATTTTAGTATCATCACTGGCGTTTTATTCACGCTTGGACACGCAGAGTTCATTCTGTGTGAGACAGGCAAAATACATTCAGCAAGATCTGTTACGATTACTTCATGACACTCTTATTTCTTGACTCCATATTTTATATATCCACGACCATAAAGGACACCGTTCGTATCACCCATGTATACGAAAGTTCTCCTTTAGTCTAAGGATAAGATCCGATCCGATAACACACTTACCTCGGACAGATGCGAGTTAAATATGATTCTGATTTTTGAACTATGAACAACACACTATGCTACGACTGGTCGCCATCTATATCAGATTATATATAGTGATGTTTAGGCTCCTGAATAAATTAAGCATGGTATTCCATCATGAGAATCTGTACAAATCATTCATGCTTAACAAGCACATGTTTGTTATTCCATAGCTGCAAAGATATTCAGCTATTATTGGTGACACGACTTTTGAAGTCCCTTTATTCATAACCAGTTGATTATTTCAGAATTCTTTTTTCCGATATAAATTCCAGAAGAACCTTCAAGGAGGAGGACGGTAACATGAGATTATGTGTCGACTACCGTCGATTTAAACAAATCACCATTCATGACTGTTATTCCCTCCACGTATTGGAAATGGGTTGGATCGACTTTAGGGTGCTAACCACTTTTCCAAGATCGACTTATGATCATGCTGCCAGCATTGACGAGTGAAAGAGCAGGACATTTCCATGACTGCAAATTATACACGACTCGGTCATGATAAATTCATGATTTTTTTAGCCTTATAAATGCTCCAGCAGCATTATGGACTTAATAAATTGAGTTCCACGAACTCATAAACAAATTTATCAGTATTTTCATCAAATGACAACCTGACCTTCTCTAAGTCTAGTGAAGGGCGCGATGGCCACATTTGCACTATGTTGCGAATTCTACGACAGGGGAAATTTCACCCTGAAATTTTCTAATATAAATTCAGGTTGATTACAGTGACATGCTAAAACACATGGATTCACACGATTAATCTTACCATGACTCAACTTATGCATAAAGATGAGAACCCTATACTACATTAGGTGTTCCAGAAAATCCTACGCTAAGAAAAGTCTAATTTCGGAGACTCATAATTTTGTAAACTCCTATGTATCAAGTTTCTATGAAGCAAGATACAGTTACGTTCATATCTAAGTACCTGATATACCAACAGGCTAAGATAGGACACCAACAGACTGGGATGTTACCCACCATCAGAAATTGCGATCAGAAATGGGACAAGATCTCCATGGATTTTAGTTACCAGGTTACCACAAACTCAGAAGAAGCATGAAGCTATTTGGGTTGTTGTCAATAGTTTGACCAAGTCTGTAGAATCTTTACATCTGCAAGGATTCTAGAGTCAGCAGATTTTCAGACATTTTCCAGCTAAGGATCATCTGATCACTTGGCACTCTGTCACCTATCGGACCAGATCAAGTTTTACGTTAGCATCCATTAATTACGTTCACATCCTTGTTTAAATTTACGTTTACTTTTGCGTTCACGTTCATGAACCACTCACGTTCATGATCGTATTCTAGCTTACGATTTAAGTCCCACTTTTGTTCTGAGAAGTTTTACATAAAACTTGGGAGACCAGACTCGGGTTCAATAATCTTTCCATCTTCAGACGAACGCTTCACGTCACATTTCACGTCTTACCTCATATCGTTTAGCATTAGCATCTAAGTTGTTCTATGTTCACGATATGTTTCACATGTCATGTACATTACACGTTTCACATGTCATGTACATGTCACGTTCACGATATGTTACACGTATCATTGTTCATCATATGCCTCGCATATTACACTCACCATATCTCCACGTATCACGTTCACAATTGTTCACGTATCACGTTCACAATTGTTCACGTATCACGTTCACAATTGTTCGCGTACTACGTTCCAGTATGTCTCGCGCATCATTGCTAAGAAGGGACTAATATTAGTTAGTCTAGGTCATTTTGCATCGTAACGTTTCATTTACCCTTACACGTTAATTCTTATTCCCTCGATCAAATTCAGGAGAATCTATCTTACGTTCGTAACCAGGAACTTTTACGTATTGTCAAATCAAGGTCATGAAGACCAAGATTATCGTATGTGTCAAGATCTAGTAGAGGAACCGTTCCGAGAGGGAAGCCACTTGGAAGCGGAAGTGTCCATCCGAATTTTATCCTCTCATCCTTCCATGATTCAGTTATATTCTTTCCAGGCACGTCACGTTCCACGTCCATTTTCTTTCAGTTTACGTTATCTATAATTCGGGGATGAATTATTCTTTTTAGGGGGGAAGAGTTGTAAAACCCGCATGCTTTTACCATGAACAGTACACTTATAATTGTACGTACAAGATTAAAACTTTCCTTTTATAACATGAATACGTGTCACGAATATTAATTACAAGAATTACGTACGTGTTATTACACGATAAGTATTAAGTACGTGTTAATACACGGTAACTATTATCAACAATAATTATAATCACGAACATGAAATCATGAACGTAAGAATCACGAACATATAATTATTTATTTACGTATATTATTAATACGATTAATAGCGTTACGTACAAGTATTTATAATAACACGCATATTTAGTAATAACGTAACGTAAACACAAACACATAAACACACAATATAAATAGACACGGGAAAAAGCTTTGGGGTTCCCTTTGTGGGCCCTATAAGCCGCGACACAAGAAGGAGAGAGGGGCCTAGCGCACTTAATTTTTAGTAATAAACAAATATTTTATTATTTAAGTATTTTATTATTTAATTTAGACTATAGTTATTAATTAATTATTAAAACATGACATATAATTAATTAATTTTCATGACTTAGGTTATATTAATATAAATATTAATACATGTTTAACCTAAGTATTTTATACACTTTAATTTAATTAAATCATGCTTATATTTAATTAAATCATATAACTTATAGTTTATTAAATTAACATGCTTTATTAATAAACTATACTATTAATCACATGACTTAGTATATTTAATCAGTAAAACTAAGCTTATATTATTAGCTTATTAATCCAGCTTATTTCCAAATATGGAAACTTTCTATTTCAGTAAACTTACTATTATTGGAAACTTTCTATTTTTAGAAACTTATCTATTTTAAGAAGTTAATCTATTTTCGGAAACTTTCTATTTTTGGAAACTTTCTATTTTAGGAAACCTGCTATTTTAGAAAGTTACTTATTATTACACTGCAAGTATAATAATACAAGAATATCAGTAATACTTAATCAGAATACTTAAAACACATGATGAATACAGTATAACATTAAAAACAGTAAAACAAGACTAAAGCATATAAAACAAGTCAAGACATACTATAATCAGTTATGTACGCAGTAAACGGAACACATATACATGTACCCTTTTATGTAGCATTAGTGAGATCGGAGTAGGACTTACGGATTCTCCGTCCTTCAGTATGGACATTCTTTCCTTATTAGGATTCCCCGTATGCAGCCAACTGTTTTCCCAATATATGTTTTATATGTTTTGATTTGCTTACTGTTTAGTTTCAAATGCCTAAGCCATATACATGCATGACCAGTTCCACCTAGTTATGGAGGTACCATAACCATAACATTGGAGGCACCAGTGTTATGACTTCATCACGGCGGAATGATAGCTCGTGGCGTCCCTTTCACCTTTTGGTCACATTATTATATTATCATGTGGGGCGTATGGGTGCATCCTAGGTTACATGTTTTTACATTATTATCAGGTGAATGAGGTGTGTTCCTTTCATCCTTCACAAGGAGTTTATCCCTCCTACCCAGACTTATATTAATTAGAGGCAACCCCTCTAATTGCATGATGAGGTCACCCCTCTAAGTATTCATGCACGTTGATACTTCATGACCTATATTGGCTTAATGGTTAACATGTAATATGGTTTTCATAAGATCAACATAAGGCTTTTCAAATTATAAAAGCAGTTTTACTAAGCTATACCAGGTTTTCCAGGACTTATACGTTTTCGCTGCTATTAAGTTTTTATTATGTTTCAGTCATTCATACTATGTCATATATCTGTGCACTGAGCGTTATGCTCAGCCGTTACTTTCCTTTCCATGTCCCAAAACGGCAGGTACCCAAGGACAGACTCGTGCATTTGGAGGACGTGCATAGGATGGAAGTTGTCTGAGGCTTCTTCTCCTTTTGCCTCATATACTTATGCTTGTTTAGTCTTTCACTCATTTCATTTACTTTATTATGTTTTGGGATTATGATTGGGGACCGATGTTTGATTCCGGTTTTACCTATGGTCATGTATGTTTTACTACATATTACCTTGCATGCTTTGATGACACGCCATAATTACGCGTAACGGTCCACTTATCAAAGTGGGGTGTTATAGTTCCCGTCCCTGTTTCCGTTTCCGTATCCATCCCCGTGCAACAAAGACCATAACACCCTGTACAATATACACCCATTTCATAAAACCTTCCCAACAATCACAAAAATGCTATGACCAAAAGCTAAAATATCACAAACTCTATCTTTTGATACCTTGATCGTTCGAAAGACTCACACTATAAGATTTATTGTATTGTTGATTCTAAACTGGATTATTTGGAAGAAAAAAATAATGTACTATGAGGGTATTTCGGTAATTCATCAAAGGCGGGGTTATAATTGTGTTTCCAAAGGGTGGTTGTCTTTGCGTTTGTACCTACTTATCTTATTATTTCAGTTTGTAAATGAAGAAAAGCAAAATTGAGTGCTTGGGTAGAAAATAAGAAAACGGGATTATCTGCGTTTTGAGGTGTGTAAAATACCGTTTTGAAAAAGCTGATGGGAGGGTGCAGCTGGAAAGCGGAAGTTTAATATTCAGGCAGAATTATAAAAAGAACCACGCGTCACTAATATTAAAATCTTCGTTTCTCATCTCTTTTTCTTTCGTCAATTTTCTACAAACAGTAAGCTTTAAAAAATTTTAAACAAGATAAAATATTTATATTATTTTAATGTAACTATTTGTTTTTTTGTTTTTCATATTACCATCAATCTTATAATTTTGTTTTGTATTTTGTATTCGAAATTATTCTCTTGGTATCTTTAAGAAAAACTCTGTACAAAAATATTGTTGGTTGTTACAAAATTTTATTTTATTTGTCAAAATTAAACAATTTAACAAATACAAAGAATCTCTATATTAGTCATTTTATCTATCAATTAAAAAAAATCAAATTTGTCAAACACTCAAAAGAATAATAATCTGATTATTATAATTTCAAACAACATAATCAAATTCAAACACTATTTTTTAACATTGTGTTTTCAGACTGCTGATGAATTGATTATTCATTTTCAAAACGAATAATATATTTTCAATAAATAATCTCAAACACCTCCAAAAAGCATCAGTGGACTTGCTACCACAAAACTCCGTTTTAAAAGTGGTAAAACGCAGAAAATCACTTATCTGAGCTTCCCAGCCAAACATTGTATGGTAGCTTATTGTGATTTCAAATCCCGATAATCAGATAATCAGCTTTATAACGCACTCCCAAAGCATAGTTGGATAAAGTCAAGGAGTTCATGATGTAAATATAATAGAGTAGAGTAGAGGGAATCTAATGTAATTTTCATTTTAATCTCTTTTCCATTCATTTAAAACATTCATTCTTCCCTCCAAAATCATTTCTTATCCATTTCATTCTCTGTGTGAATCTGTGTTTCTCCATTGTTGACTCTCTCGTACCATTTAGGTTAATTCCTCGTGCTCAAATGTGTTAGAATATTAGGAGTAATATTAAACATAGGTTAGGGACTTAAGTGTATTTTGTAATATAGATTAGGAATAGACTTGTATTAGGAAGTATTTAGGCTAACCTCATTAAGTTGGTTTATAGGAAGTTTCCTATTTGACTTAAGGAGGTGCCTACCCCGCATCTGTATAAATAGGGATGAGGGGGATCCTAGTTCATCGAATTCTTCTTCCTCAATGTAGTCTTTATTAGGGTTATTAATAAAGAGGTGGTTGAGGGTATTCCGTGTGCATATACGTTTATCGGTTCTTTGTAATCTCTCGTGTTCGCTACTTGTGCTCGATATAACTCGTGATCTTGCGGTTCCGCGTTATCGAACTTTGGGTTTGTGCTCTCCGAAGATCGAGTGCTAGGTCGAGTTGACGAATCCAAGTTGGTTCGAATTCTCGAGGTTTGGGTGTCACAATCCGGGTACGTCTCTAAAGTTTTAAACAGGTTTAGAATAAACAATGGGAAATCGGTAGAGATGCCATTGGGTGGGCACTTCAAGCTATCGTTGAAGGATTGCCTGGTTAGGATTGTGATGTTTAAAGAATGAGTGGGGTGCCGTATACAAATGCGGTTGAGAGCTTAATGTACTTGATGGTGTGCACGAGGCCAGCCATAGCGTATGCAGTAAGTGTAGTTAGCAGATATTTGGCGAATCCGGGTAAACTCCATTGGAAAGCAGTGAAGTAAATTATGAAATATTTGCATAGCACTGTAAACGTGGGTTTGGTGTATGGGAAAAATCGTGGCAACCATGTGGATGTAACAGGTTTTGTTGATTCAGACTACGCTAAGGATCCGGATAAAGGTAGGTCTCTCACTGGTTACGCATTTTTAGTACAGGGATGTGTTGTAAGCTCGAAGGCAACGCTACAACACGTGGTGGCTCATTCAACTACAGAGGCGGAGTATATGGCCCTTACGGAGGCTGTGAAGGAAGCTATTTGGCTAAGAGGACTCTTAGAAGAGTTGGGTGTGAAGCTCAACAGTGTTGCAGTTAATTGTGATAATCAGGGCGCGATTCACTTATCGCAGAATCATGTTTTTCATGAAAGGACAAAGCACATCAATGTGCATTATCACTTTATCAAAGAAGTATTGGAAGCGAAGACGGTTGAAGTTCTGAAGGTGGGTACTGAACACAATGCTGCGGATGCCTTGACGAAGGTGGTACCTGGACGCAAGTTACAACACTACTTGGACTTGCCGAGTGTTGGAATAGGCTAATATAAAGTCTAAGGTGGAAATTGTTATGTTTAGTCTTTATATCTCCTAAGTCGTGTCTAGAGATAGTGTCGAGTAGCCTAGTTTCCTAATAGCTATGAATAAAGGTCGGTTGGCTATGTGTAAGTCTGACCCAACCCGTAGGACTTGTAATAGTCGGTTCCCCCTCATCTCTATAAAAGGAGGTGAGGGGGAACGAACCAAGTACATCAATTCTTTCAATAACTAATCGGAGTAACGATTAGGGATTTACCTTGTGGGAGTCGCTTTTCCTTTATTGTCGATTCTGTTGGTGTGCGTGTTCTTGATCGATATTCCGCATCTAGTAATCAGGGTTGTAGGGATTAAACCCTACAAATGGATCTGATACCACTTGTTGTACCACTTGTAGGGTTTAATCTCTACAACCCTGATTACTAGATGCGGAATATCGATCAAGAACACGCACATCAACATAATCGACAATAAAGAAAAAGCGACGCCCACAAGGTAAATCCCTAATCGTTACTCCGATTAGTTATTGAAAGAATTGACGTACTTGGTTCGTTCCCCCTCACCTCCTTTTGTAGAGATGAGGGGGAACCGACTATTACAAGTCCTACAGGTCGGGTTGGGCTTAGACATAGCCAACCGACCTTTATTCATAGCTATTAGGAAAATAGACTATTCGACACTATCCCTAGACACATTAGGAGATATAAAGACTAAACATAACAAAATATTGTTAATGACCAAATACATCACAACTTTTGCATACTTAATAGTATGAGATAAGCTCGATAGAAAATACTGTAATAAATAATGCATGGGCTAATAATAATCACTGAGCTACTACTCGTGACATTGTATGTGAAATACCCATCAAATGTCTCAGAAAATGATACCAGAACGTGCTTTTAACTAAAAGATATGGAAATTTAACCTTTCACCTATTATGATTCAAAGGTTGAAACAAAAGATTCCTTATCTGTTTCAAAGGCCTCTCAAAGAATCTTTTTCCTTCCACAACCAAATCATCTGGACCTCTTGATGAATACGCAAGCGCAAGGAATAACCAAACATTGAAACACCTAACGAGTCATCCTTACTCGCTAGCTCTTCTTTTTCATTCCATGTACCTATCAGGAAAGTCACCGGTTTTCCTGGGGACCAATTCAGGCGGGCTTACCCGAACGACTGGCGCTGATGAACCAGACCTAATCCTCAGGATCCTGCTTTTCTGTGTATCTCTACTTGCAACTATTCCTCCATTCTCCCCTGATTCAGCAAACAGTAACAAGATACATAAATGAGCCTCTTTCTCGATTTGACACAAATATAATAAGAGAAATGATACATCACCAAAACTATACAAAAAAATATCCACATACACATGTGTCATGTAATTATGGTGGATGAGAAAGTTGAAACAGAAAACTTCATGCATCATAATTGGTCAAACACATTTGACATGTCATTGTATGGATAATTTTGTGTAAACTTTTAGTGGATGTAGTATTCCACATATAAGGGCATCTCCAATGCATTACACTCATTTGAGTATAATACAACCACATAATCACTAAATTAACATTTTACTATTTTATAAAAAAACTCCCACAATGCATTAAACTTACCAAGTGCAATACATTTTCAATTCTTATATTTTTATCATATGTATCTTGTCCACTAGCATGAAATTACTACTGTAATAAATAAGAAATGAGTATGTATCTTGTCGACTAGCATGAAAGTAGTAAATGAGAAATGAGAGTGAATAAAATATTACATAGGTACAATGTTGTCAGGTTAAATAGGAGTGTGTTCAGAGAAACACTTAAATTATACGAATGGCTGAATTTCTACAATGCATTAGATGATGACTAGGTATCTATTGAACGAACAATAGCTCTTGTTGTGGATGCTCTAATAATACCTTCACATGTGACAAGGATGAGACGGTATCTGTACCGTACCGATCCCGTACCAAATTAGTGGTACCTATTTTTTCTCGAGCATAAATTAATAGTACCGGTATCGTATCGAACGGGATTCGGATATCGGTACCGGTACCGGGAATACGTGATTTTCCCCTTTTTTTTCGGGAATTTCCCGATTTGGTACCGGTCCGTACCGAATTAGTGGAACCGAATTGTTTTTCCACCTTATTTCATAGTACCGGTACCGTACGGAACGGGATTCAGGTACCAGGAATAGGTACGGTTCCCGTACAGGTTCGGTTTCAGGATTCGGGACGAAATGCTCATCCCTACCCCGTGATGTAACTATTTTTTGCTATATATCCAACTGCAATCTTCTCAATGTGTTATATTTCTGGTTAAATTTATCTTGATATAGATACTGGTTTTTCCCGAAAAGTAACTAAATATGCATATGCAAGTTGAGAAAATGAGTACATTGTTTGAGAATATATGAAATGCATGTTATGGCCCATAAACTTAACCAGAAATATAAGCACATTGAGAAGATTGCAGTTGGATAAATAGCAAAAAATAGTTAGATCACGGGGTTATGTATGCATGTGTTTTAGTTTAGCTTCTTAGACACTTGGACCATTCCAGTTTGACATAAAAGTGAATGATGGTGTATGAGTTACTGAATGGTCAGATTCATAATATACAGAGAACTAATCATTACCAGAACTCGTGCATCCGTTCCCAGCTTCTTTGACCGAATGTTTGGAGTGACCATTCATTGCTTCCACTGTACTTTGTGCAGTCTCTTTTGGATATAATATGGAAGCCCTGGCACCCGAAAAAGAACCTTAGCTGACTAGCTTTGGGACGCAAGAAAAAACAACCTACCATTCTCAGGACTCAGGACTCAGGACTTGTTACTTATTATCCATCAATTCAAACGTAAGGCGTGTAACCGAAATACAAACTGTAGCAATTTCAGCCAATTTACTTAAAAATGGGTCAATGTGGAAAATATTAGCTTTGGGACGCAAGAAAAAACAACCTACCATTCTCAGGACTCAGGACTCAGGACTTGTTACTTATTATCCATCAATTCAAAAGTAAGGCGTGTAACCGAAATACAAACTGTAGCAATTTCAGCCAATTTACTTAAAAATGGGTCAATGTGGAAAATATTAGATTTGAAAGAAGACTAGAAGAATGGGAGTCAAACCCAATGCGAGTGGTTATAAGATTTGTGATCATATGTGATGTACTATTTTGTATACATAATACATTTGGACAAAAAGTGCTTTGGGTTACCCAACCCGTTGAAAAACTACCCACTGACCCAACCTGCTTGATATGCAATCCCCAAGCATTACCTTGGTAATGATAAGGCATGTCGTCTCTCTAGTGGAGGGGCAGCAGTACCCTTTCCATGATGCTCTTCCAGGTGCGAAAACTGCTTCTTAAATTTATCAACAGCACTGTAACCAAAGGAGGGAAGAAAGTTTCATCAGAAAACAGCAATTACAACACGCTAAAGAAACTATACATGCTATATACGGATTAGAATGTCGTAAATCCAAATAGTGTACCTTGGATACATCAATCCTGTTGGTTCATTTCCATCCAAGAAGTCTTTCAACAAATTCGGGTGGTATTCTAGAATCTCCTTATATATCCGTTCTCGTATATCTTCTTTAGTAATTCCCCGCTTTTCAAACTCAAATTCCCTCTTTGTGAAGGGTTGCGCACAGGTCTCCGTCTCAGCCTTAGCCAAATTCTTGAAATATGGATCGGAGAGAGCCTAATTACAACATGTACCAAAATCAGCATTCTTGTAGTCGAGTAAATTATTGCAAAATCGAGAAACTTTTATTATATAGACAAGATATTACCTCCTCAACAGTAGGGCGGTCCTTAGCCTCAAAAGCAAGCATTCTTTCTAATAAACGAAGAGCAAGTGGATCTGCATTTGGGAACTTTTTGGAGAAGGAAATAGGCTTCTTCTTTTTCATGCTGCTCAAGTATTTCCTAGGCTTCTCATGTCGTATCTGCTTGTGTTGCATTGAAATTAATATGCAATAGTGCAAAAACAAATATACTTAATATATGTATTATAAGATATATTACTCTATCTATAGCTTCGATTGATGGTGTTCCCAAAAGATCAGTCATCAGGTCCAACTGATGCAACAAACTTTTTCCAGGAAAAAGGGGCTTTCCAGTTAAAACTTCCGCAAAAATACAACCAATGCTCCATATGTCAATGGCCTGTGTGTACTGCAAAAGAAAATATTAAACTTTAATTGATGATCTTGATCAAATTAAGTAAATAAAAAACTGTAGTTTTGAAAAATATGTTGATGAGTTTAGCTGGCACTCGAGTAAAGACTAATTTGGTGAACCTGACATAAGTATATGAGTTAAGGCACCTTGGAAAAAAATGATCCACACAATTCAGGAGCCCTGTACCACCTTGTTGCAACATAATACTGGAACATATTTGTGTGCGAGCAGTTAGTTAGTCAACAATATTGTACTATTTAAATTAGAGTAATTAGTGATTTTATCGACATACCGTCCAGCATATAGCAGTAGGTGTGCCATTAAAGACAACTCTTGCAAGACCGAAGTCACATATTTTGAGATTGCAGTCAGCATTGACCAATATATTTTTAGGTTTCAAATCTCTATGGAAAACATTTGCAGTCAACAAGAAATTCAGAGTCAGAAACTCAGAATAGCCAGAATATACCAAGGCTTGTGCTAATAAAAAAAGAGAGCATATCTTTGAAAGTAGAGATGGAAATTTTGACCATTTCGATAGCTAAATCAGCTTTAAAAAGTGGTCACAAATAATATTTCAACTTAAAAGAGCATACAAGATAGCTGTGCTAAACCACTTTGACCCAGTTCAACTTGAACCGTCAAGACCCATTACCAACACACGACCTTCCCATTGTGCCACCTTGACTTAAAAAGCATACAATTTGGTATCGATAAAGTTAAAACAGTATGAAAGAGCTTATATAACCTGAGTGGATGTATTTCAATCCTCGAAGAAGCTGATAAAGAAAGAACCGACAATGTTCTGGTGTTAAATTGTCATTTGCTTTGATAACCTGGTGTAAATCAGATTCCATAAGCTCAAACACTACATATATATCGTTGAATTCTCTTCTAGAAGGAGGCAACAAGATATGTTGAATTTCCACAATGTCTGGATGACGAAGGACCCTAAGAAGATGGATCTCACGGAGGATGCGAACAGCAACAAAAACATGTTCAAATATGTTATTTATCTTTTTTATCGCTACTTGTTTTCCGAGAAAAGTGTCATATGCAGAGCAGACAACACCAGAACTTCCTGTGCCAATTACTTCTTCTATTTTATACCTGCTCCATTCGACATATTCCGTGAAACAATCTACTTCCCTATATCCCTTGAACATCACAGTAGATGATAAAAGATACCATGTCAGTAATAATGTAATATGCAGGACGTACATGTGCTTAAATGGTTTTAAAACATGACTAAAAAATAAGATAAGAGCGTGTTCATCATATTAAATGGTTATAGTAGCAACAAAGGTGTAGTACATGTAAGTTCTTATATTTTTGCAAAAAAAATCCCTTACATTGAATTCATTATTTGTTTTATGTTGCAACTAGATAACACCGTGTGGTGTAAAGGAAAATAACAAACTATGCTCAAGTCTGTAAATGATAAAGTTATTTTCTGAGATTTGCAATTGCGAAAAGCAGGAAAGTTTTGCGCTTACATATCTAATTTTGTGACAAATAATCCAACAAGAGTTTGAGACCTTAATATATCGCTTTTTATCTACAAAAAAGACTTCTACGTGTTTGTCGTTGCATTATTTCACATCCTCGAATCTTTTTTTCATGAAAATCTCACTTCTCGACTTTATTAACAATACAAATTAATGTACACTTATTTAATACTTACCAGCCATTCAGAATGTCCTCGAAAGCTTTTTTCAGTGCTCTTTTTGACAGCGACGGAAATTCCAACACCAGGGCTTGCAGGGCTTAGTGCGTTCTTGTCAACCCAAACTGCGGACACCAAACCAAACAAGATTAAATAATATTAACTTTACCTTCACCTTTAATCACCATACAATTGTTCTAGCAATTTGTTACATTTCTTCACGGTAATACTCAGTCCAATGTTTGTTCCATATTGTTCCATTATGATGCACAAGTAATACACTATTTAGATTTCCAAACACTAAAATGCATAATTTTGCAAAAGATCAAGATTCACATGCTACAACCATCAATCATTGCTGCTATTATGCAACCTAAATTAACTTGACTGGTCATTTTTGTAATAGAAAGACTAACAGAGAAGTAAGTTCACCAAGATACAGAAGACTTTTTTCGTCTAATCTTCAACAGATCCTACTACAATAATAAAATTAACTCCCTCTGTCCCAAAATTATTGTCTCCACAGTTAAACTATATATAAATCGTCCACTATGCCATCAATATAATCTTATCTTTACTATTCTAAATTGATTTGATTGGTGCCGGTGGAATCTACAATTTTTCTGGGACAAACCAAAATAGAAAGCTGGGCAATAATTTTGGGACACGTGGAGTATATTGTTGTCCAAAAAAAAAGACTGACTTTTATCGTGACCGTCTTTCTTGATGGAGAAGGAAAAAAAAAAACTATTTTATTGCTTTTTTCCTCAGTGGACCTGCTCGATTATGAGGAAGACAAGTTCTTAACCGCGTTTTATTTATTTATTTTATACAGTAACTGTTTAATCATCGTTGGTCTACTATGTTTTGACCTTACAAGTCACAACCTGGGATCAGATAAAAGATTCATATACACCATAAGTTTACTATATTTAAGGAAGCGCCTTTTTCTAAAATCAAACTATCAACTCCTTAGACAACTTAACCTTGGTACTCTTTTTGATGCAACTACTTATTTATCCGTTGACTGAGAAAGTTCATATTCTGTAATGACATAGACATTATACAAAAATATTGACAATCATGTATAACAACTATAAGTCTGTGTACACAATATACCTGAGTTCTCTCCACCGTTGGCAAAGGGAAACATATCAGCAACCCTACCAAATATTGATCTGCCTCCAGGTTGCAATGAACTATTGATTTTTTCTTGTAACGCCAGTATAGACTCAAGACCTACCACAACCTCAGCCATTTTAGGACGCTGTTTTGGATGACTATGTAAGCATCGGTCTGCAATTCGAGCAAACTCCTTTAAACATTTTGAGTATATTTGATCCCTGATATCAAAATCAATTATATGCTTCAAATTTCCTTCTATGATAGAGTCTTGAGCCCATCTTGCTAACCCCCTATACTCCTCATCACCAAGACTTGCATCCACTGCACGCTCCCGACAAACCACTTCAAACAGCAACACCCCGAAGGCATACACATCAGATTTCCTTGTAAGCCTTCCAGTACAGAAATAGTCTGGATCGAGATACCCAAAAGTGCCTTTCACAAGAGTAGTGACATGAGTCGATAGCTGATCCTTTGGGCCTATCTTGGACAACCCAAAGTCCGAGATCTTAGCTGCCCAAGTTTCGTGTAACAGAATATTGGAACTCTTCACATCTCGATGTATAATTCCAAACTCAATGCCTGTGTGTAGGTAGTCTAACCCACGAGCGGCACCTATGCATATTTTGAGTCTCTGCAACCAAGTTAGAGGTGTAGAACTTTTGTGAAGATGATCTTCAAGTGATCCATGAGGCATGTATTCATATACAAGAATCATTTCTTTTCTTTCATCACAAAAACCAATCAAAGATACTAGGTGACAATGCCGCAACTTAGAAAGCATTTCAACTTCCACCCGAAACTCATGGGCTCCTTGATCAGACATGGAATCCAACCGTTTAATGGCAGCAAGGACAAGACTTTGTCCATTGACAATGGCACCTTTGTAAACTTTTCCGAATCCACCATGCCCAATTACTAAGGATTCGTCAAAGTTTCTAGTCGCTGTCTTTATCTCGGAAAATTTAAAGTGGCGACAAGGTTGTGGGCATTGTAAGATGGAAGATGATTCAGATTCCTTGGCATCATTAATAGGAGGGAACATAATAAAAGATGGAATAGAATTAGACTTTGAAATGGTTGTTAGAGGGAAAGGTATCATGGCTAAGGTAAACTCTATTCACTGCGCCACATCAGCGCCACGTCAGCGCCACGTCATACCAACTAATCTCTCTCCTCTTCTCCAAAAACACCCCCTTTATCACAACTAGTCTCTCTCCTCTTCACTTGGGTCCCACCACTCACCATTTTATTTAATTTTTCAATTTTCACACAAAATAAAAATTCATTTCATAAAATTAAAAATTACAATACGAAAAAAAAAACACGGAAAAAAAAAACAATACAAAAAAAAAAACAATATAAAAATACGGAAAAAAAAGACAATACGAAAAAAAAACAATACAAAAAAAAAACATCATAGATTTGATATTTTGCCGCGATTTGTAGTTGTTTCCTCATGATAACCGACTTTTGAGGTTCTGGCAAATCGTCGGTCCGAATGGAGAGAAACTCCAGCTCTTTAAACTCCATATCGGCATCCACTTTAGCCTTCTCGGCATCGGCTTTAGCTTTCCTCGAATCGTACAGCTCTTTACCCGCGTTTAATTTGCGGAGTAAAGCATCGTTGATGTCTTCCTTCGAAGTGGTCGATCCACTACCCGTGCTGCTCTCAGTTGTTTCTGATCGTGTCTTCTTGGCGGGTCTCTGTTTGCCGGGTGGTCGACGCTTAGCATCTGGAGCAAATACGTTGCTATGATCAATTTGGTCAAGACCCTCGGGTGCGTTCCATTTTGAGTAGTTTCTAAGCACCCTCCACATATGTTCAAGCGTAAATTTTCGGCGTTCGTTACAAGCCGCGAATTCACGTCGTGCAGCTTCAAGCACGTCGTCGTCGTTTTCACCGCTAGCCTTTTTAAGGCTTTTGAAGAGAGCGTGAAACTTCTGAACATCGAGGTGCGAACAACTCCATTTCCCGGTCAGCATATTCTTCGTACGCTTGATTGAGTTACGCCGGTTGAAATCTTCCAAAATCGTGTTCCAAAAAAACTCTTCAGTTTGATCATTCCCGCGTTCTTTGTCTTCGGAAGCGGCGACCCAAACCTCGGCCAGTATTTTTTCCTCATCAGGGGACCACCGTAGGGGTGCCGAAAATTCAACTTCATCTACCTCATCGATGTCGTCCTCGTCTGCGGACAAATCAACCGCAACATTTTTTTTTTGCCGGCCGTTTCCCTCTGCCACGACCGGTATTTTTTGGCTTTCGTTGTGGCGGTTGAGATTGTGGTACTTTGAATTGAGTTTCGGGGACATTTTGAGATGGTGGATATTGAGATGGTGGATATGGATATTGAGATGGTGGATATGGATATTGAGGTGGTGAATATTGATTTTGGTGAAACGCTAGTTGTTGTTGATAAATTTGGTGGGGTGTTAATGGTGGAAAGTATTGTTGCGAATAGTTTTGACCGGAACCTTGGCCGGATCCTTGGCCGGATCCTTGGCCGGTTTGTGTCACGGGAGAAGAAGACGACGATTGATTCGGATCCGTGTCGTGGTTGAGGATGTTAGCGTAGTTGAGGTAATCGTTTGGGAGGTTTGACATTTTTTTTGTGATTTTTGGAGTGTTTTTTTGATTGTAGAATGTATTTTGTGTGTTTAAAAATGTATAAGGTAATGAGTTTATATAGGGTTTAAAAATAATTAAAAAAAAAATTTTTTTTTTTTTTTAAAAAAATAGCCGTTTATAGCCGTTTGAAACGGTAATAAAATATTGTGGGCCCCACTTGTTTTGCACGGCGAGCTATGTCACTTTGTGACATTTAAGAACCGGCGAGGGGGTAGGTGTAACGGCGAAGGCCGGCGAGCGGCGGCGAGGCTGCCACCTATGCACGGCGAGCCAACCTCGCCGTTACACCGTTCCCTCTTAGTCTAATAATAAAGCAAGATTGTATTTTCACTTACTTGAGATTATTAGTCAACCTAGTCCAGCACTATACATTTATAGTCATGACAAAAGCAAATTTCAGATGAATTAGTCTAATAAAACAAGATTGTATTTTCAGTGAAACAGCCGGGAAACTTTCAAGTTTCCACGCGTGTTTATATAGAAAAAAAAACTCAAGTAAATTCATCGTTAATCATTGAATGGGGACAACAAGGGAAGACAAAACTTATTATCAGCATGCATGGTATGGAGGAGACCCGGGTTATCAATCCTTTTTTTTGTAAAAGTCCCAGAAACTTTGCTTAAGTGAGAGATAGAGTGTACATTGTGAGCTGTCCAAAAGTCAGATACCGCGTTACCATAAAAGAAAGTGTTAAAATCCAAAATTAATCTGATATTCTTAATATAGGGACTAATGATGACTTGTTGTATATTTCAGGGACTAAAGATGGGCAATTGGAACTCTCTCGGATTGGATTAGCCGTTGGTTGCATGGTGGGCTTATTATTGAAGGCCCATTTGTCTTTGGGTTGCCGGTTGCTCACTTTTTGTTATATTACCCTAACTCTTATTGAGTTAGGGTTAAGATAGAGTGTGTGTTTTTGTCTCAGTCGTTTATGGCGACATAGTTGTTCTATCTTCATTCCTGGGTTGATTCATCTTTTGTTTTCTGTTTTTAATCTTTGTAAAAACTATTATCAGGTTAGATAATAGATCCATACCAGTTGAGACTGTGGTGGATTTTATCTTTTAAACTCTCTCTTGTTCCTTTGATTGTTTGAAGTGAATAAAAGTGTTGTTAGATCATCTAGCCTTGTTTTTCTACATGGTATCAGAGACAAGTTATCTAATCTGACTCTGTTATTGTGAAAAGTTTTTTTGAGAAAATACTTTTCTGTTTATATCTTTTTGATACGAAGTTATAAGGTGATTTTTCTTGTCGATCTGCTATTGAAATAGCGTTATACTCTCTCGATTTACAAAACGCCCAATTTTTTGAAAAATTAGGGTTTGACTTTTTTTTGGGATCTTTCGATTCAAAGGTTCCGGTGGGATATCTGTGGCATGTTTGGCATCTGTGTGGTATTATCTTGCTCATAAGTGGAAAACCCCTAATTTTGTTCTAAAATTAGGGTTTACTGTTTGTGACTCAATTAATTGAACTTCCTTGGGGGTTCTTTGGTTACTTGATGGCGTTACTCGTTGGCGGAAGTGATTTTCCCTAATTTTTTTCCTCGAAGAAAAAATTAGGGTTTGTCACTTGGAGGTTCTGATATAGTATAGACTAAGTGAATCTATAAATATCAGTTCGATTGTGCTTGCTATTAGGTATCACTGTAACACCTCTTGTCTCTCTCTTTTTTTAACTGCTACTTGCTGTATTTGTTTATTGCTTGTTTCTTTTGTGTTGGGTAAGGGTTTATTTCTGTTTGACCTTGTTTGCCTGGATCCTCACCCATTGCCTGCCCTTGACCTGCCACCTTTGAGTGGTTAGGAATCCTGGCAACTTTGTTCGCAGTGTTGTGAGTTGTTTTTTTTTCATACCCTTGTGACCCTTCACCATGTCTGAACATCGTGATGATGATGCTTTGCAAGTTGGACTTAAGTGACTCTTTACATTTGCACCCCAATGACACTGCTGTTTTGACTGTTGTGAGTGTTAAACTTAAAGGGACTGAAAATTATCAAGTTTGGGCTAATGCTATGTTATTAGCTTTGGAAGGAAAGAATAAAATTGGGTTTATTGATGGGTCTTGTAAAAGGTCTATTACTGATGAAATTTTGGGAAAACAATGGGATAGAGTCAATGCAGTGGTTCTTGGGTGGATTTTGAACTCTATTTCCGAGGAGCTATTCCTTGGACAAATTTTTTCGAAAAAGGCTAAGCATGTTTGGAATGAACTTAAAGAAACATACCACAATGTAGATGGGTCTGTTATATTCAATCTTCATCATAAGATTAATACTCTCAAACAAAATGGGGCTAATTTGTCTGATTACTACCATAAATTAAATGCTTATTGGAAACAGTATGATGCTATGATTGAATTGCCTAATTGTGTGTGCTCTGCTTCTAGTGAATTTAAAAAGCATAATCAGTTGTTAAAACTTATGACATTTTTGATGGGGTTAGATGATTCTTACATGAGCATTAGAAGCTCTATTCTCTCTAGAGAAACTTTGCCTGATGTTAAAGGTGTCTATGCTATAATTTTCAGTGAGGAATCTCACAGGTTAGCATCTGGTACTCTTGGTGGTTCCTCTCAGAGGACTCAGACATCAACATTCTTTTCTAATGGGCCTGCTAGAAACAACCCTCTCAAAGAAATCAGACCACTAACAATGGCATTTTCAACAATGGGAACTTTAGACCCAACTCTGGCAACAATGGAAGTTTCAGACCTAACTCTCCCACCACTGGATTTAGACCCAATGCTCCTAACAATTCTGTGTTTAGACCTAATTCTTATGGTAACAGTAATTCTGAAGTTGTGTGTGAAAATTGTGGCTATAATGGCCACACTATTGATAGGTGCTTCAAATTTATTGGTTACCCTCCTGATTTTGGTAAGAAAAAGGGGGGGGGGGGGGTCAAGGTAACAAGGGTAAAAATGTTTCCAACAATTCTGTTGGGACATCCTCTTCATCTGGCTTCAGTGATGAGCAACTTGCTACCTTAATCTCCATGTTTAAAGAAAACAAAAGAACCACTAGTGATTCAGGAAAGACTGTTCATGCCAACATGGCAGGTACTTACTTTAACAATAGTAAGGTTTTTAATAATAACTTTGGGAAGTTTTTTTGTTCTAACACCAACATCAAGTCCAAACTTGGGTACATTGGGAAGGTTGTTGATTCAGGGGCGAATCAACACATGACCAATGATGATTCTGAATTGGAAAATGTTTTTGATATTTCACACCTTAACATTAAGGTGGCTCATCCCAATGGGACTGAAGCTATCATTTCTAAAATTGGAAATTTAAAACTTTCTAATGGACTTGTTCTGTTGGATGTGCTTGTTATTCCTGATTATTGTGTCAATTTGGTGTTTGTTCATAAATTAGCTAAGGATAACAAAATTTTGGTTGTGTTTGATGAGAACCAGTGTTTCTTTGTGAATCAGGATTTCAATCTCAAAAAAATCTTGGGGACTGGTAGACAATGTGGTGGTTTGTACTATTTAGATGTAGAAGGTAACAAGTGTGTTAATGAACCCTATGTGATTGCTTGCTCCTTGTCTAAACATGGTTGGCACTGTAGATTAGGTCACCCTGCTGACCCAGCTCTAAATGTGCTCAAAAATTCTTTGAAAATTAGTTCAACTGATCAAAATGAGTTTTGTGAAATCTGTCAAAGGGCTAAACAGACTAGAGAACCTTTTCCATTAAGTGACCACAAAACTAAATATCTTGGTGAGTTAGTACATTTGGATCTGTGGGGACCTTATAGGGTGACCAGTCATACTGGTCATAGATATTTCTTAACCATTGTGGATGATTACACAAGAGCTGTTTAGGTTTATTTGATAAAGACCAAAGATGAGGTTGGCACCTCTATTGAGTTTTTTTATAATCTTTTGAAAAACCAATTTGAAAGAGAAGTTAAAGTTTTTAGAAGTGACAATGGGACTGAATTTGTCAATCATAGCTTTCAAACATTCTGTCACACCAAAGGAATTTTACACCAAACCTCTTGTGCATATACTCCACAACAAAATGGGATGGTTGAAAGGAAACATAGGCACCTTCTTAATGTCACTAGGTGCCTTATGTTTCAGGGGGGAATACCCTTAAGATTTTGGACTGAATGCATTCTAACTGCTACTTATCTTATCAACAGATTGCCCTCTTCTGTCCTAAATGGTAGATCTCCATATGAGATGATGTATAACACACCTCCTAATCTCTCTCATATTAGAACTTTTGGATGTCTTTGTTTTGCTACTATCTTGAATAGTCATGATAAACTCACCAGTAGGTCTGAAAAATGTGTTATGATGGGTTTTTCTAATTTGCAAAAGGGTTATAAACTTTATAGTCTTGATAGACATCAGTTCTTTGTTTCTAGAGATGTTAAGTTTTTTGAATCCATTTTCCCTTTTAAAGATACTGTTTTGAATAAAAAGAATAAGAATCAAGATGTTGATGTTTTTCAAAATAATAACGTTTTGACCTTTTTTTATTTGGAAAATCCTGAGCTTCCTGATGATGATGAGAGAGTTACAAATGATCATAATGGTGACAGTCAGTCACCAAGTGCTAGTAGCCCACACTTAGGTCTAGGTGACAGTGGACACATTGCTTCTAGCAACGATACCACAGATGCCAGTCCAAGTGACATTGAGGCTACCACACTTGATGAGAATCAAGTATCTAAAGGAAATTTAGAAATTCATCCAGGTCTTCCTTTACATGAACATAACTTGGGTGATGTTTCTAATACCAATGCTCAGGATAACCAAGGTTTGAGAAGGTCTTCTAGACCTTCTGTTTTTCCCAAAAATTACAATGATTTTATTGTGAATTCCAAGGTTAAGTATGGGATTGAAAAGTTTGTTGGGTATTCCAAAATTAAAGGAGATGTGTTATGCTTTGTTACTCAGTTAAATAAGAGTAGTGAACCTAGGAGTTTTTTTGAAGCTTGTCAAAATCCTCAATGGATTGATGCTATGAATTTTGAATTTGTTGCTTTGCTTGAAAATGACACTTGGGACTTAGTTGAATTGCCTGTTGGTAGGACTGCCTTAAATTCTAAGTGGGTTTGAAAACTTAAGTTCAAATCCAGTGGTGAGATAGAAAGGTATAAGGCCAGACTTGTTGCCATGGGTTGTGGTCAAAAGGAAGGTATAGATTATGAGGAAACCTTCTCTCCTGTAGTAAAAATGGTGACCGTTAGATGCCTCATTAACTTAGCTGTTAATCAATCTTGGCCTTTATACCAACTGGACATTAACAATGCTTTTTTATACGGTGAACTAGATGAGACTGTTTACATGAAACCTCCTCAAGGTTTCTACTTTGATAATCCAAAGCTTGTTTGTAGACTTAAGAAGTCTATTTATGGACTGAAGCAGTCTCCTAGACAGTGGAATGCTAAACTCACATCTGTTCTAATTGAACATGGGTTTGTGCAAAGCAAATCTGACTACTCTCTTTATACTAAGCATTGTGACAGGTATTTCATAGCTGTTCTTGTGTATGTGGATGACATTATTGTCACAGGTAATAACGAAAAAGAAATAGACAACTTCAAAATGTTTTTGAAACGTAATTTTAAGATTAAAGACTTGGGCAAATTACAATATTTCTTGGGAATTGAAGTAGTTGATACCAATGATGGAATTTGTTTAAATCAAAGGAAGTATGTCCTTGATCTTTTGTCTGAATATGGAATGCTGGCTTGCAAACCATCCAAGACACCCTTGTTGTCTAAACTGTCCATTTCTAATGAACCATCTGATGATGATCCCTTGTTAGAAAACATTGTGGATTATCAAAAGCTTATGGGTAAGCTTATATATCTGACCAATACCAGACCTGACATTTCCTATGCTGTTCATTGTCTTAGTCAATTTATGCACTCACCCTTAAGGTCTCACTTGAAAATTGCATTTAAGATTCTTAGATACTTAAAGGGTGCACCAGGGTTGGGTATTCATGTTAAGAAACACCCATGTATGACCCTTAAAGCCTTTTCTGATGCTGATTGGGCTAAGTGCATTGTTACTAGGAAGTCTGTTACTGGCTATTGTGTCTTTTTGAATGATAACCTTGTTTCATGGAAGAGTAAGAAACAAATCACTCTCTCTAAGTCATCAGTTGAAGCTGAGTATAGAGCTCTAGCCTCTGTGACTAGTGAAGTCATTTGGATCCTTAAAATTTTAAAAGATTTGAGGTGTAGTAATCTTTTGCCTGTGGATCTTTATTGTGACAGTAACTCAACAATTAAGATTGCTGCCAATCCTGTGTTCCATGAGAGAACTAAACACCTAGAGATTGACCTTCACTTTGTGAGGGAAAAGATCTTGAATGGAGTTGTTAGAACTCAAAAGGTGGAGTCTGTAAATCAAATTGCAGACATCCTTACCAAAGGATTGGATGCGCCACAACATGAATACCTAGTTAGAAAACTGGGAATGATTGACTTGTATAGAATATCATATTAAGGGGGGATGTTAAAATCCAAAATTAATATGATATTCTTAATATAGGGACTAATGTTGACTTGTTGTATGTTTCAGGGACTAAAGATGGGCAATTGGAACTCTCTCGGATTGGATTAGTCGTTGGTTGCATGGTGGGCTTATTATTGAAGGCGCATTTGTCTTTGGGTTGCCCGTTGCTCACTTTTTGTTATATTACCCTAACTCTTATTGAGTTAGGGTTAAGATAGAGTGTGTGTTTTTGTCTCAGTCGTTTATGGCGACATAGTTGTTCTATCTTCATTCATGGGTTGATTCATCTTTTGTTTTTTGTTTTTAATCTTTGTAAAAACTATTATCAGGTTAGATAATAGATCCATACCAGTTGAGACTGTGGTGGATTTTATCTTTTAAACTCTCTCTTGTTCCTTTGATTGTTTGAAGTGAATAAAAGTGTTGTTATATCATCTAGCCTTGTTTTTCTACAGAAAGAAGTGCATTTCCTATCAAGACGGCGATGGGTGGGGTAAGCTTGTTCATCAGTTCATGGTTTCATAGATTGGGACATCTGCAAAAGTCTTGTATATTATATTTTCAATGAACATGGAAACTTTCAATTCTCAACTTGAGATAGATAGATTAAACTAGGAAGTAAATATTTTAGAAATAGCAAATAAAATCCACATAAGATGAGAAATTGGAAAGCACCACTGAAGTGTCTTCCACAGTAACGATGCACAATTAATCTGAGCCGAACCCAACTTCCTTCAAACTGCAGATAGAGAATGAACAATCTCAACCTTGTTTAGGAGTTAGGACTAATTACATATCTGACAGTACTCGGACATTTTAAGAATAAGTAATTGCTGCCTTTTACTATACTTGAGATGCTTTATATTTGTTTTACATTTTTACTCTAGAAACCGATTTCACATTTATAGATAGTTGGAGGGTGGGTTAACTATTTCTCTTATAAACTACAGTATATATACTGTAAAAATGTTACTAGTATTCTTCATTCTTTTTAGTTACTTAGATAGATATTTTTGGAAACTTCATAGCAACCAACCATTTTCTTGACCTACATACAGGTAGAATAAGCAGTTTAGTAATTTAGCTTTTATGGGCCACAAAGAGTGTTTTTTTCTCTGTCATTTACTGATGTATTTGGTTTGATTCCATGGTGTATATTAAATCAAACAATAAAAAAAATTATAGAATAATGATTTTATTGTTGTTTCTCATGTGTGTGGATACTGGAGAAAATGTTATTATACAACAATTTATACTCATAATAACACCACTTAACGCTCTCTGAAAGTAATAACATATATGTGTATCCATTTCAAGACATGTAAATAAGCGAAACTATCAATGTAATATCGTATACTTAAGTTTAATATGAACACATCTATTAATCAAGCTACTATTGTCCTTAGGAGCTAATATTGTCCTTAGGACCTAGGTTAATATGAACACGTCTATTGATCAGTCATCATGGTTGGCTCAGCCTTGCCTCTTGAGCATCCGTCACACTATGTTTGGAAACAATGGGTCTAGTAGGTCATCATCTTCAGCAGGGAGTCCATAAGCTCCTCTACTGACATTTCGGACACATGAATGCATTATAGTGACTATTGTGCAACAACCAAAACTAAAACTCAGTAATATTACGTATATATAAAAGATTGGTTATCTTAGTTCCACCTTTGACATTCGACTTTATAAGAAAGTCCATAACTAACTTGCTAAATCGCACATCCAAACACCCACTCATAAGTGTCTTCTTCTATGTAACATAATAGCATCATACTTATCATCGGGTACAGTATTTTTCACTTTAGTATAGTTAAGAATGACTAGGCTTAAAGGCTAAATTGGCGCAAAAATTGTCACAATGGTGCAAGTCTCAGATGGCCAGTCACAAGTCAATATCATCTTTAGCGTCATACATTGCCTTGGTGAATCCTGTACTTGATGATTCCAGCCAGGGTAACATCTTCCCTGCATTTCTAAAATGGACAAATTCTAAACAAAGTTAATCCCATGCCCTATTAACTCCCCTTGTAAAATTGTTCCAATTTTATAAAATCTTTATATTGCATTCAACTTGTTATTTTTCCATAGTTCCCAGGCCCAAAATCCTTTAACATACCAGGTCTTATTCTTGCGTGCCAATGATAAATAAAAGTATCATGTTTTCCGTGAAAACTGTTATCAAGTGCACAGTAGTAATTTTCTATCTTCCTTAATGATGAGTGCTTGCACAATTAGGCTTAAAAGCCCAAGTCAAAAGCATATTAAGTTTGACCCAAATGGGAAACAATCTTATGTGCCACTGGGCCTAAAAGATGAAATGAACATTAATGGCAGACAAAAAAGTATGTGCAAGGGCTACCTCAATATGTAAAAATATAGCTGCAGATTTTAGTAGCCATTTGTGGGCTTGTGGCAATACATGTAAGGCTCGCAAATAAACCCCCTTGGTTAGTTGAGTTACCATGTAAGCCTCATATGAACCCCTACATCGGCCGGTACAGTATACATCGAGCAATGCAGTGAATGGAATGCCTACACAAAATCCCAGTCAACAAAATTTACTGATATCCCAGTTCTCATTCGCATGAATGATGGAATTCAAAAATTCATCAACAAGTGAAATCAATTCTTTTCCTTTCCAAATGTTTGTGTATGTCTCCGGTCAGAGCCTCCGGACAAATGCACTATCCCGGATGATAGCCGAAACCCCAACAATTAATAAGGTCGACACATGAACAGTGAAACATTTAATGCCACAAACCTAGAACTTGGTGAAAGGCAAAAGTAGTCCACCGTATTATCCAACATGCCTCACTCGATCCAGCGGGCAAAACATAGCACCGCAGCCCTGGGAGCAAATCCCTTGATTAAAGGACAAGATCTCACCTTGGGCTCAGAAAATAGTCTACTGATGTGATTAGACATCCAGGGATGTTTGGTGGATTAGTGTAAATACTCCACACATTTAATATACACACATTCAAGATAACTTAACTTGCTCTTCGCCATTACTATTCTTTACATTTATACTTAACCTCCGGTATTCCACACCGGATACCACTTCCGTGATAGTTACTTACTCTCACGCTGGAGCTTGGTCTCGAGGTCAAACCTGGGGCGAGGCTAACGTGCGTTGCCTTGTGTTCATAGGTCCGATACCAAGGTACAAGCACACGATCATTGTGAATGAAGGGAATTTGCTAGCGTCTGCCTAGCCGGAGAATTTTTCTTCAACATTTGGCGCCATACGTGGGACCCTAAACTCGAATCTCCACAAACAGCTATTAATGGCAGGACCTTCGGGAGGGGGATCACCTCTACAATTATCTCCAGATCGTGAACCCGTGACTGCGGAAAAGGAGACGGAAACGCCTTCCAACCTACAAGAGAAGATCTTAGAAAGCATGAGTGTGTTGCAAAATTTGGTGGAGCGTCACAACGCTATATCTAAGGATTCGATCTCACCAACAAGGTTGGTCTTCGAATACGAGGCACATGATGCACATAAAAGCAAAAATGACGCACAAAAGGGTCGGAAGGAAACTAATGTTCCGCTTGACGAATTACAAAAACCTTTTAAGGATGTTATCGCCTCACCCTTCACCAAGAGAATCATAGAATTCTCTTCACCGAAGCACATATTACCTGTGACAATCAAGCTCTACACAGAGGCCATCGATCCTAACGATCACATCACTCGTTTTGTTGGAGCAGCCAATTCGGGAGAATGGCCAATGCTGGTACGGCGTAGATTTTTTCAGCAGACATTGGACGGAGCCGCAAGAGGCTGGTTTGAAAGGCTACCAAGGGGAAGCATTGACAACGGGGATGATCTGAAAGTGCAATTTCTGGAAAGGTTCTCCCTAAGGAGAAAGAGCCTAAAAAATCCAATCGAAATCACCACCATTACCCGGAAGGCACACGAGTCTCTGCGGTATTCAAAGAGCGATGGACCGACGAGCAAGTTATATACAAGGGGTTCCTGAAGTAATGAAGATCTTAGCATTTGTAAACGGGGCCAAGTGCCCGGAATTATCTCGACGATTCTCCGACGAGACGCCGCTGACAGTCGTTGAAATGATGTGAAGGGTAGACGATTTTATCAAATCAAAAGAATTCTTCAGAAACACTGAGTTGCCGCAGGGAGAGATCAGTGACAAGAACGTTCAATATCACAAGGAAGAGAAATATTCATCCTCTGGCTCGTGAGGGCACAACAGAAACCGGCGGAACGACTACAGGTCTAAGCCCACGTTCTCACCATATGTACCTCCGGTGAACCAAAATCAAGGGAGAAGGACGCCTTACCAACGCCCCGAGCTAGAATCTCTGACTAAATTCCCCAAGGAAATTCTAGCGACTGAGTTGCAATTACAGCTTCTGCAACCACCACCAACCAAGGTTATCATCCGACATGAAAATATGGATAAGTATTGTGCCTATCATCAAGAAAAAGGACACCTCACTAACAATTTCCATCAGTTAAGAAAGCAATTGGAAGCAGCCTTAGAGTCCGGAAAATTAAATCATCTCGTCGAAGATCTGCGAGGTCGGGTGAACCGAGGCAATCAAGGAAGAGGAAATGGGGATTACAAAGGAAAGGTGATAAACATGATGGAAAGTAGGCGTAGTGGTTCGAAAAGAAAAGAGGTATGTGAGATAGAGGTAGACTGGATGAATGCCCCCATCACGTTCCCACTGGTAACTGACGCAGAAGCTTCGGATGATCCTTTGATATTGGAAGCCGAGGTGGAAGGGTATTGGGTGAAAAGAGTGTTCGTCGATGAAGGAGCTACGATGCAGGTCATGTTCGAGCAACGCTTCTTAAATTTAGAAGCATGTATCCGACAAAGATTGACTCCCGACCACGCAAAATTTTTAAGCTTCTCCGGTGAGGAAACTACACCCCTCGGAAAAATTGACTTTGAAGTAGCGTTTGGGTCGCATGACTTAACAAGAAGGACCGTAATGAGCTTCACGGTAATCAGGGCACCATCACCATACAACATAATACTTGGAAGAACCGGAATCAGGGAGCTAAGGGTTGTGCCCTCCACTGTGCATTTAGCCATGAAGTTCCCCACTCCCAATGGGATATCCACAATGAAAACCAAAGCTAGAGCAATCTACGAATGTAGAGTAATAGAAGACGGACAGAAGATAGAAAAAGAAAAGGCGACAGCCGTGGGGAAGGAATTGGACAAGTGGCTCCTCCATGAAAAGAGAAACCAACAAGAATGAGAAGCGGGAGGAATGACGGAACAGATTGTGGTACATCCCGGATATCCGGAGCAGTTAGTCACCATTGGAAGACTGTTCACTAAGAGATGCCGGCTACAACTCATAGATTTGTTGAGAAACAACTCCGATCTGTTCGCATGGGAAACTTCGGACATGACCGGGGTACCTAGAAGGATCACAAAGCACTATTTGAATGTTGATATAGAAGCCAATCCGGTCGCGCAAAAGAGAAGGACGTTGGGTGATTAGAAAAGCCAAGCAGTCAAAAGGGATGTCGTAGAGCTAATGAAGGCTGGCATCATACGACCGGTGAGATATCTTACGTGGATTTCAAACACGGTCTTGGTAAAAAACGGATGGTGATTGGCGAATGTGCATAGACTTCAAAAACCTCAACTCTGCCTGCCCAAAGGATTATTACCCCTTACCAGACATAGATGTCAAAATAGGAGCAGTCATGGGGTACAAATTCAAATGCTTCTTGGACGCATACAATGGATACCACCAAGTGCTCATGGACGAAACAGACGAAGAAAAAACGCAATTCTATACCGATGAAGGCACGTATTGCTATACAAAAATGCCTTTCGGTCTGAAAAATGTTGGGGCCACATATCAAAGGTTGGTAGATTCAGCATTTCAGTCACAAATTGGGATAAACTTAGAAGCATATGTAGATGACTTAATGATCAAGAGCAAAACTCAAGAAGAAATGCTTGCGGATATTCAAGAAACCTTCGATAACCTAAGAAGGATTAATATGAAATTAAACCCAAAGAAATGTTCGTTTGGTGTCGAAGAAGGGAAGTTTCTCAGTTACATGGTCACCTCAGAAGGCTCAGAGCAAACCCAAAGAAGATAAAGGCAATCACTGAAATGAGATCTCCCAAAACTTTGAAAGAGATGCAGTCCTTGAGTGGGAAGCTAGCAGCGCTGAACCGGTTCCTCTCCCGGTCAGCCGAACGATCAATGCCATTCTTTGAAAAGCTTAAAAACATCACCAAGGAGAACAAAGAAGAATTCTGCTGGACTGAAAAGGCCTAAGAAGCCTTTCAACAACTCAATAAAGTAATTTTGGAACTCCCACTACTTACCTCTCCGGCAAAGGGAAAGGTGTTGTACGTGTATTTAGACACATCCAAAGAAGCAGTCAGCGGTGTGCTATTGGTTGAGCGAAACGGGATACAAATGCTGGTGAGATATGTAAGCCGAACGCTTCATGACGTCGAGAGAAGATATGCTCCTCTGGAGAAGTTGGCCCTGGGCTTGTTGCACTTATCACGAAGGTTAAGGAGGTACTTCGAAGCTCATGACATTCACGTCATAACGGATTAAACTCTAAAGCAAATACTGAGCAAGTCCGAAGCCTCCGGAAGGCTAGCAAAATATGCAGTCGAGTTAGGAACATATGAAATCCATTACGTCTCCCAGAATTTAATCAAGGGACAGGTGTTAGCGGATTTTCTAAGCGAAGCTCCGTTTGAACACCAAGAGACCGGGTAATCCATGAAATATCCGAGGAAGAAGAACCAGAAGGCCAATGGACGTTATTTACAAATGGGGCAACAAACAGTAAAGGTTACGGTGCCGGACTTATTTTGATCAACCCAGAGGAGGTGGAATTCACATATGCTTTGATGTTTAACTTTAACTGCTCAAACAATGAGGCCGAATATGAAGCACTGTTAGCAGGCCTCTAGTTAGCCGAAATAATGGGAGTAAGAAAATTGCAAGCCAAGGTAGACTCGAAATTAGTTTCTTGCCAAATCAAAGGAGAATTCGAAGCGAATGATGACCAGATGGTCAAATATCTGGCTAAAGTCAAGGAGCGACTGCCTACCTTCACAGAGTTTAACATTGATCACATACTCAGAAGCAAGAATCAGAAGGTCGATGTGCTAAGCAAACTCGCTTCAGTCGCATTCAATCACCTCACCAAAGAGGTGCTGGTAGAACCCCTAGATGCAAGATCGATCGACGTACAAGAGGTCAGTGACATAGTTGAAGAGGAGGGAGAGTGTTGGATGACTCCGATCAAAAGATGTCTAGAGGAAGGAATATGGCCGCAGAATCCGGATGAAGCCAGAAACCTGAGGATGAGAATACCCTAGTATACCATGGAGAATGGAGTCCTATTCAAGAAGTCATATATATCGCCGATGTTAAGATGTGTAGGACCACTCCAAGCAAATTACATCATCCGAGAGGTTCATGAGGGTGCCTGCGGTATGCATGCCGGATCAAGGTCAGACGTGGCAAAGATAATGCGTCAAGGGTAATTCTGGCCCACGATGCATCAAGATGCATGGGATGAAATCTCCAAGTGTGATTCTTGTAAGATACATGGCCCCATACCTAGGTTACCACAGACGAAGATAACTTCGATAACGTCACCATGTCCTTTCTACCAATGGGGCATGGATATTCTGGGACCCATCTCCGAGAACGTCGGTAATATCAAGTTCGTGATCGTAGCCATTGACTACTTCACTAAATGGATCGAAGCCAAACCGGTGGCCAAGATAACCGGTAAAGAAGTCAAGAAATTCGCTTGGGAAAACATTGTATGCAGATTTGGGTTGCCTGGAGTAATAGTAACTGACAATGGAAAGCAACTGATAGATGGGGGAAGTGGTGTGACAAATGACACGTCAAACAAATGACCACCGCAGTGGCCCATCCGCAAGCAAATGGCTTGGTCAAAAGAGCCAACAACTCATTAATGCATGGTTTGAAAGCCACATTGGGAAGGAGATTAACCAGTTGGGTCGATGAATTACCTCATGTATTATGGGCGCATCGGACGATGCTCAAAACCAGCAACGGAGAAATTCATTTCAGCCTCACCTATGGGAGTGAAGCTGTGATCCCCGCTGAAATAGGGATTCCGTCAGCCAGAACCTTGCTCTTTAATGAAAACTCAAATGAAGAGGAGTTGCGGTTGAACCTAGAATTATGGCAAGAAAGAAGAGAGGTTGCCTCCATCCAAGAGGCAAAATATAAAAAGAAGGTCGAGCAGTATTACAACAAACGGTTCAAGCCATTCTCTTTCAAGGTTGGGGACTTCGTCTATCGCCGCAACATGGCCAGTAGATAAGAGAAAATAGGAAAATTATGCCCCAATTGGGAAGGACCTTACAGAGTCGTGGAAGCCTATCAATACGGTTCGTACAAGCTGAAGACGGTGGATGGAAAATAAATACCACGCACATGGCACACGACCAATTTACAAAAATGTTTTATGTAATATAAACAATTATGTATGAACAATCTCAATGAATGAAAGTCCTTTAGTTAGACATATTTAATTGCATTAACTATAAACCCCGGCCTAGCTAACCGGAAGGTATATAAGTACGCATTAAAAGTGTTGGACACGCCCCATGGGCATTCCGGAGACAAATCAAAAGTGGCTCGGTGCCGATGTCTCCCATATAAAGTTTAAAAACACAAGTGTTGAATACACAAGTGTTGGACGCGCCTCATGGGCAGTCCGGAGACAAATCAAAAGTGACTCGGTGCTGATGTCTCCTGTATAAAGTTTAAAAACACAAGTGTTGAATACAAAAGTGTTGGACGCGTCCCATGGGCAGTCCGGAGACAAATCAAAAGTGGCTCGGTGCCGATGTCTCCCACATAAAGTTTAAAAACACAAGTGTTGGACGTGCCCCATGGACAGTCCGGAGACAAATCAGAAGCGGCTCGGTGCCGATATCTCTCATATAAAGTTTATAAACACAAGTGTTGGACGCGCCCCATGGGCAGTCCGGAGACAAATCAAAAGCGACTCGGTGCCGATGTCTCCCATATAAAGTTTAAAAACGCAAGTGTTGAATACAAAAGTGTTGGACGCGCCCCATGGGCAGTCCAGAGACAAATCAAAAGCGGCTCGGTGCCCATATCTCCCATATAAAGTTTAAAAACACAAGTGTTGGACGCGCCCCAAGGGCAGTCCGGAGACAAATCAAAAGCGGCTCGGCGCCGATGTCTCCCAAAAATAAAAAAACATAACACACAAGTGTTTAACACAATCATAGGGCAAACCAGAGGTATTTAAACACATCCTACGGTACCAAGACCTCGGGTATGCGTTCGGCAAGCACAAATGCAAAATATGATAGAAAGCAAGACGCAACAAATAAAGAAATGAAATGGTAACCAATGATATTACGAAGGGGTAATATATGTTCTAAACAGCTAAAGTAAATAAGGTGAAGCCTGTCCAGAAAACCAAAGTACGAAGAGCATATTACAGACATAAGTATTTGAGAAAATGTTGTCTAAACAAGGTTACAAATTGCACCGGCATACCGGGCCTTCATCTAAAGCTTCCCACCATCCTGAGCTAGAGTCTCTTGAGCTTTAGTAGTGTCAGAGCCACACGCCGAAGCCTTAGAAGCATGAGCATTCTCAGCCACAGGAGGGTTTTCAACCGCAGGAACAACAGGCTTCTCTATTGGAGCAAGCTGCATAATGTCAACAACCGGAAGCTTGTTCGCCACCGCCACCTTGGCCACGAAGGGGTATTCGGCTGAGAATAAAGCAGTAAAGTCTTCCTTCCAAGTTCTTGCCATTTCGACATTTAGGTTATCAGCGGCAGCGATGGCAGCGGCTATCTGCTCTGGTGTGCGATCATACTCCACAGCTTTTAGGAATCCTGCATTAAAGATGGATCCGGCTTTGAGAGAAAGGGACCTTCGGTATTCATAGCTAGCCAGCAACTTGCGTACAAGTATAGGAAAGCCATCCCTTACCAGAACTTGCTTATCAACCTCCGCCTGAGCAAGAATAGAGGTCAAGTGCCTGTTGTTGGCTTCCAACTCTTTGATTCTGTCAAGTCCCTCACATGATCCTGAGCACTTATGCCAAGAAGACGTTACAGATCCGTAATCCTTTTGTCTTTGGTTTCAAGCAAACCCTGAGAATCCTGAGCCTCCCTCTCTAGCCTCTCAATGGTACCGAGACATTCTTGTTCCCGAGCAAGACAACTGTTGTAATTATCCTCAAGCTTCTTATGAGCGAGGGCCATCTGATCCAATACTGTCTTACCAGAGTTAAAGTGTCCTTGTACACTTTGCTGAGCTGTAGCTAGACGAGAGTGATCTCGGCTTAGGGCCTCATGCCTCTTCAACAGTTTTGAAACTATAAGAGTGCTTGGAGCAAGGGTTTGATAAGCATGGCTTAACACATCATAGTTGGAAAGGGAGGAGAGCTCAGCTTGTTCAGTCGGTGTAGCCAAGTGGAATAATAGCTCCCGGGATGAGTAATGAGAATTGATGCGAACATCCTCTTCCAACCGCCATGAAGGCACAAACCTGCGTGAGGACCACCGTCGTGAAAGATGGGATCCTACAGGCCTCCTAAAAGAAAGAAACATAACAATAAATAGATCAATATATAAAAAAATAGAGGAAGTCACCAAGAAACGCAGTATAAGGCCGAGATAATCATACCTGCACCATCATCGTGGACATCGTCATCCACAGGAGAAGATTGGTCACTGAGATTGATATGAGTGGAGGGACTTGGATTTAACACCGCTGGTCTTTCTGGTTTTGTCTTCAGAACCGGAAGGGCGATAATGGTTTAGAGGAGGAGTCGAATGTACCCAGTATCCTCCGTCCCCGACGACTCTTGAGTCTTGGCTCCCCCCTTTTGTTTAGCAGCACACCCAGAGGGATCCTGAGCCGCAAGTCTTTTCCTTGGCTTAATAACATTTTTACCCTCATGACGAAGACGGGTAGCAAGGACCTTCGAGTTAGGAACAGTCACGGCCTCTTGTTGGGAAGTAAGGGCCGGAATAGCAGTCTTCACTGGCAGTGGTTGAGTAACCTTCGGTGGAGAGTGGGCATAACTTCATTTTCATCTCGGCCAACCTTGGTGTTATCAAAGGACGGCAGCTTGATAATTCATCCATAGTAAGTTCTGAAGAAAGAAAAAGATCACGGTTAAAGCGAGTGACAATAGCCCGCGGAAATAGCAAAAAAGATGTATGCAAAAGTACCCTTAACATCAAGATCAACTACAATCCGAAGGAACAGAGGGTTCTCATAAGGACACCATAAACCATATAGAAATAACAAATGCTTATAAGGAGGGCGAAGTAAAATGGGATTGTCAACAAGCAACTTTGCGTGATCCGCATTAAATTGCGTAGGGAAGTCGTCATGAATGTCCATATCTCTATGCCTCCAGGGCATGGCATGAGGCATCGCCCTTCGGTCAAGAAGAAACCACTTGTGTTTCCATCCCTTCAGGCTAGATGTTGTCTCCGTCAGACACTTACCGTACCTAGGAGGCCATCGGCTTTCGAATGAAAACCAATGCCCCTGCTTACACAGTCTATCACACGAAATAAATTCACAGTACATGGTATATTCAGACTTCGGCAAGGTATTTCAAACATGGTAGCACAATTAACACTCATGGGGACCAACTGAGAGATGTGTACGTGAAAATACCGGATTACGGTTAAGAAGAAGCTAGAAAAAGGAATCTAAAGCCCCCCATGCTTCAAATACTCTTCGTATATCCCAATAAAACGTTCTGGAAGCTGATCCATAGTCAAGAGAGGATCGGGTAGGCGAGGACGAAGATCGTTAGGAATAATATACCTCCTAACAATCTTTTTTAGATCATCACTGGACATGGTGGAAACCCTAATGCGCATGTCGCACTTGGGATCGCGAAAGGTCGAGGGCCCAACCTCATCGTCGGAACCACTAATAGACATAAAAAAATATATGAACAAATAACCGGAGAAGGGAGAAACGAAGAGCACACCTGAAGAGAAAATAATTCTCTGAGCAGATAAAGCAACAATGGACGTAGAAAGGAGAGAAAAAGTAAAACGAGAATGAGGGGAAGAAAGTAGTTATACCTAGTTAGGGAATAGTGAAGAGATGGGCACATTTTCCCATGTCCAATCCTCATCGTTGAAATCAGGAGTAAACACGCGGAGCCAGATCACGACTTATAAAACGAACCCAATGCTTCGAGTGGGTGACAGTGTAGGAACCAAAAGGCAAAAATGATTAATGTGAAGTCAGTGGGATGGCTCGCATTTATTAGGCCAAATACTGTTCAAGTACAACACATTTAAGTATCACACCGTTAGCTGATGCTAACACTATGATACTGGGGGGGACATGTTCGTGTATGTCTCCGGCCAGAGCCTCCGGACACATGCACTATCCCGGATGATAGCCGAGACCCCAACAATTTATTAGGTCGACACATGAACAGTGAAAAATTTAATGCCACAAACCTAAAACTTGGTTAAAGGCAAAAGTAGCCCACCGTATTATCCAGCATGCCTCACTCGATCCAGCAGGCAAAACATGGCATCGCCGCCCTGGGAGCAAATCCCTTGATTAAAGGACAAGATCTCACCTTGGGCTCAGAACCTAGTCTACTGATGTGATTAGACATCCAGGTATGTTTGGTGTAGTAGTATAAATACTCCACACATTTAATACACACACATTCAAGATAACTTAACTTGCTCTTCGCCCTTACTATTCTTTACATTTATACTTAACCTCTGGTATTCCACACCGGATACCACTTCTATGATAGTTACTTACTCTCACGTCGGAGCTTGGTCTCGGGGTCAAACCTGGGGCGAGGCTAACATGTGTTGCCTTATGTTCACAGGTCCGATACCAAGGTACAAGCACACGATCATTGTGACTGAAGGGAATTTGCTAGCGTCTGCCTAACCGGAGAATTTTGCTTCAACACCAAACATCTTTAAAAACAACTTGAAATCTCGTACGTACAAAACTTGTAACTAATAACTTATTCAAAAATAAACACAAAAGGGACTTTTAGCTAATTATAGAGTACATTGGAGTACTCGTTACTTTTTTTCCTTTTCACTTTTAGAAAATATATATATATATAATAGAATACAAGTCTAATAAAATAAAATTGCAAAGTACATCGTTCTGATTTGAAAAATGAACTTTTTTTAACTGCATTTTATTAATAAGCAACTAGCAAGGAGCTAGATTACCATATCATAAGATGAGGATTTTTGAGCCATTCATTCCAACTAAAAGAACTTTTACTTCTAAACCTACACCAATAAAACAAACTAGACTTAATATCGTCAAACACCGTAGCCTTAATCGGAGCATTAGAATCGAAGATCGTTTTGTTACGATGCATCCAAGTGTACCACCAAATCACGTAAAAAACACCTTCAAGCATAAGCTTCAACTTACTTGATAACTTGATCGTATCAAACCACCCGAGCCACTGATCATAAGACTGCACCTCAACCGAATCAATATTCCACCAAATATGAATCTTGCACGCAAGCACTAGTACAAAAATAGGTTTTGGTCACACATATCAAATTTCGTGTAGTCACAAATAATTTCTTTGTGTGACTGAATTCGCCAGTCATAAATAAACAGGCACACTGAAGTCAGTTTGTATGACCATTTCGTATTTTGTTTGTCAGACATATGAATATTTACGTGACTAGGGCTAACAACTGCTTTTTGGGTGAGTCGTTAGTCATTTAATAATTTGAGAGTGTTACCGAATCAAAGTCTGGTTCAAGTAGTAGTCACATTTTACCTATACATGTGTGACAAATATTTGTCATACACACATCGAATGTGACCAAAAATCATATATGGTCACATGAACTTATTTTACAAGTGACAAATTGATAAACAAGGTTGTCACACACATTATTTTAATGTGACAAGTATATTATGTTAAATGTTAACCACACATGAATTTTGTATGTGTGGCAAGTGGAAAGTAGGTATTGAAACATTTGCCACTATATTTATTTAAATGTGACAAATATTTTACAATTACTTGAAGACTATGATCAAATAAAATACATGATCACACTCAATCATCAAACAATTATGTGACTATAAATTTGGCAATAGTAACAACATATAAGTAATGTATAACTAAATTATATTTATAGTGACATTATAATGGGATTATATGTGACCAACGCATTGAAAACATCACACATTAAAATATTCATGTGACCAATGTTTAGAACCAAATGTAATCTCTGTTTTCACTAATGTTAATATTAGTCACATATTTAGAACCAAATATTCATGTGGCAAACTAATTAAGTGTGTTAGTGTTTGAATAGAAGGTCTAGGGTTCGAGTCCTAGACCTTGTTTTTTGCTATTTTTTTCTAAAATACAATAAGCCCCAAAAACACAGAAAACACACACATTATACACGCCCAATGAGAATGCTAATTCTTGGAACTTCACAAAAATTAATTACATGTATGAATATGCATTAGATGTTCATGTAGGCTGCTGACTCTTTGTATTCCATCCTTGGTTATATAAACAAGGATTACATAATGGAATTAATCATAACAAAAACAAAATAAACACATAATTATCACTATTTTGAGAATAAAAAAATGGCTTCTTCATCAAAAAGAACTTTTTCTGCTGCTTTTGAAGATACCAGTGCAGTAGAAAACAAGTATGTATAATTTATTTTATTAACATTGTCTTTTTGTTATTATAAGTAGTACTAATAATCTTATATGTTCTTTTCTGGAAACCTTGTGTGCTTCCAAAAATTAAAGCTAATGCATATGGTGAGTTTCCTGCTGTTTGTCCTTATAATGATCCATATGACGAGTACGATTGCTATGTACAGGAAGCTCACAAACAGCGACAATGGAAGCTGGAAGACGAAGAGAATGCCCGACTGGAACAACAACGCTAGAGGGAGCAAGGTGCTTCCTTAAGAAGGAGGCAAGAGGAACAAGAACAACGCGAGAGGGAGGAAGCTGCTTCCTTTAGAAGGAGGTAAGAGGAACAACGATAGAGGGAGGAAGCTTATAGGAGGCAACTGGAGGAAGAAGATCAAATAATTGTTGATGATATTTATGATTCTGATCAGGACATTGAAGAAGAAGAAGATGAGTTCAAAGAGTTTTTTGATTACGATGAAGTTCATTTGGCTTTTGATCGTGAAAAATCTCCAAATTTTGATTAATTAGAGAAACAAAATGTTTGTTATTATTTAAAAACTGTAAGCCTTTGTTATTATTGAATTGTATTTATGTTTTATAAGTTTTCATATTGTCTTTTTTTATTTTAATTTAGTCATTTCAATGTTTTCATTTTCAGTTTGATTAATAGTTAAGCACATTGTTTGAACAAATTAGTTGTTTATGGGAAATTAGACACGAATTGGAATAAATACTTGGGAGGACTAGTGAAAATAGAGTAAAAAGAAAAAAAAATCTTAACTTGTGCTTGACTAGATAATGATTTAAAACGAATTAAGCAGAAATAAGCAGCTTTTCAAAAAAAAACTCAATATTAGCTTTGTTCTGAGTGAAGAATGTCCTAGCAGTATTGTTACAAACATATGTTCCAACCGAAAGGCAAGAGCCTAACAACTGTCTATCCAATTGGAAAAGAATTGAAGATGTAATAACAAAAACTTAAAAGCATCTTAGAGTTAAGCTAAGTCGAAAACATAAACTACTCAAAGCTTAATTAGTTTTGCTGGAGAAGGCGGGAAAAAAATTGGGTTATAAGATCCACCGAAGTGGAAAGCCTTAATCGGATGTGTAACAGGTAACTTTGACACAAAAATCTTGGTTATATGTGTTATGCATCTAGGATTATACAACTCACAACATGAATAAGTAAAATACAAGATGAACCATGTTCACTTCCATGAATTACAAGTCTAATCTCATAATATTGATCATAATATTGCAAGTTCATACAAAATGTGAATGACAACATATTTACATTCCAAAAATTAATGGATACACCCATCCATGCAGATTAGTGTTTAAAATTGTTTACATAAACTATACCTACACTTAACAGAAATAGTCTAAATAATACAATATCTAAAACATCCATAAAACATAGATAACAAGTTCTTCCATAGCCTACCCCCTACAGGTTCCTCCATAGCCTACCCCCTCTTCATTTTTCTTAGCTTTGTTTCAAATTCTTTCAATTTTTTTACAAGGCAGGAAAATACTGAATTTCTGATAGGTGGGGGCCTTTCTGTTGTAGAAAATGGAGACCGAGAAGATGACTCTGCTTTTGGTGTACATCCCTTGCTAACACTTGGACTGACTATCTGTTTTGATAACTCACTCGCCTTGCCTGCAGTCTGACTGGAGGAGCTAATAGCTTTGCCTTTCTTCTTGGACGATGAATTAGTCTCTCCCCAAGTCTCGTCCGAACTACAATCATCCTCAGAGGTGCTAGAATACTTGGAAGGTTCATCCTGGTCATCATGAAATGGGTGCTGTAAGTCTTTAGTGTTCACATGATCAAAGCTTTCATCTAATGACAGCAAATCTTCCTCAGAGCTTTCAAAGCTTTCATCTGATAATAGCATATCTTCTTTAGAGCTTTCAGAAACCATGATAACATTTATAAAATACATTACAAATTTTAATAAATTCAGATATTAACAGCCACCCAGATACTCAAAACAATAAAACATTCATATATAAACTTATTAAAGGTTAAAATTTAGTATACGAACCTCCCTACAACAGTCTCTGTTTGAAATGTTGAAATTCCCTTTCAAGCTTTTCCACCCTATTATGTAGGTTAGAGAGATCAGCTGTGTTATCAGCTTCCATTGAACAGTTTCCGTTTTCTTTTTTTTCAAGTCAGCCCCTGTATCTACATCAGTTAACAAAATTTATAATCCCGCATAAGTTAACTACAAATACATAATCACATGTCTGCTCTAAAGTTTAATAGTTGCATATAAACGACATCTTAAGCCCGTTTTCTCTTCGAGGTAGATATCTCCATGATCCCTTTATCTCGTTAACATGTTCATCTTCATTCCCAATATGTGAATCCAATATGCACCTACTTCTTTTCGTTTATCCTTTTTTTTATGTAAGTAGCTCAAAATTTGACCTTCACATTCGGTCTTTGATTGATATCAATATCTTCAATACCCATGAAAAAGCGAATATGAGTGCCAAAGTAAGAGGTCCTTTACTAAAAAGGCTAAACAAAAAGATGTTAATGCATATTGAATTCACATACCGGGCACGAATATGATGATTTTCGTGAGAAAGAGGAATCATGGCGATATCTACCTCTCAGAGAAAACGGGCTTGAGATGTCGTCTATGTTGAGCTGTAATGTAAAACCTCTGATTTTACCCTTATTGACTTTGTCAACTGTAGTACTATTTATATTTGGAATTTATATAATTTCACTTTTATATGACTTATTAATTATCATATACCTATTGTCATACTACCTTTCATATTTATTTTATATCTATATGAACCTTTAGTCATTTATTGACTACTTTGGCAACTGACTGGCCACTTGATTGAATAATGAAATTCATCACCTTAGTACATATTTTGAGATAAACTGTAACCCTACCTAATTTATCTATTAAGTACTTGAATTATTTTTATATGTACATATTTACATATATTACTTAAAAGGAATAAATACCTAAACACTTTAAGAACAATGTATATTATTTTACATTGTCACTTATTTACTTTATTTAAGTAAATTAATTCTAGTAATATATTTAATAATACACTTTCACTAAGTTATCTAAAAGCTTCAACAAAAATACCTACAACGGAACAAGTACCTATAATAAAATACAAGGACTATTATTATCATAGAACACTTGGCAAAATTTATCAAAAACCCTCCCCATGCATAAAATAAAACGTGTGTATGTATGCATGCATACACTACCATCATTTGATTAACTAGCTACAAGTATTCTAGTGTAATCATACCACTCCACTAACACCCTATACTAATGCATGCATAAACCATGCTTTACTTACACCTAAGCATACTTTCTTACATAAACCACTTACACACTCCAAACCCTCATGCCTTCTACTATGCTTGTAAGACCTTGTCCCCTTTTGACTTGTGCAAAACACACGGCTACATCACCAATTTGGGAAGAAAGAAAGTTGCTAGTTTTGCCACATGTGTAAATAAGCCAACCAAATCCCAACTAGATTTATGTGTATCTTGGTGAGATACTAAGTACCAAGTACTAGGATTTGATTGGATCTCTCTCTCTCTCTTTGATATAGGCCGAGACAAACACACACAACACACAACACAAAACATTTCCAATCTCACTGCACTCTCTCCTTCTCTAGCTCACGGCTAAACTCCACTTTCCACCATTTTTGAACTTCCAAGATTTACTACTACTCCTATACTATGTCTTCTACTATCTAAAGGTTAATCCTAAGCTCATCCTACAAGAAACCTTGATCCTTGAAGCAAGAACAAGAACCCTAGAAGCCTACTTAAAGCTTACGGCATGTTTATGATCTCCTAGACCTCCATTGTTGAAAGCTTGTCACTTGTTTCTACTCATCCTCATATCATTCCTAAACCTATCTAAACAAGTAAGTCCAAGTTAAAACCTATCTTTTCTAATACATTACCTTTATATATATTAATGTGTACATGGTTATTCTTGGTAAAGTTAACTTTTAAACAAGTATTGAAACCCTAAAAACCTAAAGGAAACCCACGGCTGGATTTTATATATAACATAACATGATGTAAAAACTTGTCAACCTTGAAGAACACATCAACATGATCTTGTTTAACTTGAAAAATCATGAAAACCTAACCATGCATATATTTTGGACGTGAGCTATAAGCTCATAATATTATTTTGAGTAATCTTGTAATGTTTAGATATAACTAGAAACATTAGATTTCTGCTTTTAGATGCCTTAAAATGTTAAGATCACTATTAGGCCTCATAAGATTAGTTTAAGCTCACTATAATACTTTGCCTAGATAAATAATCATCTTCATTAAATAAATGTTTTTATAAAACTTTTAGTGTCAAAAATATGATTTTATTAAGTTTCATGTTGAAAATATAAATCTATAATTATTTTGGATTTAAATAAAAGATCTACTAAATTTTTGGATTAAATATAACAAGTATAACCTTTTGGGTTGGATTTATAAATTTACAAAGTAAAAGGGATCTAAATGATTAAGTGTAGAAACTTATATTTCAAAAACATAAACCTTGGATCACTTTTTAATATATTCCCGAGAGTATAAGGGTGTGTTTTGAACATATCCAAAACTTTATAGGGTTAAAAAGGACTAAAAAGAGAATAATAAAATATTAGTGTAAGTTGTGTAAACTTTAGAAAACCTAGGGATTGTTTTGGACACAAGCCGAGACCTAATATGAACAATAGGGACCAAATGTGTCAAGATACTAAACTTAATAAAGCCCTAAGTAATCCTAGGGACTAAACTTGCCTTTTGCCGAAACCTATACAAGCCCTAGGGGGCAATAATGAAAATTGTATTAAACTTAAATATGAACCGCAAGTTAGAGGACTAAAATTGCCAATAGGTGAAACTTAATTAAGCCCTAATATGAGCCGTATACCTTAGGGACTAGTTTTGCCATTTTGGAAACTTAAAGAAACCCTAGTTACACGTGTAACTAGGGAGGGACCAAAACTGTAATTATTAAAAGATTTAGAAACCCTAGGGGTATAAAAGTAATTTAATCGCGAGTATCTAATTAATTAAAAGGACTAAAACGTATTTTTATATAAAGTATTACGAACCTTAAAATCTTATATATTTTTGAACCGTTATTTAAACGTAAAACTTAAATAAACGTAACGATTGTTATTTTTCCAAACCTATAACTTAATAAATATAAATCTTACATAAACATGGATTTTAAATAAAATGTTATACATTTATAAACCTTATTTATATATTAAATATAAATTGAAAATGATTAACATATAAAATAAATATAATAATTATATTTATTTCCTATCACTTTAAATGTGCATAAAACTATCCTATATAGATATTTAAAGTGTTTTATAAACAACGTAAGTACAAAATATTAATTAAATGAATTAATTAATTAAACCTTATTATTTATTTTATACATAAAATAAATACTATTAGAACAGGTACTACGATGAACAAAATACAAGTATTGTAATTAAATGCTTAAAACCAGTTTAAGCATGTACAGATTTATTCTGGAACTTTTATGCATTATGTTATGCATTTACCGAGACCTTATAATTATTTAGGTCGTTGACTGGATCGTGAGCATCCTCATCAGATTTATCTACTGACTTATTGCTGTACTACTGAGGTGAGTTCATGGCTCCACTTTATATATTGACAAACTTTTAAACCTTTTAATGGGGAAGGAAACATGCAACATATTTGATTTTATGGACATGGATTGAATTGTGAAACTTTTGATTACATTGCCTAGTGTAGATGAACCCGCATGACCCGTGCATCCGAAACTGTTAGAATTATTGAATTACCTGAATGTTATAAATAGATCTATTTGGGATTGACCGTCCCCATCTGGGTGAGTCATGCTCACTGTGCGTAGGCCAGGACAATAGATGTTTCACATGTCAGCACTTATTTTTGTTATGGGTGCCTTGATCAAGATAAGGCGAAGGGTCCTTATCTGTTAAGGACTTAACTGTCAAGTTTCAGTTTTGGGCAATATGGAAATGTAATTACTTTTAAGTATTGATGCTTTGTGCATTACTACTTCTGGGAATATTTAATGTCCAAACTTATTTTAATTAAACCTGTGAATTAACTAACTTTATGTTGACTTTCTAAGCATGTTTTCTTAGGTAACTGAAGCAGGTAGTGGTGTGCATGAAGTCAAGCATCATGATAGGCTGCATTTATAGAGCTCATCTGTGGTTTTATAAATTGGGAATAAATTCAAACTTTCAAACAATGTTAAAGACTACTGTAATACTATTTGCACTTTCAATCATGTAATAAATGTAAGGATAATCTTTTATCTGTTGCTCTACATTCTGTCTGCTGTTGATCCACCTACGTGACACCCAAATATTATTTCCGATGCGTTTGACTCAATTTGGGGGTGTCACAGAAATGGTATCAGAGCGATAGTTATAGAGAATCAGAACAAAATTAAAATAAATTTAAAAATAAAACTTTTATATAATCTGAACTATAACTGGTTTAAAAATCTTTTGGGATTTTCGGGACTAGAATAGTTAAGCATATAGACCGTAGAGCATACATCGATTGTGTGATTGCCTGTGCATTGATTATTAACATCCGGTTGATTAATCTTATAAGTATTAACGTAACCTTTAGCATGGCGAGTGTTAAACGACACTATTATATAATTTTTTTTAAATTATATTTCCCAAAACTTTTAACTTGAGTAAGTTTATACTTATATCAATTAAAACTATATTACTTTCAGATTTACCATGACTTCACCCACTGATACACCTGCTGCCGTATCTCCGACGACCGTCTTATGTGGATGGTTATCTGCTAGTGACTCCGGTGATAGTCACGCTTCTGTCGACGCCGCATCCATTGAGGCACTTATTTCTACTCCACCTGTTTCCCCCGCTGGGGAAGAGGTCCAGCCTCCTACTGCTATACCACCTATACCACTTGTGACTCCACTACGGGAGCATGCACCCGAGTCTTTGCCACCTCGTAAGAGGAGGTACGAGGCACCTCTCGATTCCACTTATGAGATCGGTGAGGGTTCCCGGGCCAGACATGCTGACCCCGTCCAGGCCCAGATCACGGCACTGGCCGCACGCCAGGCCCAGGACGTAGCAGACATTCTTGCTCTGCTAGCGGCCGGACAGACTGAGTGCACTGTTCTACAGCACCGCCAGGACCTTTTATCATGGACTATGAGTTCGGAGGCACACGCTGCCCGAGGGGCGTGGTCGACTACTTACCTTTCTCTCTAGTGGTTACTGGATGAGAACGAGTTCCTACGAGAGCAGATCTACCTACTGTAGAGTCAGCAGACAGAGACTCACACCGCTCTCATGACCATGGAGCAGACTCTTGCCATATTTTTCGACCTCCAGGATGTCCGTCATCAGGGGTTGACGTCAGAGACCGCTCATCTCCGGGGAGTTCAACAGACTCTCAGAGACCAGTTCCTTAAGGCACTCCGACTGCTCAAGGAGACTAGGACTGCTATGACCGCGATGCAGGATGCCATGCAGGCACCGGCTGTCTCATCTCCGCCCGTGGCGCCAGCCGTATCCGAGGAGTCAGTTAGGCATCAGTAGATTAGATGTACTAGATCTTTTATACATCATGATAAGCTATTAGGGTTGCATCCCGGCTATCATGATATAGGATCTCCTATATTTGTACTTTTCTTTAGTCAGTTGTATCTTGTACTGCACTATTTAGATTAGGGATTCATAGATGATGTACTTTAGATTTCATGTACCACCATCCCAGACAAGCAGGTTGTGCTCTGTCTTGGATTAGGTTGTGCATTTTGTACTGTATTCCTATTCTAGACTTATGGCATGTACTCATTAGCTTTTGTTATATCCTGTACTATATTATATTATGAACTTTAAACAGGTTATCCAACTTGTTGCAAAGTCTATGCATGAAATTCCTTTTCGTGTAATTATATAAAACTGTGCTAACACCTTGAACTAATGATTTCATTTTTGTGTATAATTATAGAAAAATGATAATCACTAGAACGAACCCCAACAATGCCGAGACTACCCAAAACGTCACTGCTGCCCAATTAAGGGAAATGATTGACCAAGGCATCGCATCTGCGATGGCTGCCAGCAGGAACGTAGACGACAGTCAAAATTCCAACAACCGCCGGAATAATCAGACCACCAGGGGTTGCTCTTACCCCGACTTCTTGAAATGTAAACCTTCCTATTACAAGGGCAAAGAAGGAGTGGTGGAACTGATGCAGTGGTTTGAGAGGTTGGAAACGGTCTTTCGCATCAGCGACTGTGCAGAAGAGAACAAAGTGAAGTTTTCTGCCTGCACCTTACTTGAGAGTGCTCTTACTTGGTGGAACTCTGTTTTTGCTACTCTTGGACACGATGCTGCCTATGCTCTCAACTGGACTGAGTTGAAGGAGAGGATGACTGAGAAGTACTGCCCAAGGGGAGAAATGAAGAAGCTGGAGATCGAGTTATGGGATCTCAAATGCAGGAACAATGACATCACTGCGTACAACCAAAGGTTCCAAGAGTTGACCCTAATGTGCACCAGAATGTTTGTAGAGGGGGATGATAAGATTGAGAAGTATGTGGGTGGACTCCCAGACGCCATTCACGACAGTGTGCTCGCATCTCGACCTACTACCGTCGAGAGTGCCATTGAGTTCGCTACTGAGTTGATAAACAAAAGAGTCCGTACCCTATCCGAGAGGCAGACTGACAACAAGTGAAAGGCAGACGAGTACTTCCGCAGTCAGCGCCAGCAGCATCCTAAGAAGCAGAATGCTGGGCAAGTTTATAGTGCTACCTCTGCAGGAGCTAACTCGTACGTGGGCGCCAAACCTTTGTGCCCAAAGTGCAACTATCATCATACTGTTGATAGCCCATGCCAGACCTGCTATAGATGTGGACAAGTTGGCCATTTTGCTAAAACCTGTCGAGTTAATGCTGTCACTCAGGCCCGACCTACTCAAAACACTGGGAATTACAACAACAGGGGTGGATACAATGCCCGCGGGAACGGGAATGGACAACAGGGGAACCACAACGCTACTGGAGGAAACAACAATGGACCCAAGAAGGGAGTTGTGTGCTATGAGTGTGGAGCACCAGGACACGTGAGACCAAGTTGCCCTAAGCGGGTCAACCAGAACAAGAATAATGGAGGAGCTTCATCCAGAGTGTACGTGGTCGGCAATGTAAAAGCCAACCCCGATTCAAATGTCGTTACTGGTACGTTTCTATTGAACAATCGTTATGCATCTGTCTTATTTGATACTGGAGCAGACCGAAGTTTTATATCCACTGAATTTAGTCAAGTACTAGAAGTTATCCCTACAAGCTTAGATCACCATTACTCCGTAGAATTAGCTAACGGTAAACTGTAGATGCTGACACTATCATTAGAGGTTGCACCTTAAATCTTTCCAAACATCCGTTCAACATTGACCTTATCCCCGTAAACCTTGGTAGTTTTGATGTTATTATCGGCATGGACTGGTTAGCGAGATACCGCGCAGTCATTGTTTGTGACGAGAAGCTAGTCCGTATTCCGTGGGGAAACGAAACTCTAATCGTTCGAGGTGACGGTAACACCGACCTCGCTGACACTAGACTTAGTGTTATCTCTTGTACAAAAGCTCAAAAATATCTGTTGAGAGGATGTCCTATCTTCTTGGCCCATATTTCTCAAACAGATGAAGAAGACAAAGCCGAGAAGAAGCAAATCGAGGACGTACCCATTGTCCGAGATTTTCCAGAAGTCTTTCCTGATGAGTTGCCAGGCTTACCACCGACTCGACAAGTGGAATTTCAAATTGATTTGGTTCCCGGAGCAGCACCTGTAGCTAAAGCTCCATACCGGTTGGCACCATCAGAAATGAAAGAACTAGCCGAACAACTTCAGGAACTATCTGACAAAGGATTCATTCGACCCAGTTCCTCACCATGGGGAGCTCCTGTATTATTTGTCAAGAAGAAAGATGGTTCTTTTCGAATGTGCATCTATTACAGAGAGCTGAATAAGTTAACTGTGAAGAATTGTTATCCGCTTCCTCGCATTGACGACCTATTTGACCAACTACAAGGGTCAAGTGTGTATTCCAAGATTGACTTGAGATCTGGATACCATCAGCTACGAGTCAGGGAGGAAGATATTACAAAGACAGCTTTTAGAACCCGTTACGGCCATTACGAATTTCAGGTTATGCCATTTGGGTTGACCAATGCACCAGCTATTTTCATGGACCTTATGAACCGTGTGTGTAGACCCTACCTGGATAAATTCGTGATAGTCTTCATTGACGACATACTCATTTATTCCAAGAACGAACAGGAACATGGGGAACATCTTGCACAAGTACTAAAGGTGCTCAAGGAGGAGCAGCTCTATGCTAAGTTCTCTAAATGTGAATTTTGGATTCCTAGAGTGCAATTCCTTGGTCATGTCATCGATTGTGACGGTATTCACGTGGATCCAGCAAAGGTCAAATCAGTTAAGGATTGGGTATCTCCTAAATCACCGACGGAGATCCGCCAATTTCTAGGCCTTGCCGGATACTACCGCAGATTCATTGAAGATTTTTCCAAAATAGCCAAACCGATGACCAAACTCACATAGAAGGGAATAAAGTTTGATTGGGGAGAGAAGGAAGAATCAGCTTTCCAACTAATCAAGCAGAAGTTATGCAGTGCACCCATACTGGCCTTGCCGGAAGGCAATGATGATTTTGTTGTATACTGTGATGCCTCACACAAAGGCTTAGGTGCCGTATTGATGCAGAGAATGAAAGTGATCGCCTACGCTTCAAGACAATTGAAGAAGCATGAGAAGAATTACACCACTCACGATCTAGAACTTGGATCCGTAGTTTTTGCTCTCAAAATCTGGAGACATTACCTATACGGAACAAAGTGCACAGTGCATACTGACCATAAAAGTTTGCAACACATACTGGATCAGAAGGAGTTGAACATGAGACAACGTCGTTGGATTAAGTTACTGAGTGACTACGACTACGAGATCAAATACCACCCGGGTAAAGCAAACGTGGTTGCTGATGCTTTAAGTCGTAAGGAAACGGACCCTCCTATGAGAGTTCGGGCATTGGTTATGATAATCAGTTTGGATCTACCCAAACAGATTTTGGATGCTCAGACTCAAGCCCAATTGCCTGAAAACCTCGTGAAGGAAGATGTCGGGGGAATGCTCAGAACTGATCTTAGCAAAGAAAAGTTAGAACCTAGAGCAGACGGAACCCTATGCCTTCACGGACGAAGTTGGTTACCTTGTTATGGAGATTTGAGGAACGTGATCATGCATGAATCTCATAAGTCTAAATATTCTATACATCCCGGATCTGAAAAGATGTATCAGGATATGAAGAAGTTATATTGGTGGCCGAATATGAAAGCCAACATTGCCACCTACGTTCAGAAATGTTTGACCTGTGCTCGTGTCAAAACTGAACACCAGAGACCATCGGGTTTACTTGTACAACCCAAGATACCAGAATGGAAGTGGGACAACATCACTATGGACTTTGTTACCAAACTCCCAAAGTCATCTCACGGTTACGACACTATCTGGGTAATCGTCGATCGACTCACCAAGTCTGCTCATTTCCTGCCAGTTAGGGAGAACGATTTCCTTGTCAAACTAGCAAAGACGTACCTGAAGGAGATTGTGACGGAGATTGTGACCAAACATGGAATACCAGTGTCGATAATTTGTGATCGAGATGGTAGGTTCACGTCAAACTTTTGGAGGGCTTTCCAACGAGCCTTAGGTACCAATTTGGATATGAGCACTGCTTATCATCCGCAGACTGATGGTCAAAGTGAACGAACCATCCAGACTCTAGAGGACATGCTACGAGCATGTGTGATTGATTTTGGAAATGGATGGGTTGACCATATTCCTTTAGTGGAATTCTCCTACAACAACAGTTATCATGCCAGTATTAAGGCTGCCCCTTTTGAATCACTGTACGGTCGCAAGTGCCGTTCGCCTGTGTGTTGGGCAGAAGTAGGTGAATTTCAGCTCACTGAATCAGAGTTAATCCAGAAGACTACTGACAAGATTGTCCTCATCAAGCAGAGAATTCAAGCTGCTCGCGATCGACAAAAGAGCTACGCGGACCTGAAACGCAAACCTATGTAATTTGCAGTAGGTGACCGTGTTATGCTCAAGGTATCACCTTGGAAGGGTGTTGTACGTTTTGGCAAACGTGGAAAACTGAATCCACGTTATGTCGGCCCTTTTAAAGTAATAGCCAGGATCGGGGAAGTAGCTTATCGTTTAGAGTTGCCCCAGCAACTGAGTCGGGTACACTCTACCTTTCATGTTTCTAACCTGAAGAAGTGCTATGCTGAAGAACCACTGGCTATGCCATTGGAAGGAGTTCAAATTGACGACAAACTTCAGTTTGTAGAAGAACCAGTGGAAATCATGGAGAGGATAGTTAAGAAGTTGAAACGCAGTCGCATCCCGCTGGTCAAAGTACGTTGGAACTCTAGGAGAGGCCCTGAGTTCACTTGGGAACGAGAAGACTCGTTCAAGACCAAGTATCCACACTTGTTCACCTGACCAATAGCTTCATCTTAAGCTTTGAGGACAAAGCTAAAATGACGGGATGGTGCTGTAAAACCTCTGATTTTACCCTTATTGACTTTGTCAACTGTAGTACTATTTATATTTGGAATTTATATAATTTCACTTTTATATGACTTATTAATTATCATATATCTATTGTGATACTACCTTTCATATTTATTTTATATTTATATGAACCTTTAGTCATTTATTGACTACTTTGGCAACTGACTGGCCACTTGATTGAATAATAAAATTCATCACCTCAGTACATATTTTGAGATAAACTGTAACCCTACCTAATTTATCTATTAAGTACTTGAATTATTTTTATATGTACATATTTACATATATTACTTAAAAGGAATAAATACCTAAACACTTTAAGAACAATGTATATTATTTTACATTGTCACTTATTTACTTTATTTAAGTAAATTAATTCTAGTAATATATTTCATAATACACTTTCACTAAGTTATCTAAAAGATTCAACAAAAATACATACAACGCAACAAGTACCTTGATAGGTGTGTAAACACCCATCCTTTTTACCACTTAATTACAATAATAACCAAGCCAAAACGTGTATTTTATGTCTTTTATGTTGGAATTATGCGCGGTTTGTGTTTTTGTTGTGATTTAGGACGAAAAGGTTAAAAGTGGAGAAAACACGGGCATTCACGGGCATTTACGGGCTTTTATTGAAGAAAACGATGAAAGACGAAGTCGAGAAGTCAAGAGTGCAAAAAGAACGGAAGTCCAAGACCAATTCTGAAGATTTATCGAAGAAAAAGTCAAAAGACGGAAGTTTACTTAAAGCCGAAGAACTCAAGTCTATTTTATCGAAGAATTAAAAGACGAGTTCAAAGAAATCCCGAGCCAAAAGTCATTAAAAGTCCAAGATTAAAGAAGATTAGAAGAAAAGGACTAAGCATGCAATTAATGAAGATTAAAGAAGGAAGGACTTAATCTTGTAATTAAGAGAAAAGGAAAGAGGGGAGGAAGCTTCCTAATCCTCCCCTATATATAGATTAGGACTAGTTAATTTTCTTCTTTGTTGGCTAAGTGTGACAATTAGTCTTCCATTTATTTACCTTGCACCTTATATTCCATGTCAATTTAAATATTTGTCAAATTTAAATACCTTGTCTTGCACATTAAATTCCTTTAATTTCAAGTAAGTTTCCATTTAAATCTTGTCAATCTTTATTTTATCTTGTTAATCTCCTATCTACCTTTCTTGATCTTTGATTTTTATGTTTATGTTTGTGTTCATGTTCATGTTCTTATTTTGATCAAGTGGGTTTTTGATTATTGTGGTTAAATTTGTTAATTTTATTGATATAGATTGTTTGTTTATGATTAATTGTTGTTTTGTTATTAGTTTAGTTAAATCGTTTGTTTGATTTTGGTTTAATCTGTGGTAGATTAGTTGTTACTGTGATCCCTTGTTCTTCGGGGGTGTTTGTTTCTGTGTCTGTATTCCCAGGAAGTTCCGAGCCAAGAAGAGAGGAAAGGCTTTCATCCGGAACTTTAAAAGTTCCGAGTCAAGACTTCCGAACAAATCTTCCGAGTGAAGCAAGGTTCATCCGGAACATTCCAAGTTCCGGACGAAAACTTCCGGACGAAGGACTTCCGGACAAAGGAAAAGTTCCGGATCAGCAAATTCATTCGGAACTTTAGACTTCCGAACGAATCTTCCGAGTCAAGACTTCCGGACGAAATCTTCCGGATCAGTACTTCCGAAGGAAAAAGTTCCGGATCAACACCAAAACTTCCGAGTCAAGCTTCATCCGGAAAAGTTCCGGATCAATACTTCCGAACCAAAGTTCCGGGTCAAGAAGTTTCGACTCAAGATTGTTTCATTCGGAACTCAAAAAGTTCCGAGTCAAGCCAGTTCATTCGGAAGTTTTGAACTTCCGAATCAAGGTTTCTGTCAGGTTCTTTTTAGTTTTTCTCTTTAAGTTTCTGTCTTTTATTTTCAAGCTTTATTTTTCCCGCCTTTTTCATTGCTCGCATTTTAAGTTAACTTTTGTCTTAGCTTTATTTTAGTCTTGCCTTAGTTTAAGTTTTAGTTGCGTTTTAAGTTTGCCTTAGATAGATTTAAATTTACGTCATTTACTTTTAGTGCCTTTTTAATTTCTCATCATGTTTTAAATACTTGCCCATTATTTTTAATTAGACTTAGATTTACTTTAATTGCACTTTTACTTTAAAAGTCTTGCACCTTTATTTTAAATACTACAACGACACATTTCTGTTTCACCAAAGAACAATAGAGTCACACATTAAACAAAAGTTTTTCAATTCGAAGAGATTGGTACAACGAATCTTTTTAACCTGAGTAAAATCGAGTTATCAAATGGCGCCGCTGCCGGCTCTTTTCGTAAAGATTAATGGTTTTCTGTGAGAGACGCGTTGCTTTTTGGGATCCGTTCACTTGTGAGCGTTATTTTTCTTGCATAAAAAATTCAAAAAGATCATAAAAATTAAAATTGATAAAAATCCATAAAAATTAAAATTTTCAAAAATCCAAAAAGATTTTATCTTTATTTTGTATATATATTGTCTTTGTGTTTGGTTTCTTTTTCTTTTGCATTTTCAGGTGTATGCGTACTAGATCTTCTAATTATCAAGAGCCCGAGACTCAAGAAGATTTAAGTATGTCAGGTGTCAACAACAATATTCCACCGCACCTCAACTATAACAACAATGTTCTTCCACAGCCTGATCTTCGGACCATGGAGGAACTTTGTCAACCTACCATGTTTGGACGAGGAGGACCGATTGCGCCGATGCAAATCAACGCTCCTGAGTTTTCGTTGAAGCACCACATGATTCAGCAAGTGCAAACTAACCCATTCCGTGGATTGCCTGATGATGATGCCAACAAACACCTCGACAAGTTCATTACAATCACCCAAAGCATGAAGTTGCCCGGTGCCACAATGGATGTTCTTCGCCTACAACTCTTCCCACATACTTTATCGCATCATGCCGAGAAATGGTTTGATCGTCTCCCGAAGAATTCTATTCACACTTGGGATGACATGACTCAACGCTTTTTATCGCGCTACTTTCCACCATCCATGGTCACGAGCCTTCGCAATCAAATCAGCGGTTTCATACAAGACCCTGATGAATCTCTTTTTTGATGCTTGGGAAAGATATAATGTCTTGATCGATAGATGTCCAAACCACAACATGCTCCCTGTTACCTTAATTGATACCTTCTACAACGGTTTGACTTTTCGTGATCGTGATACGATTAATGCAGCCGCCGGTGGCACATTCATGAAAAGGAGACCCGAGGAGTGTAGAGAGCTAATTGAGAACATGACTACTCACCACAAAAACTGGGATTCCTCTGCTTCTTCAAGGAACAACCCGAGAGTTAATGTTTCCTCCACCTCAGCAAACCCTGATATGACTGAACTCACCCGTGTGCTGACTGAAATGAACAAAAATATGCAACTCTTGGCTTCAAACCAACAACAACAACAACAAGTTAAAGCTGTTGCTGCTCCTTGTGAAACATGCGGCAGTCCTCACTCATACACCGATTGTCCTTCGACTCAAGGAAATCCGGAAAATGTGTATGCAGCTTACGGTAATTATTCACCGGTAAATTACCAAGCTCGACCTCAAGGGGATAGAAATTTGTTGAGTTACCGATCTAACAACTACCTTTCACCCGGTTTTTCTCCTCAAAACCAAAACCCCGCCAACAACTACAATAGGAGCAACCAAATCCCACCAAGAGCTTCTAATCCTTATAACCCACCCGCCCAACAAAACCCACCCATTAACTCCGATGTTGAAGCCATCATGAGAACCCAAGGTGAGCAAATCAAGAATCTACAGAGCCAAATAATCAATTTGAAAGGAGATATCACGAAGCAAGGAAATGAGATAAGGTCCGAGGTTCGCGATAATATTCAATCCTCCTTCAGCACTCAAACGAATGAATTAAAGAATATGTTGGCTAGTTTCTTGCCCTCCACTCAACCTTCTACTTCAAGTTCTCTACCTTCAAACACCGTCACTAATCCGCGAGCTAATGTGAGTGCTATTACTACTCGTAGTGGGATTACCATCGTAGGACCACCAAACCCACCCCCATTATCTACACCTCCTCCACCACCATTTATCCCTACTCCTCCTACACCTAGTATTAGTGCACCATTACCGTCTCCGCCTCGTCATGACGATGTTCCCAAGAAGAAACCTTCAACATCTCAACCTTCACCAACTACACCTTCCACCTATAAACCCAACATCCCATATCCTTCTCACTTGGACAAGCCTAACTTGCTAACAAAGGAGGACTCTCAAATAACAAACTATATCAAGATGATTTCTCAAATGAACTTCAACATTAGCTTTCTTGAAGCACTTGTCCACATGCCCAAATTTGTTAAAGCATTTAAGGAATTGCTTAACAAGAAGGAGAAGCTGATTGAACTCGCCAACACACGCTTAAATGAAAACTGCTCTGCAGTTATTCTTAAAGAACTTCCGGAAAAGCTTGGAGATCCCGGTCGTTTTGTGTTGCCTTGCGTGTTCAACAAAACTGAAGAATTTACTGCCCTTGCTGATCTCGGGGCCAGTATTAATTTGATGCCACTGAGTGTTTGGAAAACACTATCATTACCCGACCTCACTCCAACAAAGATGACTCTCAAACTTGCAAATCGTACTCTCGCTTACCCCGTTGGTATAGCCGAAGACGTGTTTATTAAAGTTGACACATTTACTTTCCCGGTCGATTTTGTCGTAGTTGATTATGAAATGGACCCTCGTATTCCTTTAATACTTGGTCGGCCATTCTTGAGAACCGGACGAGCTTTAGTGGATGTGGCCGAAGGTGAGTTAATCTTACGAGTCGGGGATGATTCACAAATTTTTAAAATGGGGAAGCTTACAGGCAAATCCTTTGGAAGCCGAGAATCAGTGAATATGATTAATGTGCATGATGACTTTGTTGTCTACAACAATCCTCTATTTGATTCTTCCATTGATAACCCACTTTTTCAAGATGATATGGATGATTCTCGCTCCACCTTGGCAGCTTCTCCCATTTATGATTCTCCACCGGTCTTTGATGCTTATGATGATGATGATTCTAGCTCAGATTCAGATGATTTTAATGATTGTACTTCTGAGTATCCCGAGATGCCCACTTTCGATGATTTTGATGAGGCCGATACTCTTTCGAGCGATTCTTCACATGATGAAGATCCTCCGCCATCACTCGATCCTACTTTGGACGATTACTCATTTGAGGAAGATTTCTCTGAATTTCTCAACACTTACTTTCCTCATGAGAGTGATGCTCCTCCTTATGACTTTGAAGATTATCGTCTTGATCCTACTTTGGATTTGAAGCACATTCTTTCTAAGGAGAAGAAACCGGTCGACACCGAAATCCGCAGCACGTATGAGTTAACACCTCTTTGTCCCCCTTCTGAGGACGAGGTTGTGCTTCTTCGCGGATCTTCTTCCCATTCTACTGAGCCTGAGTGCTATTTTCCCTTAAAGGAAAAGGTGTTCGACCCCGGTATTGACATTCTGCAGCCATCTCAGTATCCACCTGATGCAATAAAAGGAAATATCTTTGGAACTTATGGAAATCTGCTTGCACCACTTCACCCTTGCTTCCACCGTGCTCCATCACTGCTTAAGGGAACCTTGCCTATTCTTCTTTGGCTTGCCTTGTTCGCCTTAAGCTTGTGCTATTTGATGGACGAAAACTATGTTTTCGATCCTGGTGGTTATGTTTCATGCTTCTTCCGTTGCTAATCAAGGTCGAGTCAGGCTCACGACTCGGTTAACAAAAACAAAGCGCTTCTTGGGAGGCAACCCATGCATCTATCTTTTCGCTTTCTTTATCATAAGTGTAGGGGAGACCCGTTGGTTTGCTTTCCTCTCCTCTCTTCTTTTAATCAGGGATTCGAGCTTCAATGATCCACTCTTGATGATTCTTGACGACCCGTGATTCCGTGTTTCATTATCCCGGTTCTATCCTAAACTCTTTTCGATTAACTATTTTATACTTTCTCAATATTAAAATAGGAATCTCTTTAGTTGTATTTTCCTTAGCGAGATTTAAACAAAGTACACAATGTCCTAAGTGTAGGGGAGTTTTCTCCCACATGCTTAAACATTGAGGACAATGTTTATCTTAAGTGTAGGGGGGACTTCTATCGAAGTTAAGTGGTCTTTTCCTTGTATTTGTCCTCATTTTAACCGGAAAATCAATTTTTCGACATTTTTCAAAATTTTTGATCTATTTTGGCCTATTAGTTTTTCCCTTTGCATAGTTATTTTCTTGCCTTATTAGATTAAATGTTTAAATAAGTGGTTTTAATTTTCAAACATCGTGAATCTTTTGACTCAACCCGAGTTTACTTATCTAAATTACTCTAGCTAGTATCCTTAACGTGTTTAAATCAAGTTTTGCTAGACTTTTATATAGGGAGCTATAAAACGCGAAAGTCTTAACTCTCACGGGTTAAGAACAAAAACTTTTCTCAAGTTCCTATAATTGATCCTAGAGAGTCGTTTATCAAGGGAACTTTAAAACGCGATTTCTAAACTTGAAAAAGTCAAAGAATTTGCAAGATCCTATAGGCGACTCGAAAACCCAAAACTTTGATTTAATAGGCTAAGTATCCACGAGTCTCATTCCTTGAGATTTTAAACTGTGGAGAACGAGAGATGATAGAGCCAATTATAAGTTCGGTATTCTTTTGGGAATTTATGTGAGTTAATTATAAGCCTATTCTCCCATCGCCTTCTAATAAATTTATCTACAATAAATAAGGTTGTACGATTTGAAAAGTTACTTAGCTTCTAGCCCAAGATCGTTTAAAAGTTGCTCGGTATGGATTAGAGTTCATAGCCAAGACATAACTTATTGAAGCGAGATGCGAAGATTGGCGAGTCCGAAAAGGCCCTAACAAGGCATGAGGGCTATATTTTGTTGCTAAAGATCCAAAGCGATGTGAAGAATCATTTATCGAAAATCAATATGAAGGATCGAGACACACGACGAAAAGCAAAAACTCCCAAAAGTCATGGAGAAGTGTATCCGAAAAGACCCTAACAAGGTATGAGGATAAATAGATCCAAGTCATAAAAGGAGGCAGATCGTTGTATATCAAAGTCCAAAATAAAGATTGGAGAAAAATGAAGAAGTCGTGGTCCAAGTATGAATCTCTCAAAACTTCAAGTGAAGAAATTCCTATATGAAGAGAAGACCATAATTTCATGAACGTCTCTCAAGGTTTGAAGTATGAAGTCGCTGCCAAATATCGGTCCGAGAAAGGTCTCAAATCGCGAAGCGAGTTATGCCAAGATATGAACTTTATGAGGTCCCGAGAAGCAGTTTTAAAAGATTTTGTCCTTTAGCTAACTATTGATTAAATCGTTCACTTTATTTTCAGACTTAATAACTATCGAAATAAGTCAAAAATGCATCCTTGTGATCATTCAAGACAACGATAAAATATAAGAGACACCCCTAGGAATAAGGGAGTCTAAGTGAGTAATTGGCCCACATAAGTTCGTGTTAGTTTACTAACTTATAATAACAATGATCTCGTTTTTAAGCTTGGTTTGGAGAAAGTGAAAACTTGAGGATGATGATTATTTATGAGACTTCCAAAACCCAAGGTATGCTTTTGATTTCTTTACTTTGTATGTTTTTAATTTTCTAGCTCGTTAATAAAGGCCATTATGGATTGATTATGATGAAAAATGTAAACGTGCTTTGTAACTAATGCATTGCATGAGGACATTGCAATGGTCAAGTGTAGGGGATTTGATAGGTGTGTAAACACCCATCTTTTTTACCACTTAATTACAATAATAACCAAGCCAAAACGTGTAGTTTATGTCTTTTATGTCGGAATTATGCGCGGTTTGTGTTTTTGTTGTGATTTAGGACGAAAAGGTGAAAAGTGGAGAAAACACGGGCATTCACGGGCATTTACGGGCTTTTATTGAAGAAAACGATGAAAGACAAAGTCGAGAAGTCAAGAGTGCAAAAAGAACGGAAGTCCAAGACCAATTCTGAAGATTTATCGAAGAAAAAGTCAAAAGACGGAAGTTTACTTAAAGCCGAAGAACTCAAGTCTATTTTATCGAAGAATTAAAAGACGAGTTCAAAGAAATCCCGAGCCAAAAGTCATTAAAAGTCCAAGATTAAAGAAGATAAGAAGAAAAGGACTAAGCATGCAATTAATGAAGATTAAAGAAGGAAGGACTTAATCTTGTAATTAAGAGAAAAGGAAAGAGGGGAGGAAGCTTCCTAATCCTCCCCTATATATAGATTAGGACTAGTTAATTTTCTTCTTTGTTGGCTAAGTGTGACAATTAGTCTTCCATTTATTTACCTTGCACCTTAAATTCCATGTCAATTTAAATATTTGTCAAATTTAAATACCCTGTCTTGCACATTAAATTCCTTTAATTTCAAGTAAGTTTCCATTTAATTCTTGTCAATCTTTATTTTATCTTGTTAATCTCCTATCTACCTTTCTTGATCTTTGATTTTTATGTTTATGTTTGTGTTCATGTTCATGTTCTTATTTTGATCAAGTGGGTTTTTGATTATTGTGGTTAAATTTGTTAATTTTATTGATATAGATTGTTTGTTTATGATTAATTGTTGTTTTGTTATTAGTTTAGTTAAATCGTTTGTTTGATTTTGGTTTAATCTGTGGTAGATTAGTTGTTACTGTGATCCCTTGTTCTTCGGGGGTGTTTGTTTCTGTGTCTGTATTCCCAGGAAGTTCCGAGCCAAGAAGAGAGGAAAGGCTTTCATCCGGAACTTTAAAAGTTCCGAGTCAAGACTTCCGAACAAATCTTCCGAGTGAAGCAAGGTTCATCCGGAACATTCAAAGTTCCGGACGAAAACTTCCGGACGAAGGACTTCCGGACAAAGGAAAAGTTCCGGATCAGCAAATTCATTCGGAACTTTAGACTTCCGAACGAATCTTCCGAGTCAAGACTTCCGGACGGAATCTTCCGGATCAATACTTCCGAAGGAAAAAGTTCCGGATCAACACCAAAACTTCCGAGTCAAGCTTCATCCGGAAAAGTTCCGGATCAATACTTCCGAACCAAAGTTCCGGGTCAAGAAGTTTCGACTCAAGATTGTTTCATTCGGAACTCAAAAAGTTCCGAGTCAAGCCAGTTCATTCGGAAGTTTTGAACTTCCGAATCAAGGTTTCTGTCAGGTTCTTTTTAGTTTTTCTCTTTAAGTTTCTGTCTTTTATTTTCAAGCTTTATTTTTCCCGCCTTTTTCATTGCTCGCATTTTAAGTTAACTTTTGTCTTAGCTTTATTTTAGCCTTGCCTTAGTTTAAGTTTTAGTTGCGTTTTAAGTTTGCCTTAGATAGATTTAAATTTACGTCATTTACTTTTAGTGCCTTTTTAATTTCTCGTCACGTTTTAAATACTTGCCCATTATTTTTAATTAGACTTAGATTTACTTTAATTGCACTTTTACTTTAAAAGTCTTGCACCTTTATTTTAAATACTACAACGACACATTTTTGTTTCACCAAAGAACAATAGAGTCACACATTAAACACGAGTTTTTCAATTCGAAGAGATTGGTACAACGAATCTTTTTAACCTGAGTAAAATCGAGTTATCATACCTATAATAAAATACAAGGACTATTATTATCATACAACACTTGGCAAAATTTATCAAAAACCCTCCCCATGCATAAAATAAAACGTGTCTATGTATGCATGCATACACTACCATCATTTTATTAACTAGCTACAAGTATTCTAGTGTAATCATACCACTACACTAAGACCCTATACTAATGCATGCATAAACCATGCTTTACTTACACCTAAGAATACTTTCTTACATAAATCACTTACACACTCCAAACCCTCATGCCTTCTACTATGCTTGTAAGACCTTGTCCCCTATTGACTTGTGCAAAACACACGGCTACATCACCAATTTGGGAAGAAAGAAAGTTGCTAGTTTTTCCACATGTGGAAATAAGCCAACCAATTCCCAACTAGATTTATGTGTATCTTGGTGAGATACTAAGTACCAAGTACTAGGATTTGATTGGATCTCTCTCTCTCTCTCTCTCTTTGATATAGGCCGAGACAAACACACACAACACACAACACAAAACATTTCCAATCTCACTTCACTCTCTCCTTCTCTAGCTCACGGCTAAACTCCACTTTCCACCATTTTTGAACTTCCAAGATTTACTACTACTCCTATACTATGTCTTCTACTATCTAAAGGTTAATCCTAAGCTCATCATACAAGAAACCTTGATCCTTGAAGTAAGAACAAGAACCCTAGAAGCCTACTTAAAGCTCACGGCATGTTTATGATCTCCTAGACCTCCATTGTTGAAAGCTTGTCACTTGTTTCTACTCATCCTCATATCATTCCTAAACCTATCTAAACAAGTAAGTCCAAGTTAAAACCTATCTTTCTAATACATTACCTTTATATATATTAATGTGTACATGGTTATTCTTGGTAAAGTTAACTTTTAAACAAGTATTGAAACTCTAAAAACCTAAAGGAAACCCACGGCTGGATTTTATATATAACATAACATGATGTAAAAACTTGTCAACCTTGAAGAACACATCAACATGATCTTGTTTAACTTGAAAAATCATGAAAACCTAACCATGCATATATTTTGGACGTAAGCTATAAGCTCATAATATTATTTTGAGTAATCTTGTAATGTTTAGATATAACTAGAAACATTAGATTTATGTTTTTAGGTGCCTTAAAATGTTAAGATCACTATTAAGCCTCATAAGATTAGTTTAAGCTCACTATAATACTTTGCCTAGATAAATAATCATCTTCATTAAATAAATGTTTTTATAAAACTTTTAGTGTCAAAAATATGATTTTATAAAGTTTCATGTTGAAAATATAAATCTATAATTATTTTGGATTTAAATAAAAGATCTACTAAATTTTTTGATTAAATATAACAAGTATAAACTTTTGGGTTGGATTTATAAATTACAAAGTAAAAGGGATCTAAATGATTATGTGTAGAAACTTATATTTCAAAAACATAAACCTTGGATCACTTTTTAATATATTGCCGAGAGTATAAGGGTGTGTTTTGAACATATCCGAAACTTTATAGGGTTAAAAAGGACTAAAAAGAGAATAATAAAATATTTGGGTAAGTTGTGTAAACTTTAGAAAACCTAGGGATTGTTTTGGACACAAGCCGAGACCTAATATGAACAATAGGGACCAAATGTGTCAAGATAGTAAACTTAATAAAGCCCTAAGTAATCCTAGGGACTAAACTTGCCTTTTTCCGAAACCTATACAAGCCCTAGGGGGCAATAATGAAAATTGTATTAAACTTAAATATGAACCGCAAGTTAGAGGACTAAAACTGCCAATAGGTGAAACTTAATTAAGCCCTAATATGAGCCGTATACCTTAGGGACTAGTTTTGCCATTTTTGGAAACTTAAAGAAACCCTAGTTACACGTGTAACTAGGGAGGGACCAAAACTATAATTATTAATAGATTTAGAAACCCTAGGGGTATAAAAGTAATTTAATCGCGAGTATCTAATTAATTAAAAGGACTAAAACGTATTTTTATACAAAGTATTACGAACCTTAAAATCTTATATATTTTTGAACCGTTATTTAAACGTAAAACTTAAATAAACGTAACGATTGTTATTTTTCCAAACCTATAACTTAATAAATATAAATCTTACATAAACATGGATTTTAAATAAAATGTTATACATTTATAAACCTTATTTATATATTAAATATAAATTGAAAATGATTAACATATAAAATAAATATAATAATTATATTTATTTCCTATCACTTTAAATGTGCATAAAACTATCCTATATAGATATTTAAAGTGTTATATAAACAACGTAAGTACAAAATATTAATTATATGAATTAATTAATTAAACCTTATTATTTATTTTATACATAAAATAAATACTATTAGAACAGGTACTACGATGAACAAAATACAAGTATTGTAATTAAATGCTTAAAACCAATTTACGCATGTACAGATTTATTCTAGAACTTTTATGCATTATGTTATGCATTTACCGAGACCTTATAATTATTTAGGTCGTTGACTGGATCGTGAGCATCCTCATCAGATTTATCTACTGACTTATTGCTGTACTACTGAGGTGAGTTCATGGCCCCACTTTATATATTGACAAACTTTTAAACCTTTTAATGGGGAAGGAAACATGCAACATATTTGATTTTATGGACATGGATTGAACTGTGAAACTTTTGATTACATTGCCTATTGTAGATGAACCCGCATGACCCGTGCATCCGAAACTGTTAGAATTATTGAATTACCTGAATGTTATAAATAGATCTATTTGGGATTGACCGTCCCCATCTGGGTGAGTCATGCTCACTGTGCCTAGGCCAGGACAATAGATGTTTCACATGTCAGCACTTATTTTTGTTATGGGTGCCTTGATCAAGATAAGGCGAAGGGTCCTTATCTGTTAAGGACTTAACTGTCAAGTTTCAGTTTCGGGCAATATGGAAATGTAATTACTTTTAAGTATTGATGCTTTGTGCATTACTACTTCTGGGAATATTTAATGTCCAAACTTATTTTAATTAAACATGTGAATTAACTAACTTTATGTTGACTTTCTAAGCATGTTTTCTTAGGTAACTGAAGCAGGTAGTGGTGTGCATGAAGTCAAGCATCATGATAGGCTGCATTTATAGAGCTCATCTGTGGTTTTATAAATTGGGAATAAATTCAAACTTTCAAACAATGTTAAAGACTACTGTAATACTATTTGCACTTTCAATCATGTAATAAATGTAAGGATAATCTTTTATCTGTTGCTCTACATTCTGTCTGCTGTTGATCCACCTACGTGACACCCAAATATTATTTCCGCTGCGTTTGACTCAATTTGGGGGTGTCACATGTAATACTTTAGAGCATACATGTGATACCGAAGCTAGTGACTAACTATATTTCTCTAAAGGTTAAAATTTAGTATACTAACCTCCCTGCAACTGTGTCTGTTTAAAAAGTTGGAATTCCCTTTCAAGCTTATCCACCCTATTATGTAGCTTAAAAGGATCAAATGCTTTATCAACTTCCATTGGTCCCTTGCCTTTTTCTTTTTTTGTTTAAGCTAGCTCTTGTATCTACATCAACATATAACCAACATATAAACAACATAGTAACTGAACCAATGCAGCTGTGAAAACGTAGACTTCTTGGCGAACATTTTTTGAATCTAAGATGGCATCGATAGAACAACCTACATATTTTCGTTTACCCTTTTTTATGTAAGCACCTCTTACTATGGCCGTCGCATTATCTTTTTCATGGGTATCACTACCATCAACTAAAGTCTTTACTGAGCGACCCTTTTCCTTTTTGTTGATTGGTCGAATGTTTTCCTTCCCATTTGTAAATTTTGGCCCTTATTTTGACATCAAATTATCTGAGTCGTCACTCTGAACACGCTCACTTTCACTTTGAGTTTCAGTAACGAAATATAACTCACACATGGATCAATCCAAATACTAAATGCATGATATAAACCACACAAGTCTGTATCTAGATACTCAACTAGAAACAGTATTCGGACACTGAAACTAAAACTGAAAAGTGAGAGCATTCATAGTGGTGACTCGGATAACTTGCTACCCCATGAAGCCCCAAAAGTGGGAACTGGGAGGGAAAACCTTCGACCAATCAACAGAAAAGAAAAGGGTCGTTTATTAAAGACCGTAGTTGATGGTAACAAGGACCATGAAAAAGGGACATGACACGGCCATAGTAAGAGTTACTTACATAAAAAAGGGTAAACGAAAATATGTAGGTTGTTCTATCAATACCATCTTAGATTCAAAAATGTTGGCCAAGAAGTCTATACGTTTTCACATCAAGATAATCAAAACTAAACTCAACTCAAACGTTTAAGGTTTCACGTATGACCAACCCCTTTTTAAAAAAAATTTATGGTGTGTTTGTTTTAGCTTATATAAGCGATTTATGGCTTATATAAGCCTATGTTTAATAAGTTTATAAGCCCATGACTTATATAAGCTTAAGTTAACATGAGGGTAAAATGGTAAATATGTTATATAAGGCCAAACCTTCCTAAAAAAGCCACATTTTATGGCTTATCATAACAACCAAATATAAGCTTATAAGCCCGCTTATATAAGCTTAGCCAAACACTTAGTTTGAGCTTATAAGCTTATATAAGCTAATAATCTTATAAACCCATTATATAAGCTAAACCAAACAACCCCTTATCTACTGTATCTACATCATCATATAACCAACAGAATACTTGAACCATTTATCATTTTCACTACTACTAAAACTTTACATAGTAAACACTAACTATTGATCAATCTAACGCCTTTATGACAAACATATAAACATAAAATGGCACAAAATTGACCTTTAATATGTGCCTTCATAGCTTCATCAACCTTCATAGCTTCATCAACCTTCATAGCCTCATCAACCTTCATAGCCTCATCTGCCTTGTCATCTATATAACAAATATTAAAACAAAATCAGTTATTGGTATCTTCATAACATGCAACATCATCAAAACTTCAATAATACTGTTGCGAAGTAAAAAACTAACCTTGTTTTCATTTTCGTTTAGTATATTTTTTAAACTCTATATGCATCAAATATTCAATAATAGTGTCAGCAATTGGATCATCAAACTTCCAGTTGGCTGCATACTTAGCAAGCACATAATCAATCATCTCCCCACTTATGGGGACTTTATCAAAATCAAAATCACCCAAGTCAGATAGTTTTGATTTATCAGGGATTGATGATTTGTTACTGTTTGTGGATGGGTGGGTGGGTGGTTGATTCATTATTTGACCTTCGGATATTGAATGCGTGTGTTTATGTGTGTGTGTGTGTGATTAGTGGACGGGGTACCGGTGCAATATATCAAGTTGCATGCAAAGAAAAGTTCACTTTTTAGACACGTTGGGTGTGTGTGGCGAAACGGGTTGATGTCGGGACTGGAGTTAGAGCTTATATAATATAAGTTAGGTTTAAAATTTGTATTTTTTAGATTTTTGTTACATTAATGAATTTATTTAGTATAAGCTTATTAAATAAGTGTATGATATAAGTTATAGTTTTAATAAGCATATATTATAAGTCATGATTATTATATACAGTAAAGTTTATTAATATTAAATACTTAGTCTTAACATATGATTATTACTTAATAATAATAATACATGATATTATAAGTAATTATTAATTATTAATATTTCATGATTTTATTAATTAAACTTTACCTTACATGATTATTGGATAATTAAATTAAATTATGTTATTAATTTAGTTACACTTTGGTTAAAAATTAATATAACTTAATTAAGCTACGTTTCTTAATTAATTAAATGTAACATGAATAATTATATTAATAATTATTTTAACCTAAATTTATTTAAATAAAATGGCCATGTTTAATTATCATGATAGTTATATTAATAATTACAACATAAGTCTTGTTTATTAATTATATAATATAAGCCGGGTGCTTAAACGGTTTTATGACTTATTTCAACAAGCTCACGTCTAAGTATAACATAAACGATGATTAATTTGTTATCTGATTTATTTTAAAACCTTAAAGTTTTTAAAAAATATGAAATGTCAAACCCATCTATCTCGAATGATGCTAACCCTAAATCATAAACCTTAAACAATTAAACCTTAAACCAATAATAAAACCTAAATCCTAAACTTTAAACCATTTAACCGTAAACCATAAACCCTTAAACCATAAACCTTAATTAAACCATAAATCATAATCATGCATACCATAAACCATTAAACATAAACCTTAATCCCTAAACTCTAAACCCTGAACCTTAAACCAATGAATCCTAAACACTAAATCATAAATATTAAACCATTTAACCTTAAATTATAAACATTAAACCTTTAATTAACCCTTATACCACAAACCCTAGCTAATTAAACCATTAATCCTAAACCTTAAACCATAAACCCAAAAACTTAAACTATAAACCCTAAGCCCTATACCTTAAACCAATGAATCCTAAACACTAAATCATAAATCTTAAACAATTTAACCTTAAACTATAAACATTAAACCATTAATTAACAATTAAACCACAAACCCTAGCTAATTAAACCATTAATCCTAAACCTTAAACCCTAAAACCTAAAACGCAAACCCTAAGCCCTAAACCTTAACCCCAAAAAAACCCTAAACACTAAATCATAAACCTTAAACCATTTCACCTTAAACTATAAACATGAAACCATTAATTAACCCTTAAACCACAAACCATTAAACTTAAACCCTAAACCCTAATCCCTGAACCTTATACCAAAGAACCATATATAAACACTAAATCATAAATCTTAAACCATTTAACCTTGTAATATAAACATTAAACCATTAATTAACCATTAAACCACAAACCCTAGCTAATTAAACCATTAATCCTAAACCTTAAACCCTAAACCCTAAACCGCAAACACTAAGCCCTAAACCTTAACCCCAAAAAACCCTAAACACTAAATCATAAACCTTAAACCATTTAACCTTAAACTATAAACATTAAACCATTAATTAACCCTTAAACCACAAACCATAAACCTTAAACCCTAAGCCCTAAACCTTAAACCAATGAACCCTAAACACTAAATCATAAATCTTAAACAATTTAACCTTAAACTAAACCACAAACCCTAGCTAATTAAACCATTAATCCTAAACCTTAACCCATAAACCCTAGATAGTTAAACCATTAACCCAAAACCATAAACCCTAAACCATAAATCCTAAACCTTAACCATCAACCCTACCTTAAACCCTATATAAACCTTAAACCCAACCATAAACCATAAACCCTAACCCAATAACAAAGTGCAATGTCCTCACCCTAACCTTATTAAACCGACCATTAAAAATCGACCTTATTCATATTAAATTGCTTGAGATGATTATTCAAGGCGATTGATATAAACCTCAACTAAATCCCACATAATGCTTAAAACCCAAAAGATATTTATCTCGCGGTTGTCAAGCATTATTATAACCTAATATATTTAAGTTATTTAACTATAATTTTATGTTTAAAATCAAATTAATATTATAATTTTATGTTTTTTTATAAAAATACAACGTATATGCTTTTTTATTTACTTTTTATTTATTTATTATTATCTTTTAAAAATTAAATGTTAATTATAATTTTATTATTAAGTAAATTTAATATTTATATTTTCATTAAACACACAAAATATCCGGTAACCATCTTGTAACCACCACCATTTTCACAATCACACGGGAAGAACGAATCCTAAATTAACCACCCAATAAACGATCAAAAGAATAAAACCTCATAGATAATAGTCGTCAATCTACACAATCATTAACGACATGAAACATCAGGAAAGAGGTAATACAACAATCAATATTGTTTAATTTAATATTAGGGTTCATGCAAATAGTGTAAGTTTTTTATGATTTTAGATTTTACACTTATTTTTAATGCATGTATGTGGACCTATGTCATATTTAATTAACGTGATTAAATTTATAGGATTAACCCTTCTTAATGTGTTTATATGGTCTATGTTTCAATCAAGGTTATGGGTTTTGTTAATGTGTCTTTATATGGTCACATGGTATGTGATGCGCTCCGTCGTGTAATGGATTTGGAGAACAAGTTTTAAATTTATAAACACGAATTATCGGATTGACTAAAAACGCACGGTCAAGTATAACCCTTTCGTTTATGTATAGCTTTTATGTGGTAATACCGAGATCGTTCACGGGGATTTGGAAAACCTATGATCATTCAAAAATAAAACTCTAATCGTTGATTGTAGCAATTGTAGACAAACAAATAACAAGTAAAATGATGAGATTAATAATAAGATTAAAAGCAACACTTGGTAAAGACTAGTTTAGACATCCGTAGTGATATGATTGTGATGACACGTTTAACAAATATGATTATGATAATTAGATGGATAATCCAATCTATTGTTTTCAAAAGCTTTAATCTTCGTCAATTCTTTGGTTAAAGAAAACAAGCATTAGACTCAATCACTCAATTCAAGACTTAATCCAATTTTAACACATTTGATTCACGGTCGTTTCACGAATTTGCTAACACTTATAATTATGTTTCTTGATAATCAAAACTTCTTAAGAAATGATCAATACAAAAGATAGCCAATCATAGACAACCCGGCTATGACTTGTTGATAGAAAATAACCCTTTCGACCTATGAAATCTTTATCAACAAATTAAGTTTTGATAACAATTGTCACATGAAACATAAGTACTAACGGTTCAAAGGAAAGCTTGACATTGAAATAAACATAAATCACAATCACAACCACTACTTCATACCACAAACATCATCCTACCAAGTGTAGAATGAGATTTAGCTACTCATAACAAACAATGAAATAAAATTTGAAATAATAGTCTTACAAGTCATAATTAAGAGTCTTACAAAGTGGAAATATGTTGCTAATGATTAGGGTAATGATCCCTAAGAGTTTCGTGATGTTAACTTTGCTTTTCGGACTCCAAAACTGACTTTTCTTGCACCACCTTGCTCAAATCCGGGAATGGAGGTTTGGACAAGGTTGAGAGAGTTATTTTGTGGTTTATGAAAGAGTAATGAGATATATGGTTACATGACCCTGAGGGTCTTATTTATAGGCAAAGTTAAGGCATAGACTTCAATGCTAAGCTTGGAGCCAAAGACAAACGCTTGGAGCCAAAGAAACTCTAGAATCTTCTTGTAAGAGTTTGCATGAATGTAGACACAAATTCTACCAACACAAATGTGGGTGGCAACTTGAATCCTGCTGGTGGCAACTCGGTTGAGTTTTGCTGGTGGCGACTTTAATTCTGCTGGTGGCAACTTCATGCTGAGTGACTTGTATGCTCCTTGGAAATACTTGTTCTTGCACCCGAAATTGATCTTTAAAGGCTTGTAACTTTTATCACAGGTCTTGAACTTGACTATGATTCTTCGTACTCGTACTAATATCCATGTTTGCGTTGTTTTACACTCTATTCCTGCAATTGGCTACACAAAGACTTGCAAACATAATCGGGCGCAAATATGCACAAAAGTATCATAGATATAACCAATATACATGTACAAAAGTACGGATAACGCTCCCAAAAACATGTTGGATTTGGGAGTTATCAAATCCCCTCACACTTAAGTTATGCTTGCCCTCAAGCAAGAAGAAAAGAAAATTAAATCCAAAGGTACATGTATTTTATAAAAATTCGATGCAAGTCTACCAAGTACACGTACAAGATAAAACTCATCGTCTTAAGTTTCTAAGGTTGAAAAATTGAGATATAAAGTCAATACCCATAAAAATTTAGAAAGTCTTTTATTTCTAACTACACTACTAACATATGAATTGAAGCAACATGTATCCCGACTTAGCACATTAGCTAATCGATACCTTTTATTTCTTCTTCTTCCTTCAACTTCATAACATTATAGCTCATTGGCTATTTATTTGTCTTTTTGACTTTTTCTTTCTTTTTTTTCTTGGCTAAAACTCCTAGCCATGGATCAACATACTTACAAAGTTCATGTTGTATTGACAAACATGGAACTTGCAACCTTCTCCTAAAATTTGTTTTCTACTATTATATGGGACTTTTGACTTGGGTAAGTTTGACACAAAAATATATCTCAAATTTTCAAAAATTACCGATTGGATACTTTCTTAATTATTTATATACATTTGCTTGAAAACCTTTTATTTACGAGGGCAAAACAAGAACAAAAATTTTTAAAATAGCCCAAAAATTTGGCAATTAAGCATCTTTTTTTCTCGATTTCCCTGCAACCCCCTCATACTTAAGTTTAGCATTGTCCTCAATGTGATGAAACTGAACAAAATTTAGGGAATAAGAGAAAACCCAGAATCACGAACATAGCATGTATCATACAAGAGTCTTGTCTTCGCCTTAAACTTGCGGTACCTACAAAAAAAAAGATAAAACACAAAAAAATACGAAAACACTATATTTTTGGTTTTTAGAGGTTTTTATAAAAGCGACACATGCTACACCCCCTCACACTTAATCAAAACATTGATTAAAAATTGTGGGGTGTAAGCATGAATTTATTCTAAAAAGGAAAATCACACTTAAAATTTTAAAACACACGGGTTGCCTCCCGAGAAGCGCTTATTTTATTATTGAGTCATCAGCCTGACTCGTACTTCTTTTTAGTTTTCTTTATTTTTATCGAGTGGAAAATTTTCAGTCTACTCATCATGGTATAGTTTAACACGATGTTCATTAACAATGAAGCTTCCTCCATTCTTGTCATACAATTCAACATAACCGGACGTATCCATGTTTTACTATAAAAGGACCGTACCACTTTTGTTTAAGCTTTGGAGCTTTGAATTTATATCACATATTAAACAAGAGAACTTTATCTCCTTTCTTGAATTCTTTTCGGATTCAAAGTTTCTTGTCATGATAAGCTTTGGTACGTGCTTTGTATAATTTGGAATTCTCATAAGCTTGGAGTCTTAATTCATCGAGTTCATGCAATTTCAAAAATCGGTTTTCCCCAACGATTTTGAGATTGGGATTACAGCTTCTCAATGCCCAATAAGCACGGTGCTCAATTTTGAAGGGCAAGTAACACGTTTTACCGTACAATAAACGATAAGGTGTTGTGCCAATTGGTGTCTTATAAGCTGTTCGGAATGCCTAGAGAGCGTCGTCAAGTTTCCTTGACCAAATGGAAGGATTGTCCTTAACCGTTTTTTCGAGTATTCGTTTTAAGGCTTTGTTGGTATTCTCAACTTGTCCACTCGTTTCTGGATGATATGCGATGGCAAAGCGATGGGTGACTCCATAACGCTTTAAGATTTTCTCCATTTGTTTGTTACAAAAATGGGAACCTCGATCGCTAATTAAAGCTTTCGGCATTTCATAGCGAGAGAAAAGCTTTTTCAGAAAATTGATTACGGCTCGTGAATCGTTCGTGGGTAAAGCCTCGGCTTCTGACCATTTTGACACGTAATCAATATCGACTAAGATATATTCGAACTTATACGTCAAATATTTCGCTAACTTGGATGTTGTTTTGAGGCATCTCATCTCTTCGTGAGAGGGTACCAGTATGTTGGCAAGCATCACAATTTCCAACCAGAGTATAGGCCTCTTCCAAAATTGTTGGCCAATAGAAACCAACATCAAACACTTTTTTCGCGGTGGTGGATGGACCATAATCTCCCCCAGTAGGGCCATGATGACATTCATCAAGGATCTTTCTTATTTCCGCACCATAAACACATCTCCTAATCATGCCATCGGGGCATACCTTGAAAAGGTAGGGATCTTCCCAGCAATAGTGTTTGAGGTCGGAAAAGAATTTACATCGTTGGTGATAGGTTAAACCTTTTCTTAGAATTATTCCAATGAGGTAATTTGCAAAATCTGCAAACCAGGGAGATTCATCCGTAGAGATTTGCATAAGAGTTTCATCGGGAAAATAGTCATCGATATCTTCATCCCTTAACTCTTCCATGTTTGGATTTTCAAGTCACGATAAATGATCGGATGCGACGTTCTCAGCTTCTTTCTTATTTTGAATTTCGATGTCAAATTCTTGGAGTAGTAAAATCCATCTAATAAGACGCAGCTTAGCATCTTGTTTAGAGAATAAGTATTTCAACGCGGAATGATCGGTGAATACAATCGTTTTTGACAACACGAGATAGGATCGAAATTTGTCAAAAACAAAAACTACGGCAAGTAGTTCTTTCTTGATGATCGTGTAGTTGAGCTGTGCGCTATTTAGAGTTTTGCTCGCAAAATGTATAGGACGGAAATGTTTAGCTTCGCGTTGTCCTAATACGACTCCTACAGCGAAATCGCTTGTATCACAGATAAGTTCAAACGATCGCGACCAATCCGGTGAAACCATGATTGGTGCATTCGTTAACTTGTCTTTAAGCTTTTCAAATGCCTTTATGCATTCTTCGTTGAAATCAAAGACTATGTCTTTTTCAAGGAGTTTAGTCATCGGTCTAGCGATTTTGGAAAAGTATTTTATGAATCAGCGCTAGAATCCCGCATGACCTAGAAAAGTTCTAACGGCTTTAACGTTAGTGGGTGGTGGTAATTTGGATATCACTTCGATCTTGGCCTTGTCTACTTCCAATCCGGATCCAGAGACTTTGTGTCAAAGCACAATTCCTTAAGTCACCATAAAGTGACATTTCTCCCAGTTGAGCACGAGATGAGCTTGTTTGCATCGAATGAGCATGTACTCAAGATTAAAGAGGCAAGACTCGAATGAGTTTCTGAAGACTTAGAAATCATCCATGAAAACTTCCATGGATACTTCGATCATGTCTTGAAAGATCACGATCATACACCTTTGAAAAGTCGCAGGTGCATTGCAAAGACCAAAAGGCATACGCCTATAAGAAAACGTTCCAAAAGGACACGTAAAAGTGGTCTTGTCTTGATCGGATGGTTCGATAGGTATTTGGAATATCCAGAAAATCCATCGAGAAAACAAAAGAATTTATTCCCCGCTAGTCTTTCCAACATTTGATAAATGAATGTTAGAGGGAAATGATCTTTTCGTGTGGCATCATTTAATTTTCGATAATCAATACACACACGCCAAACGGTAACGGTTCTTGTAGGAACAAGTTCGTTATGTTCGTTGGTCACAACAGTCATTCCTCCTTTCTTAGGAGCGCAATGAATAGGACTAACCCAAGGACTATCTTCTATGGCAAAGATGATTCCTGCCTCAAGCAGTTTGATTACATCGGCTTTTACAATCTCCTTCATGTTTGGGTTAAGTCGACGTTGCCTCTCAATAACAGGCTTGGCATCGTCTTCAAGATTGATCTTGTGTTTGCAAAATTGCGAATCAATTCCCGGTATATAAGTGTTTTCTATGCAAATGCTCCTTTATGTTTTTTGAGCATTGAAAAAAGGCGTTTCTTCTCATCTTCCTCGAGTGAGGCTGAGATAATCATTAGAAGGAGTGAATCCTTCTCTAGATAAGAGTACTCGATATTTTCGGGAAGAGGCTTCAACTCAAGATCCGTCGGTGGATCATGAGTAGATTTGGGAACTACAAAGTTCGACTTCGAAGGGTTTGTTTTCCTTTTCTTTGAAAGTTACTTCAAAATCAAGGGCCATGAATTCTTCAAATTCACGATCATGATCGGTATCGCTAATCTTTTCTGAAGTTGCTAGGAATGGTGTGTCGTCATCAAGCAATGCGTCCAACTCTTCTTCCGTTACTTCCTCGATAACATCCACGCGGAAGCATGTGTCATCATTAGAATGAGAATGTTGCATAGCTTTATCGACTAAGAATGTGACTCGATCGTCACCATCTCCAAGGTTGAGTTCTTTATTCTTCACATGAATGATAACATCGGCGATTTGCAAGAATGGTTGTCCTAAAATGAGAGGGACTTGATGGTCTTCCTCCATTTCGAGGATTACGAAGTCGGCTGGAAATATGAATTTGCCAACTTGAACAAGCATGTTCTCGGTTATCCCAATGGGATATTGGTAGGTGTGGTTAGTTAAACATATACTCATACTTGTAGGTTTCAAAGTATTGTTTGAAATATTTTTGTATAATGAGTATGGCATACTCGCGCCTAGATCATCCAAGACGTGACATTCAACATTGTTGGCTAGAGTACATGGTATGAGAAAGCTTCCCGGATCTCCGAGATTTGGTGGAAGTTTGCTTTGCAAGGATGCATAACATTCTTCATTTAGAAACGCAGCAATGATTTGCTCCGTCTTACTATGGTTGCTCACAATATCTTTGAGGAATTTCCCATAGTTGGGTATGTCGGTTAAGATATCAACAAGGGGAACGTTGATCTTAACTTTTTTGATCATCTTAAGGAATTTGGCATCACGAGCCTCCATCTTTTCCTTTCGTAGGCGTTGAGGATATGGAATTTTGGGTGTATACGCCTTTGGTGTTGGTGTTGGAATGGGTGTGGTTTGTTTTGGTTTTGGTTTAGAAGGAGGAACAGTTTCTTCTTTCTCGGGCTCATCGGCTTCATCTTCACCTTCATCGACGAAAGTGGGAGCATTGGTGTTTGGGTTTTCTGGTGGATCATAACTCAGCCCACTTCTTGTGAATACGGCATTCACATGTTCATTACGGGTGGATGGTGGGCGGTATGGTTTATCCATAGATGGTTTTGGGTTTGTTTGAGTGTTGCTTAGCAACGAACCACTTGGTCGATTGGCTAATTGGTCATTGATTCGACCGATCTTGGTTTCGAGATCACTAATAGTGGCGGTGTGGTGTCTTTGTCCTCTTTCAACGTTGGTTTTAAGATCGAAGAATTGGTTCTTAATAAACGTGTTTGTTGATTTTTGAGACTCTATGAAAGCTAACAACGTTTTTACTAAGTTCGACTCTTCGGGTTTCTTTTCGGCTGATGGAGCAGAATTATCGTTCTCACGAGGTTGTGAGTTATGATTTTCGTTTTTGGGGTACTCATGCCAAGTGTCGGGGTTTCTACCGTAGTAGTTACCTCGATAACCACCTCCTCGGTATCCTTGGGCGTAGTTTGCTTCTTGTGGTGGTTCTCTTATTGGTGTGTCATCACACTCCGTAGATGGGTGTGGTCCTTGATAGGTGTGAACACACCCATCCTTTTACCACTTATTACAAGGATAAACGAGACCAAAACGCGTATTTAGTGTCTTTTAAGTCGGAATTATGCGTGGTTTGTGTTTTTGTTGTGTTTTAGGACCAAAATATGGAAAAGGAATAAAACACGGGTTGTCACGGGCTTTTATCAAAGAAAAATACAAAAAAACGAAGTCAAAAGATCAAAAGTGTAAAAAGAACGAAAGTCAAAGGCCTATTCTGAAGATTTATCGAAGAAAAAGACTAAAGACGAAAGTTTAACAAAGTCGAAGAACCAAGTCTTATAAAAGAAGAAAATTAGAAGACGAGTTCATTTTATCTATCGACAAATCCCGAGGCAAAGTCGAGAAAGGCAAATTAATTAAAAGACGAGAAGACAAAGTGAAAGATGGAAGCAACAACACCATACACTCCTCCACTATATATAGTTTATTTTTCCATCATTTGATGAAAGTTTTTCAATTTTTTAGATAGATTAGTTTAGGAGTAGGAGTAGTGTAATTTACTTTCTCTCTCTAAACTTTCTTTTATGTTTTCAAGCTTTTCAATTTTAATCTTGTATTTGAATCTTTAATCTTCATCTTAATTTCAAGCTTTTTAAATAATTCTCATTCTTCCTTTCTTATTTTAAATCTTATGTTTGATTTGGTTAATCATGTAGTTTGTTTAATCTTTATGCTTATTGTTTAATTGATGTGCTTGTTTGATTGTTCTTATGGTTTTGATGTGTTTGATCTTTTTAGCTTATTGTGTTATTTTCTTATTTTAATCAAGTGTTTTTAATAGTTTATTCTTATAAAAAGTTGATTTTTAATATTTTGATTATTTAGAGTTTTTAAAGTTTTTGATTTGTGGCTTACTTTGTTTTTCTTAAAATTAGTTTGCTTAAAGTTTTGGTTAAATGCTTATTTGGTTTTAGCTTATTTTCGTTTTAGCCTATTTTGTTTCTTATCCGGGTTATCTAAACCCTAGTATCCCGAATAGCACTAGAAACAAGTACTCCGGACAGTGGACAACATTCACATTCCGGATAGTGTGAGGTAATCAAATTCCGGATAAGCACCAACATTCACTTTCTGGATTGTGAGTTAAGAATTTATCCCGAATAAGGGATAGTGGATTCCGGATTAGGACAGTAACCAACACAGATTCCGGATAACTTGAAAACTCTGATTCTGGATAAGGAGATGAATGTGTATTCCGGATAGTGTGATGAATGTGTATTCCGGATAGAGATTGAAAGACACATTCCGGATTGGGTTGTGTTTGGATATTCCGGATTGCATCTAGTTTTAGGATTCCGGATAAGGCTTATCCCGGATAAGCATAGATTCCGGATTAGCTCCTAGGAACTTATTCCGGATAGTAACTAGATTACTTATTCCGGATTAAGGTAAGAATAGTGATTTCGGATTAGTGCTAGAACTTAGATTTCGGATAGTGACAGGATCTTGGATTCTAATTTATCAGCATAGCACACATTCCGGATTAGATATAGTTTTCAGTTTTCCCGACTTAGCTTTAGTTTTAGTTTCCCGTATTGTTTTAGTTTTCAAACTTAATTTCCCGCCATTTTTACTTAGCTTTATTTTAACTTGTTTTGTCTTAGATTTATTGTAAAGTTTACATTTTTATAAAGTTTTAAGTTTTTGAATTTACTTTTAATTATTTTAATTTCCTTGTTATTTCGTTTAAGTCTTTATTTATGGTTTTATTATTTTGTCATTTACTTTCCAAGCTTTCATTTTTAATTAGTTATAGACAACGACACCCTTCCTTTTTATTCACCAAAGACGACTGAGTCACACTTTTAACCAGAGTTCAATTCGATTAGACCAATCAAAGAACAACTTTTTAACTAGTAAAAGCAAGTTATCAAATGGCGCCGCTGCCGGCTCTTTTCATGAAGATTAACGGTTTTTTGTGAGAGACGCGTTGGATTTTGGGATCCGTTCACTCGTGAACGTTATTTTTTTCTTGCATTTTTCAAAAAATTTTGAAAATCGAAAAGCATTTAAAAATCATAAAAAGCATTTCTTTTTCAAAAAGTTTTGCACCAAAAATATTTTCTTTTCAAGTTAACTTTGTTTCTTCTTCTATTTCTTTTTTTATCTTTTTCTTTTGTAGGTGTACGAGCCTCGTGCTATTATTATCATGGATAATCGTCCGATGTGGAAAATCTTGCAAGAAGAGCATTATCAGATTATGTCCGAGGAGTGTATGACTTGTGGTGGACCTCATGCTTATTTTAGTTGTGACAAAACTTACGGGGAAGTATATTCTAATGAGAAAGGTATGTGCTATGCTACTAATACTTATTTTGGCTCCCCTAGTTTTCCCACAACTAGTAACCCACCACATCATGATCAAGGGTTTTATGGGGAATTTCATAATCAAGGGTTTTCAAATCTTGAAAGTTTTCAAAATGACGGAAATTTTCAAAATTATAATCAAGAGAATATTTCACAACCTCAAATGGACTTGGTTCTACAAAAATTGACTGAACATGAGAAAACAATGCAAGCAATGCAAGAATCGACCAGAGAATGGCTTGAGGAAACCGATAGAAAATTCATTCTCATTTTAGAAACCTATCAAGCTCAAGCTAATATTGAGCCGTCTTTGAGAGTTGATGCTGAGGCAAACACCACTACTAGTAGTGATGTTTTCACTGTGGATACTTTTAACTCTCCGCCAATAACGGAGAGACAAGGCCCAGAGATTATCATGAGTTTTACTCCCCCTCCGGTGTTGACACCCACATCTACATTTAGCTCACCTACTTCCTCACCTCTTGAGGAAATTCCCGAGATTATTTTGAGCCGACTTTACCCATTGATGGCCCTATTTCTTCACCTACTCATTCAAATGACTTTATGATTTCTTCAAATTCTCTTAATGAGACCTGTTTTGATAAACCAACTTTTGAGCAGTGTGAAGAACTTTATAATGAGTCCATAGAAGAAGAACCCTTCATTGGCCCTACACCCAAGGAGTTTACAGATAGGGATGAGCTAGCTCTTTTACCTTCACTTCCACCTACGAGTGAGGAAGATTTTTCCAACATCGAGGCCGAACTTGATGAGTTGGAACGTCTTATTTTTAATAATAATGACGAACCAACTCACATGACCAAACATCCAATTCTCGAGGAGTTGCCTAATTAACACTCCTCTACTGGGAATTACGTTTACCACATTTGTGAGGATTTAACTTATCAACAATCCTCACAACTGAATGTTGGTTTCGTACTTAATCGTGATCTTTTCAGGAGAGTTTCTACCATCCTCAATGACGGGAACGACAAACCTTGGTTTGCCGAGCCTATCTATGATAAATCGAAGAGATTAACGTTCATGAGGATGAGTGCTTTGACCCGGGAGGTGACATTGATCATTCTATGATTGACACCTTTACGGCTTTGCCTTTAGTAAGCATCCACTGTCTTGGAAGGATAACAAGTTGCTTCCTTTACCCAACCCACCTCCCGTGGATCTCGCCTTCACTTAATTTTCTTATATTGAGAGGACTTTTCTACCATTCAAATCTTATCCTCCGGCCTCTCCTTTATTATTTTCCTCCGGGAACCACTGATCATTTTGACTCAACCCGAGTTTACTTATACAAATCTTATCCTCCGGCATCTCCTTTGTTATTCAAATCTTATCCTCCGGCCTATCCTTTGATATATTAGGCCCGTCGTGAACATTTTGACTCAACCCGAGCTTACTTATACAAGTTTACTCTAGCTAGTATCCTTAACCATGTAGACCTTAATTGGTTTATTAGGCTAAGCATCCACGAGTCTCATTACTTGAGATTTTAAATTGTGGAAACGAGAAATGATAGAGTTAATTATAACTTTGGTATTATTTCATTAATTTATGTGAGTTAATTATGAGATTTTTCTCCCATCACTTGTAAATAAGTAAATGCAATAAGTAAGGTCGTACGATTTGAAAAATTACTTAGCTTCTTGCCCAAGATCGTTTAAAAGTTGCTCGGGATTAATTAGAGTTCATAGCCAAGGCATAACTTATTGAAACGGGACGCGAAGATTGGCGAGTCCGAAAAGGCCCTAACAAGGCATGAGGGCTCCATTTTGTTGCTAAAGATCCAAGATGATGTGAAGAATCATTATTCCAAAATCAATATGAAGGATCAAGACACACGACGAGAAGCAATTTACTCCCATAAAGATCATGGAGAAATCTATCCGAAAAGACCCTAACAAGGTATGAGGATAAATAGATCCAAGTCTGAAAAGGAGGCGGATCGTTGTGTATCAAAATCCTCAAATAAAGATTGAAGAAAAATGAAGAAGTCTGGTCCAAGTTTGAAGAATCTATCAAAAACTTCAAGTGAAGAAATTCCAATTATGAAGAGAAGACCATTATTTCACGAACGTCTCTCAAGATTCGAAGTATGAAGTAAATGCCAAATATCGGTCCGAGAAAGGTCTCAAATCGTGAAACGAGTTATGCTAAGATATGAACTTTATGAGGTTTCGAGAAGCAGTTTTAAAAGATTTTGTCCTTTAGCTAACTATGGATTAGATCGTCCTACTTTATTTTCAGCCTTAATAAACTATCGAAATAAGTCAAAAATGCATCCTCGTGATCATTCAAGACAAAAATAAAATATAAGAGATACACCGTAGGAATAAGGGGTTCTAAGTGATTAATTAAACCACATGAGTAGGTGTTAGTTGTGCTAACTTTTAATAACAATAATCTCGTTTTTAAGCTTGGTATGGGGAACGTGAAACTTAAGGGTGATAAACATTCATGACACCAAAGCCCTAATGTAAGTCTTAGATTTCTTTACAAGTTTATTCCTTCAAATATTTTGTAATTTTCTATCTTTTTAAGTTTCCTTAGTGTCTGGTATTTAATAAAGGCCAAGGTGGGTTAATTATGATGGAGAATGTAAATGTTGCTTTGTAACTAATGCATTGCATGAGGTCATTGCAATGGTCAAGTGTAGGGGATTTGATAGGTGTGAAAACACCCATCCTTTTACCACTTATTACAAGGATAAACGAGACCATAACGCGTATTTAGTGTCGTTTAAGTCGGAATTATGCGTGGTTTGTGTTTTTGTTGTGTTTTAGGACCAAAATAGGGAAAAGGAAGAAAACACGGGCTGTCACGGGCTTTTATCGAAGAAAAAGACAAAAGACAAACTCAAAATATCAAAAGTGCAAAAAGAACGGAAGTCAAAGGCCTATTCTTAAGATTTATCGAAGAAAAAGACTAAAGACGGAAGTTTAACAACGTCGAAGAACCAGTCTTATAAAAGAAGAAAATTAGAAGACGAGTTCATTTTATCAATCGACAAATCCCGAGGCAAAGTCGAGAAAGGCAAATTAATTAAAAGACGAGAAGACAAAGTGAAAGATGGAAGCAACAACACCATACACTCCTCCACTATATAAGTTTATTTTTCCATTATTTGATGAAAGTTTTTCCCCGAAGAGTATATTCACCTCGCATTTCTTTCATTTCGTCTTTGATAGTTTTGAAATGCGAGTCGAATTTAGATGTGAGAGCGTCCATCTTTTCAATGAGTTTAGAATTTTTTCTACTTTCAACGAAAGCAACAATTTTCTTGAAAGGTTTGGAACGGTTATCTTTGGACCAATTGAGTTTTAAGAGAACTCGGTCCTCGAGCAATTGATATGCTTCGTTGGGAGTCTTATAGAGAAAGAGTCCACCGATGTCAATGATTGCTTGCGTCGGTTCATTGAGACCATGATAAAAGATTTGGATGATGGTTCCTTTTAATAAACCATGTCCATGACAACTACGAAGTAGGTCTTTCATTCGGTTCCACGCATCAATGAGTGTTTCTTGTGGAAGTTGGGCGAAACCTCGGATTTCTCCCATGAGTCTTTCGTACATGGCGGGTGGAAAGAAACGGCTAACAAAAGCAGTTCTCATTTGTTCCCATGTTTTAGTGGTACCGGGCGTCAACTCATTATACCAAACTCTTGCATCTCCGGATAGAGATAATGGGAAGAGTTTGAGTTTTATAGCGTCAACATTGACGTCGGCTCCATATCGGAACATGCCATATATTTCTATGAATTCGGATATGTAATAACCCAAACTTTAAAATCAACATTTAGACCGAGATCTAATCTTATTTCTACTATTCGGATCAATATTTGTTACTCGGCTTTTATTTTTCATGTTCATTCGACGAATAATATTGATTTCCCGGCTAATCGGCGAGGTTAAGAAATTTAATGTATCGAATACGTGTCGTTTATTATTTATCGACAAAGTATATGTCCGTCATTGACCGTAAATATCATCGTTATGACACAAAAATATTTTCTATTGTCGTCGTTTAATTTATCGTTTTACGAGCATTTTTGGTAATTCACGTTAAGCCTTTATGGGCCATTTGTTTATATGACGCGTTAACGTTTATTAAATTATACGTCCTCGTTTATTTATCAAAATATCAACGCTCTCCGAATGTCCAAGTTTTTACTTTATATTGAACGTTTATTTTTCGTATTTTACGTGTATCTTTTAAATCGCGTAACTTTTAAAATATCGGAATTCAATAATACCCGCTTGAGTGATTGTGGGACAAAATTTATATTAAACTTTACCCCCACAATTGTTATATGACACGTCTCACTCTTTAAATTGTACGTGTCCAATGCATTTGCGTGTCAAGTAGCACTTGGAAAATCTAACACTCATTCATACATAGCAAGAATAATATCACAAATCTTTTTCACCCTCTGTTTGAACTACACAAAATAGCTATGACCATCTCCATTTTGGTCCTTATTATATTTGAAGTTTATAGCTGATTTTATTTAAGCTTTTCTTTGCAAGTGTTGAGTTGGTAATAATCTTGCGTTGATAAAAGAATTGATTTAGATATACAAGATTCGCTCATTTCTTCATGAAAATGTATATGAATCCTTGTAAGAGTTGTCCTATCTATTTTGTATTTCAGTTTTTTATTCTAACGATCTATCATGGGTAAGTTTCAGTTTATCTCTGTAATATTAAGTTTTATTTAATTGTTTTGTAATGTTTTGGACATTGTATATGAATATGGTAAGCTAGACAAGCCTTTGGTGTAGATTTGGATTTTTGTATTAGATCAGTAGAAAAGATGGTATTTCGTGGCAAAATCAGCAGGTTTGAGGTTGTTTTAAAGTAAAGAGGTTTATAGGTTTATGTTTTGTCGTGATTTGGCCGGGTCGCTTGTCTCGTGACGATACAGATGAATTAGATATGGCCAAAACTATAAAAAGTGTCGATTCTGAACATGCTGAATGAACAGACTGAGAACTCATTTTAGAACCTAGAACCATTGAAAAAGGTAAAACTATGGGTTGTAGCTAAAATTATGTAGAACACACATGAATCGGATGGTTTTCTACGGATAAACGGTTTGTAAATGGCGGGCGAAACGGTGGGACTGAAGTTGGTTGTGAATCGCAGCCATGACCTCTAAGTGGTAAAATGGATATTTAGGCTATGATAAATATGATTTGAGCGCATATGGACATATGATCAGTAAATAACATTAGCTTGTGTTCAATTTGATATATAGGAATTAATTAGACGGTATACGGTTCAGGAGAAACGGCTTAAATATCTAGTCATGTTGTAAAACTGTCGAATTTAAACTATTGTAATAAAATGTATAACTTGTTCATTTTTATAAAAACCAAAGTGGTAGGATCCACTTATCGAGAATTTGAGACCTATTTATATACCGAGTTATATGAAACCCGAGACCCGTCCATCAGAAAATATTAAGTCAATATTGTTTGGAGGCGTTTTAGAACCTGAAAAGCTTATAAAGTGAAATTGGGCCACAAAAGCCTAACATACACTTATAATGGCTATTGGTTCATTATTGGACCTGAGATTGAAATGGACCAAGTGATATGAACATGTAATGAGCTAATAATGGGCCTTAATGGGCTTAATGGTCATAAGGAGGCAATACAATGGTAGATTGTCACCAAAAATCTTATAAAAGTTTTATAAAACTTATGCAATGTCCAAACTTACTAAAGTGAAATATTTACATTTGTGTTTGAGTTATGTATAGTCTCGAGCCTAAGACGCGCCTCGTCATTATAGGTCTCGTTCGATCATATGTCGACGGTTGGATATCTCGCTCCTAATTAACGAGCGATTGATATCTTGTAAAGTCGTGTATCGACTATTGGACATTTGTTTCTTGATCTACGTGTAATAGCTATATCAGGTGAGTTCATAGCCTCGCTTTTACTACTTTATATGTTTTTATAAACCCGCGAGGGGAACACATGCTCTTGGTATAAAAGTATATGTTGTTTATATATATGATTTTAAGAGACTACATGGTTATGAATAAACATGCGAGGTTTGACTATATGCTTTGAACGAATACAAGTTGCTGTAAATGAATGTAAGATGTTTAATTAAATGCTTTTGAAAGATGAACACAAGCGTTGATTGTATTGATTAGGAACCACTATTTGCTAAGTCCTGTATTGCCAAAATTTGGAAAGTCCCTAAAACCCATGAACCGGTTAACTACCTATGATGGGTAGGCGCTTGTATAGACGGATGGATCCATCGGGGATGGCCCCCACCTGGGCAGGTCGCACCTGTGGGTTGGAGGCTTAGCCAGGTGTGTTATATGAGAAGTAAGAGGGTATTAGGCAAGATACCTGACTAGGGCATTATTTATACTTAAGGCTTTGGTGTCATGGCTTAGCAGAATAGCATGGACTTTGGGTATTGCATGTGTTGCACTATCGACAGTGGATGAGATTCTTGTGTTCAAAAGCTTTATGGTTTATTTAAAATCCCATTATTGTTTATTTAAAAACCTATGAATTCACTCAACTGTTGTGTTGACATTTTAGCACGTATTCTCAGGTGTGTAGGTTAAGAGCAGCTGGAGCATGGAGTCGCGCGGGATAAAGTAAGGCAAAACAAACAATTACCATTTGATAACTTTGACAAACAATTATATTTTTATTAAGGTTTGTTTCAATTGTTGGGACCTCTTTTTATGAAACTCTGATTTTAAAGTATCGAATGGATTAACTTTTCAAACGTCTCTTTTGATGTCGTTTTCTATGACTGTGTGTGATGTGCTATGAAGTAACACCCAAAGTTGATATTCCGTTGCGTTGTGAATTTGGGGGTGCTACAGATTGGTATCAGAGCACTAGTTATAGCGAACTAGGTCATTTTTAAAACCTAGACTATAACTGCTCTTTCGAAAAATTGTTTGACTACCTTACAAAGTATTTGCGCGCACATGGCTCCTAGAAACCAATGCTTGGTTGTGATAATGTGATCCTGTGTATGTAGAAATGGTTGTATGTATATGAATGTATATACTATGGCATTTAAGGGTTAAGCGCATGAAGCAATGGTCCTTGCGTGATTATCGTACATTTTATGATACAGTTTTATAGAGAGTTTGGCCTCGCCGCCAATCACTTTTCTCAATAATTAATTTTTATCCAAATACGAGTATGGAACTCGTTTGATATTTTGGGTACATATATATTGTTTTATAATCTATCGCATATTGACCAATTTAAGCTCAATTTTTTTTCATCGCATCTTGATGTGCCATTTTAGGACATCTCCTTTTGAAACGTAATTGATAAGCGTATTATTGTATTTCTGCACTCCTTATGATTTTGAAGAATCATTTCTTCAAGGAGACATCTTCTACGTAATATAACATTTAATTTAATTGTGTTTGATTACGTTTTGTGGCGAAAAGGAGGATGCCAATGTTGGACCTAAAATATATATATACCCAATCAACTATATATTTGGGTACAACAAAGATATGCTCGTAGTAGTCATTCGGGTTGAGTGACTTAATACCTTGTATCTAAATGGAATGGGACATTTAGATATAGGATATTAAATCGCCCAACTATGTGTTGTTAATAGTTCTCTTACTGAAATGGATTGGGACATTTAAATAAGAAAGTTTTAAACCATCGGACCTTAGATTGTTTATGGTTTGTTTATTCAGATGGAATGGGACGTTTGAATACATAAATCATGGAGTAAGTTTGACACTCTTTACTTTTCTTGCATTTAATTTTGTTATGATATCGTGTTTTGTGACGGTATTACTGAGTAGGATGATTTATAATCGTCTTATTGGAATTATTGGGACGCCTTTTTATTTGAACAAGAAAGTTATAAGTTCCCGAACCATAAATTTATAAATTCTTGTTTACATGGATTGGAACGCCTTTCGATGTAAACAAGAAATTATAAACAAATGGGCTCAAGAATGCTTGACTTGGTTTGTGATTATTTTTGTATACGAATGTATTTCTTCGACTCATGTTTCGTTGGTACGAGTCGTTCGTTTTCGTCGTCATTATGGTTATTATTGATTCTCGTCTATGTACGAGTAACCCGTTAGTCTTCTCTCGAGTTAGAATTTGTTTCTATGGACCATTTATAGTGTGTCCTAACTATCGCTAGCATTATAAGCTAATCGTTAAGAACCATTACCTTTTCCGAGAACAGATGACTTGTTTAATCAACACTAGTTGTGTACTTGTGGATTGAATGAGGATTAAGTTATCAACACAACTCATCGTGAATGAAAAGATCTTGAGATTCTTTCTTGTTATTATGGATGGTTCATCGAAGAATTTTAAACTTAACGAGAAAATATTGTGGGTATGGATCCGTTTGTGAGCACCCTGTAATATCTTTTGGGTATGGATCCGTTTGTGAGCACCCTGCAATGTCATCTGGGTATGGATTCGTGTGTGAGCACCCTATGATGACGAAAATATTGTTCTATATGCATCTATGCAATGAACATCGTGAACATCCTTTAACTTGCAAACTTTCCTTGACTGGACTTATCTGAAAATCCTATCAAATATTCTTATTTATCATGACTTGGCTACTTAACAAGCATGATTTAACTTGATTGCACTTGTTTAATTTGGCATGGCTAGGCTATTTTGTAAGCATGTCGTAATGTGATTATATGTGCCTAATGATGGCTTTTATATTTGATTTGGATCATAGTTCCTGCGATCGAGTAATGTATACTCCGAACGATTTCCGTGTTGATGAATTCGCTTTTGACGAAATAAGTTTCCATGTTCGAGATCAATGCTATTAGGTGATTTTGTATGGCTAGTACTAATTACCTTGTCTTGATTATTTTGTAACTTTTCGATGGAGGTCTGTGCGATTCATGCGATTCTCTGACGAAACTTTTTTTTATGAGACCCTTGGACGATATCTTTTTTGATTTGGTCGATGTGATCAATGATCTTTTGAATTGATTATCTCATTGAAAATATTTTAACTGCACCCACTGTTTTTCCACTGTTTCTGACTCGTCATTTGTCGTGAGTAAGTGTTTTGAGCTCATATCGATCGTCACATGTTTGATAAGCTAGTAGTAATGTACCTTGAAACACTTCTAAAAATTCACGATTTGTCAAGTTTTTGCTTCGAATGGCTTATTCTTCGAGTTATGTATTATCCTTTTCTTATAAGGATTAAATCCGAATTCAAACCGTTTGTTTGTACCCGTTATGTATACTCATTGCTTTAACTTTTGTTCATTCAACCTTCGCAAGAAACCCATCAATGATGTATCTATTCCACACCTCTTTGCCATTAAACTAAAGACTATTGAGACGAATTAAGCGCCGCGAAGTCGTTTCCTAAAGGGTTAGATGATGTAATAACCCAAACTTTAAAATCAACATTTAGACCGAGATCTAATCTTATTTCTACTATTCGGATCAATATTTGTTACTCGGCTTTTATTTTTCATGTTCATTCGACGAATAATATTGATTTCCCGGCTAATCAGCGAGGTTAAGAATTTAATGTATCGAATACGTGTCGTTTATTATTTATCGACAAAGTATATGTCCGTCATTGACCGTAAATATCATCGTTATGACATAAAAATATTTTCTATTGTCGTCGTTTTAATTTATCGTTTTACTTTATCGTTTTACGAGCATTTTTTGTAATTCACGTTAAGCCTTTATGCGCCATTTGTTTATACGACGCGTTAACGTTTATTAAATTATACGTCCTCGTTTATTTATCAAAATATCAACGCTCTCCGAATGTCCAAGTTTTTACTTTATATTGAACGTTTATTTTTCGTATTTTACGTGTATCTTTTAAATCGCGTAACTTTTAAAATATCGGAATTCAATAATACCCGCTTTAGTGATTGTGGGACAAAATTTATATTAAACTTTACCCCCACAATGGTTATATGACACGTCTCACTCTTTAAATTGTACGTGTCCAATGCATTTGCGTGTCAAGTAGCACTTGGAAAATCTAACTCTCATTCATACATAGCAAGAATAATATCACAAATCTTTTTCACTCTCTGTTTGAACTACACAAAATAGCTATGACCATCTTCATTTTGGTCCTTATTATATTTGAAGTTTATAGCTGATTTTATTTAAGCTTTTCTTTGCAAGTTTTGAGTTGGTAATAATCTTGCGTTGATAAAAGAACTGATTTGGATATACAAGATTCGCTCAATTCTTCATGAAAATGTATATGAATCCTTGTAAGAGTTGTCCTATCTATTTTGTATTTAATTTTTTTTATTCTAACGATCTATCATGGGTACATTTCAGTTTATCTATGTAATATTAAGTTTTATTTAATTGTTTTGTAATGTTTTGGACATTGTATATGAATATGAATTTATAAAATTAAGCTAGACAAGCCTTTGGTGTAGATTTGGATTTTTGTATTAGATCAGTAGAAAAGATGGTATTTTGTGGCAAAATCAGCAGGTTGAGGTCGTTTTAAAGTAAAGAGGTTTATAGGTTTATGTTTTGTCGTGATTTGGCCGGGTCGCTTGTCTCGTGACGATACCCGATGAATTAGATATGGCCAAACCTATAAAAAGTGTCGATTCTGAACATGCTAAATGAACAGACTGAGAACTCATTTTAGAACCTAGAACCATTGAAAAAGTTAAAACTATGGGTTGTAGCTAAACTTATGTAGAACACACACGAATCGGATGGTTTTCTACGGATACAAGGTTTGTAAATGGCGGGCGAAACGGTGGGACTGAAGTTGGTTGTGAATCGCAGCCATGACTTCTAAGTGGTAAAATGGATATTTAGGCTATGATAAATATAATTTTAGGGCATATGGACATATGATCAGTAAATAACATTAGCTTATGTTCATTTTGATATATAGGAATTAATTAGACGGTATACGGTTCAGGAGAAATGGCTTAAATATCTAGTCATGTTGTAAAACTGTCGAATTTAAACTATTGTAATAAAATGTATAACTTGTTCATTTTTATAAAAACCAAAGTGGTAGGATCCACTTATCGAGAATTTGAGACCTATTTATATACCGAGTTATATGAAACCCAAGACCCGTCCATCGGAAAATATTAAGTCAATATTGTTTGGAGGCGTTTTAGAACCCGAAAAGCTTATAAAGTGGATTTGGGCCACAAAAGCCCAACATACACTTATAATGGCTATTGATTCATTATTGGACCTGAGATTGAAATGGACCAAGTGATATGAACATGTAATGAGCTAATAATAGGCCTTAATGGGCTTAATGGTCATAATGAGGCAATACAATGGTAGATTGTCACCAAAAATCTTATAAAAGTTTTATAAAACTTATGCAATGTCCAAACTTACTAAATTGAAATACTTACATTTGTGTTTGACTTATGTATAGTCTCGAGCCTAAGACGCGCCTCGTCATTATAGGTCTCGTTCGATCATATGTCGACGGTTGGATATCTCGCTCCCGATTAACGAGCGATTGATATCTTGTAAAGTCGTGTATTGACTATTGGACATTTGTTCCTTGATCTACGTGTAATAGCTATATCAAGTGAGTTCATAGCCTCGCTTTTATTACTTTATATGTTTTTATAAACCCGCGAGGGGAACACATGCTCTTGGTATAAAAGTATACGTTGTTTATATATATGATTTAAAGAGACTACATGGTTATGAATAAACATGCGAGATTTGACTATATGCTTTGAACGAATACAAGTTGTTGTAAATGAATGTAAGATGTTTAATTAAATGCTTTTGAAAGATGAACACAAGAGTTGATTGTATTGATTAGGAACCACTATTTTCTAAGTCTTGTATTGCCAAAATTTGGAAAGTCCCTAAAACCTATGAACCGGTTAAGTACCTATGATGGGTAGGCGCTTGTATAGACGGATGGATCCATCGGAGATGGCCCCCACCTGGGCAGGTCGCACCTGTGGGTTGGAGGCTCAGCCAGGTGTGTTATATGAGAAGTAAGAGGGTATTAGGCAAGATACCTGACTAGGGCATTATTTATACTTAAGGCTTCGGTGTCATGGCTTAGCAGAATAGCGTGGACTTTAGGTATTGCATGCGTTGCACAATCGACAGTGGATGAGATTCTTGTGTTCAAAAGCTTTATGGTTTATTTACAATCCCATTATTGTTTATTTAAAAAATTATGAATTCACTCAACCGTTGTGTTGACATTTTAGCATGTATTCTCAGGTGTGTAGGTTAAGAGCAGCTTGAGCATGGAGTTGCGCGGGATAAAGTAAGGCAAAACAAACAATTACCATTCGATAACATTGACAAACATTTAATTTTTATTAAGGTTTGTATCAATTGTTGGGACCTCTTTTTATGAAACTCTGATTTTAAATTATCGAATGGATTAACTTTTCAAACGTCTCTTTTGATGCCGTTTTCTATGATTGTGTGTGATGTGCTATGAAGTAACACCCAAAGTTGATATTCCGTTGCGTTGTGAATTTGGGGGTGGTAAAGGATATGTGCTTATGCGGATCGACCCTCGTATGGCCGTCAAATTGGCGGTCTTTGATCATTGAAAGGTGATGACCTTTCACGGTGAAGTTTTCTCCAAGCTCAACTTAAACAATAGCAGTCTTGGGGTAGGTGCTACTACTCGGTTGGCTTCCCACATGGATTGATCATCGGCCATTGGGAATGGTAGATCATTAAATGGGTTATAGACGACAAATGCGTCCAAGAGATTATCAAATGGTGGGCTTTTGGTTTTTGAAGTTCGGTTTTTAAAAGAAACAAAGGGTTGCTTCTTGCGGTTTTTCTATCGAGATTGATGAATATAACGTTCGGGATCGGTATATGGACTAAGCAATTCTTGACTGGAAGAACGTGTGTTCATTCAAGTCTTGAAGAACTTTTGAAAAAGACTACAAGTAATAAGAATAAAAACAAACAAAATACAACTAATAGGAAAATAAGTAAATAAGAAATTAAATAAACCAAACAAAATAAAAAAATAAATATTTTTTTTATAAAATTCAGTTTTGCCGGCGGCAAAATGGCCTTGCCGGTCTGCAAAAGACGTTTTGTGAAAAGTTTTGAAAAGTTGCCGGCGGCAGAATGAGTTTTGGGTGTTTTTCCGGTCGGCAGAAGGGTTTTGTCGGGCGGCAAAATCGCTTCTGTGTTGGTGTTGCCGGTCGGCAAAATCGATTCTGCTGCAAATCTTTTTTTTTTTTTTTTTTTGGCTTTTTGGAAACAAGAACGCTACAATGGGTTTGATTATAGGATGATATATGGTACTAAGAACACAATCAAATTCCGGCAGTGGCGCCAAAAACTTGATGCGCTCCGTCGTGTAATGGATTTGGAGAACAAGTTTTAAATTTATAAACACGAATTACCGGATTGGCTAAAAACGCACGGGCAAGTATAACCCTTTTGTTTGTTTATAGCTTTTATGTGGTAATACCGAGATCGTTCACGGGGATTTGGAAAACCTACGATCATTCAAAAATAAAACTATAATTGTTGATTGTAGCAATTGTAGACAAACAAATAACAAGTAAAATGATGAGATTAATAATAAGATTAAAATCAACACTTGGTAAAGACTAGTTTATGCATCCGTAGTGATATGATTATGATGACACGTTTAACAAATATGATTATGATAATTAGATTGATAATCCAATCTATTGTTTTCAAAAGTTTTAATCTTCGTCAAGACTTTGGTTAAAGAAAACAAGCATTAGACTCAATCACTCAATTCAAGACTTAATCCAATTTCAACACATTTGATTCACGGTCGTTTTTAACGAATTTTCTAACACTTATAATTATGTTTCTTGATAATCAAAACTTCTTAAGAAATGATCAATACAAAAGATAGCCAATCATAGACAAACCGGCTATGACTTGTTGATAGAAAATAACCCTTTCGACCTATGAAATCTTTACCAACAAATTAAGTTTTGATAACAATTATCACATGAAACATAAGTACTAACGGTTCAAAGGAAAGCTTGACATTGAAATAAACATAAATCACAATCACAACCACTACTTCATACCACAAACATCATCCTACGAAGTGTAGAATGATATTTAGCTACTCATAACAAACAATGAAATAAACTCTGAAATAATAGTCTTACAAGTCATAATTCAGAGTCTTACAAAGTGGAAATATGTTGTTAATGATTAGGGTAATGATCTCTAAGAGTTTCGTGATGTTAACTTTGCTTTTCGGACTCCAAAAGTGACTTTTCTTGCACCACCTTGCTCAAATCCGGGAATGGAGGTTTGGACAAGGCTGAGAGAGTTATTTTGTGGTTTATAAAAGAGTAATGAGATTATGTGAAGAGATATATGGTTACATAACCCTAAGGGTCTTATTTATAGGCAAAGTTAAGGCATAGACTTCAATGCTTGGCTTGGAGCCAAAGACAAATGCTTGGAGCCAAAGAAAGTCTAGAATCTTCTTGTATGAGCTTGCATGAATGTAGGCACAAATTCCGCCAACACAAATGTGGGTGGCAACTTGAATCCTGCTGGTGGCAACTCGGTTGAGTTTTGCTGGTGGCGACTTTAATTCTGCTAGTGGCAACTTCATGCTGAGTGACTTGTATGCTCCTTGGAAATACTTGTTCTTACACCCGAAATTGATCTTTAAAGGCTTGTAACTTGTACACGGGTCTTGAACTTGACTAGGATTCTTCGTACTCGTACTAATCTTCATGTTTGCGTTGTTTTACACTCTATTCCTGCAATTGGCTACACAAAGACTTGCAAACACAATTGGGCACACATATGCACAAAAGTATCATAGATATAACCAATATACATGTACAAAAGTACGGATAACGCTTGCAAAAATATGTTAGATTTGGGCGTTATCAGTATGTTATAGTTTCAGGTTATTTTGGTAAGATATAGTGTTAGGTTTTTTGAAATCAGTTGGATATAGTCCCCTATACAAACATATGCATAACCAAATCTAAATGTTATTAGGGCATCCACAACCATGCTACACATACTACCAAACACTCCCTTGTTCGACAAATAACTAACATTAATATGTACATGTTTGCAGAAGTAATTCATATTAAATCAGACACTTCTGAAAGTGCTAAATTTCGCTCACCCCTAGCAATACAAATCCTATTCGTAGTTTGCCAAGAAGTTCTTCAAGTACTCCTTGTTTTCGTCCTCCATTGTTTCAAACTCCTATTATAGGCATACATAATGTCACAAGTTCTTCATCTATTCGTCCTTCCTTGTTTCAAACTCCTGATGCTACAAGTTCGTCCGCTCGAGTTCGTCCTCCCTCTGTTCGTCCTCCCTTGCTTCAAAATAAAACTTTAGGTGTACCTAATGCCACAACATCTTCCAAAAAAGTTCGTCCTCCCTCTATTCTTCCTCCCTGTTTAGAAACTCCTATTCTATTCAAACCTACTACAGAGGATGAATTAGATTCATCTGATGAGGAGGAAGACACTAATGATGCCGAGGTAGATTCTAGTGATGAGGAGGAAGATACAAGTGATGAGGAGCAAGACACGGCTGATGAGGATTATGAGTTAGAACTTAAGAAGAATATCAATTCTAAAGGTAAAGTTGATTAAACTTAAAGTTTATGGTTGAATGTACAGCAGTGTGAAGTTTTAATTCATTCAACTTAATGCTATGTCAAGTTCAAAGTTAAAGTCGACTGCTTACTCCAAAGGATATAAGAAAATTCCAAACAAGGTATAGTTAAGTTGTTATGTGTTTACGCATAAAGCTGTATATGTTTATACCATCGGTAAATCGTTTTAAACACATGATGTGGTCAAATATCAAGAGGAATGGTAAAATAGAGATTGGATTAGAATGAGCCCTTTCTTTGACTCTAGCGATGAAGAATTAGTTGCTCAAGCTGATGCTCCAAGACGAAAGCACACTCCTAGATCAAAGCGCACTCACAAAGCTCAATCTTCTCAAGCTAAAGCTCTAAGACCAAATGTCGTTGTTGTCCTAGCCAATAAAAAAACTTGGAAAGAAATTGCTGAGAAGAAGGCTCGGTCGAGGAATGATGCATAGGGGAGCAAAAGTAAAGGTAAAAGGAAGTTTGGATGATGTCAGTTCTCCCTGTTTAATATGAAATTTTTTTTGTGTGTTTTGTTGGTCTTCTATTGCTAGGCACCTATTGTATTATCAACCTACATGTTGCAACAATTTAATAGATTTGTATGCATTACTAGCATTATGAAACAATTATCAGTTATCTGTAATCAACAATATGGGTTCGTTAACTAGTTAATATAAGTAATTTAAGTCCATGTATAATTCAATATCTGTACTCAAGCAATTATCAGTTATCTATCAAAGGTTTTTGGTTGAATGTTAAAATAAGTAAAATAGTACATAATTTGTTCAAACTTGATTTTTACCAGGAAACTCAAAGGAAAAGTTTACCTAGTTTGAATGATTAATATGGAGGAAAATTGGAGTTCAAAATATTTGGTTGTTTAATTTTTGTATTTGGAGCCAAAATTTTCACGAAAATTTTGAATTACCAAGGTAAGTTAATGCAAATGCAGTTACCATAATTTTCTAACTCCATCTCCATCTCAAACCCTGATTTTTCCTCTAAAATCAAAAAATATACAAAACTCAATTACTTTTTCATTAGTTTCATACCATTTCCACTTGTTGTTCTTGTACACATCGATTTCTGGTCAATAATCATGAACGCTTTAAACGATGATCAGGATTATATTGTTAATGATGATGATTTTAATGATGATTCTTTGGTTAATAATCATGATGTAAATCACCATAATCAAGGAGATTATGAATCAGAAGATTATGGTGATCAATCAGATGAGGATTAAGACATCAGTAAACAGAAGGTTGTTAATAGGAGGGGTATAACTAGGTTATTCAAGTTTCGGACAAAATATGGAAAAGCAGGTGTCATGAAGATAAATGTAAACTTTGATGCACTAATAGAATATCAGGGCCAAACATATCATTGTTTATCAGTTTTTTAGGAGACATGGTTTAGGAGCAGATAGGATTGAAGATTATATCGTGGAAAGATGTGAATGGGGAAGCAAGAGAAAAACTTTGGGCTGAAACCACGGTTCACATACAAAATATTTTACCCAACTATTAGTCTTATTCCTACATTTACTTTAACATTATGTTAATATGTGCAGCAATACTTTGAATTTGATGTGTCCTTCACAAAGTTGGTTATGAATAAGCTAGGTGAACTTCTACGAAATTTAAGAAGTAAAATGGCAGCAAAGCACATAGTTCCCAACCTAGATAAACCTGAAAACTAAATGAAGTTCCAAAGAATTACAGAGCAATCGTCAATGCCAAACAGTGGGTTGCTTTTGTAAACCACACGGACACGGAAGAATTTAAGGTTGTTAATTTCTATTTCGTTTTACATTTATAAACACTGTATGTAGGCATTGTTTGGAAACTCCGTATGACAAACACACTCTGTTACATACTAGCAACTTCTCATCCAGTAATCTCTTTTGTTAGGTGAAATCAGCTGCAAATAAATTGGCGCATTCAAAGTCTCTTTATTAGCAAACAATGGGGCGTGGTGGTTATGTATATATAAAAGAGCAAATGGTAAGGTTATATTGGTGTAATATCCTAACACTGTTGTCCATGTTGGTTTAACTTTTCATTTGTATGTATTTGATGTTTGGAAGATCATAAAACAAGAAACTAAACCAGATTAAGAATCCCCCCCCCCCCCGCGGTGTATTGTGGTTTAATGGAAGGGTCAGAAAAGACGAAAAATAGACAGATGATGAAACAATCAAAGTTGGCACTAAGATTGTAAGTGTTATTTCAAATTTTTGTATATTATGTTTATATTCGTATAATAATTTATTTACCATGTTTTGTGTGCAGCTGGAAGCAGAGGACCAGATCAGAGATGGAACCTTGGCGGTTGATAGTGGCACAGATTCATTATCACATGTATTAGGAAAGGACAAGGGAGGGTATGCAAGAGGAGTAGGAGGCAGAGTTACGTGCATGAAGTTCTTTGATCTACCTAGAAGGAAACAAGGATCTGATGTAAGGATTGCGATGCTTGAAACTGAACTTGATAAGGAGAGACAGACGCGTAAAGATAAAGAGATTACAGTCACTCAATTAACCACCCAGATGTCACAAATACATGAATCTCTTAATAAAATGTTGAAACTTATGTATGCACATGGGGTTAATATAGAAGAGTTACGCCAAGTCAGTCAAAAGTAAGACTGGTTTTCTAATTTTGATTTGATGATTTTCAGTATGTAATACCAATAACAATTAACATACTTATATACTTCAGGTATTACCACTAGAAAATAATACATTAAATACAATACCTAGTGAGGAGCAAAGGACACCGATCAGTGGTGGTGGAGTTCAGAAGGGTGTGATAATTCCAATGTCTAAGGCAACTACAACTTCGAACAAGGATTTGGACACTACAACTACAACTGCGAACAAGGTAAGTTATAAAAAAACCATGTTTGATTTCTAAATTGTACATACATGACTTATTTACTGTGTTATGCATATATTCAGGGACCTATTAGAACTAGGGGAGCAAAAAATAAGACTAGATCGTTAGAAAAGAAGTCTCCACTTCAAAATTCCCAATCTCAAAAAGATATTTCTCCATCTTCCGGATCACAACAAAATCTGTCTCCCTTTACACAACAAGACGTACATATTTCATCATTAAAAAAGAAGCGTACACCTTCTAAATCGAAAGTAAACCAGTCTCCACCATCACTACCAGATGTACGTATTTCATCATTATTCATATAACTACTTGTTTAATTTACTTCTAATTAACGCATGTAAACATATTTTCTTCAGACATTTAAGTGCAAACTGTGGAACATCTCTAGGAAAATGATCATTGGTAACGGTACCGTATATAATTCTAATGATGGAGATAATGTAATGATTCATAACCAACCACTACCAAAAAAATTGCTATAAAGTTTCAGTTGATGAATCCCTAGTGGATTCAACATTCATACCTGATGACGGAAATAATGGTTTAAAAACTGTTAAGGATGTGAAAGGTATTTTTGTGGCATGGCCAAAGGAAAAGGTTATTTTTTATCAACAGGTACATACACTTGATTTATCATCCTACATATACATAGCTTTTCATATTTAGTTCAATGTTTAATACACGGCTTTTGTTTCCCTACATGAAACAACACCACCAAATACCATAAAAGCTATTGTTGAAAGTGCACCAAAGATATGATCTAAGCGCTCGAGAACGTTCCAGCAGGCAGTACATATACGAGTATTCCTCATATGAAGAAACAAGCTATGAATAACAAGGCTCAATAGACTTTACAATACGGTGATTCAAAGTCTTTACATTACGGTGATTCAAAGTCTTTACAAGTGTGATTGTTTGTGAAAAGTATGTTACTTGAAAATAATTCGACATTACAGTTGTTGATTTGCTTATGTACATTCAATTTTATATATTAATGCAATTGAAATTTGATTCCAGAATTTTGTTTTTTGTTTTTATTGAATTCTGAAAGGTTACTAGAAGATGAAACATAGTCACATTTATTATCATTGTTAGTCACATTCCAATATGTGACTACATATCATAAAAAATCACACAAACATACAATTCATGTGACTATTGGATGCATATAGTCACACAAAATACAATTTTTTTGACTTGACAAAGCATACAGTCACACTTATTACTACTATTGGTAACTCTTTGGTTAATTGTATGTGACAAACTCAGAGCCATTAGCATGATTTGTGTGACTACATGTCATAAAAGGTCACACAAACATACACTTCATGTGACTAATGGATGCATATAGTCACATTAAATACAATTTGCTTGACTTGGAAAAGCATATAGTCACACTTATTACTACTATTGGTAACTCTTTCGTTAATTGTATGTGACAAACTCAGAGCCATTAGCATGATTTGTGTGACTACATGTCATAAAAGGCCACACAAACATACACTTTTGTGACTATTGGATGCATATAGTCACACAAAATACAATTTGCTTGACTTGGAAAAGCATACAGTCACACTTATTACTACTATTGGTAACTCTTTGGTTAATTCTATGTGACTAACTCAATACCATTAGAATGAGTTGTGTGACTACATGTCATAAAAGGTCACACAAACATACACTTCATGTGACTATTGGATGCATATAGTCACACAAAATACAATTTCCTTGACTTGACAAGGCATACAGTCACACTTATTACTACTACTGGTAACTCTTTGGTTAATTGTATGTGACTAACTCAATACCATTAGCATGATTTGTGTGACTAATGTCACACAAACATACAATTGATGTGACTATTGGATGCATATAGTCACACAAAATAAAATTTGCTTGACTTGGAAAGCATACAGTCACACTTATTACTACTATTGATAACTCTTTGGTTAATTATATGTGACTAACTTAGTACCATTAGCATGATTTATGTGACTACATGTCATAAAAGGTCACACAAACATACAATTCATGTGACTATTGGATGCATATAGTCACACAAAATACAATTTATATGACTTGACAAAGCATATAGTCACACTTATTTCTACTATTGGTAACTCTTTGGTTAATTATATATGACTAAGTTAGTACCATTAGCATGATTTATGCGACTACATGTCATAAAAGGTCACACAAACATACAATTCATGTGACTATTGGATGCATATAGTCACACAAAAGACAATTTGCTTGACTTGACAAAGCATACAGTCACACTTATTTTTACTACTGGTAACTCTTTGGTTAATTGTATGTGACTAACTCAGTACCATTAGCATGATTTGTGTGACTACATATCATAAAAAGTCACACAAACATACCCTTCATGTGACTATTTGATGCATATAGTCACACAAAATACAGTAATCACATAGTAAATGTCACACATATTGTATATTCATGTGACAAACTTTTAAACAATAGTCACTCTTAAACAAAACTCGTGTAACTGTAGAGTGTTTACCGTCACACATATTCACTAAAACACCAAATATTGTTCCTAGTTCGTCACACATTTTCGAGTATTGGTCACATTTTCTTGCTGGTTATCGTCACTTAGATCAAATTGTGACCGTATGGTACCTACGGTCGCGGGACCTTTGGTCACAAAGGCTAAAAAAATACGTGTGATTGTGGCCTACGGTCACTCTTTTTTAGTGTGACGGATACCATTTTTTGTACTAGTGAAGATCTCTTGAAAAAGAACATGAAAAAAATAAGTGGCTAGTTGTTTCAACTCCAACATCACAAATCGGACACTTGATAGAATTAATATCCATACCCCGTTTAGAGATATTAAACAAAACCGGAAGCGCATCCATATTTATTTTCCAAGCGATAACATTAACTTTAATCGGCACGTAATTTACCCATCTCGTTTTTTACGTACCTTAAGGCAGAAATTTTATAAAACCCGCATGCTTTTACCATGAATAGTAGACTTATAATCGTACGTACATGATTAAAACTGTCCTTTTATAACATGTTTACGTTTCAAGAATATTAATTACAAGAATTACGTACGTGTTATTACACGATAAGTATTTAATACGTATTAATACACGATAATTATTATCAACAATAATTATAATCACGAACATGATATCATGAACGTAAGAATCACGAGCGTATAATTATGTATTTATGTAATTATTATTACGACTACGTACAAGTATATATTATAACACGAATATTTAATAATAACGTCACGTAAATACAAGCAAACGAACACATAATAATTGAACACGAAATAGCTACGGGTTTCCCTTGGTGGGCCCTGGTAGCCGCGGCACACAAGGAAGGAGGGGCCCAACCCATTGTTTTTTAAGTAAACAAATAACGTTAACATTATTCATTCACAAAATATTTTTAGAAAAATTAAAACCCTAATTTCTCCTTCTTCTTCCTTGGCCGACGACATCATCCAAGACAAGGGGGTGTTTGTTGATTTTTGCTTAACAAATCACTAGAACGTGTTCGTGTATTCAAGATTTATTGATTCCACATGTTTGGGTAATCCGAAAACCTTTCTTTTTATTTTCTTTTTATGTTTTATGCATGTATGATCATGGGATTTAAAAACACAAGAATTAAAACAAGTAAAACCATGGTAGATAAATTATACAAGGGTGTTTTCGGGTTTGGTGTTCGGCCGCCACACAACCGAGAGTCCTACGACTCTCGGTGTTGTTTGCTTCGCGTCACCACACGAGACAAAGGTCTCGGTGGTGTTGGTGTTCGGTTGGCAGCAAGGGCAAGGCACCCCGACTCCCGTCGGAGGTGTCTTGTGGTTCGGTTTGTCTCGGCAGCCACAGCCCCAACTACCAGCAACATCTGGTGGCTATTTATGGTAAGCAGGGGGAACCGCAGGCAGGCAGTGGGAACCACCAGCAACTGCCGGTGGGAACCCAGTTGTGTCAGCGGCTGCGCGAACAAGACAAGACCACTGGCTACAGCCGGTGCCAACTTGTCGAGAGAAGGGGCAACCGGCTTAAGCCGGTTTGCTACTGTTTTCGGGGGTGTTTGTTCACGGGTTTTCACGGGTTCACGGGTTCGGTTCACGACATGATTTAATAAATAATACACGGGATCGGGTTATGATTTTTACAAGTTTAATTATTTTACATGTGCATTTATCTTACAAGTAATTAAATTAATTTAACATGGTATCTAATTAATTTAATTAAAACATGACTTAGGTTTATTATTATTATTAATAATACATGATTAGAACCTAAGTAATTTATTATTTAATATAGACTATAGAAATTAATTAATTATTATAGCATGACATGTAATTGATTAATTATCATGACTTAGGTTATATTAATATAAATATTAATACATGTTTTAACCTAAGTATTTTATACACTTAATTTAATTAAATCATGATTATATTTAATTAAATCCTTTAACATGTAGTTTATTTAATTTACATGTTATAATTAATAAACTATACTATTAATCACATGATTTAGTATATTTTCAGTAAAACCTAAGCTTATCTTATTAGCTTATTAATCTAGCTTATTTCTAAATATGGAAACTTTCTATTTCAGGAAACTTACTATTTTTGGAAACTTTCTATTTTTAGAAACTATTCTATTTTAAGAAGTAAATCTATTTTTGAAACTTTCTATTTTCGGAAACTTTCTATTTTTGGAAACTTTCTAGTTTAGAAAACCTACTATTTTTAGAAAGTTACTTATTATTACACTACAGTATAGTAATACAAGAATATCAGTTAATACGTAATCAGAAGACTTTAAAACACATGATAAGTACAGTATAACATTAAAATCAGTAAAACAAGACTAAAACATATAAAACAAGTCAAGACATACCATAATCAGTTACGTACGCAGTAAACAATATACTTATACATGTATCCTTCTATGTAGCATTAGTGAGATCAGAGTAGGAATTTCCTTCGTTCATCTTTTTGTTCACTGGACACAAGGTATGGATTCTCCGTCCTTCAGTATGGACATTCTTTCCTTATTAGGATTCCCCGTATGCAGCCAACTGTTTTCCCAGTATATGTTTTATATGTTTTTGAATTGCTTATGTTTAGTTTTAAATGCCTAAGCCATATACATGCATGACCAGTTCCACCTAGTTATGGAGGTACCATAACCATAACACTGGAGGCACTAGTGTTATGACTTCCCCACGGCGGAGTGATTGCTCGTGGTGTCCCTTTTGGCCATATTATTATATTATCATGTGGGGTGTATGGGTGCATCCTAGTTTACATGTTTAGTAGTATTATCAGATGAATGAGGTGTGTGCCTTGCATCCTTCACTAGGAGTTGATCCCTCCTACCCAGACTTGTATTAATTAGAGGCAACCCCTCTAATTGCATGATGAGGTCATCCCTCTAAGTATTCATGCACGTTGACATTTCATGACCTATATTGGCTTAATGGTTAATCAGTTAAACAGCTTTCATAAGATAAATATAAGGCTTTTCAAACTATAAAACCAGTTTTACTAAGTTATTACTAGGTTTTCCAGGACTTATTCATTTCCGCTTCTATTTGTCTTATATGCTTATATTATACATGCTATACTTGTAAATCCGCGCACTGAGCGTTATGCTCAGTCGTTTTCCTTTTATGTTCCCAGACGGCAGGTACTCAAGGACGATCATAGGCTTTTCACCGTACGTGCATACGGATGGACGCTATCCGGCTTTCATTTCTTTATGCATTTTCCATTAATTTACATTCAATACTTTATTTCATTTCATGGATATTGTTTAGTCCTTTTCCATTCCAGTACTATTATTATTCATGTGTGATGAGCTTTACTTAGACTGTAGATGTTTGATTCCGGCATTTTTCTTTACAGTCAATAAATTGTTTTAAGACATTTACCTTGCATGCTTTGATGACACGCCATAATTACGCGTGACCCGCCATTTATCAAAATGGGGTGTTACAATTATGGTATCATAGCTAACGCTTGGACCTATAGGCTCTAAAAACATGACCTGTGATTAGTGGGTAATCATCATGGTCTTCCTAGAACTGATAGTTTGTTTCATGCATGCATATTTTCATATATATATATATATATATATATATATATATATATATATGTCATTTGTTACAGGAGTTTTGACTAGTAATGGTTGGTACAGGACTGGACATATTAGTCACATGTGCTTTTATCGAAACTTTTAACTTTGGGACCGACCCATTGGCGTCCCCGGGTCCTGTCATTTTGTTTTGGGTAAACTGACCATAGGCGTTTACCTTCGCACATAAAAGTTTTACAAAACTGCATCATGCATTCATGTACTATTTTCACGCATAAATTTTTTTCATGATTATTGCATAAATGTTTTCATGATTATGTATATTATGTTCTAACAAGATTTTATCGTTGCATTTGTTTTATACTGTCAGATGCTTCTCACACGTGAGCAAGAACAACTCAATGCAGCAGTCCAAGCTGCATTACAAGCCATGCTTCCTCATTTGAGGAATGAAATTTGAGCAGAGGTGCAAGTTGCCAACAATCAGCACCAGCACCCAGTTCCTCCTCCTCCTCCTCCAGCCACTTTGATCAAATGGTTGGAGCGTTTCAATAAGCAGCGTCCGCGTTCCTTCGAGAAGACTGACAGCCCCAGTGAGGCTGAAAGCTGTCTAGCTCATATCGAAAAGATCTTTGATGTAATGGGCTGTGACCCTGTATTCAAGGCAAGGTTGGTCTATTACAAGTTCGAAGGTGACGTGTTGGGATGGTGGAAGTCAGTGAAGCAGTCTGAGGGAGGTGATGCTTGGGTGACTGGTTTGACTTAGGCTCAGTTCAGGGAGTTGGTGATGGGACAGTTCTTCCCTAAGGCTGAGCAGGATAAGCTGAAGAGGGGGTACCATGGAATCAGACATAGAGCTGGGGAGAACAGCAATGAGTTTATGCAGCGTTTTCTCCGTCTGGCTGGTTTTCTTGGCGCCGCAGCAGGAACGACCGAAGAGCAAGCTTACCACTTTCGTTGGGCTCTTCGTACCTCAGTTTCCAACAAATTGGTGTGTGCTACCTTCAACACGATGGCACAAGTAGTTGACGCAGCACGTAATTTGGAGATGCTGCATGAGAGAGATGAGCTCGGTGAAGTAGAGAGACCCGACAAGAGGTATATTTTGTCATTCAGCCGTGATCATTCAATTCATTTCATATTATTCCAAATATTTATCTCTCTATAAACAATTTCATCTTTTAGGCAGAAGACTGGGGACCGGTCCCAACCGGCCACTCAGCCTCAGCAGAGTCAGCACAAGGGTAACGGTCAGACTCATGACCGTTCTGCTTCGGACAGGCGCACCGGTAATGACCATTACCGTGGCAATGCCAACAACTCCAACAGTAGCAGGTCCCTAAACTTACTCAATTATTATGCATATGTTTTATGAACTCCATTCTGACACTTTAGAATCTTTTACCAGGAATCATGGAAACGGAAGGGAGAGGACCGCAGAGGTTCCCAGCCTAACCGTCCAACTATCACTGGTATTATGTCTATAATTTTTCCGCATTGTCCAAATTATATCCATAAACCATGTCTCATGTATACTTTTCTTAACAGGCTCCCATCCAGCAAGGGCTCCTGTTGGGGGGTATACTCACCCTCTCTGCACCACGTGCAACCGTAGGTACCCAGGGCCATGTCGCCGTGACAGCGACGCTTGCTTCAAGTGTGGTCAGTTAGGCAATCGCATGAAGGATTGCCGTAAAGGAGAGATAGAGGGCACATCTGGACATGCCGATAGCAAGCCACCTCCTACTTCTGGGCGGGTGTCACAACCTCGCGTGATCAGGCTGCTAAGTCCACAGGTACCATTACTGGTATCTTATATATGTATGGTCGATTTGTATGTGTTTTATTTGACACGGGTGCTACTCATTCGGTCATTTCTACTGCTTTTGCCAAAAACGTTAGGATATCCCCGATGCCATTAGGAAATGTCCTAAACATTTCCACGCCTTTACGAGACTCTCTACGCATTACACATGGGTACAAGAGTCTTCCCCTCGAGTTTGACGACAAGATTCATCCCGTAGACGCACTTCCACTAGATATGTGTGATTTTGACATGATATTCGGCATGGATTGGCTATCCCAACATCACGCCACCATCGACTGCCACTCATATCGGGTCATCTTTGGTGATGTTAACGCACCAGAGTACATTCACAACGGGTTCATACCCGGAAGGTTTGTACAAATAATCTCGACTTTGCAAGCACGTGCATTACTTTTACATGGTTGCGAGGGCTATCTAGCTACTGTTCATGACATGGATGTTGAATCTACATCGATCTAGAATCAGCCAATAGTGTCAGAATTTCCAGACGTGTTTCCAGAAGAACTTCCGGGCATTCCACCTGCACGTGAAGTAGAATTTAATATCAAGCTCATCCCAGGAGCTGAGTTGATTTCCAAGGCTCCATATCGCATGGCTCCCATCAAGCTGAAGGAGTTGAAAGACCAATTGCAAGAACTTCTGGAACGAGGCTTCATTCGACCTAGCGCATCTCCATGGCGCACCGGTCTTATTCGTGAAGAAGAAGGACGGTAGTATGCGTCCTTGCATAGATTATCGTGGGCTCAACAAGATCACCATCAGGAATAGATATCCTTTACCACGCATAGACGATCTGTTTGACCAACTCCAGGGTGCCAAACATTTCTCCAAGATTGATCTGAGGTCGGGCTATCATCAGTTACGGGTTAAAGAGCAGGACATCGCCAAGACTGCTTTCCGTACACGTTATGGACACTACAAATTTGTAGTCATGCCATTCGGCCTTACCAATGCTCCAGCTTTTTTCATGGACTTGATGAACCGTATCTTCCATGAATTTCTAGACAAGTTCGTCATAGTATTCATTGACGACATCCTCATATTCTCTAAGTCAAAGGAAGAACACGAAGACCATCTTCGTACAGTATGACAGATACTTCGACAAAAGTAGTTGTATGTTAAATTCTCCAAATGTGAATTATGGATGACTAGTGTGGCATTTCTAGGTCACATTGTATCTGCAGACGGAATAACCATGGATCCAGCAAAGGTTGAGGCTATCACCAAGTGGCCAAGACCGACATCCGCGACTGAAGTTCGCAGCTTTCTAGGCTTAGCTGGATACTACTGCAGGTTCGTAGAAAACTTTTCCCGTTTAGCACTACCATTAACCAAACTGATGTAGAAAGGGGAGAAATTCGTCTGGACTGAGGAAAGAGAGAAGAGCTTTGAAGACCTGAAGCAGAAGTTAGTATCTGCACCTATTCTCACTCTCACATCTGGTACGGGTGGATTTCAAATTTACAGTGATGCTTCAGGGAAGGGACTTGGTTGTGTTCTCATGCAACATGGGAAAGTGATTGCTTACGCATCATGACAGCTTAAGCCTTACGAAGAAAACTATCCTACAAATGACTTGGAACTTGCAGCAGTCGTGTTTGTACTGAAGATATGGAGGCATTACTTGTATGGAGAATCATGTGACATCTTCGCAAATCACAAGAGCCTCAAATACATCTTCACCCAACGTGAGCTAAATATGAGACAGAGGAGACGGTTAGAGCTGTTGAAGGATTATGACATTAATCTGCAGTATCATCCCGGTAAGGCGAACGTAGTGGCAGATGCTCTAAGCAGGAAGTCGGGTATGATCAACGGCATTAAGATAAAGGAACAGATTATAAGAGACTTGGAGCGACTAGACAACGAAATCATGGTACGAGGACAGAACGGGTATTGGGCTAATCTTAGAGTAGAACCTGAATTACTCTCTAGGATCAAGGAATCTCAGAACGAGGATGGTGAAATCTGGGCGATAATTCAAAACTTGGAGAAGCAGACAGAATTTCGTTTAGACGAAGACGGTATCTTATGGCAGGGAACGAGACTTTGTGTTCCCGACAACCAAGAACTCCGGGAAGCATTGTTAGCGGAAGCTAATAGCTCCCCATTCTCCATTCATCCTGGTTCAGCCAAAATGACCACGACATCAAGCAATACTTTTGGTGGAGCGGTACGAAACAGGATGTTGCCACCCACGTTTCCAAATGTCTTACCTACCAGCAGGTTAAGATCGAGCATCAGCGAGCTAGCGGTCTACTACAACCGTTAGACATTCCAGAGTGGAAGTGGGACAAAATCACCATGGATTTTGTTACCGGTCTGCCGCAGACTAAGAGGAAACATGATGCAATTTGGGTCATTGTTGATCGACTTACGAAGTCAGCTCATTTCTTACCAATTTGCAAAGGCGATGCGGTTAGTAAACTCGCTGACACATATCAGAAGGAGATCATGAGACTTCATGGTGCTCCATCCAGTATCGTCTCGGACAGAGATCCTCGTTTTAGTTCGCGACTCTGGAAGAGTCTGCAGAAAGCTTGGGGTACAAAGCTTAAGCTTAGCACGGCCTTTCATCCACAAACAGACGGACAGTCGGAGCGGACTATTCAGACACAAGAAGACATGCTCCGTGCATGTGCACTAGAATGGACAGGATATTGGGATGATTATATCTGTCTAGTAGAGTTTGCATACAACAACAGTTGGCACGCCAGCATCAAGTGTGCACCATTTGAGATGTTGTATGGCAGGAAGTGTCGCACCCCAATCTGATGGGATCAGGTTGGTGAACGAACACTAGAGGGTCCGGAGATGATAGAGTTGACTAACGAGAAGGTCGCAGTAGCTGAAGCGAAATTGCAATAAGCTCGTGCACGACAGAAGTGTTATGCTGACAAGCATCGTAGAGATTTACAATTCAAGGTTGGAGATCATGTATTTCTCAAGGTATCACTGGCGCGTGGTGTTAAACGTTTTGGAGTCAAGGGAAAGCTCCGTCCTAGATTCATTGGACCGTTTGACATTATTGAGCGGATTGGTGAAGTATCTTATCGTTTAGCGTTACCTCTGCAGCTTTCGCACGTTACCGACGTTTTCCATGTATCTCTACTTAGGGGTTACAATTATCATCCTTTTCACATGGTTCAGTATCCACTTGATCAAATACGTGAAGATCTTACCTTCATAGAGGAACCCAAGCGCGTTCTTGACAGACAAGAACGGATCATGAGGATGAAGATGATTCCATTCGTCAAAATCCTTTGGAGGGATCACACCCAGTGGGAAGCCACTTGGGAGACCGAGGAGTCTATCCGGACTTCTTACCCTCATTCAAGTTTTGAATTCTGGTATGTTCCCATTCCAGTTATTTTATCTATAATTCGGGGACGAATTATTCTTTTTAGGGGGGAAGAGTTTTAAAACCCGCATGCTTTTACCATGAACAGTACACTTATAATCATACGTACATGATTAAAACTGTCCTTTTATAACATGTTTACGTTTCACGAATATTAATTACAAGAATTACGTACGTGTTATTACACGATAAGTATTTAATACGTATTAATACACGATAATTATTATCAACAACAATTATAATCACGAACATGAAATCATGAACGTAAGAATCACGAACGTATAGTTATGTATTTACGTAATTATTATTACGACTACGTACAAGTATATATTATTTAATAATAAGGTCACGTAAACACAATCACACGAACACATATTAATTTAGAACACGAAACAGCTACGGGTTTCCCTTGGTGGACCCTGGTAGCCACGACACACAAGGAAGGAGGGGCCCAGCCCATTGTTTTTTTAAGTAAACAAATAATGTAAACATTATTCTTTCACAGAAGATTTTTAGAAAAATTCAAACCCTAATCTCTCCTTCTTCTTCCTTGGCCGGCGGAATCATCCAAGACAAGGGGGTGTTTGTTGATTTTTGCTTAACAAATCACTAGAACGTGTTCGTGTATTCAAGATTTATTGATTCCACGTGTTTGGGTAATCCGAAAACCTTTCTTTTTATTTTCTTTTTAAGTTTTATGCATGTATGATCATGGGATTTAAAAAAACAAGAATTAAAACAAGTAAAACCATGGTGGGTAAATTATACAAGGGTGTTTTCGGGTTTGGTGTTCGGCCGCCACACAACCGAGAGTCCCACGACTGTCGGTGTCGTTTGGTTCGCATCACCACACGAGACAAAGGTCTCGGTGGTGTTGGTGTTCGGTCGGCAGCAAGGGCAAGGCACCCCGACTCGCGTCGGGGGTGTCTTGTGGTTCGGTTTGTCTCGGCAGCCACAGCCCCAACCACTAGCAACAGTCGGTGGCTAGTTATGGTAAGCAGCGAGAACCGCAGGCAGGCAGTGGGAACCACTGGTGGGAACCTGGTTGTGTCAGCGGCTGCGCGAGCAGGACAAGACCACCGGCTACAGCCGGTGGCAACTTGCCGAGAGCAGGGGCAACCGGCTTAGGCCGGTTTGCCACTATTTTCGGGAGTGTTTGTTCACGGGTTTTCACGAGTTCACGGGTTCGGTTCACGACACGGTTTAATAAATAATACACGGGATCGGGTTATGATTTTTACAAGTTAAATTATTTTGCATGTGAATTTATCTTACAAGTAATTAAATTAATTTAACATGGTATCTAATTAATTTAATTAAAACATGACTTAGGCTTATTATTATTATTAATAATACATGATTAAAACCTAAGTAATTTATTATTTAATATTGTAAAACCCGCATACCATGAACAGCACACTAATGTACGTACAAGATTAAAACTTTCCTTTTATAACATGAATATGTGTCACGAATATTAATTACAAGAATTACGTACGTGTTATTACACGATAAACATTAAGTACGTATTAATACACGATAATTATTATCAACAATAATTATAATCACGAACATGAAATCATGAACGTATGAATCACGAACATACTAATATGTATTTACGTATATTATTATACGATTAATATCGTTTACGTACAAATATTTATAATAACACGACCATTTAATAATAACATAACGTAAACACGAACACACGAACACGTGATATATTAGAACACGGAAAAGCTACGGGTTTCCCTTGGTGGGCCCTACTAGCCGCGACATCAAAAGAGAAACGGGCCAAGCTCATTTTATTTTATGAATTAAACAAAAAGGGAAACAAATTTTCATTCATAGAGTTTTTCCAAGAAAATCAAAAACCCTACTTCTCTTTGCTCTCTCTCTTGGCCGGCGGCTACAACACCACAAGGAAGTGTTTGATTTGAGTTTTGTTCAAGGAATTCAAGGGTGTGTTCGTGTGATCGTTCTCTATTTATTCCACGTGTTTTGGTAATCCGTAAAACCTTTCTTGTTAATTCTTTTTTTTAATATTTTTATGAATATGTGAACATGGGAATAATTAAACAAGATTAAACACATGATAATTGTCATGATGGGGTAAAAATAAAGGGTTTGTTCGGGTTGTTTTTTTCGGCCGCCACACAAACCGAGAGCCCCAAGGCTCTCGGCGTCGTTGGTTCGCACACCAACCGAGACATATGTCTCGGTGTGGTGTTGGTCTCGGTCGGCAGCAGGTACAAGGGACCCCGACATGAGTCGGGTATCCTTGTGGTTTGGTTGGGTCTCGACAGCCATAAAAACCAACATCACCGGCCCAGCCGGTGGTTAGATTGGTCAAGCAGGGGGAACACAACACAAGCAGGGGAAACCACCGGCACACAACCGGTGGGATCTTTGGCATGGGCAGCGGCTAGCCGTGAGAAGGAAAACCACCGGCTTAAGCCGGTGGTATCTTTACACAAACAGGGGCAACCGGCTTGGCCGGTTTGCCTCTGTTTTAGAGGGTGTTTGGTTTGGCCGGTTCACGGGTTTTCACGGGCCGGTTCACGACATGTTTTTAGTTAGATCATACACGGTTTCGGGTTACGATTAATTTTACATGTTTAGTTATTTTTTTTACAAGTATATTCATTTTACAAGTTAATTAAATTAATTTAACATGGCATATAATTAATTTAATTAAAACATGGACTTAGGTTTATTATTATTATTTAATAATACATGATTTTAACCTAAGTATTTAATTACTTAATTTAGACTATAGTAATTAATTAATTATTATAACATGGCATATAATTAATTAATTTTCATGACTTAGGTTATATTAATATAGTTATTAATACATGTTTTAACCTAAGTATTTATACACTTAATTTAATTAAATCATGTTTATATTTAATTAAATCTTATAACCTATAGTTTATTTAATTTACAAGTATTAATTAATAAACTATACTATTAATCACATGACTTAGTATATTTAATCAGTAAAACTAAGCTTATATTATTATCTTATTGATTCAGCTTATTTCTAAATATGGAAACTTTCTATTTCAGGAAACTTACTATTTTTGGAAACTTTCTATTTTTTTTTAAACTTGTCTATTTTAAGAAGTAAATATATTTTTGGAAACTTTCTATTTTTGGAAATTTTCTATTTTAGGAAACCTGCTATTTTTAGAAAGTTACTTATTATTACACAACAAGCATAATAATACAAGAACATCAGATAATACTTAATCAGGGTACTTAAAACACATGATATATACAGTATAACATTAAATTCAGTAAGACAAGACTAAAACATATAAAACAAGTTAAGATATAATATAATCATTTACGTACGCAGTGATCAGAATACTTATACACGTATACTGTTTATGTAACATTAGTGAGATCGGAGTAGGACTCTCTTCCTTTCATCTTTTCCGTTCATTGGACGCAAGGTACGGATTTCCCGTCCTTCAGTATGGACATTCTTTCCTTATTAGGATTCCCAGTATGCATCCAACTGTTTTTCCCAAGTATATGTTTTTATATGTTTTGATTTGCTTATGTTTAGTTTAAATGCCTAAGCCATATACATGCATGACCAGTTCTACCTAGTTATGGAGGTACCATAACCATAACACTGGAGGCACCAGTGTTATGACTTCCCCATGGCGGAGTGATTGCTCGTGGCGACCCTTTCATTTTTGGCCATATTATTATATTATCATGTGGGGCGTATGGTTGTATCCTAGATTACATGTTTATCGTTATTATCAGGTGAATGAGGTGTGTGCCTTGCATCCTTCACAAGGAGTTGATCCCTCATACCCAAACTTATATTAATTAGAGGTAGCCCCTCTAATTGCATGACGAGGTCACCCCTCTAAGTATTCATGCACGTTGATACTTCATGACCTATATTGGCTTAATGGTTAACATGTAATACAATTTTCATAAGATAAACATAAGGCTTTTCAAACTATAAAACCAGTTTTACCAAGCTATACCAGGTTTTCCAGGACTTATACATTTCCGCTGCTATTAAGTCTTCATTATGTTTCAGTCATTCATCCTATGTCATATATCCGTGCACTGAGCGTTTTGCTCAGCCGTTACTTTCCTTTCCATGTCCCAAAACGGCAGGTACTCAAGGACAGACTCGAGCATTTGGGGGACGTGCATAGGATGGAAGTTTCCATAGACTTCTTCTCCTTTTTGCCCTTATACTTATGCTTGTTTAGTCTTTCATCATTCATTTCTTTCATTATGTTTTGGGCTTATGTTTGGGAACCGATGTTTGATTCTGGTTTTCCCTATGTTCATGTATGTTTACTATATATTACCTTGCATGCTTTGATGACACGCCATAATTACGCGTAACGGTCTACTTATCAAAGTGGGTTGTTACAATTATGGTATCAGAGCCAGGTTTCGACCTGTAGTCTCTAAAACTTGACATGTGACTATTGGGTAGTCACCAGGAGCTTCCTAAGCCAACGTTTGTTATTCCATGTATTAATGTTTTCAGCACCTTGTTGTTTTAACCATAATGTTTTCAGCACCTTGATGTTTTAACCATGATGTTTTCATCAGTATTGCTTTTACTAATATGGACTGAACAACCGTCATCCATACTTAGTTATGTGTCATTGTTTATGCATGATGTTCCTCGTGAACTGTGACTATGTGGACTGAACCCTAGTAGTTCCTAATTAGTCACATAAAAAAAATTCTGTTAAGTTTTGACAATGATTTTTACTTATTTATGTTTCATGCATGCATTTATATCATATGTCATCTGTTGCAGGAATTTTGACTAAGTAATGGTTGGTACAGGACTGGCCCTATTTAGTCGCCTGTGCTTTTATCGAAACTTTTAACTTTGGGACCGACCCATAGGCGTCCCCTCGTCATGTCTTTTGTTTTGGGTGAACTGACCATAGGCTGTTACCCTCGTGCATATAAAAGTTTTATAAACTACATCATCCATTCAAGCACTGTTTTCACGCATAAATTTTTTTCATGATTAGTGCATAAAATGTTGTTTCATGTTTATTTCTATTACGCTCTAATCAGATTAATCATATTAATTTTGTTTTGTGAGCCAACCCCAGTCGCTCACACCAGTGATTTTCAATTTCATTCATTACAGTCATATTTATCTCATGTACACTCATTAAAAATTTCATGAACTTTATGTCGATTATGTTTTCATACTATCATGGTTAACTTCATTTTCATGCTGATTATGTTTTATGCTCCCTCATGATTAATTTCATTCCAAGATTTTTCATGATGATTTCATCTTCATGTTTAGTATGTCTTAAGTCTCCTTATGTTGATTATGTTCTCGTCATGTTGAGCATGCCTCATGCTAGACATTGAAGGATTTCATTAAATCTTGTTTTTATGATAGTCATGGTTGGTATTCATTAATCATCCTTTCATGATAATCATTGTTGAATTTCGTTTCACCAACCTTCTGGGGGTCTTCCCTATGTAACCAGAATGATATCTATGTTGATATTGCTAGGCTATCATGATGATCAGTCAAGTTTGGTCTATAAACCGTTTAAGAAATTATTCCCTGTAAAATCATGTCAGATGATCGACCCATGTTGATCATTTCATGTGCATTCCATGTGTACTCCACGTACCGTATTCCATGTGTATTACACGTACCATAATCCATGTGTACTTCACTTACAATACTCCGTGAGTATTCACTAGTCGATTCTAAATCATCTCATGCGTATTCCACTTGTTGATGTCCTACAAGATGCTGATGCCGCTCATAACTGGGAGATGTTACTAAAGGTTGATGCTACTGATTAGTTGGAGACGCTACGAGATGATGATGATGTTCACAACCTGGAGATCCTACAAGACGAAGACAAAGGCGTTAGATCGAAACCATTGGACGAGAAGATGCTTCACCACAAGACGATTTCCACAACAACCCATGTCTTTATTTTGTCATATGTGACACTTCGTTCAGTTGTCTTTTCAGTCATATGAGTGGAAACCGGTACCAGCCGGCCACCCATCTAAATGGTTACATGAATCACCGTCATGAGAATGACCATCATGGAACTGACAGACAAGACGATAATAACCATTACTGTGACAGCAAATATCCTTGTAATCACAATAGAACACCGGTCATGGACGTGATCGGATATTACAAGGGTCAGCATGTCAATGGATCCGCCAATTCTGGCATAATAACCTAATATTTGTAGTTCTATTTGTTTCACATCTCGAGACACATGTCAAGACATCAGTCAAGACACATGTCTCACGTATATTTTCTGAAGACACATGTCAAGACACCAGTCAATACACATGTCATGCTTATATTTCCAAAGACACGAGTCAAGACACATGACTCACGTCCAATTCTGGAACATCCCTAAGAAATTCAGGTTACCCTCCAAGGGGTATATTCATTTTGTTGTGCCAGGTACTAATCAGGACACAAGAGTTCCAGTACCATCACCGGTATTTTATTCGTGCTTGGACACGCAAAGTTCGTTCTGTATGAGACAGGCAAACACATTCAGCAAGATCTGTCACGTTTGCTTCATGACACTCTCATGTCTTGATTTCATATTTCATATATCCACGACCATAAAGGACGCCATTCGTATCACCCATGTATACGAAGGTTCTCCTTCAATCTAAGGATAAGATCCAATCCGATAACGCACTTACCTCGGACAGATGCAAGTTAAATTTGATTCTGTTTTGGGACTACGGACAGCACACTATGCTACGACTGGTCGCCATCTATATCAGATTATGTACAATGATATTCAGGCTCTTGAATTAAATCAGCATGGTATTCCATCATGAGAATTTGTACAAATCATTCATGCTTGACAAGCACGTGCTTGTTATTCCATAGCTGCGAAGATTTTCCAGCTATTGTTGATGACTAGACTTTTAAAATTCCTTTATTCATAACCAGTCTATTATTTCATAATTTTCCGATATAAATTCCAGAAGAACCTTCAAGAAGGAGGACGGTAACATGAGATTATGTGTCGACTACTGTCGATCTAAAAAAATCGCCATTCATGACCGTTATTTCCCTCCACGTATTGAAACGGGTTGGATCAACTACAGAGTGCTAACCACTTTTCCAAGATCAACTTATGATCATGCTGTCAGCATTGACGAATGAAAGAGCATGACATTTCCATGACTGCTAATTATACACGACTTGGTCATGCTAAATTAATGATTTTGTATTAGTCTCATAAATGCTCCAACAGCATTATGGACTTAATAAATTGAGTTTCCATGAACTCATAAATAAATTCATCAGTTTTTTCATCAAGGACAACCAGACTTCCTTTAAAACTAGAGAAGGGCACGATGACCATATTTGCACTATGTTGCAAATTCTACGACAAAAGAAATTTCACCCTAAATTTTTTCTAGTATGAATTCTGGTTGATTACAGTGACACACTGAATCACATTGTTTCTCACGGCTAGTCTTACCATGACTAAGCTTACGCATAAAGGAGAGAATCCTACACTATATTATGTGTTCTAGAGGTTTCTACGCTAATAGAAGTCTAACTTCAGAGACTCATCGTTTCCAAAGTTCTCCAGTTTCTATGAAGCAAGATGCAGTGAGTTCATATCTAAATATCTGTCACACCAGCAGGTTAAGATAGAACACCTACATACTAGAAACCTAGAACACTTTCCGAATGGAAATGGTACAGTAACTCCATGGAATTGTCAGCAGTTGACCAAGTCTGCAAATTCCTTGCATCCGCAAAGATTTCACAGTAGTGGACTTTCAGATATTTCAGCCAAAGATCGTACGATCACTTGGCCTCGTTCGGCTATCAAATCAGATTTAGGCTCACTTTCGGATTCATTATTACGATCGCGCCTTTAGTCAATTTCATGAATTGCTTCTGCATTCACGTTCATGAACCATTCACGTTCATAATCGTATTCTAGCTTACGATTTAACTCCCACTTTCGTTCCGGGAAGTTTATAGAGAACTTGGGAGACCATACTCAAGTTTAATAAACTTTCCATCCTCAGACAGACGTTCCACGTCACATTTCACGTTTTACCTCATACCGTTTAGCATTATCACCTAAGTTGTTCCATATTCACGATATGTTTCACATGTCATGTACATTCCACGTTTCACATATCACGTGCACGATAGGTTACATGTATCATTGTTCATCATATGCTTCGCATATTACACTCACCATATCTCCACGTATCACGTTCACAATTGCTCACGTATCACGTTCACAATTGTTCACGTAGAACGTTCAGCATGCCTCGTGCATCATTGCTCAGACGTTATTAAATTCAAATATTTCGGGTTATTCTATATCATAACGTTTCATTTACACTTACACGTTAACCCCTATTCCTTCGATAAATTCAGGAGAACCTATCTACGTTGATAACCAGGAACTTTTACGTATTGTCAAATCAAGGTCATGAAGACCAAGATTATCATATGTGTCAAGATGTTGTAGAGGAACCGTTCCGAGAGGGAAACCACTTGGAAATGAAGGAATCCATCCGGATTCTATCCTCTCATCCTTCCATAATTCAGTCATATTCTTTTCAGGCATGTCACATTCCACGTCCATATTCTTTCAATTCACGTTATCTATAATTCGGGGACGAATTATTCTTTTTAGGGGGGGAAGAGTTGTAAACCCGCATGCTTTTACCATGAACAGTACACTAATAAACGTATGTACAAGATTAAAACTTTCCTTTTATAACATGTATACGTGTCACGAATATTAATTACAAGAATTACGTACTTGTTATTACACGATAAGCATTAAGTAGGTATTAATACACGATAATTATTATCAACAATAATTATAATCACGAACATGAAATCATGAACGTATGAATCACGAACATACTAATATGTATTTACGTATATTATTATACGATTAATATCGTTTACGTACAAGTATTTATAATAACACGAACATTTAATAATAACATAACGTAAACACGAACACACGAACACGTGATATATTAGAACACGAAAAAGCTCCGGGTTTCCCTTGGTGGGCCCTACTAGCCGGGGCATCAAAAGAAAAACGGGCCAAGCCCATTTGATTTTATGAATTAAACAAAAAGGGAAACAAATATTCATTCATAGAGTTTTTCCAAGAAAATCAAAAACCCTACTTCTCTTTGCTCTCTCTCTCTTGGCCGGCGGCTACAATACCACAAGGAGGTTTTTGATTTGAGTTTTGTTCAAGGAATTCAAGGGTGTGTTTGTGTGATCGTTCTCTATTTATTCCACGTGTTTTTGTAATCCGTAAAATCTTTCATGTTAATTCTTTTTTTTAATATTTTTATGAATATGTGAACATGGGAATAATTAAACAAGATTAAACACATGATAATTGTCATGGTGGGGTAAAAATAAAGGGTTTGTTCGGGTTGTTTGTTTCGGCCGCCACACAAACCGAGAGCCCCAAGGCTCTCGGCGTCGTTGGTTCGCACACCAACCGAGACATGTCTCGGTGTGGTGTTGGTCTCGGTCGGCAGCGGGTACAAGGGACTCCGACATGCCTCGGGGTATCCTTGTGGTTTGGTTGGGTCTCGACAGCCACAAAAACCAACACCACCGGCCCAGCCGGTGGTTAGCGGTGTGGTTAACAAGCGATTCAAGAAGCGTAGTAATTTTGTCAAGTCGCTTATCGCTGTCACTAGTACTAGCACTAGCGGCATTGGTCCGCACACTCTTGGTTTGCACTCTAGACTTATTCTCGATAATATCCCAAGCGGCATTAGAAGTCTTTACCAAAATATTACTCCCCGAGGCACTATTTAGTGAATATTGGTAATTCATGCTTAAACCATTATAAAAATTATTAATTTGGTGCACTTTGGTAAAACCATGTTGTGGGCACTTTCTCAAAAGTTCTTTAAAACGGTCCCAAGATTCACTAAAAGATTCATCGTACTTTTGTTCAAAATTGATAATTTCATTCCGCAAAGCGGTAGTACGAGAGGGTGGGAAAAAGTAGTTTATGAACTTGGTCTCCAAATTCGTCCACGTCAGAATACTTTGTGGCGGTTCCTTTGCAAGCCAATGTCGGGCTTGTCCCTCTAAGGAGAAAGGAAAAAGTTGTAAACGGATTACCTCTTGTGGAACACCATTGAATTTGACCGTATTCGTGAGTTGCAGGAACCTTTTGATGTGGTCATGAGGATCATCAATGGTACACCCCAAGAATGGTTGAGCAGAGACCATCTGAATAAATCCGGATTTGAGCTCAAAGTTGTTGGCTGCAATCGCGGGTATGACAATTGGATCATTGTTGCCCTCCACATGTGCTTGCAATAGTTCAATCATCAAGCGATTGTCCGGTAGAGGTTCATTGTTGTTGTTATTATTGTTGTTGAGAGGTGGATTGTTATTGTTGTTGTTTTGAGGTGGATTGTTATTGTTGTTGTGTACACCGGCCATGTCTAAGTATTCGAGAGGCTCGGGCTCTTGATAAGACGTTGATCGTGTACGCATGCACCTGCAAAAGAACTAACAAAGCAAACAAGAAATATTTTTGGTTTTTATGTTTTTTAATTTTTAGGATTTTTGAAAATTTTATATTTTTAGGGTTTTTTGAAATTTTTTATGAAAAAGTAACGTTCACGGTGAACGGATCCCAAAATCCAAGTTCTCACAAAAAACTGTTAATCTTAACGAGAAGAGCCGGCAGCAGCGCCATTTGATACACTCGATTTTGGATGGGGTTCAAATTAATTCTCGGAATCTTCTCGAATTGATCACGGTTCAAAGTGGAATAGTTTGTTCTTGGTTACTAAAAAGGGGTTGGTTTGTTTGGTAATCTAACTTTTAAACTAATAGCAAATAAATGTAAATGTCGTTGAGTAAAGTAAAAGATTTAAAGATTAAACTAAAATAACGAGTTAAAAGTAAATGATTGAAAACTTAAAGAGAAGATCAGAAAAATACTTGAAAACTTAATGAAACTAACACTTGAAAACTTTGCAAAAACAAGAAATTAAGTCCGTCGGAATCCCTGGTCGGAATCCCGTCGGAATGTGCTGATCGGAATAGTCTGGTCGGAATAACAAACAACACCCTCGTCGGAATGCATGAAACGGATACCAATCGGAATACCAAAAATACCCTCGTCGGAATGTATGAAATAGAAACCAATTGGAAAACTCAATAAGGGATCCAGATCGGAATGCCTAGGTAGATGCTCACGTCGGAATATAGTAAAATATTACCAATCGGAATGTCACAATTTCATGCCAAATCGGAATAATGTAAACCCTAATCCGATCAACAGATCGGAATACCAAGGTGCTAATCGGAAAGCCAGAAACCCTTTTCCGATCAAACGATCGGAATAAAGGGGGTAGTGTAGTCGGAATGTAGCGATCGGAAAAGGGTTTAAACCTTTTCCGATTTATGTGAGATTCGAGAATAAGCAAAGGTAATAAGCTATTTTGATAAGCTATCACCAAAACTTGAACGAATCTAAAGTGAGAAGGACAAAATAAGCACAAATAACAACTTATCCAAACTTAAAATAAGCAATCTTTTAAATCAAACTATAAAAAGATGAACTTTTTAAGAAAACTTTTTAAAAGTAAATAAGTTAAACATATAAACAAGCCAATAAGCACAAACATCTTAAAGCTTATTCGTATGAAAACTTAAGTAGGAATAAAAAGATTAACTTTTAAGCACGAAAACATTAATGAACAACACGGATCACATGTAATTCGCACCAAAAGTAAACTAAAATCAAAGAAAGGTAGAAAGAGATGAAAGATTAAAAGCTTAACTTGAACTTGATTAATGAAATCAACAATACACAAAGGTTTAATCTTGAAAGATTAAAAGAAAGAAAAGATGAAAAATTAGTGAGAGAAAGTTGAGAACTTTCTCTCTCTAAAACTAGAAAGTAAAATGAGAAATGAAACTAACTACTAAAAACTAACTCCAAAAATTGTAAGGAGAAGGCCTATTTATAGGTGTTGCTTGTGGGCTTGTAAATGGGCTTGTACATGGGATTTTCTTCTTCTTTCTTCTTTAGTCTTTACGTCTCTCTAAATAAACGTTTCCGACTTTGGATTTTGAGAAGTGTAGGTGAATAATTCCAACTCGTCTTATAATCTTTTGTTTAATAGACTCGAGTTCTTCGACATATATGAATCTTCCATCTTTGGCCTTTTTCTTTGATAAATCTTCAAATAGGCACAATGACTTCAAATCTTTTGCATCTCTTGGACAATAGACTTCGTCTTGAGTCTTTTTCTTCGATGAAACCCGTGCAATCCCTTGTTTTCTTCAATATTTATCCGGTTAGCTCTGAAAACACAACAAGCACACAAACCACGCATAATTCCAAACAAATGATATTAAATACGCGTTTTGGTCTTGTTTTAGCAAGAAATAAGTGGTAAAAGGATAGGTGTTTTCACACCTATCACCGGTTCATGACATGTTTTTAGTTAGATAATACACGGGTTCGGGTTACGATTAATTTTACAAGTTTAGTTATTTTTTTACAAGTATATTCATTTTACAAGTTAATTAAATTAATTTAACATGGCATATAATTAATATAATTAAAACATGGACTTAGGTTTATTATTATTATTTAATAATACATGATTTTAACCTAAGTATTTAATTACTTAATTTAGACTATAGTAATTAATTAATTATTACAACATGGTATATAATTAATTAATTTTCATGACTTAGGTTATATTAATATAGTTATTAATACATGTTTTAACCTAAGTATTTATACACTTAATTTAATTAAATCATGTTTATATTTAATTAAATCTTATAACCTATAGTTTATTTAATTTACAAGTATTAATTAATAAACTATACTATTAATCACATGACTTAGTATATTTAGAAATAAGTTGAATCAATAGAAAGTTTCAAAAAATAGTAAGTTTCCTGAAATAGAAAGTTACCATAACCATAACACTGGAGGCACCAGTGTTATGACTTCCCCACGGCGGAGTGACTGCTCGTGGCGTCCCTTTCAGTTTTGGCAACATTATTATATTATCATGTGGGGCGTATGGGTGCATCCTAGATTACATGTTTATCAGTATTATCAGGTGAATGAGGTGTGTGCCTTGCATCCTTCACAAGGAGCTGATCCCTCTTACCCAGACTTATATTAAATAGAGGCAGCCCCTCTAATTGCACGACGAGGCCACCCCTCTAAGAATTCATGCACATTGATACTTCATGACCTATATTGGCTTAATGGTTAACATGCAATACAGTTTTCATAAGATAAACATAAGGCTTTTCAAACTATAAAACAAGTTTTACCAAGCTATACCAGGTTTTCTAGGACTTATACATTTCCGCTACTATTAAGTCTTCATTATGTTTCAGTCATTCATACTATGTCATATATCCGTGCACTGAGCGTTTTGCTCAGCCGTTACTTTCCTTTCCATGTCCCAAAACGGCAGGAACTCAAGTACAGACTCGAGCATTTGGAGGACGTGCATAAGATGGAAGCTGCCATAGACTTCTTCTCCTTTTTGCCCTTATACTTATGCTTGTTTAGTCTTTCATCATTCATTTCTTTCATTATGTTTTGGGCTTATGTTTGGGAACCGATTTTTGATTCCAGTTTTCTCTATGGTCATGTATGTTTACTACATATTACCTTGCATGCTTTGATGACACGCCATAATTACGCGTAACGGTCCACTTATCAAAGTGGGGTGTTACAAATATAGACTATAGAAATTAACTAATTATTAAAACATGACATGTAATTAATTAATTATCATGACTTAGGTTATATTAATATAAATATTAATACATGTTTTAACCTAAATATTTTATACACTTAACTTAATTAAATCATGATTATATTTAATTAAATCCATTAACATATAGTTTATTTAATTTACGTGTCATAATTAATAAACTATACTATTAATCACATGATTTAGTATATTTTCAGTAAAACCTAAGCTTATCTTATTAGCTTATAAATCCAACTTATTTCTAAATATGGAAACTTTCTATTTCATGAAACTTACTATTTTTGGAAACTTTCTATTTTTAGAAACTATTCTATTTTAAGAAGTAAGTCTATTTTTGGAAACTTTCTATTTTCGGAAACTTTCTATTTTTGGAAACTTTCTAGTTTAGGAAACCTGCTATTTTTAGAAAGTTACTTATTATTACACTACAAGTATAGTAATACAAGAATATCAGTTAATACGTAATCAGAAGACTTTAAAACACATGATAAGTACAATATAACATTAAAATTAGTAAAACAAGACTAAAACATATAAAACAAGTTAAGACATACCATAATCAGTTATGTACGCAGTAAACAGTATACTTATACACGTATCCTTCTATGTAGCATTAGTGAGATCGGAGTAGGAATTTCCTTCGTTCATCTTTTCCGTTCACTAGACACAAGGTACGGATTCTCTGTCCTTTAGTATGGACATTTTTTCCTTATTAAGATTCCCCGTATGCAGCCAACTGTTTTCCCAGTATATGTTTTATATGTTTTTGAATTGCTTATGTTTAGTTTTAAATGCCTAAGCCATATACATGCATGACCAGTTCCACGTAGTTATGGAGGTACCATAACCATAACACTGGAGGCACCAGTGTTATGACTTCCCCACGGCGGAGTGCTTGCTCGTGGCGTCCCTTTCAGTTTTGGCCATATTATTATATTATCATGTGGGGCGTATGGGTGCATCCTAGTTTACATGTTTAGCAGTATTATCAGGTGAATGAGGTGTGTGCCTTGATCCTTCACAAGGAGTTGATCCCTCCTGCCCAGACTTATATTAATTAGAGGCAACCCCTCTAATTGCATGACGAGGTCACCCCTCTAAGTATTCATGTACGTTGACATTTCATGACCTATATTGGCTTAATGGTTAATCAGTTAAACAGCTTTCACAAGATAAACATAAGGCTTTTCAAACTATAAAACCAGTTTTACTAAGTTATTACCAGGTTTTCCAAGACTTATTCATTTCCGCTGCTATATGTCTTATATGCTTATATTATACATGTTATACATGTAAATCCGCGCACTGAGCGTTATGCTCAGCTGTTTTCCTTTCATGTTCCCAAACGGCAGGTACTCAAGGACGATCGTAGGCTTTTCACCGTACGTGCATACGGATGGACGCTATCTGGCTTTCATTTCTTTATGCATTTTCCATTGCTTTACATTTAGTACTTTATTTCATTTCATGGACATTGTTTAATCCTTTTCCATTCCAGTACTATTATTATTCATGTGTGATGAGCTTTACTTAGACTACCGATGTTTGATTCCGGCATTTGTCTTTACGGTCAATAAATATTTTTAAGACATTTACCTTGCATGCTTTGATGACACGCCATAATTACGCGTGACCCGCCATTTATCAAAATGGGGTGTTACAAATTTATCATCCAAAACTTTCTAAATAGACTTGACCGAGAACTCTCCTGCTCCATCCAAAGACCAATACAATCTATCCGTCATAGGTACCAGGTTAATATTCTTAATCCTATCCAAAAGAATATCAAGCTATGTCTTCTCAACTCCCCCCCCCCCCACCACCCGACAAAATGTGGCAGTAAGACTTAAATTTGCCATTTTATCTTTGACTGAAATCTTCTTACATCCTTCGAGAGCGTACAGCCGAGGGAACTCTTCCTTCAACACACACCCATTACACCATTTGTCCTCCCAGAAAACCATATTCTCACCATTTCCTAGTTTATGAGTTATAAAAGATAGCACAATAATATCTTTATCTAGTAAAATAGAAATTTCCTTCACAATATTTAACCAACATGAATTCGACGTAACCCTCACCTTACGACCCACCTTACCATCCTCTCTATGAATCGCCTTCACCACTCGAATTCAAAAATTTGTGCTCTGGTTATAAAATCTTCACAGCCACTTAATCATTAGACCTCTATTCATTGCGTAGAAACTAGGGATACCAAGACCTCCATTTGCTTTATCCATCAACACTTTATTCCATTTTACCCACATTGCTTTCTTACTCCCTACTTCGTTCCCATTAACCTACTTTACGTACTTTTTTTTTCTTAAGAGCCCGAAGACTGGTAGTTGATCATTTGGATGGTAGCTCGTTGACGTTAGATTAGGTTTGACGCTCCTCTGATCCTTTTCTCGCGCCAACGCAACCAGCCAGACTTATAGGTTTATCTTTTTTTATAAATTCAAATATATCCGTTGCTTTTAAAAAAAACTAGCCGTTTTTTTTCAAATTTATATTCCTTTTTTACAAAATCTAACCCTACAAAACTTTATAACATTTTTGTACTTACTTTTCTATTATCCCTTCCATTTTTCTCCCCAAAATTGAATTTAAATCTATTATATCTAATAAACCACAGTTTTGTACAGCTTTTTAAAGCAGCTATTGTACAACTTTTAAAGCATCTTTTTAATTAATTTTTTCCAAAAATAACTAAGCCTCACGGTTTGACACGTGGCATGAATATTTGACTAATAAACTTATAAAAAATCCCATGTTTGGAAAGTAGATATTAAAAAATTCAGCTAAAATTATGTTGTGCAAGTTTATATTTCTTAAAAAAACATTTCTTTAATTAAGCCATTACTTTTTAGCCAACAGAAAAATATTTTGCACAGAAAAGTAAGACATATGTATCTTCTCAAAAATAAATTCTTAAATAAATAATAATATATTTTTGTTATCAAACACTAAAAAATATATATAGAGTATACTAGAATCGTAAAAACAATTTAGACGTTTAAATGTTAAGCTAATTTTGTTAAAAAAAAGAAATTCAACAATTATTATATAAAATATGAAGGACAATTACTTAAAATAAAAACACAAAAAAAATTACAATTCATCAAACTATAAACATTAAAAGCGCCATTATAACAATGCCACAATTGGCATTTTGTACAATGTCCTAATGAATTAAAATTTTCAAAATCGGATAGATGTTTTTTTACAAATTGCTTAAGCTTGGACATTTAAATGACCATTAACGGACCTTCCAAAATTAACCGAATGCTCTTATGCACAATAATTTTAAAAGTTTAAAAGCAATTTTTACAAGGTGTATAATTAAGAGGATCAAAATTCTTTGCCCTATTTTTGTTATGTCATTAAAATTAAAGACGCTCCTCATTTTTTTATAAGAGCATCCACTATGATGTTTCAAGAAAAGGTCTAAAATTTTATGAAGAGGTTTAAATTTTTTATTTTTTATTTGCAATAGTGAGAAACCATTTCATGCCTAGGTGTCATGAAGAGATCTAGGACTTTGAAGAGGTCTAAAACTTAATGTATATTTAATTCATGTTAGAAACTAAACAATTTATAAACCTCAAAAGGTTTAATCCATAGTGTGAGTAGGTTCATAATGTGTTAAAGCTAATAAATTAATGACATTATGTAATGTGGCAATTTTATAAACCTATAAACAGGTTTACCATAGTGGATGCCCTAAACATACCCTAATTCGAATTTCTTTGACTCCAGTCACAATCTTCTTTTCAAACAAATATGTTTCATTCATTACTCACACGCTCCTCTCCTAAAATAAAGGTTTATTCAAACGACAAGATTATTTATGGTATGCTTACAAGCTGTTTCTTTTTTCTTTTTTTTGATATTATTTATAATCGTTGCCATGTTTAGGGTAAGGTGTTTGTCTTATATATAGACATTTGAATTAGGGTTAATTCTGTACTACTCAATCCTCAAAACACTTTCAAAGGTTATTAACAAGGAATTAACTAATGGCTACTTTTCTTGCAGACCTACAGGCTATATCAACAATTTAAGCACTCTAAAGAGTAACATTATATTACGTTCGCATAGTTACCTGTTGGATGTAACAAATTTATAGCAAAACACATTCGAATCTGGAATTTGTAATCATGGATGAGCAAGTAAGTTTTCTGTCAAATAAGATCCCTGAAATGATTTTGCCGGTTGATATTATGGATTTGATTTTAGTACCTACGAATCCATTACTGATTTCAAGGAGGAGAAAAATGTCCAATTTGGTATGTAATGTTTTAACGTTATCCACATTTGTTTACTATTTAGTATACGCAGAAATAACACTGCTATGGCATATTTTGTGTAGAGATGTGACTGGACATGTGATAGCCAGTGATGATCAATATATTATTGTATGTGTTCACTATCATGTCTGTCATGCGATCCGGATATAATTGATTCTATTTGTCCAATGGCTACTCCAACTGAGGTAAACAACTATAGTCATTTTATTTTTATTTTACAGAGGCATTTTTTTGAAACAGAATTTTGTGAAACATGAGACTGAAGCAACTAGCTCGGCATCACCATCCGTCACTATGTTGGTTATACTTTAATTTTGCCAAACGGGTCATTTTAGAGCAGGTAAAATGTTGTAAAAAAGAAAATTTTATTTTAGTTCCTAAAATCCTAACATACAACTTACATAAATCTATAATTTATTTATACCAAGCTACATGAAAATGAAGTAGCTAATCCAGAGACAATGGTGTAAAGGTGTTCCGAATACTATGGTAACCTGCATATAAGTATAAGCTAATCCAAATTCCAAACACTCAACATGAGCCTATGAGAATATTATTCATAAACTATAAGCTACTTATTGAACATGTAGATTAAGCTTAAAAGGTAACCATAGACGAGAACCCCCATAATAATAAACATGTACATGGAAATATTAAACGATCCCAAAATCCCTCTTATGTTCTTATTCAGAAACATATACACGTAAGTATTTTGCCAGACAATAAATGACCTAGGTAATTTTTCCCTGCTATGAGTGTGCAATGTCCAAAGCCGAACCACATTGAAACCAAACATTTGAAACTATTGGAACAGAAAACGGTTGTCTATAGATATTACTATAGTCGATTAAGGGTCGAAATTGTTACACCAATTTAGTCCGTGATCTGAACTGAAACTTTTAGGCGAAAGATTTGAGGCCGCATCCCATGCCTTAACTAAGCTTTAACATCCAGGTTATATATTCCATCTTTTAGGGGTCAAACAAGTAAAATATATAAGAATCTTAAAATCTAAAAGCAAACGAGTTAAAAACTAATGCACACAACACAACCTGTACCAAAAAGTGTAACTCTTTTACTCAAATCCAATAATCAACATGCCAACCCACCATTAAACGCATGTTAGAAGATGGAATTTGTAGTAGGAGATCTAAGCATGGTAACGATCAACTATGAACAACAATTTAGCATTGGTGAAATATGCAAAAGAATTGTAGCTTTATAAAAAATATATCATTCATCCTTTGTATGTTGCATTTATCATCCTCCTACTTGACATATTAAGTAAATCAATGGTAAAAAGAATAAAACTTATATAAGTTATTGTCCTATAAGGCAAACGTGGACTGTAAAGCAGGTGATAATAGCTTTGACTTGAGATTAACGGAATCCATTTTGGTAGAAAATATGGGTTGTGCAACGAAACACGACTTCGTGTAAATCGATTGCTGAAAAGTGCAATTCATGCAACTATAATCAATAGAATCTATTTTGGTAAATAAGTGATAAGTGGAAGGATGAGAATATCACCTTCTCATAAGCGTTTTCCGATAAAGATAGTAAGCAAGCAATTTGTTGTATGTGTCTCTTTTGCGATGACAATCAACAGAAGTAAAAAACAATCTCTCGGGCAAGTCGATTTTGCCTATTATGTTTCATGTGACGTTTGTATGAACACAATTATTTGTATACTTTACTTTACGTTTTTTTATCTAGATGTGGTTTTTTTTGTAACTAATAGCTTCATAATACGTAGTGTAATTTCCACATTTTTTTGACGTTTCTTTTAAAATACCCGTGAATTTCACGGGTCTTTTAGCTAGCTGGACATATAACATGATTAACGGTCATTTCAATCAATGGTTAACGGCCATTTCAATCAATAATTAGTTTATTTATTTGTATTTTTATTATGATTTTTATGTGTTTTTTTATGTTTTTTACGTGTTTTTTAATTAATTTTTTTTAATTTAAATGTAATGTTTTTTAATTAAATTATGTTTTTATATAAATTATTTTGTATTTAAAAAAATTACTTTGATATCACATTTTGGGCCTTGACGGTTCCCACAGAAAATATAGTGTCAAAAGATTCTGGTACCAAAGCTACGTAGCGCTTTTGGCACTACTTTTAAGGTCAATCGCTCCTAGTGTTTTTAATTAAATGAGAGTTTGTTTGGTATTTGGTTTTAAATATTTGTTTGTTATAAAAACGGAGGTTACTCTTCAAGAGTGAGAGTATACCACCTTTTTAGATGGGTTTTAACAAAAAAATGACAAGAATTCTCTCTTTGTTGACTTTCAAGTTAAGAAAAATGTGAATGTTGATGGTGTGTAAGCATATTAGCCACACAATATTTTATCTTTTTTTTCTTTAAATTTTTGAAAATTAAAAAAAATATATTTAATTTTATATTTAGTTATTAACCTAATTTAAAATAAGTATAACATTTATTTTATTTTATATATTTAACAGATAAAGTAATTTCTCCCTCTTAAACTCATTTACAAACCAAACCGGCTCTGAGTCGTCATCATACATCTTTTGATTTTGGACCTAAATTATTTGGAATCTTTAACAATTTTGGACCAAATATGTTTATGATCTATAGTTTATAGTGATCTGTGATGTGTCGATGAAAGTAAAGGTGATAATTAGATACGTTATAGGGTAAATTAGAAAATTACCTTTATGAAAAAGTAATAGTCTAAAATTACGAAAGACGAATTCAATTAAACACGTTGGTGAACCAAGTTCGTTGTACACGAAGATCGAGTGAATTTGAGACGTTTCGTTTTGATTTGGACAATTGATTGGAAGTGGTTTTTGGTTTTTAACTAATATTAATTCTACCAATTTTTAACCTAAAGTGCATGAATCGTTCCCCATTATTTTAATCTACAAACAATTACTTAAAAATAAAAACTCTTAAACTATTTAAAATAAACAATCTATTTAAACATTAATAATAAATTTAATCTATTCAAATAAAATACTTTTACTCTATTTAAAAATCTATTTAAACATTTTAAACTAATTAAATCTATTAAAATTTACTTTTACTCCCTTAATAAACCAAATCTATTTTTGAAACTATTTTTATTTAAATAAAAATATAATTATTTAAAAACTAATTAAACTTTTAAAATTAAAAAAAATATATTTTTATTTTTATTTTATTTTTATTATCTATTTAATAAAATTAAATATATTAAACTAATTTGAACTATGTAGTTAACTTAAGTTAACAAACTGCCAAAAACAATGAGACAATATTAATTAAACTGATTGAAAGTAAAATCAAAAGAGCTAGTTAGCTCAGTGGTAAACGTGTGAGGCCTGTGACCAGGAGGTCACAGGTTCGAGTCCTAGGAAGGACATTATATTGTGATGATTTTTTTTTTGACAGTAAAAACGTTTAAGCAAAGTCACAGGAAGTGACTTACTTGAATATTTTGTGATACTATTGTTGGAAACTGATAGGAATCAGTTTTGAGATATCAGATCTGGGCAATCTGATAGCATATAAAACTCAGCAAAACCAAATATTATAAGCTAAAACTCAAATTCCAGCTAAATTAAACCAACTCAGCAAAGAAATCAAAATCAAAACAAATTATAACAATCTAAATTTCAACTCAGTAAGAATTTTACACCAGCAAAACAACTCGTAAAGCTAGATAAACTACATATCAGCAGGGCAAAACTAATATCAGCAACACAATGTGTAACACCCCATTTTGATAATGGAAATGTCACGCGCAATTATGGCGTGTCATCAAAGCATACAAGGATAAATGTATAAAACATTACATGACCATAGGGATAACCGGAATCAAACATCGGTTCCCAAACCTAAGCCCAAAACATAATAAAGCAAAAGAAAATGAATGAAAGACTACACAAGCATAAATATGAAGGCAAGAGGAGAAGGAATCTAAGGTAGCTCCCATCCTATGCGTGTCCTCTAAATGCTCGAGTCAGTCCTTGAGTACCTGCCGTTTTGGGACATGGAAAGGAAAGTAACGGCTGAGCAAAACGCTCAGTGCACGGACTGAGACATAGTATAAATGACTAAAACATAATAAAGACATAATAGAAGCGGAAATGATAAGTCCTGGAAAACCTGGAACATGTTCATAAAACTGGTTTTATAGTTTGAAAAGCCTTATGTTTATCTTATGAAAACTGTTTAACATAATTTTACCATTAGCCAATATAGGTCATGAAAATCCACCGTGCATGAATACTTGGAGGGGTGACCTCATCATGCAAATTAGAGGGGCTGCCTCTAATTTAATATACTGGCTTTGGGTAGGAGGGATCAGCTCCTTGTGAAGGATGCAAGGCACACACCACATTCACAATGAAATCCTGACTGAAAACATGTAACTAGGATGCACCCATACACCCCACATGATAAATATAATATAAATGGCCAAAAGCTGAAAGGGACGCCACAAGCAATCACTCCGCCGTGGTGAAGTCATAACATCAGTGCCTCTAATGTTATGGTTATGGTACCTCCATAACTAGGTGAAACTGGTCATGCATGTATATGGCTATAGGTAATCTTAATTAAACATAAGCAATCAAACTCATAACTTATACTACGGGAAAAAAGTTGGCTGCATACGGGGAATCCTAATAAGGAAAGAATGTCCATACTGAAAGGACGGGAATCCGTACCTTATGTCCAGTGAACGAGAATCCTACTCCCGAATCACTAGTGCTACATAAATACGTACATGAATAAGTATCTGCTTACTAAATACATAGCTGGTTTTATGTCATGTCTTAGCTTATTTTATGTGTTCTTACCATGTTTTACTGTTTCTAAGCCTTAAACTGTGTTTTATCTTATATTCTGTTTAATCTGATTAAGTATTTCTGGTATTTCATGTGTTATTATACTTACTGTGTAACAATAAGTAACTATCCAAAAATAGCAGGTTTCCTAAAATAGAAAGTTTCCAAAAATAGAAAGTTTCCAAAAATAGAAAGTTTCCAAAAATAGAAAGTTTCCAAAAATAGAAAGTTACCAAAAATAGAAAGTTACCAAAAAATAGAAAGTTTCCAAAAATAGAAAGTTTCCAAAAATAGATTTACTGCTTAAAATAGATAAGTTTCTAAAAATAGAAAGTTTCCATAAATAGATTAGCTGCCTTAATTAAATAAGTTTTCATAAATAGATTAGCTGCCTGAAATAAATAAGTTTCTAAAAATAGCTGGTTTCCATAAATAAATTAGCTGCCTTATTTAATTAAGTTTCTAAAAATAAAAAGTTTCCATAATTAGAAATAAGCTGGTTAAATAAGCTAAGTATATAAGCCTAAGTGTTTTTCATGATTATTTTCTAAGTCATATGGTATATTGTATAGTTTAATAATTATTTCATATAATTAAATTAAACTATAGGTTAAAATATTTAATTAAAATATAACATGTTTTTAATTAAATAAAGTTAACTACTTAGGTTAAAACATGTATTATTATTTATAAATAATATAACCTAAGTCATGTTAATTAATTAATTATAATCATGGTTTTTAAAATAATTAATTAATTATAAGTCTTAAATATATAAATACTTAGGTTAAAATAATTTCATGATCATTAATAATTAAATAACCTAAGTCATGTTATTAAATTAATCAAATCATTTTATTAATTTAATTTTAACATAAGCTCATAAACATAAAAAAAAACTAACATATACCATGAACCGGATCTAGGCTAAAAACATGAACCGGACATGAAATCGACACCGTACCCCGAACCAACTCGGGGTACCCCGTGTTTACCTTGCTGCCGTGGGACCCGCACGCACCAACCAAGACCATATGGTCTTGGTGGTGGTCGGCTTGGCAAACCGAAACCCATTCGGGTTCGGTTGCAGCTTGCGGCCAAAACAAACACCCCTTAAAAACAACCTTTTGATTTTATTTAACACCAAAACATGTTAGATCTATGCTTAATTATTATGTTTTTGTAAAAACATCTCATGTTCATAATTTATAAAAAGATTAAATCAAAAGAAAAGGTTTAAAAAGGATTTACCAAATTCGTGGATCAAAAGGATGAAGAACAAACACGATCACCAACTTAATTTCCAAGATCCAAGATCACAAACCACCTCCTTGTGGTGTTCTTAATGTGGCGGCACAAAGAGGAGAAGGAGGAGGGTTTTTAGGGTTTTTTTCTAAATCTTCTGTAAAACTAAAAATGAGTAGTGTAAAAATATTTAACCCTTTTTAGTAAAAACTGATGGGCTAAGCCCATCCTCCCTCCTAAATTTCGTGGGAATGGGGCCCACCAGGGGTAACCCGATCATTTTCCGTGTCTAATTAATAAGTGTGTTCTCGTGTTCGTGTTTGTTCGTGTTTTTTTGTGTTCGCGTTTTGTGTGTTCTCGTTAAATAATTACCGTGACCTAATTTATTTAATTACGCTCGTAATAAATATATATACGTAATTAATAATAGTTCGTGTTTTAATTACGTTCATGATTTCATGATCGCATGTTCGTGATTAATTATCGCTAAATAATTATTACGTGATCGTACATAGTAAATACTTATCGTGTTCTAACACGTACGTAATACGTAAACTCCTAACACGTAATCGTAATCATGCTATATTAGGAAAGTTTTAATCTAGTACGTACGATCCTAAGGGTACTATGCATGGTAAAAGCATGCGGGTTTTACAACTCTTCCCCCTAAAAAGAATAATTCGTCCCCGAATTATAGATAACGTAACTGAAAGAGAAACATACCCGAATCAAACTGAGAGGGTATGTAAGATAAGTTAACGTGCAGGTGACCCGGCAGAAAGAACACGGAACGTGACATGTCTTAAAAGGACATGGAACGTGACGTGGCTGAAAGGACATATCTAATTGATAAGAGAAAACGGATAAGAAGTCCGGATGAACTTGTCCGTTTCCAAGTGGCTTCCTGTGACAACCCTGGTTTTGAGGTTTGTCACTTAGTTTTATTTTGTGCTAGTTACGTGTCTTTACGTGTTTATGTGCTTATTGGTGTGAATAGATTGTGGTTTGGATATCGTTTCCGGTACGGGGTACCTTGTGAATGAAACGATGTGTGATGATTTCATGTTCATGAGCTCACATGGTAGTGACTATGAAATGAGATGGTGTTATTTAGTGGTTTTATGTATACGTATATGTATTATAGAAAATTATATTTTTTACGATTTACGGTTTAGCATTTGGAGGTCTCGGATGAGGTAATTAGTCATATGGATATTTTTCGGGATGGTTTTAAGTCATTTAGGACTTAGTTATAAAGTTTATTTCAAAATTTGAGATTTTTTTTAAAAGTGTATATTTTACGTCTTTTACGGTAAAACGCGTAAATTTGACTAGTTTTACGGTTTTGAGGTTTTGGAGGCTTTAGGAGCTGAAATAAATTAAGGAAAATTAAGGTAATATTATTAATACTAATATTAATAATAAAAAGAAAAAAAAACGAAATTAAATAGGTATAGGTCGGTTATGTGAAGAAAAAAAAAGGGGAAAAAAGGGAAAAAGGGAACCGGGCTTTTGTATTTGGGCTAGGACTGGTTAAGATTAATTATATAAGGTTTTTATTTATCAAAACACTTCATAAAATCCCTGGAGATTAATAAGGAGTCGAAATATACAAGGGTGGAATTAGGGTTTTCATAAAAATCTTGGTTTTTCATAAATCAAAGGTAAATCTTTATAACCCTTTTTAATTAAAGTGTTTTAATTCTTTCTCAATCATCTTATGATGGATTTAGGTTAGGGTTGAATTTGAAAAACAGTAAATTAATGTTGAATTAATCATTATATGATGATCACATAAATTAGGGCTTGTAATTAGAGGGATTAGGGTTAATTAATGAGGTTGATATTGTTAAACCCGTTTTTAAAAACTGGGCAGATTTTTGAGTCAATTGTTTTGATCATATCGGGAGTTCTAGGAACATTCAAGATGCGATCCAAGTATCCCTGAAAAGGTAATTGAAGTGGATTTCCAATGCAAGAAACGAGAACTAAATTGGAGGTCGGGAAGTGGGTCAAAAATAGGTTACAACAGTCGGAGGTCAAAACAGTTTTGTAATCAGCCTGTTTTCTTTTTAAGTTTTGGGTTGTTTGGGGTACTTAGGGTTGCATTGGGATCTTCTCACGAACATGAGAGATGGTTTATATATTGTAGTAAGGATATGCACTTGGGCTAAGATTGTGGTTTAGGGTAAGACCCTCTAATGGTAATGAACTTTTCATACGTTTAAAATCAGTGAATTCTGGATAGGTAGCAATATATACACATATATCGGGGCCTTAACAGTAGCTTTAAGGTTAGGGCAAGTGGGAGGTTTTAACTAACATATATAAAAGTGTGAATATTCCTTTTAAAGAGATCATGGGTATGTTTAAGGGGGAAATCGACCCATAGTTTAAGGTATGAAAAAACGGGACTGTTTTGGTGTTAACGGGACGGGTTATGAAGTAAAAGGGGTTAAGGGCTTTATAGAGAGGGTAATGAGATGCTTAGAGCATATAAATGAGGTATTTATATAGGAGGAGGCTAGATGTCCATCATAGGTTGATGAGCCGTTTTAGTGATTGGTTCATGTTTTGATTATGTGTTTTTGGTTTGTTAGCTTTTTGCTAGTACGAGGACATTTGGAGAAGCTCAATCAGGTGAGTTTCATAGTCCCATGTTTACTATTGATTTTGGCTTCCAGATGGGATGGAAGAGACACTATGTTGAGTTTAATTATAAATTGATGCTGTGAATGTTTTTAAGGTTTGAGATGGACTTGTGTGTACATTATGTGATTAACTACTATGTGATTCTTGTTTGTGTATGATTTGGATCGGAAAGGTACATAGGTGTATGGGCGCCTATGGTACCATGGTGTTTGGTAAGGCGTGATGCCTTGGAAATTATGGTGTTTGGTAAGGCGTGATGCCTTGGAAATTATGGTTGTTGGTAAGGCGTGATGCCTTGGAAATTATGGTGTTTGGTAAGGCGTGATGCCTTGGAAATTGTGGTTGTTGGTAAGGCGTGATGCCTTGGTATTGTGATGATTGATTGAACATGAATCCTAGTTGTTAATACATAATTGTAGCGCATTGTCCATATGTTATTGTGTTGATGGTTGTCATTCACATCTTGTAACTGATTTAGCGTTGGAGTCTAAACCTATGACTCTCACCAACTTTATGTTGACGTGTTTTAGTGTCTCGTTCAGGTGTGAATGTGTTTAAGCTTGAGGATAGAAGTGGCTAGACTTGGATTCCTTAGGATTGCATATAGAAGGAGATCCCCGTTCCTTCTTAGTTTCTTATGTTTGTTTTGTTTGTGATATTTGATTGTCTTGGGTAAGAGGTAGGACTGTTACCTACTTACCTAGACTCCTGCATGTTGAGATATTGTCATGACATATGTGTCGCCATTTATGACATTTCTTATTTCATTTAGTTATCTCTATAGACACGCCATGTTGTGATGATATCCATACGTCGCGCCCCATATTCCGCCATGGTGGGGTGTGACAGAATGGTATCAGAGACAATGGTTATAGAGAATTAGGTTGCCTAGTCGCGTAGCCTAGTCTATAGCTTAAGGGTCCCTGCATATAGGCGTCATAGGAGTATGTGTGCATTTTATATTAATTGATGTATTTGGATGTTATTTATTGCGATGTTTTGACTAGTATGAATTGAACCGTAGTATGTTCATACTTAGTCACCTGTTATTTTCTTTTCGGGTTTGTGACTAGTGCGGGTTGAACCATAATCGTCCACGCTAGTCACTGTTGTATTTTGCTTAAATGGTACATTATAGTACATAATTTAGTACAAGGTAGTTTTTATCTTTTATCGAGTTATTCTACATACCTGAGGTATGTTATTTTTCTTTTGATGTTTAATTCATGTTCCCTAAGAACTGTGTGGTGGTTCGAGTTACTAGGAGTAGGTGGATAGGAAGGGTTTTAAGTTGTTTCCACTCTTATGGGCGACATGACTTATAACTGATTATGTTTTTGTTTTGGATTTAGTCTAGGCTGTTTTAGCTAGACTATGGATATGTGTATTCCGAGAGTTTGACTATGTTATTTTAATAGTTGGAGTTTTGAACATTTGTTATGTGGTTATGAGCTTATGTGAGTAGATGGATTTATGTGTTATGTGTTGTATTGATTCTTATAAGTGTCATCATAGGAGGGAGTGCATTGGGGAAAGGGTAATTGTATAAGTATGGTGGCCAACATAGTTATACAAGTACCACAACTTCAATGGGTTCTAAAGTATGATTGCATGAAAGAGGGTTAGTACATGCTTGTATATGATGAGATGTGGATTTTGGGTATATTTATGATATATGGGTTTTGTGCCTTGTCGTGGTATGGTGAGATGGTGAAAAGGTGATTACTCGTATGGAAAAACGAGTGTATGACGCGATCGACTTGATACGTATGATAACGAGTATGTTTTGGGAGATTTAATAGTTATATATATGCGGATGTATATATACTACTACGTGTTAGGTTATGGTATATGGTCGTTCACTAGTTATTAACTTGAACGTACCTTGTGTTTGTTCGTGTTTTATGGTGCTGGAGTTTGTTGGAGTTCCAACGACGTTTATCTTTTGAAGTGTGTCTTGTAGCGTATTCTTTGAGTTTCGTATTTCACGTGTACGTTTTAAAATAGTGTTTTTGGTTTCAAGTCTATTGAAATAACTTGGGGTTTCTTTTGAGATAATGAAATCTTTTGTGTTGGGTCTTACATTTCTTTTGGTCGGTATATATTGAGAAAAAGGGGGACTTGGAAATCTATTATAAGGTTAGATAGTTGGTTGTATTCGTTAAAATAAGGGTAAGGTGTTGGAGTCGTGTTTGAAACAAGGTGCAACATAAGATTTCTTTTTAATCAACACTTATTTATTTCAAATTCTAAAAGACTTTCTTTAAAATAAAGAGAAGTAAAATTTCTTTCTACTTACATAGTTTATATAATTGGGTTTAACCGATTCACGTCATTTATAATTATTAATACGAGGTTAAATTGAGTTTATGAAGGTTACACATACAATTATATCTTTCATTTAAAAGGATTGCATTAATCACTAAGTCTATTCTTTAGTTTTTTTTAAACAACTAGTATAAAACTGATTTGGTCATAACTTGTTCGTTTTTAGAGCTTTTTGAGTGATTCAAAAGCCAAAAATTATGTCCTCGGAACGTACTTTTCAAATATTCAGAATGTAAAGTCATGGGAGGTCAGTATCTTGGCCGAAATTTTTGTACAAGTGTCGGGTTAAAGGTTGAGTTTGAATGGTAGTTTATTTTTATGATTTGGGCTGCACGGGATACCTAGTTTTCGAGTTGAGTTTTGAGTTCGTCAAGAGGGTTGTTTGTAGATTGTTTGAGTCACATACATGTGGGAGGTAATAATAATAAAAAAAGAGATATATATTCTTTTGGAAAAATGTCGATCTTTTGCACGGTTTAAATAATATGTCGCGGGGCGTAATATGTTTTCGTTGCCATTGGGTGTTTCTTGGATTATTTTTCGTTGTCATGGGTCATTTTGAAATGATACACGTTTTGGGTTTGAGTTTTCTTTTGAGTCTCGTGGTTTTTGACTTGTTTTAACTGGTGCACGTGAAATGTCGTTAGTTATCCGTGGGTTGATTCATTGATCGTATCTGATGGATTCAGGATGTAGTTTTGGTTTTGTATGGTTCGGGAGCGTTGAGGTAGTCATAAGAAGACTTGGTAGCGCCTACACGCGTAAGTAGGTGACCATGAGAGAACGGTCGGAATACCCTTAGTGGGGAGGAAAGAAGTTCGTAGACGAACTAATGTGGTCATGAGGTCTCTTAGGAGTACCAAGGAGATGAATAGAGATTTGTGGGATACTAGCACAAGTAACGCGCCATAGAGAGTGTTGGAAGGGGATACAATACCTCAAAGGTATTTATGATTGTGCGTAAGGCATGTAAGTTTTCCGAAAATTTCCTGAGATTTAGTAGGTTTGCCTATTACTGTGAGGTAGAACCATAAGTAGAGCAAGTAGGAGAAGTGAGAGGAGTTGGAGTTAGTGCCTTTCCAAGGAAATTGTAGATGGAATGATTCCAAGAACAAGAGTTGATGGAAATTGCAACGGATGCAAGGTAAAAATTGAGTTGCTTAGTAGTAGATTGGATGTGGAAAGCGGTTGAGTGGTCTGATGAGAGGAAGCATTGGTCTTTTAAAATGCGTGTAGAATTTTGCAAGTAGAACGAGGTAGGAAATTATTCGTATTGCCGCTAAGAGAGGGTGCAAGGAGGACATAGTTGAAACTGCCAAGGAGGTGGTATGAACGCTTTGGGTTTATGGTTATGCATTTGGCTTCGCCAAAGCACTAGCGGTTTTCATGGAATCAATGAACCGAGTGTACATGAACGTATATAAACGAGTTGTCATCAGGAGCATCGACGACATCTTGATCTACTCAAATCTAAGAAGGAGAGTGAGGCGAATTATGTGTTGGTTTTGGAGTGGAGTTATACGTGAGATTTTCGAGTGTGAGTTTTAGTATTAAGTTTACTATGATGAGCAGTTAGAGATGGTGGCATATCATGGAACCAACAAGGGCGAAGTGAAGAAGGATGAGGAAGCGTTTTGGAGGCTGAAGAGGTGGATTGGATAATGAGCCGATCTTGGCATTATCGGAAGGACCGGATGAATTCGCGAAGCATGACGATACGTGGAGCAAGGATTTGGACGCGTACGAGGACGACAAAGAAAGGCGATCGCTTATATGTTGCAGGAACTGAAGATTTGGAAGAACTAGATGGACTTAGTTAGTGGGGCTGGATTGTTATATCTGCCTAGAATGCTAGAGGCATTTGGTGTACGAGATGTGGAGAATGATCTATACGGATCATGAACGTCTCCAACACATATTCAATCATCTTGATTGAACTTTTGACAAAGGTGATGGGTGGAGTAAAGTGATGAAAGAAAATTTCAAGGCCAAGTACCATCTGGGAAAGGCAAGCATGGTTGATGAGACATGGAATAAGAAGAATGAAGTGAAGCTGAGAAGGACTTGAACTATATGGATGACGTATTAGGATCGTTTGGATGAAAGATGTAGGTTGCACGAGTTGAGTTGTCTAAAGCAGAGAACGCGTCAACATGTATGTTGCGTGGCTTGGACAATCATATGGAGAAAGGGACGTAGACTATACTTCCTACATAGATAGGAGTAGCTTAGAAAGGGGCGATGTAAGGACGAAGTTGGTGGAACGAGGACGACAAAGAAAGGCGATCGCATATACGTTGCAGGAACTGAAGATTTGGAAGAACTAGATGGACTTAGTTAGTGGGGCTGGATTGTTATATCTGCCTAGAATGCTAGAGGCATTTGGTGTACGAGATGTGGAGAATGATCTATACGGATCATGAACGTCTCCAACACATATTCAATCATCTTGATTGAACTTTTGACAAAGGTGATGGGTGGAGTAAAGTGATGAAAGAAAATTTCAAGGCCAAGTACCATCTGGGAAAGGCAAGCATGGTTGATGAGACATGGAATAAGAAGAATGAAGTGAAGCTGAGAAGGACTTGAACTATATGGATGACGTATTAGGATCGTTTGGATGAAAGATGTAGGTTGCACGAGTTGAGTTGTCTAAAGCAGAGAACGCGTCAACATGTATGTTGCGTGGCTTGGACAATCATATGGAGAAAGGGACGTAGACTATACTTCCTACATAGATAGGAGTAGCTTAGAAAGGGGCGATGTAAGGACGAAGTTGGTGGAAGGGATACATAATGCAGTGGAGGATTAAGTACGATGAGAGTTGAGTGATAGTCGATAGACTGACTAATTCATCACCTATTTGAAGAGGAATGAGAAGTCACGTAGTTGGGAAGTTGGAAGAATTGCTTACGGATGTGAGGGAATCAAGGGTTTTGCGTAAAGGTTGGCCTAATATGTATGGAGGGCCTTATGAAGGACTCTGGCGAGGGAAGAAACGAGGGGAAGCATCACATCGTAATGTATGGTAGGGAGTTAGGAAACTCATTAGCGATGGCTGAGTTTTCATATAGTGATCGTTATCATACTAGAAGTCGATAAATGCCATTTGAGGCACTATATGAAAAGATAGGGTGAGTTGTCCCCAATGTGGACTAGAATTGGTAAAAGAGGCTACTAATGTGGTAATGATGTTGTGGAAAGGATGAGAGCAACAAGGGATGCTATGTAGAAAAGGAGGAAACCACTAGAGTTAGTGACAAAGTTATGTAGGGAGTTTCACCCATAGTAACGGGTGGTATGTTTTGGTAAAATGGAAGAGTTGATGTAGAGTTTTGTAAGTCCATTTATGATCTTTGGAAAGATCGGACCAGTAGCTTATGAGTATAGAATTACCTGGGGGAAATTTAGTGGTATACATGATATATTTCATGTATTGAGATTGGTAAAGGTTGTTTGAGAATGCATTTCGCATGTACGGTTATTCGGGACTGGTGTTAATAAGAGTCTTTGTTTTATCAAAGAGTCATCTGTGAGATTTATTGACTGTGAGGTCAAGAGTTTGGCAATGAGTTTAATTATTTTTGGTTTGTATATGTGGTATTTTGAAACTTGAACTGAAGTTCACGTGGAAATGAGAGGAGTTCATTTAGAACAAGTATCCCCGTGTGATTTGTTGTTTGTGTGTTTGATCTTGAGGAGTAAATCTCGGGACGAGATTTCTATTAGGAGGGAGTGATGTGACAACCCTGGTTTTGAGGTTTGTCACTTAGTTTTATTTTGTGCTAGTTACGTGTCTTTACGTGTTTATGTGCTTATTGGTGTGAATAGATTGTGGTTTGGATATCGTTTCCGGTACGGGGTACCTTGTGAATGAAACGATGTGTGATGATTTCATGTTCATGAGCTCACATGGTAGTGACTATGAAATGAGATGGTGTTATTTAGTGGTTTTATGTATACGTATATGTATTATAGAAAATTGTATTTTTTACGATTTACGGTTTAGCATTTGGAGGTCTCGGATGAGGTAATTAGTCATATGGATATTTTTCGGGATGGTTTTAAGTCATTTAGGACTTAGTTATAAAGTTTATTTCAAAATTTGAGATTTTTTTTAAAAGTGTATATTTTACGTCTTTTACGGTAAAACGCGTAAATTTGACTAGTTTTACGGTTTTGAGGTTTTGGAGGCTTTAGGAGCTGAAATAAATTAAGGAAAATTAAGGTAATATTATTAATACTAATATTAATAATAAAAAGGAAAAAAACGAAATTAAATGGGTATAGGTCGGTTATGTGAAAAAAAAAAGAAAAAAAAAGGGGAAAAAAGGGAAAAGGGAACCGGGCTTTTGTATTTGGGCTAGGACTGGTTAAGATTAATTATATAATGTTTTTATTTATCAAAACACTTCATAAAATCCCTGGAGATCAATAAGGAGTCGAAATATACAAGGGTGGAATTAGGGTTTTCATAAAAATCTTGGTTTTTCATAAATCATAGGTAAATCAACCCTTTCTAATTAAAGTGTTTTAATTCTTTCTCAATCATCTTATGATGGATTTAGGTTATGGTTGAATTTGAAAAACAGTAAATTAATGTTGAATTTATCATTATATGATGATCACATAAATTAGGGCTTGTAATTAGAGGGATTAGGGTTAATTAATGAGGTTGATTTTGTTAAACCCGTTTTTAAAAACTTGGCAGAATTTTGAGTCAATTGTTTTGATCATATCGGGAGTTCTAGGAACATTCAAGATGCGATCCAAGTATCCCTGAAAAGGTACTTGAAGTGGCTTTCCAATGCAAGAAACGAGAACTAAATTGGAGGTCGGGAAGTAGGTCAAAAACAGGTTACAACAGTCGGAGGTCAAAACAGTTTTGTAATCAGCATGTTTTCTTTTTAAGTTTTGGGTTGTTTGGGGTACTTAGGGTTGCATTGGGATCTTCTCACGAACATGAGAGATGGTTTATATATTGTAGTAAGGATCTGCACTTGGGCTAAGATTGTGGTTTATGGTAAGACCCTCTAATGGTAATGAACTTTTCATACGTTTAAAATCAGTGAATTCTGGATAGGTAGCAATATATACACATATATCGGGGCCTTAACAGTAGCTTTAAGGTTAGGGAAAGCGGGAGGTTTTAACTAACATATATAAAATTTTGAATATTCCTTTTAAAGAGATCATGGGTATGTTTAAGGGGGAAATCGACCCATAGTTTAAGGTATGAAAAACAGGACTGTTTTGGGTAAAATGTTAACGGGACGGGTTATGAAGTAAAAGGGGTTAAGGGCTTTATAGAGGGGGTAATGAGATGCTTAGAGAATATAAATGAGGTATTTATATAGGAGGAGGCTAGATGTCCATCATAGGTTGATGAGCCGTTTTAGTGATTGGTTCATGTTTTGATTATGTGTTTTTGGTTTGTTAGCTTTTTGCTAGTGCGAGGACATTTGGAGAAGCTCAATCAGGTGAGTTTCATAGTCCCATGTTTACTATTGATTTTGACTTCCAGATGGGATGGAAGAGACACTGTGTTGAGTTATTTATAAATTGATGTTGTGAATGTTTTTAAGGTTTGAGATGGACTTGTGTGTACATTATGTGATTAACTGCTATGTGATTCTTGTTTGTGTATGATTTGGATCGGAAAGGTACATAGGTGTATGGGAGCCTATGGTACCATGGTGTTTGGTAAGGCGTGATGCCTTGGAAATTATGGTGTTTGGTAAGGCGTGATGCCTTGGAAATTATGGTTGTTGGTAAGGCGTGATGCCTTGGAAATTGTGGTTGTTGGTAAGGCGTGATGCCTTGGTATTGTGATGATTGATTGAACATGAATGCTAGTTGTTAATACATAATTGTAGCGCATTGTCCATATGTTATTGTGTTGATGGTTGTCATTCACAGCTTGTAACTGATTTAGCGTTGGAGTCTAAACCTATGACTCTCACCAACTTTATGTTGACGTGTTTTAGTGTCTCTTTCAGGTGTGAATGTGTTTAAGTTTGAGGATAGAAGTGGCTAGACTTGGATGCCTTAGGATTGCATATAGAAGGAGATCCCCGTTCCTTCTTAGTTTCTTATGTTTGTTTTGTTTGTGATATTTGATTGTCTTGGGTAAGAGGTAGGACTGTTACCTACTTACCTAGACTCCTGCATGTTGAGATATTGTCATGACATATGTGTCGCCATTTATGACATTTCTTATTTTATTTAGTTATCTCTATAGACACGCCATGTTGTGATGATATCCATAATTTCGCGCCCCATATTCCGCCATGGTGGGGTGTGACACTTCCCTCTTGGAACGGTTCCTTATAAGATCTTGACACGAATGATAAGTCTTGGTCCTCCTGACCTTGACTTGGAATACGAAGAAGTTCTTGGTTATCAACGTAAGGTAGATCCCCTAAATTCGATCGAGGAATAAGAATTAACGTGTAAGAGTAACTGAAACATTATGGTGCAAAACAATCCAACTTAACCGATAACTAGCAACGATGCGCGAGACATATAGAAACGTAGTACGTGAAAAATTTTGTACGTGATACGTGAAAATTTTTGAACGTGCTACGTGGAGATATGGCGAGTGTAGTATGAGTAAACATATCGTGATCCCTGATACGTGTAACATATCTTGATCATGATATGAGGAACGTGGAATGAACATGACACGTGAAACATATCGTGATCATAAAATATAATGGTGGTAACGACAAACGCTAGAAGGTGAGACATAGATTATGACGAGAAACGTCTACCTGAGGATAGGGAGTTATACTAAACTTGGGTCTGGTCTCTCAAGTTCTTGCAAACTACCCATAATGAGAAAAGAAATGAACGTAAAATCGTAAACCAAACTACCATCATGAACGTGAATAGTGTCATGAACGCGAGCGCGAAAGCAAGGCGTGGAATTAGAACAAGGACGTGAAGTAAATAAGGAGCATAATTATGAATATTTGTCTGACCTGATAACTGAGGAATTGCCAAGTGATCGGATGAACCTTGGCTGGAACATGTCCGATCAATCTGTTGGTTCTAAAATCCTAACGGATGTAAGGATTCCATAGACTTGATCAAACTGTGTGCAATAAACAGATAGCATCATGCTTCTTCTGAGTTTGCGTTAAACTGGTAACCAAAATCCGTGGAGATCTTGTCCCATTTCAGTTCACCATTTCAGATGATGAAAACATCCCAGTCTGTTGGTGTCCTATCTTAACCTGTTGGTATGTCAGGTACTTAGATATGAACGTAAGTGTATCTTGCTTCGTAGAACTTGATACATAGGAGTTTGCGAAACTCTGAGTCTTTGCATCTAGACTTCTCCTAGCGTAGGATTTTCTAGAACACCTAATGTAGTGTAGGGTTCTCTCCTTCACGCATAAGCTGAGTCATAGTAAGATTAACCGTGCAAATCCATGTGATCCATCGTGTCACTGTAATCAAACAAAATTGATATTGGAAAAATTTCCAGGGTGAAATTTCTCTTGTCATAGAATTTGCAACATAGTGCAGATATGGTCTTCCTGTTCTTCTTCTAGGCTTAAAGGAAATCAGGTTATCCTCAATGAAAACACTGATGAATTTGCTATGAGTTCATGGAAACTCATTCTTATAATGCCGTTGGAGCATTGATGAGACTAATTCAATATTATAAATCTAGCATGACCGAGTCGTGTACGAATAGCAGTCATGGACATGTCCTGTTGTTTCATTCGTCACTGTTGGCAGCATGATCATGAGTTCGATCTTGGAAAAGTGATTAACACCATACGGTTGATTGGACATGTTGTCAATATGTGGAGGAGAATAACGGTCATGAATGGTGATTTGTTTAAGTCGACGGTAGTCGACACATAATCTCATGATACCATCCTTCTCCTTGTAGGTTCTCCTGGAATGTATGGGAAGATTTTGGAATAATCAACTGGCTATGCGTAGAAGACTTAAGTGGTCGTGTCTTACTGACAGCTAGTAAATTTTAGCGACCATGGCTAACAACGCACATGCTTGTAAGCATAGATAATTTGTACCGGATTTCCCGATGGAAAATCAAGCTGAATGTATTTAGGAGTCTGAACATTACTGTACATAATTATGAATCGTAGCATGGTGTGTTGTTCATAGTACATAATTAGGATAAAATTCATCTCGTGTCTGTCCGAGGGAATGCGTTAGAAGCTTGGATCTCATCATTAAGCTGAAGGAAAACCTTCGTATATGTGGGAATACGAAAGGCGTCCTTCATGGTCATGAATATATGAAGTATGGTGAAAGAATGAAAGTGACATCGGCAACGTGACAGTTCTCACTGATACGCCGATAATGGTATTGAAATTCTTGTGGCCTGATTAATACATGGCACAACAAAATGGATATACCCTTGGAGGGTACCCTGAATTTCTTAGAAATGTTCCATAGTTGGACGTGAGTCATGTGTCTTGACTCGTTTCTTGGAACTATGAGCATGACATATGTCTTGACTGGTGTCTTGACATGTGTCTTCAGGAGGTATACGTGAGACATGTGTCTTGACATGTGTCTTCAGAAAGTATACGTGAGACATGTGTCTTGACTGATGTCTTGACATGTATCTCGAGATGTGAAACAAATATAACCACAATATAAGGTTATTATGCCAGAATTGGCGGATCGGTTGGACTACTAATCCTTGTATTTCTGATCACGTCCGTGGCCAGAGTTTCGGTTGCGATTTCTAGGATAGTTGTTGTCATAGTAGTGGTTACTATCGTCCTGTCTGTCAGTTCCATGATGGTCATTCTCATGGCCGTGATTCATGTAACTATTCAGCTGAGTGGCCGGATGGTACCGGTTTGCACTCATATGGCTGAAATGACAGCCGAATGACGTGTGACATGTAACTAAGAATTAGGGACAATGATTGATGGGAATCGTCTGCTGGTGAAGCATCTTCTCGTCCAATTGCTTTGCTCCGACGCCTTTGTCTTCGTCTTGTAGGATCTCCAGGTTATGAACAGCATCCGCATCTCGTAGCGTCTCCGAACGTCAGCAGCATCAACCTTTAGTAACATCTCCAAGTTATGAGCAGCATCAGCAGTTTGTAGAGTATTAGCAAGTGGACATATGCCTGAGATGATTCATAATCGACTAGTGAATCGGTTGTTAGCAATATATTGGATCACGTGCAATTGTGGGGTCTCCCATTATTGTCATTGAATTCGTGTTCGCTTGGATTGCAACGTGGCGGCTGACATTATTGGTTATTATTCCTAATTGGTCGGTTGACCCCATCACAATTCATCGCAAAGTGACCCCATCATAATCATTGCAGCATTATATTGTCCTTGTTTGTTTATATAGTCGGTTGAGTTTGTGGCGGCTGACCCTCCTTTGGTCGGCTGACCCTACTTTGGTCGGCTGCTATTTAACTTACAATACATATTATTCTGTGGCGGATTCGAGCAATGAAAGTAATAAGCCATTGTTTACAGGTTGGAATGATAAGGTTAAGGTGTCTACTCTTAAGGTTTTAGTAACGTTAGAGGAGATATCTAATTTGTTTTCTATTCCTTTGAATACTGTGCGTGACATTGAAGTGTTTGCAAATGGTGTTAAGGCAAACAAATTTCCAAAATGGTCTACTTTACCTAAGGAGACCACTATGTTTTATTATGAAGTTTTGTGTGAACGCCATAAGAATCTAACTAGCAGCATTTCTTCACTTAGTTCAGGTGGTTCGAGTGTGCACTCTACACATGTGGCTAAGAAAACAGATGACCCTATTACTAATGTTTCCTCTTCTGGTGATGTTGTTTTGGACCTTGAAGCTAAGGCTTCTACCATTAATGGTTTGCAACCGTGTAATCTACATGCGGTTTTGAAATTATTTGGTGTAACGATTCGCACGGTTGGTGACGCGGGTGAATTTATGCAAGAATTAAGAATGAAGAAACATCCTTTGTGGGAATTGATCTCACCTGATCGTGCTAAAGAAATTCTGAAGTTACTTTGCAGTTTTAAAGGTGATATGGTTACGTCTACTAATGGAGGTATTAATGCAGTCTCTTCTTCGTTTAATTCTGAAAATGTCTATGAAGGGGTTAATATCTCTATTCCTAGGAAGGTTGTTGAAACAGTAAATGCTCGCTACCATAACACTTTATATGGTTACTTTCTTGGTAAAAGGATTGCATTCCCTGTGGTTGAGTATTTTGCTAAGAATAACTGGGCAAAACATGGTCTTAAGCGTATCATGATGAATGAGAAAGGTTTTTTCTTTTTTCAATTTGGATCTAGTGAGGGTCTTAATGCGGTTCTGGAAGGTGGTCCGTGGATGGTTCGTAATTCACCAATTTTTCTTAAGAAATGGACTATGAAAACGAATCTTCTAAAGGAGGAACTAACTCGTATTCCGATATGGGTTAAGTTTCATGATGTCCCGCTACAGGTATTTGAAGAGGAATGTATTAGTTTAATTGCTTCGTTTCTTGGTAAGCTTATTATGATGGATAATTATACTGATAATATGTGCAAAGAGTCTTGGGGTCGTTGTAGTTTTGCTCGTTGTCTTATTGAGATGAATGCTGATTCGGAGTTTATAGATAACGTTACTATTGGTGTCCCTGATCTTGAAGGCTCTGGTTGTACTAAGGAGTTAATTCGAGTTGAATACGAATGGAAACCGCCTAGATGTCATACTTGTAATATTTTTGGTCATTCCGTTGATTCGTGTCGGAAAAATGTTAAACCTATAACGGTTGAAAAAGTGACAACTCATGTTGATAATGATGGGTTCCAACAAGTGCAAAGCAAGAGGAAAAAGTACAAAGGTAATTTAGGGAATCAAGTTCCGAGAGGTGTTCCATTGAGCAAGGGTTTCCAAGCAGGTAAGACGGTTGTTTATCGCCCAAAAACTCACTTGGATACTACAAGTATGAGTGCTGATAATAGTAGTAAGTTGAATACTAAATCTGGTCAGTTGCAGCAGTCTAGCAATCTTAATGGTCCGAACAAGGCTAAAGCTCAAATGAGTAGTGTTTCTACATCTAATAAATTTTCATCTTTGTCCATGCCTGGTATTGACGAAGGGGCTCAAGTAAGCGAGGAAGATAATGAGGAGGAGGAGGGAGTCGAGGTCGTCTTTGATGAATCGGTGAATCTTCTCAATACTCATATTGGGGCAAGCACTCCAACTGGCTGATCCCATGTTGATATTTTATTATTTTCCTCGTAACTTTATGTTATCGTCTTGGTTTTTGTCTAGTTTATATATTTCCAGTATTCTAGACTAGTTAATGTTTATGGCCTGTCATAAACATTTTGTTTAACAAGCTGCCTGTAGCTTGCGGTTAATGTGGTATTTCAGCCACATTCCTTGTACTTCAACGCTTTTTTTTGTTCTATTTACCGGGGTCATTGCTACCCTTTTACCAAAAAAAATAATCGACTAGCGAATACTCGTGCAGTATTGCAAGTGAAATACACATGGATTTAGGTACGTGTAATACATGTGGAACACGGTACATGGAGTACACGTTGAATGCACATGAAATGATCGGTATGGGGTCGATCATTTGTCATGATTTAAGGAAAGTATACCGGTTAAACGGTTAGGAAAACCATCATGATAACCTGGCAGTATTAGCATAGACATCATTCTGGTTATAACGGAAACGTTAAAGTGTGGTTACACAAAATTCAACGATGATTCGCCTGACAGCATGATCAATGAAAACCAACCATGACTATCATGAAAGCAGGATTCAATGAAATCTAACAATGTCTTGCAGGACAGCGTAAATAACAAAAGAGGTGTAAGACATAATCAACATGAAGACGGAATTATCATGAAGAAACATGAAACCATCTATCATAAAGAAGTGTATAACATAATCAGCATGAAACTGAAGTTAACCATGACAGTATGAAAACATACTTGACATAAAAAAAACATAATAACTTATGAGGGGACATGAAAAAAAAATTTATGCCAATTTAAATGATGAGAAAAATTTTATGCATGAAAAACAGTGCATGAATGCGTAATGTAGTTTATAAAACCTTTATATGTGCGAGGGAACGCCTATGGGTCGGTTCCAAAACAAAAGACATGGCGAGGGGACGCCTATGGGTCGGTCCCAAAGTTAAAAGTTTCGATAAAAGCACATGCGACTAAATAGGGCCAGTCCTGTACCAACCATTACTTAGTCATAATCCCTGCAACAATGATACATGAAACATAAATAAATGAAACTCATATGTCAAAACTTATCAGAAAAAATTTATGTGACTAATTATGAACTATTGGGGTTCAGTCCACATAGCCACTGTTCACGAGGAACATTATGCATGGAACAATGACACATAACTAAATATGAATGACGGTTGTCCATTCATATTAGCAAAACAATATCGATGAAAACATCATGGTTTAAATAACAATGCGCTGAAAACATCAATACGTAGAATAACAGACGTTGGCTTAGGAAGCTCCTGGTGACTACCCACTAGTCACAGGTCGAGTTTTAGAGCCTACAGGTCGAAGCCTTGGCTCTGATACCATAATTGTAACACCCCATTTTGATAATGGAAATGTCACGCGTAATTATGGCGTGTCATCAAAGCATACAAGGATAAATGTATAAAACATTACATGACCATAGGGATAACCGGAATCAAACATCGGTTCCCAAACCTAAGCCCAAAACATAATAAAGCAAAAGAAAATGAATGAAAGACTACACAAGCATAAATATGAAGGCAAGAGGAGAAGGAATCTAAGGTAGCTCCCATCCTATGCGTGTCCTCCAAATGCTCCAGTCAGTCCTTGAGTACCTGCCGTTTTGGGACATGGAAAGGAAAGTAACGGCTGAGCAAAACGCTCAGTGCACGGATATAGACATAGTACAAATGACTAAAACATAATAAAGACTTAATAGCAGCGGAAATGATAAGTCCTGGAAAACCTGGAACATGTTCATAAAACTGATTTTATAGTTTGAAAAGCCTTATGTTTATCTTATGAAAACTGTTTAACATAATTTTACCATTAGCCAATATAGGTCATGAAAATCCACCGTGCATGAATACTTGGAGGGGTGACCTCATCATGCAAATTAGAGGGGCTGCCTCTAATTTAATATACTGGCTTTGGGTAGGAGGGATCAGCTCCTTGTGAAGGATGCAAGGCACACACCACATTCACCATAAAATCTTGACTGAAAACATGTAACTAGGATGCACCCATACGCCCCACATGATAAATATAATATAAATGGCCAAAAGCTGAAAGGGACGCCACGAGCAATCACTCCGCCGTGGTGAAGTCATAACATCAGTGCCTCTAATGTTATGGTTATGGTACCTCCATAACTAGGTGAAACTGGTCATGCATGTATATGGCTATAGGTAATCTTAATTAAACATAAGAAATCAAACTCATAACTTATACTACGGGAAAACAGTTGGCTGCATACGGGGAATCCTAATAAGGAAAGAATGTCCATACTGAAAGGACGGGAATCCGTACCTTATGTCCAGTGAACGAGAAAGACAAACTGTGAGAATCCTACTCCCGAATCACTAGTGCTACATAAATACGTACATGAATAAGTATCTGCTTACTAAATACATAGCTGGTTTTATGTCATGTCTTAGCTTATTTTATGTGTTCTTACCATGTTTTACTGTTTCTAAGCCTTAAACTATGTTTTATCTTATATTCTGGTTAATCTGATTAAGTATTTCTGGTATTTCATGTGTTATTATACTTACTGTGTAATAATAAGTAACTTTCCAAAAATAGCAGGTTTCCTAAAATAGAAAGTTTCCAAAAATAGAAAGTTTCCAAAAATAGAAAGTTTCTAAAAAAAGAAAGTTTCCAAAAATAGAAAGTTACCAAAAATAGAAAGTTACCAAAAATAGAAAGTTTCCAAAAATAGAAAGTTTCCAAAAATAGATTTACTGCTTAAAATAGATAAGTTTCTAAAAATAGAAAGTTTCCATAAATAGATTAGCTGCCTTAATTAAATAAGTTTCCATAAATAGATTAGCTGCCTGAAATAAATAAGTTTCTAAACATAGCTGGTTTCCATAAATAAATTAGCTGCCTTATTTAATTAAGTTTCTAAAAATAGAAAGTTTCCATAATTAGAAATAAGCTGGTTAAATAAGCTAAGTATATAAGCCTAAGTGTTTTTCATGATTATTTTCTAAGTCATATGGTATATTGTATAGTTTAATAATTATTTCATGTAATTAAATTAAACTATAGGTTAAAATATTTAATTAAAATATAACATGTTTTTAATTAAATAAAGTTAACTACTTAGGTTAAAACATGTATTATTATTTATTAATAATATAACCTAAGTCATTTTAATTAATTAATTATAATCATGGTTTTTAAAATAATTAATTAATTATAAGTCTTAAATATATAAATACTTAGGTTAAAATAATTTCATGATCATTAATAATTAAATAACCTAAGTCATGTTATTAAATTAATCACATCATTTTATTAATTTAATTTTAACATAAGTTCATAAACATAAAAAAAACTAACATACACCATGCACCGGATCTAGGCTAAAAACATGAACCGGACATGAAATCGACACCGTACCCCGTACCAACTCGGGGTACCCCGTGTTTACCTTGCTGCCGTGGGACCCACACGCACCAACCAAGACCATATGGTCTTGGTGGTGGTCGGCTTGGCAAACCGAAACCCATTCGGGTTCGGTTGCAGCCTGCGGCCAAAACAAACACCCCTTAAAAACAACCTTTTGATTTTATTTAACACCAAAACATGTTAGATCTATGCTTAATTATTATGTTTTTGTAAAAACATCTCATGTTCATAATTTATAAAAAGATTAAATCAAAAGAAAAGGTTTAAAAAGGATTTACCGAATTCGTGGATCAAAAGGATGAAGAACAAACACGATCACCAACTTAATTTCCAAGATCCAAGATCACAAACCACCTCCTTGTGGTGTTCTTAAGGTGGCGGCACAAAGAGGAGAAGGAGGAGGGTTTTTAGGGTTTCTTTTCTAAATCTTCTGTAAAACTAAAAATGAGTAGTGTAAAAATATTTAACCCCTTTTTAGTAAAAATTAATGGGCTAAGCTCATCCTCCCTCCTAAATTTCGTGGGAATGGGGCCCACCAGGGGTAACCCGATCATTTTCCGTGTCTAAGTAATAAGTGTGTTCTCGTGCTCGTGTTTTACATGTTTGTTCGTGTTTATTTGTGTTCGCGTTTTGTGTGTTCTCGTTAAATAATTACCGTGACCTAATATATTTAATTACGCTTGTAATAAATATATATACGTAATTAATAATAGTTTGTGTTTTAATTACGTTCATGATTTCATGATCGCATGTTCGTGATTAATTATCGCTAAATAATTATTACGTGATCGTACATGGTAAATACTTATCGTGTTCTAACACGTACGTAATACGTAAACTCCAAACAAGTAATCGTAATCATGCTATATTAGGAAAGTTTTAATCTAGTACGTACGATCCCAAGGGTACTATGCATGGTAAAAGCATGCGGGTTTTACACAATGAGTCAAGAAAAACAGATACTATCATATCAATAATCAGAATTCAGTCAAAAACTCAGCAAGCTTAATCCATCTAGATCAGATAAACAGTTATTAAACTCAGCAAACTTAAACGACTACCAGAATAGCTACTTTCTAATCAACAACTTCTAAACAACTAACAAACCTAGATCAAGCAGATAAATCTCAAACTCTATAGCTCAATAAGTTAAAAGCTATATCAGCGTAACTTTTAAAACATTCAGCAAGAAATTATCAGTGAAAAAGGACTGAACAATGAACTCATCATAGAACAAAACCTTAACAGATCTCAAACGAAAAGTTAACAACCAGCAGACTTAGATATTTCTATCACTCAATGCATACTAGCAAATGAGCAGACTATGAATGAAACACTCAATCAGATTCAAACTCTCATAAACAGTTAAAACTAAGCATACCAAATTAGTTTAAACTAATACTCCCCAAACAAAATCAGCCTCAACCAAACAATATCAGATTTATTTAGACTAAAACAGGCGTACAAATCATACACTTAAACAGATAGGATCTAAAATAAAACATAAAATTTAAACTAGAACTCACCTAATGTAGAAAACCTTTGAGAAGAAGGTTCTGTTGAACAACCTTATGAACCCGAAACGACATCACCATACGAACCACCATTCACCATTGAACCACCACCACTATCAATCGAACATCATCAAAATAATAATATTCGGACTTTTTTTATATATATTAAACTTCCCAGTAGGGAAAGCTTATTCCCCAATTTTCACTAAGTATTTAATCCAAGCTATTATTTTAAGCTTAATTAAATAACTCTAGCAGTTATAATAATTAAATCAAATTAAGATGCAATAATAGTAAATTAAAACGAGAGATTCAATAATTCAAAACTGAACTTTTTTATTAAATCAAAATAGAATTACATTAATTAAATGAAAATACAAACCTAATCTAATTTAAACATTATAACATTACTAGTAAAAAAGGGATGATGATTACAATAATTTTGTGGGTTTTTATAGGCAAACCCAAGGCCTGATGTGGAGAGTTTGTTGAGCAGATATCTTCATCTCAGCCGTCCAAAGGGTATCTTTCTTATTCTCTTTCATCCAATTTTGATCAAACGGTTGATAATAGCCAATCTAGCACACGGATTGCCAACGTGGCAATCCAGTGTGCTAGTTGTGCTAGTTTGTGGCTGACTTGGCTTGTTTTGATTGGTGGATTAAGAATGATGTGTTGTCAAGGCCACTCGTATGGTGCCACGTCAAAGATGCCATCCACTTCTTGCTTCCAATTTCCTTGGGGAATTAATGTCAACTCGTGTGAATCACACGTGCAAACCAAAAGCCCCAAATTAAATTAAGTGATTTATCAATTAGGGTTTTGATGAATAGTATAGGTTGCGTCTGGTTTAATTTTTGGGGAAGATGGGAGATAAGTGCATTGTTTGTATCGACAGGTTTGAGTGGTGTGAAAGTAAGTCACGTGTGTAAACACGTTTGTGAGTAAATGTTAACTGATTGAGAATTTATAAAAACTTTACAAACATTTTTATTCATTCTTCATGGGCTTTGGACTTTTGAGACTCCATTTGTTTATATGATTTATGATGGGCCTTTAAACATTTTCGACCCATAAAACTTCCATCTGTTTCATACATTTCACTTTGGGCCAAAATTATGGGCTTTGATAAAGTAGCAACATAACAAATTAATGGGCTTTTAGGCCTATTACCCAAATGTGGGTCCCACTTGGCCATTTGTCTTCATAAATATCAAATCCGCTAAAATCGAGCTCGTATTTGGCTTTGTCAATCTTTTTCTTCAAACTCGTGCCGGTTTTGCCGGTTTTCGCGAACTTTGGTACCTACACACATGGAACGAAAAACAAACATATACAAGGCATATTTGAACATTTTATGCATTAATTCATTGTTTTAGACTACAATTGATATGAGTAAAATCACTCATATCAAACTCCCCCTTGCTAAGCAATTGTCGTGTCCTCACGCAATGATAAAATAAAACACTAACTACACCATTATTCAACTTTTTAAACTTTATTTTGCAATAAATTTTAGGATCATAAAACTCAAATAGATTCATCGTCCCCGACTTTTCACTTTTCCATGCCAAGTGAAAAAACAAGATCATTGTCAATCATAAGCCCCAAAATTAAACCAACTCATACAAGTAATTTGTGTTAAACTCAATCTCCTATTATTCCTAATTGTATCTCTAGATTTTAATTGTCATTCACCCAAAGGCTCATTTGACTTTATTTGATATTTATTAATTCAAAAATGAAGGCAAGAATGGTGTAAACTCAACACTCAAAACCTAACCTCGACTTCAAAAACCGTTGTCACTAAAGAAAGCCCACATCAAGGATAACTTAACGCGATTTGAGGATAAATCCCCGGACCCGAAATTTAGCTAATATGGCTACTTAAAAGCAACAATAAAACCTCCAAAGTCAATTATGACTTTATAAATGGAGTTAGCAACAACTACCTCATAACACCTTGTGGCTCTTTAAGATGCAATTGTGCTCCTTATTTAAAATCCACACCTGAAGGCTCCTTGGACAAAAATAAGGGAATTGACATTCACCATCCCACCTTACGGCTCATGATGATGAAGCAATTTTTATTCAACACGCCCCCTTGCCATACACCCTAAGGCTCTAATGACAAGGTTAGTGCTACATGACTCCCACCCGAAGGCTCCTAGAGAACATGTTTTTATTTATTCTTCTTTATTATTATGATATTTATAGTAAGCCAAATTTCCACAATCCCATGATCAAAAGTCCATGACGCTGACACCCTTAATGTGTTCTCACTTTAATTACAAGGGAAGAAAATGAAGGAGTTACGAGTTAAGATATTAAGCCTAAACCGCTAAAAACTTAATTTATTAAGCAATTATTATTCAAGTGTGGAAAGTAAATACGAGGAGATTAAATCAAACACAAAAAATACTTGCACAAAGAAGAGTTAATTTAGGGAACTTATGATTAAACTCTATCATCTCTTGTTCTCCATATTGTAAAATTCCAAAAATGTGAAATCAATGGATACTTAGCCTATAAATCAAAGTTTTGGGTTTTAAAGTCATCTATAGGATCTTGCATCTTCTTATACTTTTTAAAGTTTTAGAATTTGCGTTTTAAAGTTCCCTTGATAAACGACTTTCTAGGATCAATTTTAGGAACTTGCGAAAAGATCTTGTTCTTAACCCGTATGAATTAAGACTTTCGCGTTTTAAAGTTCCCTATATAAAAGCCTAGCAAAACTTAATTCAAATACGTTAAGGAAAAGCTAAGGTAAAAACCAAGTCGAGTCAAAAACTATTTTTATTTTCACCAACGGAAAGCCTACATTCGTGTCAAAAGCACTTATTTTCTTTATTAAAACTTAAAAATAACACTAAAAATTTAAAATTTTTATGAGAAAAACAATTACGTTTAGACACGACAAAAGCAAGCGATTATATCGATTGACTCCCCCATGCTAAAACCAAACATTGTCCTCAATGTTTCTTAGCTCAAGAGTAACACCCCTTGCTAAAACACAAAGAGTCTAATGCAAAATCCTAACATGGAAAGAGCACGCAAATCTATAAGCCGTTTATTAATTATGCCTCAAGATAAAATGTTAGTCGATAAAAATCAAAGGATAAAGAGTGTGCCCCTTTTTAGTAATCAAAGATTGGAAGATCAAGTGGACCGGTAAAAACCGAACACGAGAGTCTTCAAAGATTAGGGTCATACCTAAGATTCACAACACAACAAAACACGAGCACGAGCTTGAAAGATCAAGCCTTATTAGTGTTAGAAGATAGAATGTATGGGACTCACCCACAAGGCACCTCGTTTTTGTTAACCGAGTCATGAGCTCGACTCGATCCCCGTATTCATTGGTCCTTAGGGAAAGTTTAAAGATCCGGGACAACCTCCGTAGGTATGTCCCCTCCAAAGTAGTGTTTCACACGATGACCATTCACCTTAAAGTTAGGCCCGTCTTTTTGAGCTAGCTCAACGGTGCCATAAGGGAAAACTTGTGCAATGATGAATGGTCCGGACCAACGGGATTTAAGCTTGCCCGAGAAAATCTTATGTCTAGAGTTGAATAAGAGGACATGATCACCAACATTGAAAATGCGTTTTTTGATCTTAGAGTCATGAATCCTCTTAGTCTTCTCTTTATAGATCAAAGAATTTTCATAAGCTTGATCCCTTAATTCACTTAGTTTATTCAATTGAACCTTGCGATGATCACCCGCGATCCTCAAATCAAAGTTACAATGCTTAAGAGCCCAATACGCCTTATGTTCGAGTTCAATTGGCAAGTGGCATGCTTTTCCATAGACCAACCTAAATGGTGTACAACCAATTGGCGTCTTGTAAGCCGTACGGAAAGCCCACAATGCATCGTCCAATTTATCCGACCATGAAGTGCGATTTTCTCCAATAGAACGCTCCAAAATCCTTTTAAGAGCTCGGTTTGAAACCTCCACTTGACCACTCGTTTGAGGGTGATAAGCCGTCGAAAGTCGATGAGTGACACCATATTACTTTAGAACTTTTTCAAATTGTTCATTACAAAAATGGGTCCCACGATCACTTATAATATCCCGCGGAGTTCCAAACCTAGCAAAGAGTTGTTTCAAAAAGTTCACCACAACTCGAGCATCATTCGTGGGCAAAGCTTTAGCTTCGACCCATTTAGACAAATAGTCCACGGCTACGAGAATGTACTTATTTCCTTTCGAAGATGGAAATGGCCCCATAAAATCGATCCCCCACATGTCAAAGATTTTACAAACTTGGATAATGTTTTGAGGCATTTCATCCCTTTGTGAGTTCTTTCCTTGACGTTGACAAGCATCACAAGTCTTGATCAAGTCTTGGGCATCACGATATATGGAAGGCCAAAAGAAGCCGGCATCAAAGACTTTCTTCGCGGTGGCGTTGGCACCATGATGTCCCCCGGTGGGTCCCTCATGACAAGATTTAAGGATATCTTGAGCTTCTTTGCCAAACACGCACCTACGAATCATTTGATCCGCGCACACACGAAACAAATAGGGGTCGTCCCAAAAGTAATAGGATATATCCTTGAAAAAATTTCGTTTTTGTTGGGACGGCATACCCTTGATCACAAACTTCCCCGCATGGTAATTTGAGATGTCCGCAAACCATGGGGTACTATCATCACCACGAAAAGCAATCATACCAAGCGTCTCAAGAGGAAATGTTTCATTGATTTCCTTGTTCTCTCGATCGCTTTGGTGAGAATTCTCAAGTCGAGATAAATGATCGGCCGCGAGATTCTCGGCTCCTTTTTTGTCTAGAATTTTGACATTAAATTCTTGAAGGAGGAGAATCCACCGGAGCAACCTCGGCTTAGCATCTTGTTTATTAAGAAGATATTTGATAGCCGAGTGGTCCGTATAGACTATGGTTTGAGACAAGACGAGATATGGTCTAAACTTTTCAAAAGCATACACAACGGCAAGTAACTCTTTTTCTGTTGTAGTGTACTTTGTTTGAGCTTCCGTCATAGTCTTACTTGCATAGTGTATAGGCAAGAAATGTTTTGACTTACGTTGCCCCAAAACCGCACCTACCGCGTAATTACTAGCATCACACATTTCAAAAGGTAGGTCCTAATCCGGAGCAACCAAGATTGGAGATTCGGTTAATTTCCTTTTAAGCATCTCAAAGGCTTGAATACACTCATCCGAAAAGATGAAAGGAGTCTCTTTTTCCAAAAGATGAGTCATAGGCCGAGCTATCTTAGAGAAGTCTTGTATAAAACATCTATAGAAGCCGGCATGGCGGAGAAAACTCCTAACTCCCTTAACGGTGGTGGGTGGAAGTAATTTGGCAATCAAGTCGATTTTAGCCCTATCAACCTCAATACCGGTCTTAGAGATCTTATGTCCTAACACAATTCCCTCTTTGCACATGAAGTGAGATTTTTCATAATTAAGCACAAGATTCGTTTCCTCACAATGTTGCAACATTCTTTCAAGGTTAGAGAGACATGAAGTGAAAGATTCCCCAAAAACCGAAAAGTCATCCATGAAGACTTCCATGGTTTTCTCGATCATATCATGGAAAATGGCCATCATACACCTTTGGAACGTCCCCGGAGCATTGCATAGTCTAAAAGGCATGCGACGATAAGCAAATGTTCCATAAGTACAAGTAAATGTGGTCTTTTCTTGATCACGAGGGTCAATGGGGATTTGGAAATAGCCGGAAAATCCATCCAAAAAGCAATAGAGTTCATTCCCCGCTAGTCTCTCTAACATTTGATCCATAAAAGGTAATGGAAAATGATCCTTCCTAGTGGCATCATTAAGTTTCCTATAGTCAATACAAACACGCCAACCGGTTACAAGTCTAGTAGGAATCAATTCATTATCCTCATTAGTAACAACCGTCATTCCTCCTTTCTTTGGAACACAATGCACGGGGCTAACCCATGGACTATCCGAGATAGGGTAGATCATTCCGGCATCTAGAAGTTTAGTGACTTCCTTTTTTATCACCTCATGAATCTTTGGATTGACCCTTCTTTGATTTTGGATAGCGGGTTTATAATCATCCTCCATTAGAATTTTATGAGTACAAAATTTTGGATCTATACCCTTAATGTCGGAGATTTTCCATGAAATGGACCGTTTATGTTTCTTAAGCACTTTAATAAGTTCATCCTTTTCATTTTCCTTTAATCCCTTAGTAATAATCACCGGTAACTTATCCGTTCCCTCAAGAAAAGCATACTCCAAATGAGTGGGAAGTTCCTTAAGCTCTAATTCGGGTGCTTCCTCAATAGATGTTTTAACTTTAGTTTCATTTTCACTCACTTTTAATTCCATAGGTGGTGAATCAAAAGGATCCATATTCAACAATTTTTCAATTAAAGCAATATCTCCCTCGGGATCAAAATTCTTACAATCAAACTCACTAGGATCAAATGGTGTGCTAAGGTAATCATCAATTTCCTTATCAATTTTTGAATAACCATTATTCTCAAGCTCTTCAAGAACGAAGTCACCTCCCTCAAATGGAGTGAGTGGAGGTTTAGCCAAAGAGATAATAGGATTCGACGAAGTGGGATTGCCACTTTTAGAAGAAGCCGAGAATCCAAGCACTTCTTAAGAATATTCTTCACAAGCAACATCAATCACATCGATTTGATTAATTGATTCCTCGTAATACTTGGAAGAATATTTAGAGATATGACCAATATCAAACGTGATATTTTCATCATCAACTCTTAAAGTCAATTTCCCCGCTTTCATGTCAACTAAAGCACTAGCCGTCATCAAAAACGGTCTTCCCAAAATAAGTGGTACACGAGAATCTTCGGGATAATCGCAAACTACAAAGTCTGTTGGAAAGACGAGCTTCCCTACCTTGATAAACACGTCCTTGGCTATACCTTTTGGTAAGGCGATCGATCGATCCGCTAGCTCGAGAGTCATTAGTAGGTGTAAGCTCGGGAAGTGATAACCTTTTCCACACAGAAAGAGGCATCAAATTAATGCTAGCACCAAGATCGGCTAAAGCTAAGCATTCTTCCATATTAGGGAAATCACATGGTATCAAAAACTTGCCCGGGTCTCCAAGATTTTTGGGAAGCTTTTTTGTAAGAACCGCGGAATAATTAGCATCTAAAGATGTAGACACTTCAACCAATTTCCCTTTATCGTTCATCAATTTCTTAATAGTCGAAGCAAACTTAGGCATGTAAAGCAATGCATCCGCGAAACTAACATTAATATAAAGATTCTTAAACATCTCTAAAAAAGTAGTCATTTGAGCATTGGACTTTTCGCGGAGCTTCTCTTGGTTAAGTCTCGAAGGGTAGGGTAGTGTGGGTTTAGTCTTCGGAAGCTCGGGTTCCGGAATAGGCAATTGGTCAACCTTTGGTGGAATAGGAATTTCCTTTTCTTTAACCACCTCGGGTTCTTGCTCCACTTCCCTCACCGGAGAGGTACTCACATGTGGAAGCAAAGGTCCGTCTAAAGCCTTCCCACTACGTATGGTTATAGCTTTCATCTCACCCTTCGGGTTTGGAATGGTGTTGCTAGGTAAGCCACCCGAAGAAGAGGAAGGTTTGGTCATAAAATATTCAAACATCGAAAGCAATTTATTTTGACCTTGTTCCAAACTTTGTTGCATACGGATTTTGACTTTGCTCTAATCTTTGCTCAAAACGGTTTTGGTTTTGTTCAAGTCTTTGTTGATTAAGCTCAATCTTATTGTTTTGCCCTTTAATCGTATTTTGAAACTCATTTTTCAAAGTTGCCATTTGTCCTTGAATGTTATTTTGAAAAGCCTTCAAATTTGCCTCATTCGTTTTAATGTAGCTTGACAAATCATTTTGATTATTTCTTTGAAGTCCTTGATTATTTTGATTAGCATTAAACCCATTTCCTTGATTGTAATTCCCTTGGTTACCACGGTTAAAATTATTCCCATTGTTTCCATTGTTGTACCTATTTTGAACAGGTGGAAAACCCGGTGGAGCAACATGATATTACGAGGAACTTGACCGTTAGAGCCATAAGTTCCCGTCGCGGCAAACGCACTAGCTTGATCAAACCCCGTGGTTGAACAAGCATAATTAGGATGTGCTCCACCACATGATACACAAACATTCTCAACCATATTAATCGATCCATGAGGATTCTTCCTAATCTCATTCAACAAAGTCGCGAATCCACTATCAATCTTAGAGTCCAATCTAGCAATCTCGATATTAGACGAATTCACATTGGAAACACTCGATGTGTTTCGTGAATATTGTGCTCTAGATTTATTCTCAATTATACACCACGCGTCTCTCGGAGTTTTCTTAAAAGATTACCACCCGCGGCGACATTTAAAGAATCTTGTTCAATCATATTAAGCCCATTATAAAAAGTATTGATTTGATGCAATTCCGAGAAACCGTGGTGTGGACATTGTCTCAACAAATCTTTAAATCTTTCCCAAGCAACCCCAACCGATTCATGCACTTTTTGTTCAAATCTAGTGATCTCGTTCTTAAAGTGTGTTGTTTTAGATGGTGGAAAGAAATAATTCATGAACTTAGATACTAAATCATCCTATGTTAAGATCGAACCCGGTGGTTCTTTCTCATACCAAATCTTAGCGTTACCCTCGAGCGAGTACGAAAAAAGCATGAGCTTAATCGCGTCATTCGGCACATCTCTAAACTTGAGAGTCGAGGTAATTCGAAGAAAATTCCGAATGTGAGAATGCGGGCTATCGGTCTCATTGCCACGAAATTGGTCGGCACGAATGAGCGATAAAAGACCCGTCTTAATCTCAAAATGATCTGCCAAAATAGCCAGCACAACGATTGCTTCCCCATACCCTTCGGTGGGTGCACGGAGCAATTCCTTCATTGTTCGGTTATCGGCCATCTCTACAACAATAGGTGGAAGCTCGGGTTCCACTATTCGTTGTTGACGATTTTATTTCTACGAGGAATATTTTCAAGCCTATTAAAATCAATCACAAGTCGAGAAGAACGTAATTGCATAAACTACAAAGACGAGAATTTAGAGGATTGAAGAAAAGAAATTAGACAAGAAGAAGATTATTTTTGGTATTTTATTTGGTATTGCTCAATCAAGAATGATCGATAAAAAACAAGGAATAAGGATAACTACTATGGAAGTAAATTACCCTCGGTTGACTTTGAAACGATAGGTGAAAACCTAAACGTCTCGAAGTTCAATAAGTAAACTACAAAAATAAGATTTATTACTACTTGAGTCGGCAAACCAATAATAGGTCGCCCCTCTCAATATACGCACAAGCAAGCGGGGAAACGAGGTGGCACAAAGCACTTAAAAACCTTTTTCCTTAGACGGCCTTTTATAGCACGTCGCCTTATACCCACCTTATAGTTTGTATAAATCGAGTTCAAACTTCTTTTAGTATTTATCTATTTTGCCTTTTTATTTTTTTGTTTTGGATACGAATACAATAGCTAGGTGATGAAATCCCAACTAAGGTCTTATTTGAAAAGTATGTAAAATTATTGTTCTACGTAATACAATATATTAATCACAAAAAACGAGAAAAACGATACATACTATAATAATAGAAAAATAACAAAACTTTCCGAGGACGGAAAGGGTCTTCAAATCAACGATCAACAAATCTCAACGAAAACGAATCGTACACAAGATCCCCGGCAGTGGCGCCAAAATTTTTGATGTGTCGATGAAAGTAAAGGTGATAATTAGATACGTTATAGGGTAAATTAGAAAATTACCTTTAGGAAAAAGTAATAGTCTAAAAGTACCAAAGACGAATTCAATTAAACACGTTGGTGAACCAAGTTCGTTGTACATGAAGATCGAGTGAATTTGAGACGTTTCGTTTTGATTTGGACAATTGATTCGAATTGGTTTTCGGTTTTTAACTAATATTAATTCTACCAATTTTTAACCTAAAGTGCATGAATCGTTTCCCATTATTTTAATCAACAAACAATTACTAAAAATAAAAACTCTTAAACTATTTAAAATAAACAATCTATTTAAAAATTAATAATAAATTTAATCTATTCAATTAAAATACTTTTACTCTATTTAAATATCTATTTAAACTTTTTAAACTAATTAAATCTATTAAAATTTACTTTTACTCCCTTAATAAACCAAATCTATTTTTAAAACTATTTTTATTTAAATAAAAATCTAATTATTTAAAAACTAATTAAACTTTTAAAATTAAAAAAAATATATTTTTATTTTTATTTTTATTTTTATTATCTATTAAATAAAATTAAATATGTAAAACTAATTTGAACTATGTAGTTAACTTAAGTTAACAAACTACCAAAAACAATGAGACAATATTAATTAAACTGATTGAAAGTAAAATCAAAAGAGCTAGTTAGCTCAGTGGTAAACGTAAGGCCTGTGACCAGGAGGTCACAGGTTCGAGTCCTAGGAAGGACATTATTTTGTGATGATTTTTTTTTTACAGTAAAAACGTTTAAGCAAAGTCACAGGAAGTGACTTATTTGAATATTTTGTGATACTATTGTTGGAAACTGATAGGAATCAGTTTTGAGATATCAGATCTGGGCAATCTGATAGCATATAAAACTCAGCAAAACCAAATATTATAAGCTAAAACTCAAATTCCAGCTAAATTAAACCAACTCAGCAAAGAAATCAAAATCAAAACAAATTATAACAATCTAAATTTCAACTCAGTAGAATTTTACACCAGCAAAACAACTCGTAAAGCTAGATAAACTACATATCAGCAGGGCAAAACTAATATCAGCAACACAATGAGTCAAGAAAAACAGATACTATCATATCAATAATCAGAATTCAGTCAAAAACTCAGCAAGCTTAATCCATCTAGATCATATAAACAGTTATTAAACTCAGCAAACTTAAACGACTACCAAAATAGCTACTATCAACCTAGATCAAATAGATAAATCTCAAACTCTATAGCTCAATAAGTTAAAAGCTATATCAGCGAAACTTTTAAAACATTCAGCAAGAAATTATCAGTCAAAAAGGACTGAACAATGAACTCATCATAGAACAAAACCTTAACAGATCTAAAACAAAAAGTTAACAACCAGCAGACTTAGATATTTCTATCACACAATGCATACTAGCAAATGAGCAGACTATGAATGAAACACTCAATCAGATTCAAACTCTCATAAACAGTTAAAACTAAGCATACCAAATTAGTTTAAACTAATACTCCCCAAACAAAATCAGCCTCAACCAAACAATATCAGATTTATTTAGACTAAAGCAGGCATACAAATCATACACTTAAACAGATAGGATCTAAAATAAAACATAAAATTTAAACTAGAACTCACCTAATGTAGAAAACCTTTGAGAAGAAGGTTGTGTTGAACAACCTTATGAACCCGAAACGACATCACCATACGAACCACCATTCACCATTGAACCACCACCACTATCAATCGAACATCATCAAAATAATAATATTCGGACTGTTTTTTTTTATATTAAACTTTCCAGTAGGGAAAGCTTATTCCCCAATTTTCACTAAGTATTTAATCCAAGCTATTATTTTAAGCTTAATTAAATAACTCTAGCAGTTATAATAATTAAATCAAACTAAGATGCAATAATAGTAAATTAAAACGAGAGATTCAATAATTCAAAATTGAACTTTTTATTAAATCAAAATAGAATTACATTAATTAAATGAAAATACAAACCTAATCTAATTTAAACATTATAACATTACTAGTAAAAAAGGGATGATGATTACAATAATTTTGTGGGTTTTTATAGGCAAACCCAAGGCCTGATGTGGAGAGTTTGTTGAGCAGATATCTTCATCTCAGCCGTCCAAAGGGTATCTTTCTTATTCTCTTTCATCCAATCTTGATCAAACGGTTGATAATAGTCAATCTAGCACACGGATTGCCAACGTGGCAATCCAGTGTGCTAGTTGTGCTAGTTTGTGGTTGACTTGGCTTGTCTTGATTGGTGGATTAAGAATGATGTGCTGTCAAGGCCACTCGTATGGTGCCACGTCAAAGATGCCATCCACTTCTTGCTTCCGATTTCCTTGGGGAATTAATGTCAACTCGTGTGAATCACACGTGCAAACCAAAACCCCCAAATTAATTTAAGTGATTTATCAATTAGGATTTTGATGAATAGTATAGGTTGCGTCTGGTTTAATTTTTTGGGAAGATGGGAGATAAGTGCATTGTTTGTATCGACAGGTTTGAGTGGTCGAAAGTAAGTCACGTGTGTAAACACGTTTGTGACTAAATGTTAACTGATAGAGAATTTATAAAAACTTTACAAACGTTTTTATTCATTCTTCATGGGCTTTGGAATTTTGAGACTCCATTCGTTTATATGATTTATGATGGGCCTTTAAACGTTTTCGACCCATAAAACTTCCATCCGTTTCATACATTTCACTTTGGGCCAAAATTATGGGCTTTGATAAAGTAGCAACATAACAAATTAATGGGCTTTTAGGCCCATTACCCAAATATGGGTCCCACTTGGCCATTTGCCTTCATAAATATCAAATCCGCTAAAATCGAGCTCGTATTTGGCTTTGTCAATCTTTTTCTTCAAACTCGTGCCGGTTTTGTCGGTTTTCGCGAACTTTGGTACCTACACACATGGAACGAAAAACAAACATATACAAGGCATATTTGAACATTTTATGCATTAATTCATTGTTTTAGGCTACAATTGATATGAGTAAAATCACTCATATCAATCTACATCGGCAATATTCAATACATATGATAGCAACTTTGTCGTTAATATATTGGTTACCAAGGAAAAACCCAATTGTAGAAATATATATTTTAATGTTCAAAAAAAAATATTTTATGTTTCTAACTAAGAATTACGATCATTAAAAACATATAAAGAAATGTTATATGACGAAAATATTAATTGCAAGGTACCAGTTGTCGTAATACGCATGTATTTACTATACCAAGAAGGCAATAATCAATAAAGATGAGAGTTGGACTATTTTTACTTTTAAAAACGATTTAGCTTTCTAAAGATATTTCTTAAAATGAAAATCATTTTCCGAGCAGGATTTTATGAAGCTACAAATACAGGCCAAAAGTTCAATAGAGTCTTTCATTTTAGCAAAGACCGAATGAATCAACCCCCACCCTCCATTTATCTATGATCAAAAGGCTGTAATTAATAGTCTTTTTAATTACAATAAATAAAACTTTAACACAAAAAACATACATACATCGGGATTTTATATCTAGCACCAATCAACCACCACCATCTTCGTCCACCGCCGCCCACCACCGCCACCACCAACCCTAACACCAATCACCACCAGCAACCACGACCATATCCACACTATCCTGATCAAATCCACATCACCAAAACTTAATCTTTAGCACTCTTGATGGATATAAGAGACGAAATAGATGTTGATGATGGTAAGTTGTTTTGATTATGCTTATTTTTATATTTTTTTCATTTTGATTATGCTTTAAAATTACATAGCTACTCTAGGTAAAACACATGTTATGATTGTTGATGCACACCATGTGTTTGATGAAATGACACAATGATAATCACACTTATATCGCAAGTGTTTACTTATGAGTGAGCATTTTTTATTAAAGTCTGATGGGTTTTTGTACTTGATAAGGTGATTACAAAACTGTGACTTATGATTTTGTTTAATTTAATGAATCATAGATGAGTTACTGTGACTCATACATGAGTCACTGTGAGAATATTGGGAAGTGTCAAAATATATAAAGAAAGAATTTCAGGTCTTAGTGCCAAAGCCTCCTTCACAGAAAATAGGTGACATGACTGAAGATATTTAGTAGCCAAGTTACGTGCATATCACCATACTGCACAAACTACCAAGAGCAGGATATCAAAGAGTGTAAACAACAACCATCATGTATGAGTCACTCTGACTCATAGTCACACTGACTCATGTATGAGTCAGACTGACTCATGTATGAGTCATGTGTTAAAAAGGTAGGTAGTTTCTAAAACTTCCAAGCATGTCCCAATGTCCATATTGGCTTTTGTTGTCACTGATACAAAAGAAGTAGCCGAGATAGCATCAACCGAAAAACCAGCAGTTGAGAAAGAAGTAACCGGGAAAGCATCTGCCAAGAAACCATCTGCCAAGAAGAAACAAGCAGAGCCTGCGGAAGGAAAGTGTTATATTGTAATAGAACTAATAGTAGTAAATTCTGTTGATAGTTTTTCAGTGTTTGAGAATCATACTTATGATTTTAAGTAGTATGTTTTAAAAATTATAGTAGTATGTTTTTGGGTGTCTGAGAATCATAAATGTCTTTGAATCATACATGATTCATAAAGACTGAATATGTATTATAATGACTCATAATATCTATTAACTGTAAAAAACACTTTTACGTATTAAGTGTAGAAATGACAACAATCAAATGTACAAGTGTTTATAAACACTTGCAAAATTATATGACTCATGCATGAGTCATAATGACTCAGAATACGTTTTAACTGTTAAAAACACTTTTACATATTTATAAAACTGTATTAAGTGTAGAAATGACAACAATCAGATGTACAAGTGTTTATAAACACTTGCAAATTTATATGAATCATGCATGAGTCAGGCGACTCAAGCATGAGTCAGGTGACTCATGCATGAGCCATGCGACTCATGCATGAGTCAGGTGACTCATGATATTCAATACATAGTATTCAAATCACATATTCAAGACATGTTTTCAACACTTCAATAAAAGAAATCAAAATTTAAATCAAATAGTCAACACATGTTTTCGACACTTCAATAAAAGAAAAACAGAATATTAAATCAGATATTCAACAAATGTTTTCAACACTTGAAGTAGTTGTTGTATTTGATTCTCCTACTTTTCTGCATCTTTACTCAACCAAAACAAGCACTCGTCTATGTGGAAGTTAGCCTCATTTGTTAGTCTCTGAATTGTTTCGTTCTTCTCTCCGTATCTGCTTGTGTTTCTTTTTAATAAAAGCGGTATCAAATCCCTTATCCAACGCCTTAAAATGTACTTCTCTGGAATCTCTTCAATATCACGGTTCTTCAAAACACAAAATATGTGGCGACAAAGAAAACCATAACGCATAAAATGCCTACACGTACACTCAACTGATCCATCTCCAGGATTACGGAGAATCTTGAACATAAACATGAAACAAGTTAATAAGTGAGCATAAATCATCTCAACACTTTTACATATATGAGTCACTGACTCATATATGAGTTATGTGGCTCATGTATGAGTCATTTGTTACGTAATCATATATGAGTTAGTGAGACACATGTATGAATCAGTGTGACTCATATATGAGTCAGTGTGACTCATACATGAGTCACCAATACAGCGACTCATATGAGTCACACTGACTCATATATGAGTCACAGCGACTCATATATAAGTCACAACGACTCATATATGAGTCACAGTTCCAATTCTTTAATCATAAATTCCACTTCTGTAATCAGCTTATCAACCACAAAAATCGACCAAAATTCAATAAAAATGCTCATTCATAACTTAGTACTTGCTAAATCACATGTGATTATCATTGTGTCATTTCATCAAACACATGGTGTGCATCAACAATTATAACATGGGCTTTACCTATATCATTACTTGTTTGTACAACTACATCTTCAATAATATCGGCATCAACTTCATATATGAGTCACCGGCTTCAATAACATCGGTGTTAGCCTAAAAAATATTGAGTCAAACAAGAATGCTCGGTCATAGGTTATTATTGTAACATTAGTTAGAACGTTGTAATAGATAGTTAATTAGTCGTGGTTTACGGGCTTGGATTTAAACTAATTAAAGTCCAAAAGACAAGCCCGGCCCAATATATAGTCCATTAAAGCCCGCATGTGGGTGGACTATATATACTACCCTTCTAGCATGTTAGGAGGGTGGATGGTCATTTGTAACAAATTCTTTTCTCTAATCTAATCTCACCAAGTTAATCCTCTCCTCCTCTCTACTTTCTCTTACTACTTTCTCTCTCTAGGAATTCATCTCTTCTTCATCTATTTTCTTTCTTTCTTCATTGCTTAATCATCACAAATACTTGAGACAACGTTTGGTATCAATCGCCATGGGGTAGTTTTGTGATTCGTTGTTCATTTTACTTGGTTCGTGTGATTTTCTCTTATAATCATCTCGAACTCAAGATCTTTTTGTGTTTTCTATGCTCTAAATCTTGATATAAATCTTCTACATAGCTGTGGTAGGGATTTGGTCGCATTTGGTTGGTTAAAATCGCGGATTTCTTGTCGAAAAATTCAATTTTTTACCCAAAAATCTCGTAACAGCACTATTATTCCGATTGGTGTAATCGGAAAAGGGATTATAGATTCCGATTGTGATTCCGATCAGTATCATCGGAAAAGGGTTTACACATTCCGACCAGCTTTCCGATCATCATTCCGATTGGACATTCCGACAAGCTTATTCCGATTAGATCATTCCGACAAGGATTCCGATTAGTACATTCCGATGACATCATTCCGATTGTATTCCGATTAGGGGACATTCCGATAAGTGATTCCGATTTGACATTCCGATCAGTGATTCCGATAAGTGATTCCGATGATGTGTTTTGCTAAATTTTGTTTGAGTATTTTTTAGACTTAGCCACCATCTAGACTAGTTTCGGAATATCGTTTCCACGAAGATCAAAAAAAAAAAAGAGTTAAAATTTTTCCGTCAAGTTAATTCAAATTTTTTCCATACTAGTTTTAGGACATTTCTAGCTCAATTTCAAAATTTGGCGATACAAAATTTTTTGGTCTACCGTTTTTGTCAGACTGGAGAATTTATTGTCGGACTGGAGAAAAATTGCAATTTTCGGAATTTAAACCACAACAACAATCACAACAAATCTACTTAAGATCCATATTCACTTCATCATTTCAGAGAATATTGAGATGGATTCTACTGCCGAATATCGTGTGACGAACAACAACATAATGGTGGCGGGTAACAAAGAGAGACCACCAATGCTTGTATCTGGTCGGTATGCTCAATGGCAATCACGTTTCATACGATACCTTGACACAAGACCTAATGGTGATGCCTTGAGGAAATGTATTACTCATGGACCATATATATTCAAGAAGATCTCAATTCCTCCAAGAGCAGCCACAGATACTACTGATCCAATACCTGCAAGTGAACGTGATGAAACAAGAGCTGATCTCACACCTGAAAATTGTGCTTGGCATGATGCGGAGAAGGAAGCCATCTATATGGTTTTAAGTGGGATTGGAGATGATATTTATTCCACGGTTGATGCATGCCCTACAGCACATGAAATGTGGACTGCTATTGAACGCTTGCAACAAGGAGAATCACTCAACAAACAAGATGTCAAAACAAACTTGTTTTGGAATTTTGGCAAGTTTACTTCAAGGGATGGAGAATCAATTGACTCTTACTACTCCAGGTTTTATAAGATGATGAATGACATGACAAGAAATAATCTGCAAGTCTCCACCATGCAAGTCAATGTCCAATTTCTTCAACAACTTCAACCCGAGTGGACACGGTTCGTCACTTTGGTGAAACAACAAGAAAAGTTAGACGAGGTCTCATATCATCGACTCTTTGACATCTTGAAGCAATTTCAGAATGAAGCAAATGAGATTCGAGTTGAACGTGTTGCCAAGACGGCTAATCCACTTGCATTAGTAACTACCACTCAACATGTTCAAGATCCTCACTCTCGTGCTCCTAAGCCATACTCCAATACATCATCTTCACCACGATATTCCACATCATCTAAGTCTTCATCTTCCACAAAATCTCGAGGTAAAGCGCCAAGAGCACCATCACCACCATCTGAGTCCTCATCTGAAGAAGATAGTGATGAAGACCAAGCTCAAAAGAACCGAGAGATGAAACAACAAATTGCTTACATAATGAAGACTTACAAGAAAATCTACAAACCCACCAACAACAATCTTCGCACATCATCTAACACAAAGAACCGATATGTTGAGAGTCCTCCAAGGTATGACACACGTCGACGTGGTGAAAGTCCTTCCAGGTATGATCGACATAATCCAACGCATGTTGAGGGTTCTACAAGATATGATCGACAAACTGCAAAGTATGATACTCAGAGGATTGCTGCTGCTACTGGGAATAGGGAAACGGTTGGAAGTCAAGTGGTTCAGCAGGGCGGGATTCAATGTTTTAATTGCCAAGGATATGGGCATATGGCAAAGGAATGCAGGAAGCCGAAAAGGGTTAGAGACTCCAACTATCACAAGGAAAAGATGTTGCTATGCAAAAAGATGGAAGTAGGGGTTAAATTGTCAGCTGAGGAAGGAGCCATGCTTGATGATACTGATGATGAATATTCTGATCAAGATCTTGATGCACATTACTCGTACATGGCAAAGGTTGAAGAAGTTCTCAAAGTCACTGAAGATGACAATGGCCCTATCTTTGACACTGAGCCAATCGATAAGGTACACACTATTGATGAATATAATGTGTTTGGTGATATTCCTGAGCATAGTGATCTACCCAATGCCATTAATGACACGTGTATGATGGAAACGGTTGATAGCAATACCACACCCGATTCATCAGACATGTGCAATAATGAGTCTGAGGACGATCAACATGCAAATGAATATGATGAAGAGGAACGTATTGCGCTTGCTAATTTAATTGCTACTTTACAAAAAGATGTCACTGAAAATAAAAAGAGTCAAAAGCAATTAAAGAAAGCAAACGCTACGCTCACTCAAAGTTTTGAAGAATGTAAAGCTGCTCTTATCAAATCTACTGAGATGACTGAAAGCTATAGAGATGAGCTCCTACAGAAAACCAAAGAGCTTGAGGGGTACAAGGGAAGTGCGTTAAAAGTCAAAAGGACGATTTTGAAAACAAATATAATACAACTCTTGAGTTATTAGCTAAAGAGAAGCGTCAATATAATGTTTTCTTAATGGATGAACGTCAAAAAACGTACCTTGCCAATACCAAAGTTAATGAACTTGAACAAAAGCTCTCTATGACCACTAATGATTCTGCTAAAATTCTATAGGATAAGAAACAAGAGGTAGATGCATTAAAACAAGACTTCAAAAGTAGATATGATAAAGAAACCGAAAAAGTTACGAAACTAGAAGCACAAGTCGACTTTTTGAAGAACGTTGTTTATAAAACGCATGATTCTATTCAATCCGTAAGAATGCTAGCACCTCCATCGATGTTTAAGGGTCAAGCTAGCTTTGCAAGTCCTGAGTACCTTGCCAAAGCTCAAGCTGCGAACCCGTGTCTCTATCTTGATGAGACTGAAAGGACCGATCTTGATTGCATGTCGGTAAGTGCCGATAGTGAAGAGACTGCCCTTTGGGATGCTGATAGTCAACCACTTGTTAATAAGGAGTTTGTGAAACCATATAATTATGCTTATGAGAATAGTCTTTATGGCCTGTTCAACAAACAAACTCAGAAAACTCGTGAGGAAGTGTTCCTAGAATGCAAACAAAAGAGAATTCAATGGAAGAAAGCATTTGCCCCTAAGAAATCTAATGTTTACAAATACATAAACTACCTCCCTCTAGATGAATCTAAAAGCAAGAGTAGGAAAACATTAGGTATTCTTAAACACTACATAGATAATGTTAAATCTATTGTTGAAAGAGACTGGGCAAAACGTGAAAATGTTGAATGGACACGTCCGATTCCTCAAGATATTACCTTGCTTGTGAAAGAACTCTTAATTCCTAACAAGGCGTTGATTAAAGAAACTGTTCTTCAACTTGAGGAGTTCATTCGGACTGAAATGTTTGATGATTTAAAATATGTTGAATCTATTGAGAAACACATTGATGATCTTCAAATGGAGAAGTCTGATTTCTCAGATGAATATGATTTACTCTTGCAAGAATGCGTTTCTAAAGATGTTATGTGTGCTTATTTTACATCTTGTGCTGATATTGATGAATATTCTGAAGTTGCATGCCAATATCTTGATAAGATCAAATAATGTGAACGTCTTGAAATTGAGCTTTCGAAACGTAAAGAAAATGTTGATAAAAAGGCTTTTGAGTTACTTCAACACAAAACTGATTTCCTTCAAAAACATTGTCATTCACTTGAACTTGCTTTGCAAAAAGACGTTGGTCGTTTTCCACATGATAATAAATTGCAAGAAAAACTTTCCCAAACATTTCGAGAAATGAATGAACAGAATTTGGAAATTAAAGGGTTGAAAGCTCAGTTACAAGACAGGGACAGAGCGATAGAAGAGTTGCAGAAACTCATTGCTAAAATGGGTGGGAAAACTGTGGAACCTAGCATTAAGAAAAATGTTGTTAGACAACCCAATGCCTCTAAAGAGAATAGATCCTCTATCTTGGGAAAACCATCTGCTTTATCTAATTCCTCGTTTGCAAAACCTGTGTTTGCCCCCAAGATGGATGGAAAGGAAAGGTTACCACAAGCTCAACCCATAAGGAATCCTATAGCACCAAGCGTTAAGCACAATAATGTGATTAAACCAGGGATGTATAGAATGACAACTAAGCCCACAAACAAAGTTATTCAATCGCCTCATACTTCTAGAAACACTAATATTCGTGTGTATTCTACTACAAGAATAGTTTCCACTACTAGTGTTAGCCGGCCTCAGCTTAAGCGCACTCAAGTGAATGATAAGGTCTGGAAACACAAGAATCAAGGGGAGATGCAGGAAGTAGAAGAACACGCTAAGAATTTGAACGTTTTTAAGAATAAAAAGTCTGTAATCGCATGTAATGACGATTTGAATGCTGTAAATGATTTGAATGCTATGAATGTGAAATTTGTTTGTGTCAAATGTGGAAAGTGTGCTAATGCTAATCATTCTATGTGTGCTATAAATAAAGTCAAAGGCGTAGATACTAGAACTAAGAAGCAAGTTGCAATGCCTATTAGAGCTAGTAAACCCAAACGCAAAGTGAACTATTCTGGTGCAACCCCCACTAAGAAAAGTACTGCATCAGACTCCACCACTAAGAACCCTAGAAGCAAAATTAAGGAATTATATGAGTCTGCTAGTAAGTCTTGGAAATGGTGGTTTGCTAATCAATGTCCTCCCGGATATAAATGGATGCCTAAAGTTAGGACAGAAAATGTGAAAACGAGTGTTAGTTTGCCTTTAAATGTTGATGAGGACACTAATGATTCTACTATCACAACTACTGTGGTATCCAATTTAGCAAATGCTCCATCGTGTTCTAACTCTTCTGCAGGTGATACAAATAATTCTCTTCATAATGGACTCCGGATGCACGAAGCACATGAGGGGGAATCTCAAGCTTCTAATTAACTTCGTGGAGAAGTTCCTGGGTACGGTCCGATTCGGAAATGATCAATTTGCACCGATCCTAGGATATGGAGATTTGGTTCAGGGGAATATCACGATTAAAAGGGTATACTACGTCGAAGGGCTCAATCACAATCTTTTCTCAGTTGGTCAATTCTGTGATGCGGATTTGGAAGTTGCTTTCAGAAAGAAGACATGTTTTGTTCGTGATTATGATGGGAATGACTTACTTACCGGTACACGGGGTACTGATCTTTACACAATTTCACTTCAAGACACACTTCATCAACTCCAATTTGCTTCATGGCAAAAGCTTCAACGACTCAGGCATGGTTATGGCATCAACGTCTTTCTCATCTCAACTTTGATACCATCAACTTGCTTTCCAAGAACGATATTGTGAGAGGCCTTCCAAGTTTGAAATTCATCAAAGATCATCTTTGTTCTTCTTGTGAACTTTGTAAAGCTAAACGAAGTAGCTTCAAAACAAAGACCACACCAAGCTCTAAATGACGGTTAGATCTTCTTCACATGGATCTGTGTGGTCCCATGCGTGTTTAGAGTATCAATGGAAAGAAATATATTTTGGTAATTGTCGATGATTACTCAAGGTACACATGGACTCACTTCTTGAGGTCCAAGGATGAAACACCTAAAGTTCTCATCAACTTCCTTAAATTGATACAACGTGGTCTTCAGGCTCAAGTTAAAGTGGTTCGTACTGACAGAGGTACAGAATTTTTGAATTCAAATCTGAGAAAGTATTTTGAAGCCGAAGGGATTGAACATGAAACATCTATTGCTCGAACACCCGAACAAAACGGCGTTGTTGAAAGACGAAACCGTACTTTGGTTGAAGCTGCTCGAACATTATTATCCGCTTCAAAACTTCCACTGTACTTTTGGGCCGAAGTCGTGTCAACCGCATGCTACACACAAAACCGCTCCTTAATTATCCCAAGACATGAAAAGACACCATATCACATAATTCATGATCGAAAACCTTCACTCAAACACCTTCATGTTTTTGGATGTACTTGCTACATTATTAGAGATGGTGAAAATTTGGATAAGATGAAAGAGAAAGGTGATGATGTATTCTTGTGGGATATGCAACTCAGTCAAAGGGATATAGAGTATACAACAAGAGAACAAAATTGATTGTCGAGACTATTCACATCCGATTTGATGAATTACAAGAAATGGCACTTGAACAAAACAGTTTAAGTCCCGATCCACAACGACAAACGACTTCCGTTCACAACCGCACAGAACTCGAAGCTCAAGACCACAGCAATGAACCGTCAAGTTCAACGCTGGTTCCAGAAAATGTTCCTAGAGCTGATATGACAGTCGACACGACAATTGAAGAGTTGTAAATGTTATATGGACCAATGTATGATGAATATTTCACGGGGGAGAAACAAGTTGTATCGAAGTCTTCCGATGTCACTCATGATAAGAATGATGATACCGATCATCGTCAACAACCGGATACAACTTCATCTACGTCAACACGGGTTGCTGCAGATTTACCTCCTCAGAATATCACTTCAACAATACATCCTACAACATCCACAACTACTGTCATTGCTCCAGAGAACACAAATCAAGCAGACAATGCATTATCTGACGAAGACGAATTCATCAACCCATTCGGTACACCGGTACACGAAAATGGAGAGTCTTCTACTCGCCATGTTGATCCGTCAAATATGCATACGTTTTACCAACGACATCCTTCAACACATCATTGGACCCGAGATCATCCTTTGGTTCATGTCATTGGAAACCCTTCACAGCCCGTTCGCACAAGACGACAGCTTAACACCGATGCCGATGTTTGTATGTTCGCACTCGCCGTGAGTTCAGCTGAACCGAAAAACATCAAAGAAGCATTAGCTGATCATGCTTGTATTGAATCGATGACGGATGAACTTCAACAATTTGAAAGACTTAAAGTCTGGGAACTTGTTGACAGACCATACGATGTAACACCATTAAATCTTCGATGGATCTGGAAAAACAAGATGGATGAAGAGAACACGATCATCAAGAACAAATCTAGGCTAGTGGCTAAAGGGTATGGACAGAAAGAGGGTATTGATTTCGAATAATCATTTGCACCAGTAGCTCGAATGGAAGCGGTCAGGATTTTCCTTGCTTATGCTGCACATAAGGGATTCATCGTTTATCAAATGGACGTGAAGACGGCGTTTCTTAACGGTCCGTTGAAGGAAGAAGTTTATGTCACGCAGCCGGAAGGATTCGTCAATCCTCATTATCCTGACAAGGTGTATCGTTTCCACAAAGCACTATATGGACTCAATCAAGCTCCAAGGGCGTGGTACGACGAGCTCTCGAAATTTCTGGTCTCCAAAGGTTTCTCAAAAGGTTCCATTGATTTAACTTTGTTCACTTATAAATATGGGGATGACATTTTGCTTGTGCAGATTTATGTTGATGACATTATTTTCGGGTCTACAAACCCAAAACTTTCAAAATGGTTTGAAAAAGTAATGCACAGCAGATTTGAAATGTCTATGATGGGCGAACTAAAATTCTTTCTAGGAATTCAAGTTCACCAATCCCCAAGTGGTATCTTTATTAACCAAGCTAAGTATTGTCAAGAGATAATCACAAAGCATGGTATGACATCATGTGACCCCGTCGGGACACCATTATCAACCACATCCCTAGATGCTGATTTGGAGGGATTACCCATAGATCAAACGAGATATCGTTCCATGATCGGGTCCCTCATGTACTTGACAGCAAGCAGACCTGATATTCATCATGCTACATGTTATTGTGCACGATATCAAGCACGACCCACTGAAAAGCACCTCAAGGAGGTTAAACGGATCTTTCGGTACCTTAAGAATACCATTCACATGGGACTCTGGTATCCGAGGGAAACCGGTTTCTTTCTAACGGCCTATTCAGATTCTGATCATGCAGGGTGTCTTGATACACGTAAAAGTACTTATGGTGGTGCACAATTTCTAGGTCAAGACAAGCTTGTGGGATGGTCTTCCAAGAAGCAGGATTGCACGTCACTTTCATCAGCCGAAGCGGAGTATGTGTCTCTATCTGCGTGTTGTGCTCAAGTTCTTTGGATGCGAACACAACTCACGGATTATGGCTTCCACTTTGATAAAGTACCTATGTACTGTGACTCAAAGTCCGCCATAGCTATCTCCTGCAATCCGGTACAACATTCCCGCATGAAGCACATTGATGTCAGATACCACTTCATAAAGGAACAAGTTGAAAGAGGTATTGTTGAATTATACTTTGTTGGAACTGATTACCAATTAGCTGACTTGTTTACAAAAGCTCTTTCGAAAGAGAGGTATGAGATGTTTGACTCCAGCAGAACTGGAGGATCTGGCAAAGAAGCCTGCTTGATTCATCTATCAAACATCTATCTTGTAAATATTAATTAAAAAGCAAAATACAAAATTAAAAAATCTTTGATAATCCAAAAATATTCTTCTCACATGTCTTTCAGTATCGATAATATGGACGTACCTAGAAATGTCGCTCAATAACGACACGGGTGTGTACATAAAGCTCGAATGAAAGTTGTAAATATTTTTTAAAACATGTCATTTCTATATTTTCAAAAGGAAATTGTCTATTTTGGACAATACTTCCAACAACGGGTAGAGCAATCTATCTTGGGTTGAGCTTGTCACAAAACATTCAACGTTTTAAGCTCAACACAATGGCTTGTAATCACTTTCAGATTGCAACCCGGATCTAAATTCACGGGGGAGTGTACGCTTTTGTACTCTTACCCTTAGCAAAAGAAGTTAAATCTTCTTACACTTGAGTGGATTCGTCAAGACATTCAAAGTCTATGAACTCAAGTTTATGCTTTAGAAAAACCTTTTCGTCAAAAAGAATTGATTTTTCAAAAAGCGTTGAACACAATTTTTTCAAGAATTTCTCAATGATATTCAAAATCTTTCAAAAATTGTGTGTTCAACAACTCCAATCCTCAAAAGTTTAATGTGGATCAAATCCTCGTAATGACAATTCCATTGGATCAATTTTTGAGGGGGAGCAATTCAACTTCATGCAGAAGATTAACACATCTTTCTCCCGAAGATTTTCAAGACTATTTTTCAAAATATATTTTAATCAAATTTGGTATCTCTAATATCAAAAGATTTTATATATTAGAGATAGGGGGAGAAAATGTGATTAAAATGTGATCTTATATAAGACTCAAGCACTTTAACTCTCACCTACATGTGCGAAACACTTTCGATTATCGATGCACATGTGAAGGGGGAGCATTTCTGAAACGACAAAACTAGCAAGGTGTTAAATGTTTTTCAAACACTTTGTTACAATTTAAAGTGGTTTTCATGGTTACGATCAAATACCCACAACATCTTTAATTCACGACGTTATTGGTGTCAAAAGGGTGGTTAGGTTTAAGTCCTATGATCCAACCAGAACCGGAGGGATCTTCCCAGGGACAATCCAATAGATTATTAGAAGTCCTTAGGAAAGATGGAGTAGAATGTGAACGTAGTTGAATGCCGACTAAGTACTGATGATAGCACTGGAACAATCACAACAAGGTGCTATTAATGATGTCTTGGTAAGCATTGAAGGGGTTGAAGAATGAAAAAGAAATGTAAGGATAAAGGGTGTAAAGAAAGAAGCCCTCCATACAACTTAGGCAGAAACCGGGTCAACTCATCATGAAGACAAACTCATCATGGACCCAGTGATGTGAAGCACAACCCTTTCCTAGCTACTCAGACTTCTCTCAAAAGAAGTTTGTTTTATTATCACAGAGATCAACACGACTTCTATTGACTTTCTCACTCCGAGATTGTTGATATTGAATAGGTGGCATCTGCTCCAGCCTCCGACCACTAAAAGTGCACAAATCGAGTCTAGAGCCAAGAGATCAATTAAATCTCGTTAGGACACACGGATGAAGATCAAGAGAGTCCTACGCTATATCCTTGCGATATTGCTAGAACACTCAGAGTGATACTACTTAGTATTCACAATGATGAGTGGAAATCCTTCCAGTGTTAACATCAAACAGCACTGCGGTAGGTCATATGCAAGATTCTTTATGAATTGAACATATGTAAAACTGAAAAGCAACAGTGGTTTGATTCTGAATTGATTCAAACTCGTTTCAGGTTTCTACGCAATATCTTTATGGTCTTGCCAGAACATTCAGAGTGATATTCAGTAATATTCACAGTGACGAATGGAAATCCTTCTAGCGTCAACATCAAACAGCGCTACGGTAGGTGACTTGTGAGATTCTTATGAATCAAACTTGTGTCAACTGGAAAGCAACAGTGGTAAGATTCTTAATGAATCAAACTTGTTCCAGGAATTTGAATTGACGACTTTAATCAAGCGGATATTTATCCAATTGATTCACTCTTTATGTTCGCAGTCTTGCTTTGAGACGGTCGAGTAAAGAGAACGGCTAGTACTGCCGCGAAACCCTGTCAAGGAGATTCTTAATTGAATCTACCTGATCACAGGTACGATATTTAATATCGTATAACGGTCTTCACCGACCGGAGGTAAAACGCTACCGATTTAGGACGAATGTCAAAGCCATTCAGTCCGTGTCTATGTTTTGTCTCGAGAAGGTGGCGTCACGGTGTACTCAGCAAAGTCAAAGATTCACAACCACATATTCATGCCCAAAGATTTATCCAACAATTGATAGTGTGAGCATGTGGATAAAGACACAAGATCACAAGATGGCAAAGACAAGTCAAGAATGATTTGAAGATCTCAAGACTAAAAGATAAAGTCGAAAGACAACGACAAAGGCTCAAAGATCATAGCATGAAGGAACAAAACTATTGTTACACGTTCAAGGCTCATTTATGACGAGATTCGTAATCTCCATTGATCTTCAAATATCAAAAGGGTATGACCTCACATTGGGGGAGATTGTTAGCCTCAAAAATATTTAGTCAAACAAGAATGCTCGGTCATAAGTTATTATTGTAACATTAGTTAGAACGTTGTAATAGATAGTTAATTAGTCGTGGTTTACGGGCTTGGATTTAAACTAATTAAAGTCCAAAAGACAAGCCCGGCCCAATATATAGTCCATTAAAACCCGCATGTGGGTGAACTATATATACTACCCTCCTAGCATGTTAGGAGGGTGGATGGTCATTTGTAACAAATTATTTTCTCTAATCTAATCTCACCAAGTTAATCCTCTCCTCCTCTCTACTTTCTCTCACTACTTTCTCTCTCTAGGAATTCATCTCTTCTTCATCTATTTTCTTTCTTTCTTCATTGCTTAATCATCACAAATACTTGAGACAACATTCGGCATCAACTTCAGTAACATCTACATCGTCAGAATATGGTGGTTTGTTGTGGAGGTTGTTGGATAAGGGCGGGTTTGTTGTGAAGGTCACCAGAAAAGTGGGTTTGTTGTAGAGGTTGCCGGAAAACTAAGGTTGTTGAGGTTGTCGCTGTTAAAATGAGGCGGTGGTTGTGGAACATCCCGATCCACCATCTTTATTTTTTGTCTGTATAAAAAATGACGATTAGTGAAATTGAATATATAATGAAAATAGATTTAACTATAGCCATTAGATCAAATTAAAATCAAAGGCTGTAAGTGGTCCATTGGATCTTTGATAAATAAAGGACCTTTATAGATCTCTTCCCACAAATACAGTTTGTCAAAAAAAAAATCATCGCTTATAACATACTAGAACGGTACCCGCACAATGCGGTGGCGAGTATCTAATAACGAATTTTGAGACTAACAAAAATTAATCTCTCATGCATTGTAAAGTTATAAAAAATCGAATTAAAAAACCTATTAAAATTGAAAAAGATTAAAAGTTAATAAAAATATATATCAAAATGGATATCGAATTAAAAAGTACAAAATTTTAAAAAATATAGTGAAATTAGATTATAAAAATAATAAATAAATAAAAAGATTTTTCAATTTAAAAGAAAAAATGTTATTTTAAAAGGTTGTTACAAAAAGTTGTTAAAATAAGTTATAGTATATATAATTGATGAAGATATCAATAACTTGCTTTATTTAGTAGGTAAAAAAGTTTGAATTTTCAGCTTTGCTATTTTAAGAAGATTCTAAATACTTTATAAAATAGTATAGATAGATATAGAAGTATAGATAAATATAGATAGACAGAAAAACATATGCTTGCCAACAAAATTAGTCATCGAATAGACGTCACCATATTACGTAGGTGCTCGTCTAGTTTTACTAAGGGAGAAATGAAAACTAGGCAATGGGCGAGAGGGTCATTTCACAAACACTATACTCTCATTCTTAACCATTTGTTCTATTTCAGACGACACTTTTTTATATAATCCAGGTAACTAACTCATTTGGTATAAAATTGCGACTAAAACTGATCATAATCTAGAAAGGACGAGACTGCTAAAGCGATAATTTATGACAATGAAGTTTGGAAATCAAGATTGATACTTGATAGCAACTTAAAGTCCATAGAAGTAGTGTACAAGACCTTTTTTCAAACAAAGATAAAAAGGTATTCCGTGCTCAAGTAATGATTTCTAACAGGAAAACAAAACTCAAGTTGGATCGAAAGCTTATCCAAGGGTTTCGATGTCAATTAGCCATGCCAATGACGTAAATAAACTAATGAGGATGAAGTCGTTACAAATTACGCTTAGGCTCCAAATATAACTTAGAATACCCATATATGATAAACTTGTACATTTTATGGTTAATGTTTAAAGATTACAATTATCAACATAATACAACATTGAGGTTTAAATACATTACACATTAGTTCTTACTTACAATCAAAGAATTCACAGTAAATCATCAAAACAAAACAAAAATAACTCAACCCCAGTGTATTAAATATAAAATGTAATAAAATTGTGCCTCTTGCAAGTAATTCATATACCTATTGATCAAGGGGCATCCATTCTATCCATAAATCGATTTCTCCAGATTCAACATTTTGGAGTTTAAGTGTAACCTCTTGTGTAACCTTTCCATCAAGGATGTTCACAGTACTGTCTTCTACTAATGCATTGTCATGAGATTTTAGCCATTTCCCTATTTGCATATCATCTAATATGCCAGCATCCCCAAACGCCATTGCAGACGTTATCAATGGCTGAATATCGATCTCAACTTCCCCCATTACGTCATCAGCCGAAAATGTGTCATGATCAAAAACTTGCTGCAACCAAAAATGATTCCTATGAGAAAATTGCATAACAAGCTTCAGGAGAACAAATTGGATGGTAAAGCCGTAAAGGTGGCAAGTTTTACACATTTACATGCGAAGGGGTCAATTCAGGTTATGTTAAGTGATGGGAATAAGTCAATTAGTTGCACTATAGATGGTCTTTGTGTGTCCACATTCCCATCATATTGACAAAGAATAATAAAGTCATTTGATCTAACTTAGTCGATGAACATATATTAGTGGCGCATTAGGGGTATATTCATCAAAAAATGTAATCTTTTGGCTGGAAAAGTAAGTTACAGTGGACAAATTGATTGGAACATAAAAGAATTGCCACTTCAGACTTATGAATTTGTCAATTTTTTTATTTATTTTTTTGCTAAATTGTCAATTTGGTTAACAAGCATGAATGGGTCAACCCATATAGACATTTAAAAGGCTTACGGGTCAAAGTTGACCAAAGTCTATTTCAATGCCTCTCCCAAATTGTTTTACAATAATTGTGGAGTTATAATTGTAATAAAATAACTTTTAAATCATATAAAATTATAAAGATTGATTAACAAAAAATGAAAATGGACAAATAGAAAGTTTTTGCGGATCAACCCAACCTGACCCTCCTGTCTCGTGTTAAAAAGTTACACAACTGAACCAAACCTGTTTTAACCCTTTACCCAACACCTTTAGATCATAAAACATCACATAGGTTGAAATTATAGCATTCAATTGTATAGCTATATAGGTTACAAAATCATATTTTCTTCCAGAGCATGCACCAAATCGACTTAAAAGAAAAATGAGTTGGTAAATGATAAGTAAAAGGATTAGGCTTACCAGTTTAACAGGCTTATAATTCTCAGGAACAGAAAGCATAAGCTCCTCATTCCAAACTGGATTCAAGTTGCTATTTTTTACAGTTGTTTGGGCCTTCTAACGCCATTACACAATCCATAATGGGAAAAGAGAAAACAAAAGAATCATCAGCATAATCGGTTAAGGGGGATCACAACAAACCACTTAGAAAGTTGGCGGTGTTAGAATTTGTGTTTTGATACTGATTATCTTACTCGCAAAAATAATACTAGTAATACTAAAAATAAAGCTCAGATAAACACATGTTGCTTCTACCTAATTTACCACAGCAATGCCTATTATTTAAGGCTTGGAAAAGCTACCTGGCTACCAACAGGAATTACCTTTTTTGTCATTTAATGTATTTATTATGAATCCTGAGAATAAGTCAAAGACTTCAACAGAAAATTTTCTCATGTATAGATGTAATATAAATTCGAACAGCAAAAGCACATTTAAACACTCTCTAATACAGCCTGTTTTATTATAGTAGTTGACTATCTGATTCTTATTATATGGATTTACATAATTACTTTCCAAGCACCCATTTTTCTCAGTGTTACTAAACCTCTCTGCATATTGAGTGCCAACATATAAAATTATTTTAATAAAACTTACTAATGAGGTTCAACGACAGTGTTTTCTTTCTTTTACGTTGGTGAGTAGGGGTGGGGATGAAAGAATTACAAAGAAGGAGACTGACCTGATGTCCTAATGTAAGGACAACATAAGGATCACTTGATAGCATATCGCGAACTGCAAGATTTTTTCCTTTTACCACTGTGATCTTCAAGATTCCAATGAATTCCACCATGCCTTTCTATCATCGGTTTCAAAATTAAGTGACGTGAAAGCTATACTGCATAATATTATGACATGTACATCTTTGATAAACTTACAGTACTCGGAATACTCTGCATAACCTTTCTTGACAAACTTGCTTTCAGAGAACTAGAATTAGTTGACAGGATTCTCAAACTAGGTTTCAAGAACTCTTGAAGCTCATATTTCGACCTACGTGAAATACAATTCGAGGTTAGAGTCACGATTATACAGTTAAAATAACCACATAGTTAGAAACTCATGTTTCACGAGAATCGGGCACGATACCTAATAAAATTTGAACGGTGGTCTTGACTAGCATCTGGTTCAGGTTTTGAAATTCTTTGTGGTATATAAGCCTCGTAAATTGAATTTGCAGATGCATTTCCTCCGACCTCAATCATTGCATCAACTTCAGCATCAGTCCATGAATCCAATGTCACTGACAAAACCTGTACAGATCAGTTTAATATCAATCAGCTGACAAATGTGACCTCGAAAGTTGCGAGTGTGCGCTAAGATTCTTTGAATGTTAAATTAGAGTGGGCACAAGGATCCGGTCAAACAGGATAAGTGGTCAAATTGGGTTGAAGTTGATTCGAACACGTTTTGATACAGGTCATCTTAAGTGCGGACTGGCCGACTGTGTAATGGGTCAGATCGGACTGGCTGATGCGTAAACACTTATTTGTACAGTTTTTAATAATGATTAATGTGATATGATGCATCATTATTCTAATTGAAATATTATTAGAATAATATCTTAAATCTTTGAATGGATCAATTTAGGAGCTCACATGCATGAAAATAGAATTTGAGCTATTTTCAACCTGTTTCATCCATTTAACCCATAGGCGGGTCAAAATTTGCCCACATACATCCACCATAATAATCCTTGAATTTCAGTAACAGTGTAAAAACTCAATAAAAGGGGATCAAGAAAACATCCAAGAGCAATAAGCCCCGCAACAAAGGACCGACCTTTGAGATATGAACACCGAGACTTCTGTGCACGCCACAACATTTTAAACATATAAACACTCCAATGTTGGCAGACCTGAAATTCAAAAAGAATATCTTATAGAAACAAAAAAGCAGATAAGTTATGTATCAGTCACATCCGTTGATACTGTTTCATCAAACACGATATCTATATCCTTGATTTTTATTGGTTTTACATCTTCATACCGAATAAACTTCAATATATGTGAAGCGTATGTAAGTATAGAAATTCTCACAAGATTCTACTGTACACCATTTAATAAATTATTGGAAATTCCATAATACTTGCTCCCTCGTGGAAAAAAAGATGAGCTAAATGACATTTATACCGTTTGAATTCCACTGTTTAGCCAACATATTCCTTATATGGAAAGAAAGACAAGTCGAGTAACAAATAACAATGACCTTTATTTAGTACACCTGTGGAAAAACATGGTTCTTTAGAGCAAGTAGTTATTGTCGTCATCAGACATCCAATTACAACTAATTAGAACTAAAGAGAAGTGATTAGGACCAAACACCAGTAAACAGCCGAAGACAATAATTGATGCAGTTTCTTGTGCAGATCAGAGGTAAATAGAAAAAAACTCTAGCAAAATTCCCAGAAACTTACTTTTTGATTTCAATAATAAAAACTGCCTTTAATCCAAAGCCAGAATCCCAAATATAAACCAAAAGAAAACCAGATAAAGATCAAATTTCCTAAAGATAAAGATCACATCTTTTTAAAGATAATGACTGAATAAAAAAAAATAAATAAATAGATGTCCCAGCTGAATTGGCTGGGTCCAAAACAGCTCGGGTCGGGTCGGGTCGGCCCGCCTAAACTATCATCGCCATCATTCTCCTCCTCTTCGAAAGGACTCGCCCTCGAGTCAAACGAGTCAGCCTCCTCAGCAACAAATGGCTTCAAATCTGCAACATTGAATGTGGCAGAAACGTTGTAGTGACTTGGTAGTTCGAGTTTATACGCATTATCATTGATACGCTCCAAAACCTTGAACGGACCATCTGCACGAGGCTGAAGCTTTTCCGCACGTCCCTTAGGAAATCTTTCTTTGCTCAAATGGATCCACACAAGATCACCCTCTTTAAAAACCACCCTCTTTACGATGTACATTGGCACGCCTTTGATAGACAATATTATTATTCAAAATTTGGTCTCGCACTTGCTGATGTATTGACTTGATTTGTTCCGCTCGCTCCTCCCTGCAGCACAAATATGTTCGGTAGCGGCCAAAGGTGCGAGATCCAATGGGGTGAACGGATTTCGCCCATAAACTACAAAAAACGGACTTCGCCCTGTAGATCGATGTGGAGACCGGTTATAAGCAAATTCAGCTTGTGGCAATATTACATCCCACTGCCGTGGATTATTGCCAACGAGGCTACGGAGGAGATTCCCAAGGCTGCGATTTGTGACCTCCGTCTGACCATCACTTTGAGGGTTGCACTACTGAAATGGAGCCGTGAACCCAACCGTTTCCACAATGTCCTCCAAAAATGCCCCACGAATTTAACAACACGGTCAGAAGTCAAAGATTTAGGCACTCCGTGTAGTTTGACAATTTCAGCAAAATAGAGGCGTGCAACTTGGCTAGCATCATATGTTTTGGCACATGGAACAAAATGCGCCATTTTAGAAAACCGATCAACCACAACCATGATGGAGTCTTTCTGACGTTGAGTACGAGGAAGGCCAATAACAAAGTCGAGACTAACATCTTCCCAAGGACCTTCCGGGACTGGTAACGGGGTATAAAGACCTGCATTCGAATGTTGAGCTTTGGCCACATGACAACTTCGACACCGATCAACAATACGCGACACATCAGCGATCATCTTAGGCCAAAAAAAAAACGTTCTTGTACTAACTTAACAGTCTTATCTCTTCCAAAATGCCCAGCTAACCCCCCCTGGTGACTTTCTAAAATAATAGAATCCCGTAGTGAACACTTTGGGACACACAACTGATGGTTTTTAAACACGAACCCATCGTGAATTGAGTAGTTCTTACCAGGTAGCCCAGTTGGTGTATGACACAGCTTCCACGCCTCAGAAAAATCAGGATCATCAGGATAGAGACCACGAAAAACCTCGAACCCCTCAACTCGGACCTCCAGTGATGTGAGTAGAGCACGTCGCCGGCTGAGGGCATCAGCAACTGTGTTGCTCGTACCCGCTTTGTGACGGATGACAAAGGTAAAATCTTGGAGATACTCCACCCACTTGGCGTGTCTTGGATTGAGCTTGTGTTGCCCATTAATGAATCGAAGGGCCTGGTGATCCGAATATAACACAAACTCTCCTGGTAACAAATAGTGGCGCCAATACTCTAGGCTCCTTATAATTGCATAAAACTCTTTATCATACGTGCTATACTTCTGCCTCGCTTCATTTAGCTTTTCACTAAAAAAAGAGATGGGACGACTGTCTTGGCTAAGGACACCGCCAATTCATACTCCGGACGCGTCACACTCTACTTGAAAAGCAACCTGGAAATTAGGTAGTGCTAACACGGGGGCTTGGGTTACCTTTTTCTTTAACTCTTCAAAAGCATTATTAGCGGCAAGGGTCCAAACAAAATGACTCCCTTTAATACAATTGGTGATAGGAGCAACGATAGAGCTAAAATTCCGAATAAAACGACGATAAAATGAAGCCAAACCATGAAAGCTCCTTACCTTGTGAACGGATGTCGGTGTGGGCCATGTCATGATTGCTTCGACCTTGGATTCATCCATGCGTATTCCGTTTCCCGAGACGACGTAGCCCGAAAAAAGTACTTCCCGTGATAAAAAGTGACACTTGGCTCGGTTTGCAAACAGCTTTTGGTTTTGTAGAATGGAGAACACATCTCGAAGGTGACGAATGTGTTGGGTAATATCCTGACTAAACACCAAGATGTCATCAAAATAAACAACAACGCAACGCCCAATGAGGTCCTTAAAAACATGGTTCATCAATCGCATGAATGTACTAGGGGGCGTTTGATAGCCCAAATGGCATAACCATCCACTCGTAAAGGCCATCTCGCGTTTTAAAGGTTGTTTTCCACTCATCCCCCGGACGCATACGGATTTGATGATAGCCGCTACGAAGATCGATTTTTGAGAAAATTGATGCACCATGTAACTGATCGAGGAGGTCTTCGAACCGGGGTATTGGAAAACGGTATTTGATAGTTATTTTATTAACAGCACGACTATCAATACACATCCGATAGGCACCACCTTGTTTGGGTACTAACAATGCGGGAACAGCACAAGGGCTCATACTTTCCCGGATAAGACCTTTAGCAAGAAGTTCGGTTACCTGTCTGTGTAGTTCTTCAAACTCCTTTGGATTCATCCGATATGCTGGTTTATTAGGTATCATTGCACCAGGAACAAAGTCGATGCAATGTTGAATTTCCCTCATGAGAGGTAATCCCGGAGGTATTTCATCGGGGAATATGTCTTTAAACTCATCAAGGAGGGTTTTAACTTCAACCGGCGTTTCTTCATGAAGACTATTCTGTTCAGCGATCACAAGAGCATAGAGAAATGGCGGCGAGGTGTGTCGATTAAAATCGAGGAAGCCGGATTTAGTTAAAATGAGAGCTTCGGTTCCCGTTCCCCTAGAATCAAAGGGTGCCAAAGTGATGTTGATTCCATCCTTTCTAAACGAGTACATATTTTTAAACCCATCATGCTTAGTACGTTTGTCATATTGCCATGGACGCCCTAATAATACATGACACGCATCCATAGGGATTACTTCGCACCACACCTCATCGGAGTAGCGGTTGCCAATAGAAAACTGTACCAAACACCGTTGATTAACCTTGACAATATTCCCTTTTTTTAACCACGTCAACTGATACGGTTCAGGGTGAGGTTCCACTAATAAAGCTAACTTCTCCACCATACTTGAGGCTACCATGTTCTCGCAGCTTCCCCCGTCAATGATGAGTGAACAAACTTTACCTTTAGTTGTGCATTTAGTACGAAAAATATTGTTACGAAGCCATAATGTGTCATCAATATTAGTGGCTGGTGTAACGCTGAGAACTCGCTGTGACACTAAAGCTTCACCCTTATCCGGGTAGACGATCTCACCTTCTGTTTCCTCTCCTTCATTGTCGGTATCATACATATCATACACAGGCGGTGTGTCTTCAGTGAGAGTGACAAGCTGCTGATTTGGGCAGTCCCGTGCAAAGTGACCTATTCCTTGACATTTAAAACACCTGCTCAATTTAATGGGGGCGGTGGACGGAGTAGTTGGGCTGGGCTTGCTTCCACTATTAGGTGAAAAATTAGTCGGCGACCGGAAAGTGTCGGTTCGACTAATGTTTGGTTTATACTAGACACTTTTGGTTTTTGCTTTAGCTTGTTTCTCCACTTTTAGAGCTAAGCTACATACATCATTGTAGGTCCAGTAAGGTTGAAGTTGAACAATATTGGAAATTTCGGGTTTTAATTGCCCTAAAAATCGGGCAATAACTTGTACTTCCGGTTCCTCAAAACCACACCTCATTCGTAGCCTATCAAACTCAGCGATAAATTCCTCAACGGTAGAGGTCCGTTGTGAGAAACCATGATATTCCAGAAAAGATTCTTGTCGGTGGTTTACCGGTAGAAACTTCTCACGCAGTAGCTTCTTCATCTTTGACCATGTTTCAACTTTTGATCGTCCCTCTTGAGCTCTCTTTTTTTTTATATGATCCCACCATAATGATGCATATTTACGTAACTTAATAGCAACGAATTTTACCTTATACTTATCGGGAATGTCTTTCAAATCAAAGACACGTTCAACTGTGCTTAGCCAGTCGATGAAGTCGTCCGGTTGCGCCTTGCCATCGAATTCTAGAACATCAATTTTTACTCCCATGCTGCGAATCGTGTCTGTCACATACTGTCCTCTTCGTGGGCTGCGCCGCCCGAAAGGGTTCCGATTACGATCACCGTCGTCCCAGACGTCGGGGTGTGTGTCGGTCTCTCCTCTAAAGCGTTCTTCCTGTTGCAATTCCAAGTCCCGGACCCGCTGTTGCAACCTCGCGATCTCTGCAATGTCACGGGGATCCCGCCAATCATCCTCGTTGCCTCTGTCGGCGTCGCTACGGGGTTGTTGTCGATGACCTCGCTGATCTCTTGCATTATAAGCCATTGGTAACTAGCTGAGCTCTGATACCAACTGATGCAGTTTCTTGTGCAGATCAGAGGTAAATAGAAAAAAACTCTAGCAAAATTCCCAGAAACGTACTTTTTGATTTCAATAATAAAAACTGCCTTTAATCCAAAGCCAGAATCCCAAATATAAACCAAAAGAAAACCCTAAATAATAGCTAACAGATTCCTAAAGATAAAGATCAAATTTCCTAAAGATAAAGATCACATCTTTTTAAAGATAATTACTGAATAAAAATAAAAAAAATAAATAGATGTCCCAGCTGAATTGGTTGGGTCCAAAACAGCTCGGGTCGGGTCGGCCCGCCTTAACTATCATCGCCATCAATAATTATGGCAGATTGATGCACGTGTGTCGTGTAAATTACAGTAGTAAACAATAAACATCGTAAATTTGAGTGACATGGATAAACACTGCCCAAAGACTGCAATACTTCTAAAGATTGTTATTTTAGAAGGGAAGTCAGTAAGCTTATAATCTAAGCTTCATCTAGAAACTCCACGATATTGCTAATAATGTTTGCTCAAAAGGAAAATAATTATGTTCCAAATCGAAGCTTTTATTTATAGTTTTCTATCTATATTCAGGAAACTTTGTTAAAAGGATCACTACGGAGGATGTATAACAAGTGAATACTTCACCGGTAGTGTCACATGTGACAAACATGTCTTGACTATCGAGGGTAATAGTTATTGATTAATAAGGTAATTCAGGTCAATAGAACTTACGCCCACTTTGGGTCAGGTGCACCACAATCAGCACAAGTTCGATTATCACGTTGCTGCAATAGCTCTTTTAACCGCCTGTTACCTACATAATAAAATTTAACAATTATAACTATTCTCATAGTATAAAGAAGCTGACATTTACATCAAAAAAGGCATATAGATTTTACATGCCGTTTACCACGTAGATTTTCTAAATGACAGGTATAAAAGAAACCCATATGTCCAAATCAAACTCCGAAAATTAATTGGCCTGCTAAGCAAGTACACCGTAACAGATAATCTAATACATAAGGTCAATCTATGAGAAGTTTTCTAGAGAATCGTACAAGACGATCAACATTCATTCCCCACACATAGACACCAAGTCAGTTTTTTTCCCACTACGTGAAGGTGAAATGAGCAGAGCTGACTCAAGAATGAATTGATGGTGTTAATCTATATTCGAAACTTAATTTGGGTTAACCATGACTTCTGGCTTTTTGGCACGAATCCACGGTGTTTTAGCCCACCGCCAGATATAGGCCACCCCTGAATGGTTATGTTTGAAACTTAATTTGAGAAGTATAATAAGTTGATATCAAGTAACCTTTTATTAAGCTCGGATAACTGAAATATGTCTATAAAAGGTATTTTTGACACAAAAAGCTGGACTGCAACCAGAAAATATAAACAAAAAATTTGATGATTAGCGATTATACGGCTTAAAAGGGACAAGAGAAGTTGAGCAATTACATATTCTGAGGTTAAAATCGGAATTGGTTATCTATAAAGTGGAATTGTATGGATGATTACCAGAGGATGATTTAGCAACTGCAGATGATTGGCGATTCATACTTTTCCCTAAACACAAGAAAAAAAAATATTCAAGATTGGATATTAAAATGTAAGTTTATAAAAAATATAACTTGATCATCATATGTGAATAAAGTTTGAACTAAATCAATGACTTGCCAAATGAATAAGTTTGAAGCTGTAAATACAAGACTTGAATATCAAGATTAATAATGTCAACTATGAAATATAAATCATAGGATGTATGTAAATGATATATATTTTTTTTTTAACAAGTAAATGATACTATATTTTATAAAGATAAAGGATTGGAAATATGTGACAAAAATATAAGATGGTAAGAAAGATACAAAGATAACGTGTTTAAAGAAGGCGGCCTTTATTGGATGAATGATTGGCTGTGTCTGCTGTCTGTGTTGGTTATTTTAATGCTTTTACACACAAACTGTCATCAAGTCAAAGCTGCTCTTTTCAGTTTTCACCCAGGTCGTAAATAGCGTGAAACGTGGCGAGAAGTTATAACGAAGTTATGACATTTTTTAAAACGTAATATATAGCGGCACAAAATATTTATAAATTAGTATTTATATAGCGAGTTTATAAAATGGAGCAATATTTTAATTTTAATTGAAAACAAAATCGGCTATTAGTTACTCAAGGATTTATTTCTATAGTAAAATTACTAAGCGCAAGTCAACTAAATAGCCAAAAATTAGTAAGCGAGCAAAATTATTGTAAATCAGCAAAAAGATTCGAAAAAAAGCGCCAGGTTACGCGCTATAGCGCGCTATATCACGCTTTATAGCGCTTTTTAGCACGCTACGCTTTAAGACGCCGCCTTAGTGTGTCTCGTAACGTGGAGGTCACACTTCACGCTGTAGCCCGCTATAAGACGCGCTATAGCGCGCTATTTAGAACCCTGGTTTTCACCCATCTTGTTTCGACAACCTTTCTTTCTTTACTTTTCTGCAAGAAAATTTCAACGCCTGTTATAAACAATCTTGTAAAAACCGTGTTTTTAACCGGCCCGATAGGATCACCGGTTTATCAAGTTATCAGTTCAACCAATTTACCGATGAAAATTTATCTAATAAAAATGTCATATAACATTTCAAACAATTTGGTAGGCTCAATGTTTTTTAAAATTCAACAAAAATAACTAAAGTATTTGAATTAGTTGTATATTAAAAAATAAATTTTTGTTTCGATAAGCCCACTTTAAAAAGTATTCTGATATTCATTAAAACAATCATAACTCATCTCGTAAGTTAATATACTCCTAATTCTCAAGATAACCTTTTAATTAATATTTTCATATTCATCATCATTTAACCAAAAAAAAACCTTTCATTGTCTCTGACACACACACACTTATCACAATTTTAACTACCACCACGTCACAACATTACCATACAACAGATACTTAGATTGCCTATCTACCGCCACTGTATTCTGTTCCATTCTCTTTCATACACTTGAACCCGCCGATTTCTGGTTCAACAGATTGACCCGAGTCGACTAAAACCAGACGGTTCAAACTGGTTCATGTTTCGATCAAACCCGGCTTACGACGGATCGATTAGCACTCCGAATCTCGGTTCAGCTGGTCCGGTCGAACCGGGTTTTAAAACATTGGTATAAATATACATTTATTATATGTACAGTGGCGGATTTAGCATTTTAAAATGATGTGACACAAACTTTTTTTTGCTCACAATAAACACGTTAAAAATTTACTTCAATCGTCATATAAAAAATCATCTTTTAAGATTAAGGCTTAAAAGCCATCTTGCAGAAGACGACTTCTGTTCAAGATTATATATAATCAGCTAAAACTAAAAATTGCCCACAATATAATTATACACATTCTTTATACTACATTACATGATTTGCATTGTTTTTTTATAAGTAGGAATATTATAGTTAAAAGAAATTGTTTATTTTAAAAACTTAAATATGTTTTTTTCTATTTAATAATTAAAGCTCGGCAACATTGTATTAAAATTTAAAGAGAAAGGTGAATGCAAAATGCTCATACTTTTCAAAGATAAAAACCTACAATATAGGTGAAGTGGTTAAATTGAAGACAAACTGTAACACCTCATTTTGAGAAGTGGATCGTTACGCGTATTTATGGCGTGTCATCAAAGCATGTAAGGTGATATGTACTAAAACATACATTGCCAAAGGGAAAACCGGAATCAAACATCGGTTCTCAAATATAGGCCCAAAACATAAATAAAGTAAATGAAATGAGAAGGACAAAGCAAGTGTCCAAGTAAGCATAAGTAAAAGAAGGCAAAAAGGAAAAGAAATCTAAGGCAACTCCATCCTATGCGCGTCCTCCAAATGCTCAAGTCTGTCCATGGGTACCTGCCGTTTTAGGACATGGAAAGGAAAGTAACGGCTGAGCAATACGCTCAGTGAAAGGATATATGACATACTATAACTAAATGAAACATAAATAAGACTACTAGAAGCAGAAATGTATAAATCCTGGAAAACCTGATATAAACTAGTAAAACTGGTTTTATAGTTTGAAAAGCCTTATGTTTATAATATGAAAATTGTATGTTACATGTAACCAAAAGTCCATATAGGTCATGAAGTATCAACGTGCATGAATACTTAGAGAGGTGACCTCATCATGCAATTAGATGGGTTGCCTCTAATTAATTAAGTCTGGGTAGGAGGGATCAACTCCTTGTGAAAGATGCAAGGCACACATCACATTCACCTGAAAATACCGGTAACACATGTAACTAGGATGCACCCATACGCCTCACATGATAATGATAACAATATGGCAAAAACTGAAGGGACGCCACAAGCTATCACTCTGCCGTGATGAAGTCATAACATTGGTGCCTCCAGTGTTATGGTTATGGTACCTCCATAACTAGGTGAAACTGGTCATGCATGTATATGGCTTAGGCATTTAAAACTAAACATAAGTAAATCAAAACATATAAAACATATACTTGGGAAAACAGTTGGCTGCAAACGGGGAATCCTAATAAGAAAAGAATGTCCATACTGAATGACGGAATATTCGTACCTTATGTCCAGTGAACGAGGAAAGATGAAAGGATGCGAAGTCCTACTCCAAAACCACTAATGCTACATAAATAAGGGACATGTATGAGTTGTCTGGTTACTGAGCATGTTTCTGGTTATTGTATGTTCTTAGCTTATTTTATATGTTCTCGTCTAATTTACTGTTTTAAATGATATACTGGATTATTCATGTATTTTATGTATTCTGATTAAGTATTATCCTGTATTCTTGTATTATTATACTTGTTGTGTAATAATAAGTAACTTTCTAAAAATAGCAGGTTTCCAAAAATAATAAGTTTCCAAAAATAGAAAGTTTCCAAAAACATAAAGTTTCCAAAAACATAAAGTTTCCAAAAACAGAAAGTTTCCAAAAATAGATCAGTTTCTAAAAATAGAAAGTTTCTAAAAATAGTAATTTTCCGGAAATAGAAAGTTTTCATATTTAGAAATAAGCTGGATTAATAAGCTAATAATATAAGCTAGTGTTTACTGGTTAAAAATCATAAGTCGTGTAATTAATAATATAGTTTATTAATTATAGGTTATAACTGATTATTAATTATTAATTATAGTTCATGTTTTATTAATTAATAATATATCATGGTTAAATAGTATAGTTTATTAAATAAATGACATGGAAATAAATAAACTATAGGTTATATGATTTAATTAAATAAAGTCATGATTTAATTAAATTAAAACATACAAAATACTTAGGTTAATGTATTAGTAATTTATTAATTATAACCTAAGTCATGATTTATTAATTAATTATAAGTCCATGTTTTAATAATTAATTAATAACTATAGTCTAAATTAAATAACAAAATACTTAGCTTTATACATGTATTATTTATTAAAAATAAATATAACCTAAGTCCATGATTAAATGAAATTAATCATTATTAGCATGTAAATTAATTTAATTTTTCTTTGAAAAATATTAACTTGTAAAAAAATGTATAACCTGTAAAGATGTATAGCTTGCACAAATTATCCTGTGCCCGTGTTTTTAATATAAGCCAAAACATATAAGCCGAAACATAAGCCGAACCAAACACACCCTAACAGTGGCTACCCGGCCTAGCCGGTTGCCACTGTTCAACTAAAATCACCACCGGCTGAAGCCGGTGGTTCCCCTTGCTTGGTTGCGGTCCCTGATCAAGCAAAACAGTCACCGGTGGTGCTGCTGCTGCTGCGGCGAGACCCAAACAAACCAAACAACACCCCGACCTGAGTTGGGGTCCCTTGTTCTTGCGGCTGCGCTACTAAGGCCACACAGAGACCTCTTGGTCTCGGCTGTTGGTGCAAAACAAACCAAGCCGAGAGCTTGGAGCTCTCGGTTGTGTGTCGGCCGAACCAAAACCCCACCAAAAACCCCCACTAAATCATGTTTTTAGGATTAATTAACATGTTAATTATGTTTTTAATATTTAAATACATGAATCATAATTAAAGGAAAAAAAATAAAAAGATGAAGGTTATGGATGCACGTGATTGGAAAAGAACTAAGAACGCGAACATGATCAACCCCGAAATCAATAATCAATATCAACCAACGCCCCTTTGATGTCTTGTGTAGCCGACAGCAAGAGGGAGGGGAAAGGCTAGGGTTTTTACTTTTTTGTTAAAATTATGTAATATGAAAACTCTGTGTTTTCCTTTTTACCCTTTTTAGTTAAAAATGGGTTTGGGCTCCCCTCTTGCTCCTTGTCCGCGACCACCATAAGCCCACAAGGGCAAACCGGCCTTTGTTCGTGTTTAATTATTTTACGTGTTCGTTCGTGTTCATTAATCGTTCTAGCTCGTGTTAATGTTTGTGCTATAAATACTACGTACATATATCGTGTTCTAATAGTCGTGTTATAATTATTATACGTAATAACTATCATGTTTGTAAATGTTCGTGATCATATCTTCGTGATTATAATTATTATACTTAATAATTATCGTGTATTACCACGTACGTAATAATTATCATGCATTAACACGTACGTAATTTCTGAATTTATTGTTCGTGACACGTGTACGTGACATAATTGGAAAGTTTTAATTGGTTCATATGCTTATGTAGTGTACTGTTCGTGGCATTTATATGCGGGTTTTACAACTCTTCCCCCCTAAAAATAATAATTCGTCCCCGAATTATAGGTAACGTAACTGAAAGAGAAACATACCCGAATCAAATCTGGAAATGCGTGCAAGATAAAAGGACATTAAGATGACATGCTTGAAAGGAACGTGGAACGTGACATGGCTAAAGAGGACATGGAATGTGAGGTGACTGAAAGAACGTATCTGATTGATGAAAGAAAACGGATAAGAAGTCCGGATGGACTCATCCGCTCTAAGTGGCTTCCCGCCCAGAACGGTCCTCTAAAAGGTCTTGGCGAAAATAACAATGTTAGGCTTCATGACTTTGTCTTGACGATACATAAAGTTTCTGGTTCATCAACATAAGACAGATTTGCATGAATCTGATCGAGTGGATGAAAATTAACGTGCAAGGGTAACTGAAACGTTATGATGCGAAATAATCTGAAGCAAATGACATAAGTACGTCTGATTAGTGATGCCCCGGAACATACTGAAACGTAGTACGTGAACAATCGTGAACGTGATACGTGAACAATTGTGAACGTGATACGTGGAGATATGGTGAATGTAATATGAGAAACATAGGGTGGATGATGATACGTGTAACATATCGTGAACGTGATATGAGAAACGTGGAATGAACATGACATGTGAAACATGTCGTGAACATGGGATAACTGAGGAGGTAACGCCAAACGATAAGAGGTATGACGTGGATGAAAAGTTTATAAGCTTGAGTCTGGTCTCCCAAACTTCTGCAAGACTTTTCAGAACGAAAAATGAAACGTAAATCGTAAGATAGAATACGATCATGAACATGAACAACGTCATGAACATGAGTGCGGAAGAAATCGTGAAATTGTATAAGGGTGTCGTCGTAATAATGAATACGAACGTGAACCTTTTATCTGATTTGATAGCCGAAAGAGTGCCCACTGATCGTGCGATCTCTGGTTGACAATGCTTGAAAGTCTGCTATTAAGAAATCTTTGCAGATGCAAAGAGCATGCAGACTTGGTCATACGGTTTCAAACAACCCAGATGGCATCATGCTCCTTCTGCTCCTGCGGTAGTCCGGTGACACAATCTATGGAGATCTTGTCCCACTTCCGTTCGGGAAGTCTTTTCGGTGGAAATAGCTACTAATATGTTGGTGTTCTATCTTAACCTGCTGGTATGTCAGGAAATTAGATATGAACATAACGACATCTTTTTCCATAGAGCTGGGTACATAGATGTTTGGAAAACCATAAGTCTCTGAAATTAGACTTCTCTTAGCGTAGGATGTTCTGGAACACCTAGTATAGTGTAGGGTTCCCACATTTACGCATAAGCTGAGTCATGGTAAGATTAGCTATGAGAATCAATGTGATTCAGCGTGTCATTGAAATCCACCCGAATTTGTACTAGAAAAATTTTTTAGGTGAATTTTCTGCTGTCGTAGGATTTATAACGTAGTGCGAATATGGTATTCGTGCCCTTCTCTAGACTTAGAGAAGATCAGTTTGTCAATGATGAAAATACTGATGAATTTGTTTATGATTTCTTGGAAACTCAATTTATTAAGTCCATAATGGTGCTGAAGCACTTATAAGACTAAAACAAAATCATGAATTTAGCATGACCAGATCGTGTGCGAAAAGCAGTCATGGAAATGTCCTGCTCTTTCACTCGCCACCGTTGGCGGTATGATCATAAGTAGTGTTGTAAAAAGCGGGCTAGGCGGCGCCTAGGCGCTAGGCGGCCATACTCCACCTCGATTTATAGCTAGGCGGTCAAGCTAGGCGGAAAAGTCAAAAGACGGTCAAACATACGCCTAGGCGGTGCTAGGCGGCGCCTAGGCGGAGCTAGGCGGCCTAAGCGGTCAAAAAGTCAAAGAAAGTCAACAAAAAGTCAATATTTTTTAAAAAAAGTTAAGAATTTTCTTTCTAATATATAATTTCCATATTTATTTTAACATAAAATCTTAAAATCAAAGATAAACCTATAATTGTTAACATAAAGTAATGGATTTTTCGTGAGAATTGGAACCAACTGAACTGTATGTCACGTTTGAAGTTTGAAGTCCTTAAATTGTTATGTTTATTTGTCTATTTTGCAACTTCAAGCTATGTGAACTTTGAATTATTAGAAATTTGAATTATTTTGTCATGTTATACGTATTATTTATAATTTTTTTATGCATAAAATTCCAATCCGCCTAGGCGCCGCCTAGACGAATTCCGCCTCGAAGGTGGCCAACCGCCTCACTAACGCCTAGCGATTTCTGCAACCTTGATCATAAGTCGATCTTGGAAAAGTGTTTAACACTCTATAGTCGAGCGTACACATTGTCAATACGTGGAGGGGAATAACGGTCATGAATGGTGATTTGTTTAAATCGACGATAGTCGACACATAATCTCATGTTACCGTCCTTCTCCTTAATAAGCAGAACCGGTGCACACCCTGGTGATACACCTGGAGTATAACAGGTAACTTTGAAATGATTGACTGATTACGAATGAAAGGAATTTAGAAATTATGTCGTAACTGATAGCTGGAAAATCTTTACAGACATGGGTAACAAACACATGGTTGGAAAGCATAATAATTTGTACAGATTTTCCTGATGGAAAACCATGCTGCATGTATTCAGGAGCCTGAACATCGTTGTACATAATCTGATATGAATGACGACCAATCGTAGCATGATGCGCTGTTCATAGTCCATAATCAGAATTATATTTAACCCGTATATGTCCTAGGTAAGTGCGTTAGCAGGTTGGATCTTATCATAGACCGAAGGAAAGCCTTTGTATACTTGGTTGGTATGAATGGCGTCCTTTATGGTCATGGGTATATGAAATATGAAATCAAGGAATGAAAGTGTCATGAAGTAAACGTGACAGATCTCATTGAATGTATCTTGCTTGTCTCGCGCAGAACGAACCCTGCGTGTCAACGTGAATAATACGCCGATGATGGTACTGAAATTCTTGTGGCCTGATTAATACATGGCACAACAAAATGGATATACCCCTTGAAGGGTGCCGTGAATTTCTTAGGGTTGTTTCAGAAGATAGATGTGAGTCATGTGTCTTGACTTGTGTCTTGAGAAAATATGCGTATGGCACGTGTCTTGACTAGTGTCTTGACATGTGTCTTCTGAAACGTACGTGTGACATGTGTCTTGTCTTGACATGTGTCTCGAGGTGTGAAACGAATAAAATTGAAAATCTTAGGTTATCATGCCAAAATTGGCGGATCGGTTGGACTGCTGACCCTTTGTGTTCCTGATCACGATCGTGACCGGTGTTCTGTTAGGATTGTTAGAATAATTGTTGTGACGGTAGTGGTTACTATCGTCTTGTCTGTCAGTTCCATGATGGTCATCCTCATGACGGTGATTCATGTAACTATTCAGCTGAGTGGCCGGCTGGTACCAGTTCCCACTCATATGACTGAAAAGACAACTGAATGACGTGGGACATATAACTAAAAGGTAGGGACATGGATTGTGATGGAAGATCGTCTGGTGGTAAAGCATCTTCTCGTCCGATCACTTTGATCTAATGCCTCTGTCTTCGTCTTGTAGGATCTCCAGGTTGTGAACAGTATCAGCATCTCGCAGTGTCTCCAAATAATCAACAACATCACCATTTAGTAACAGCTCCAAATTATGAACGACATCAACATCTTGTATAATATCAGCAAGTGAAGTATGCCTGAGGTGATCGGCAATAGACTAGCGAATACTCGTGGAATATTGTAAGTGAATTACACATGGATTTACAGCACGTGCAATACACATGGGATATGATGCATGGAGCACACGTGGAATACGGTACTTGTAGTACACGTAGAATGCTCATGAAATGATCGGTATGGAGTCTATATCTGACATGATTTTAAAGGAAATAATAGGTTAAACGGTTAGAAAACTAAACTGAAATGAGCATCATGATAGCCTAGCAATTCTAGCATAGACATCATTCTGGTCGCACAGAGAAAACACCCGAAAAGTATGGTTAAACGAAATTCAACGATGATTAGCATGAAAGCATGATTAATGAAAACCAACCATGACTATCATGAATGCAGGATTGAATGAAATCCATCAATGTCTAGCATGAAAGCATAATCAACGTGATGAAGGCAGAATCAACATAGGAGACGTAAGACATAATCTGCATGAAACGAAATCATCATGAAGAAACATGGAGCAAAATTAACATGAAGGGGCATAAAACATAATCAGCATGAGCATGAAGTTAACCATGATAGTATGAAAACATAATCGACATAAAGGACATAAAAAGAAATTTAATGAGGGGACATGAAATAAATGTGACTGTAATGAAATGAAATCTGAGAGTCGCTGGTGTGAACGACCTTGGGTCGTTTCACAAAACAAGATTGACATGATTAATCCGATTAGAACATAAGAAAACAATGCATGAAACTGTTTAAAAAGTTTTTGTATGAGCATAGGTGAACGCCTATGGGTCTGTTCACCAAAATTGACATGACGATTGTGGACGCCTATAGGTTGGTCCACCAAAACAAAATAGTTCGAATAAAAGCACATGCGACTAAATATGGTCAGTCATGTACCAACCATTACTTAGTCAAAATACCCGCAACAATAATACATGAAATAAATAAGTGAAAATCATCTTTGAAAACTTAACAAAAAAAAGTTTATGTGACCAAGTATGAACTACTATGTTTCAGTACACATTAGCCAAAATTCGCAAGGCAACATCATGCATAAAACAATGACACATAACTAAGTATGGATGAGGGTTGTTCAATCCATACTAACAATACCGATGAAACATCATGGTTAAAACAACAAGGTGCTGAAAACGTCAATACGTGGAATAACAAGCGTCGGCTTAGGAATCTCCTGGTGACTACCCACTAGTCACAGGTCAAGTTTTAGAACCTACAGGTCGAAACCTTGGCTCTGATACCATAATTGTAACACCCCACTTTGAGAAGTGGATCGCTACGCGTATTTATGGCATGTCATCAAAGCATGCAAGGTAATATGTACTAAAACATACATGACCAAAGGGAAAACCGGAATCAAACATCGGTTCCCAAATATAAGCCCAAAACATAAATAAAGTAAATTAAATGAGAAGGACAAAGCAAGTGTCCAAGTAAGCATAAGTAAAAGAAGGCAAAAAGGAAAAGAAGAATAAGGCAGCTTCCATCCTATGCGCGTCCTCCAAATGCTCAAGTCTGTCCATGGGTACCTACCGTTTTGGGACATGGAAAGGAAAGTAACGGCTGAGCAATACGCTCAGTGAAAGGATATATGACATAGTATAACTGAATGAAACATAAATAAGACTAATAGCAGCGGAAATATATAAGTCCTGGAAAACCTGGTATAAACTAGTAACTGGTTAGTTTGAAAAGCCTTATGTTTATAATATGAAAACTGTATGTTACATGTAACCAAAAGCCCATATAGGTCATGAAGTATCAACGTGCATGAATACTTAGAGGGGTGACCTCATCATGTAATTAGAGGGGTTGCCTCTAATTAATTAAGTCTGGGTAGGAGGGATCCCCTTGTGAAGGATGCAAGGCACACACCACATTCACCTGAAAATACTGGTAACACATGTAACTAGGATGCACCCATACGCCCCACATGATAATGATAATAATATGGCCAAAACTGAAGGGACGCCACGAGCTATCACTCCGCCTTGGTGAAGTCATAACACTGGTGCCTCCAGTGTTATGGTTATGGTACCTCCATAACTAGGTGGAACTGGTCATGCATGTATATGGCTTAGGAATTTAATACTAAACATAAGCAGATCAAAACATATAAAACATATACTTGGGAAAACAGTTGACTGCAAACGGGGAATCCTAATAAGAAAGGAATGTCTATACTGAAGGACGTAATATCCGTACCTTATGTCCAGTGAACGAGGATAGATGAAAGGATGTGAAGTCCTACTCCAAAACCACTAATGCTACATAAATAAGGGACATGTATGAGTTGTCTGATTACTGAGCATGTTTCTGGTTATTGTATGTTCTTGGCTTGTTTTATATGTTCTTTTCTTATTTTACTGTTTTAAATGATATATTGGATTATTCATGTATTTTATGTATTCTGATTAAGTATTATCATGTATTCTTATATTATTATACTTGTTGTGTAATAATAAGTAACTTTCTAAAAATAGCAGGTTTCCAAAAATAGAAAGTTCCCAAAAATAGAAAGTTTTCAAAAGTATATCAGTTTCTAAAAATAGTAAGTTTCCTGAAATAGAAAGTTTCTATATTTAGAAATAAGCTAGATTAATAAGCTAATAATATAAGCTAGTGTTTACTGGTTAAAAATCATAAGTCGTGTAATTAATAATATAGTTTATTAATTATAGGTTATAACTGATTATTAATTAATAATTATAGTTCATGTTTTATTAATTAATAATATATCATGGTTAAATAGTATAGTTTATTAAATAAATGACATAGAAATAAATAAACTATAAGTTATATGACTTAATTAAATAAAGGCATGATTTAATTAAATTAAGACATATAAAATACTTAGGTTAATCATGTATTAGTAATTTATTAATTATAACCTAAGTCATGATTTATTAATTAATTATAAGTCCATGTTTTAATAATTAATTAATAACTATAGTCTAAATTAAATAACAAAATACTTAGCTTTATACATGTATTATTTATTAAAAATAAATATAACCTAAGTCCATGATTAAATGAAATTAATCATTATTAGCATGTAAATTAATTTAATTTTTCTTTGAAAAATATTAACTTGTAAAAAAATGTATAACATGTAAAGATGTATAGCTTGCACAAATTATCCCGTGCCCGTGTTTTTAATATAAGCCAAAACATATAAGCCGAAACATAAGCCGAACCAAACACACCCTAACAGTGGCTACCCGGTTGCCACTGTTCAACTAAAATCACCACTGGCTGAAGCCGGTGGTTCCCCCTGCTTGGCTGCGGTTAGGGGTAGGAATCGGGTCGGGTCAACCGGTTTCGGGTCAAGTCGGGTCGGGTCAAGTCGGGTTAGAACTCAAAAAGATCAAACCCGAACCCGGGCCTAATTAGAACTCGGTTCAGTCGAGTTCGGGTCAATTCGGGTCGGGTCAAGTCGGGTCGGGTCAACTCGGGTTCGGGTCAACCCGAGTATAAGTAAAAAAATTAAAAACTGACTTATTTAAGTTTATTTACAAGGTAAAATGTGGTAAAAAACTCGGGTCAAGTCGGGTTGGTCAGGTTCGGGTCAAGTCGGGTCGGGTCAAGTCAGGTCTAGGCTAAAAAATATAAACCTAAACCCGAGGCTAATTAGAACTCGGGTCAATTTGGGTCAACCCGAATTTACCCGAATATGTTTTTGAACCCGAGTGACCCGACCCGAATAGGCTATTTCGGGTTCGGGTTCGGGTCGGGTTCGGGTCGGGTCAACTTTTTCGACACCCCTAGCTGCGGTTCCCCCTGATCAAGCAAAACAGCCACCGGCTTAAGCCGTTGGTGCTGCTGCTGCTACGCCGAGACCCAAACAAACCAAAAAACACCACGACCTGAGTCGGGGTCCCTTGTTCTTGGTCTCGGCTGTGCTACCAAGGCCACACCAAGACCTCTTGGTCTAGGCCGTTGGTGCAAAATAAACCAAGCCGAGAGCTTGGAGCTCTCGGTTGTGTGTCGGCCGAACCAAAACCCCACCAAAACCCCCACTAAATCATGTTTCTAGGATTAATTAACATGTTAATTATGTTTTTAATATGTAAACACATGAATCATAATTAAAAGAAAAAAATAAAAAGATGAAGGTTATGGATGATACCACACACGTGATTGGAAAAGAACTAAGAACACGAACACGATCAACCCCGAAATCAACAATCAAAATCAACCAACACCCCTTTGGTGTCTTGTGTAGCCGGCATCAAGAGGGAGGGGAAAGGCTAGGGTTTTTACTTTTTTGTTAAAATTATGTAATATGAAAACTCTGTATTTTCCTTTTTACCCTTTTTAGTTAAAATCAAAAATGGGCCTGGGCTCCCCTCTTGCTCCTTGTCCGCGGCCACCATAAGCCCACAAGGGCAAACCGGCCTTTGTTCGTGTTTAATTATTTTACGTGTTCGTTCGTGTTCATTAATCATTCTAGCTCGTGTTAATGTTCGTGCTATAAATACTACGTACATATATCGTGTTTTAATAGTCGTGTTATAATTATTATACGTAATAATTATCATGTTCCTAAATGTTTGTGATCATATCTTCATAATTATAATTATTATACTTAATAATTATCGTGCATTAACACATACGTAATAATTATCGTGCATTAACACGTACTTAATTTCTGAATTTATTGTTCGTGACACGTGTACGTGACATAATTGGAAAGTTTTAATTGGTTCATATGCTTACGTAGTGTACTGTTCATGGCATTTATATGTGGGTTTTACGCAAATTATATTTTTGTGTCTTTTAATTGGGCTTACCTGTTAAGCCTTAGTTGATAACATATTTCTGATTCTCTATATAATCGTTTTCTTCATTCGTATACAACATAAAACTTAAAAAATAAAACTTGTGTATCTAAAGAATAACATCATGGCTGCCAAAACTTTATGTGTGGCACTTTCCACACATAGTCAAGCTATAAATCCGCCATTGTATATGTATATTCACCTTTGAATGTATGTATAGTAATTATCTTTGAATTACTAGTTAATTAGCTAGAGAGATTACACTCTTTAGTCCCTTATGGCCTTATAAATAAAAGAAACATTGTACTCATTTTGATACTACTTAATAACAATCATCTCTTTCCTCCTAAATCTTTTATTCTTTACATTTCATAACATGTTATCAGTACGATTTTTGTGCTAAACAAAACTTGGTAAAGAAGTCTTAACATATCTCTATTGCAATCTACATGAGCACTACATGTTATATGGTGATTACATAAAGATAATTTATTTTCTTATTAATTATTTTTTATTTCACTATCTACTATTGGAGTTTACATGAACAAGAATGTTCTGTTAAGGCTACATGAAAAGAATCAAAATGACATAACTTAATGTTATGTTAAAGAGAAAAATAATAAATAAAAATAGTTAGAACCTTATGTTCTAGTATAATCCAATATCATAACCTCATGTTATGTTATTTTATATAGTAAAAAGTGAAATAAATAATAAGAACCTTAAGTTCTATTATGATTCCCTCAAGAGAATCAAAATATAACTTCTTATAGTTGTTATGTAACTTTGTAGAACCTCAATTCTATCATCTTTATTTTTGTTATTGTTTAATTATAGTCATTTATGCTATATATTTTTTCCATGTTCTTATTTTTTGTTGCATTTTGATAAGTTAATAATTCTCATGTTTCAAGTAGCATTTGTCTATGTATGGTACACTGGGAAATGTAATAATTTATATAGCGATTGTTTTTTGTTAAACAATAATAATACCCTTAGAAAATGTTAATCACAAGACGTTGTGTAGAATACTAGAAGGGGGTTGAATAGTTTTTACCGATTAGTTTTAATTACTTTAAAACTTTTTCATGATTCTTATGGATATAGATGAAGTGTGATTAACAAAGTAATAGACGTGAAGTAAGAAAGAAACAAGTCACAATGCACAATGATTTATAGTGGTTCGACCTAGCAAGATATCACTTATCTTGCCCCTACTTCCACTCCTCAAGTATCTACTCGAGATTTCTACTTCACTAGTAAACGAATCTCCTTCAGACTGGTGGAGAAACCTTCACACTTAAGCTTAAAATCTTTAACGACACCTAAGCTAAGATGTTGTGTTCTTTACAAAGGTACAATAACGCCTTTTACACTATATACTTGTAGTTTACAACACCAACCACACTATTACACAAGTAGGTAGAAGAATGGGTATAACAATGATGATTGTGTAGGTAACACTTTGTTAATGCAAGTGATGCCTAAAAACATTATTAGTGTTAACTAATCGTTCTTAGTTTTGATCACGACAAATTAAAAAGACATTTATCGTCGAAGACAATTGTAAGACGAATTATTTGACAAACACTATCATCAAGGTAATAATCATTTAAGTATTGCACAAACATATCTTGATCATGTTTAGTGATCATAAAAAGTGATTAGCCTTAAAACTAACATTTTTTCAAATATGACAAAAGATTTTACTAAACTTTCTTTTTAAAAAAATGTTTTATTAAAATAGAACATGTAAATTTGAGTATGGCATATTCCAAATGCCATAAGAATATCCTTTGAAGGTAAAATTTACCTCGGATACTACTTCCCCACTAAAGGACAAAAAGGAGCGAAGTCTACTACTCGCGGTTCCAGCTATGCGGTTCTTTATTGATAAGGAACCGCAGACACAATTAAGGAACCACATGCAGAGAGCTGTTGGGTTTTGTCTTTTATAAATAGTAGATCAAATCTGCATTTTCCATGAACCTTTTTGGACATTCTTTCTGCCTTCTTTCTCTTTTTTAAATCCTAATCATTAGTAAATGATCACTTAATGTGTTAAGTATGTTTACTTATGATTTTCCTTTTGATCCCCTTCTTTACTTGTCCAAAGAGAAGATCACTCACACACTTGTGATGTGATTAAAGATAAAGCCTTGATGAAGATCCACCTACCTTAGATCTAGTCATGTTCATCATTTTTATTTGATTCTTATGTAGATCCAATGTATTTGTGTATACTTGGATTAGTGTTGTGTTGATCCAAGGTATTAGTGAATACTTGGATTAGTCTTGTGTAGATCCAATGTATTTGTGTATACTTGGATTAGTGTTGTGTTGATCCAAGGTATTAGTGAATACTTGGATTAGTCTTGTGTAAATCCATTGTATATGTGTATACTTGGATTTGTCTTGTGTGGATCCAAGTTACATGTGTATACTTGGATATGTTTTATTGAGTTGTAAGTGTTGTGTTAGTTCTCAGTAAACTATAAAGTGATGTGTGTATGTGTCTTGTGATTTGTCACTTAGCTTCAAAGTGAAGAGTTGTGAAGATTGGTTCTAGCTTTGGATTAGAACTCGACATCTGGCCTTGTGTCAGAAAATTGCGAAGTATGCGACGTGTGTATATTGGTCCTAGCTAAGATTAGGTATCGACATTTAGCTTAGTGACGGAAAATAATGTAAGCGACGTTGTAAGGTTTTCTCTGTCAATAAGGGAGCTTGTGGATTGATGAGAGGGCTTTTATACATGATCTCATCGTTCTTTTTGGGCTTTAAATGTACAAAACATCATAAAAAGACCATATATATGCTTGTATTTGTTCAGTGTGTATTTTAGGTACGGATATTGAGAAAATGACAAAAGATCACAAAGAACAAGCAAAAACGAACACGGGAAACGAAGCCGCACAAAGAACCAAGCCCTAATGAAGATTTTCCAAGAAAAACCCTTGAAGAATTGAAAATTATGCAAGAAGGGTCCTCCAATATTGAAGAATTGACACTTTAAACCCTTGTATAATCATAATTACAAGTTTGGTCCTTAAAGTTTGTCAAATTGCAATAAGGACCCTCCACTTTGAAGAATTGGCAAGAATGGTCCCTCATAAATGAAGACTTGTCAATATTAGTCCTCCAAAAAACCAATCATACAAGTCAAGACCATAATATTTGAAGAAAATGCCAAAACAGCCCTTCAAGTATCAAGAAATGGCAAGAAATACCCATGTTAAACTTTTGGAGAAGTTTTTGTGGCCAAAGTGGGAAAAATGAAACTTCATTAACAAAGGAAATCGGATTATTCAAGTTTCAAACTGAAATGAAAGGGAAATGAAAGATTAAGGGCTAAAACTGGGAGATAATGAAAGTTACCTAGGCCCAGTGGCAGCCTGCCACGTGCCCCACTCACCAAAATCGACCAATCAAAACCCACCCTTCCTCCACCTCAGCCTTCCACTCACAACAATATTAACTAATCCCAGATTAGTTAATTATTTGGCGCTTAACAGAAGTTTTAAAACCCAAATCAGATTAAAACATACACTATTCACATGATGAACACGATTGGGCATTTCTTCATTACATGTAATTAAACCCTAATCCTTTCCAGAATATTGATTAAGGGTCTCCTAATACTAACCCAACTCTTAAACTTGACATCTCACCAACCAACAGCCCCACACATGATTCCCCTGCTACACTTTGGGAGAAAATGACAAAAGCTGCCAGCCATTCAACGTCCAAGATTCTTGCTTCAAACTTAAGCTCCTTGTGAGCCTTTGATGCAATTCTAACAGCTATACAACTCCAAATACTGCCAAAGATACTTCACATGATTCAAGCAAGTTCAAACTCCTCAAGGGCATTTTAGGAACTTTATTCCATTAGGGTTTACGTTTTTCCTTGCATTTCTAGAACACTTGTGGCCTATTTAAGGCATAGGACTTGCATCATTTACATTTTGCTCTTGGCTTTTCCTTGTTCACTTTTCTGTAAATCCTTCTTTCAATTAATGAAAAAGTGTTTGAATTAGTTGAAGAAATCCAAGTGCCAATCTTTTTAGTTGTTTGTTATTGATATATGTTTGTGATTCTAAAGTATTAAAACCTGTTTTCAAGCTTTGTGAAAGAAATTGCTCAAAGTTCAAAACTTGATATTTTGCTAAGTTCTTGGTTCAAACCTTGAAATTATTGGGCTATAAGTGGTCTATACACCTTGATAAGAAGATTATTAAGGTGTTGTGAGCTTATAGTTTGGGGATAATCTAGTATGGGAACAAGGTTGCATTAATTAGATTTATTTTTCCATTTTTCCTTTTTTCTGTTTTGATATTATTTGTGCTCTAACCTTGTTAAATCTTAGCAGGGTTGATTGTGGACTTGTGTCTTGTTAGGCTGTCTTGTTGGGCTAGACACATAATCTCATTAATCCGTGGGTGTGGAAGTACATCCATTAGGTTTGAACCCTTAATCCTAAAATCTGTCAAAAAAGTGAATTTTTGTGATATTTGAGTTCTGCTATTGTAAGAGGTGTTCTTGTGGCTTTAATATGCTTAATATTGCATGATATTGTTGTTGTTATGCTAGATTAGGCTTGGGTAATACTGAAACACACATTTGCTTTGTTAAATCTTGGATTAAAAAAGTTAAAGGGGTGTTTGGGTCTACTGATTTGAGTTTGTAATTTGAAATTGGTTAAGTGTTTGTTATTGTATTGTGCTAGTTCTTGTTTGTGAAGTATAAGTGAGTGGTTTGCTGCAAGTTGTATGCTTTTGAACACCTAAATAAAACACAGGCTATAAAATCTTGAAAAATTGTTGTTTTAAGCTGTGATTTTGAGGACACTTAGGTCTAGGGTTAGACTAAAGGTAACAAGTGCTAAATCATAACTATTGTAACCTAATTAAGAGATCTAGAGTCTGGAATTTGGATTTGTGGTCAATTGCATTAGTAAAAAGGGTGTTTGGATATTCTGTTATATCAGTGAAAAGTTTATGCATGCAACTAGCTTAATCCTTTGGTCCAGTATATGAAACAAGTTAAGTTGTGCTTATTTAAGTCTAATATAGCTTGTGTACGCTTTTGGTGCAATTTGGTTGGCTGAATCTGGCTAAAACTACTTATTGATCAAAACAGCTTATTGTGTCAAAGTTTGTTCATGTCTGGTGATCTTTTGAATTAACTGTACTAATTGGCTGATTGGAAGTGTGATATCTTTGTTGTTCTTGACTCCTTGTGATCCAATGATTACAAGGGTTCCTTGTTTGTAACTTGAATCCAACAAAATCTCATATAAGACAAAAAGTCAATATAGTCAAGCAGGGGGAACCATTCCCACTAAAATTCACCAAAAGTTTCCACTGCTAGTGTAAAAAATCAAACAGCTTATTAATAAGCCATTCTAGCTTATTGAGACTTGCAACAACTTTGTTTTTGTAATCAATCTTCCTTATTTGACCCATTAAAGAAATCTGGAGCCTTGTGGACTTTGACTTTTAGGTTTGACTAGAAAACGAACTTGGTTGACTTTTGCAAAATAGCTTTTAGCTTATTCCAGCTTATTCATTGGTGCTTTTCGAAAGATTTTTGATTCTTAAGCTTAGTTAAGCTATTTGTAACTTATTGCAACTTGAATCAGGTCTTGAAATAGCCTAGAACTCGAAAACGACTATTTTGTCGTTTTGTGTAGAGAGCTTTTGCTTATTTCAGGCTTATTTCTTGGACTTATTTCAAGTTTATTTTTGCAAATAGCTTATTTAGGCCAAGAGAAGGACATGTGACGAATTTTAGCTTATGGCATCAGCTTATAGCTTAATGGGCCAAAAAGCCCATTAAGAATAAGCTGTTTTGAAATAAGCTATCTTAAGTTCATTTTTAGCTTTTGGGCCTTTGGAAAATTGTGTTTAGAATTCAATTTTAAGCTTAACTAGAGTTTTTGGGCTTATTTGGTGGACTTTTTCTTATTGGGCCCATTTTTAGCCCATTAAGGCACTGTTTCGCCTGTTAGCCCATTTGAAGGCCCAATAGGGGTACTTTGGTAATTCTAAGTTCATTTTCTGTTTATTTAGGTAAAATTAAGTAGGTTTGCAAGTTTTTAGAATTTTTTATAAACTTTGAATTTATTATTATTATTTTTTTTATTAAAATAATCATTTTTATTTTTAATTAAGATTTTTCACTTTTTATATTCTTCCTAGGTTTTATACATTAAGTTAGGATTTTTACAACTTTCCAAATATTTTTAGCATCTTTTAATTATTTTTTAGGATTATTTTAAGATTTTTATAGTTTTTAAGCATTTAAAAATAGTTTTTAGTTGTTTTAATATTTGGAAAAATACGTTTTTGTTTAACTAGGTTATTTTAGAGGTTTACAAACTCTAAAACTTTGATTTGGGCTTTTTATTGGTTAATTTTGATTTTTAGGGCTTTAATTAGCATTTAAAAATTAATATTTAATTAAATAAAAGGTTTTAGCAAGTTTTGATTTTTTGTAAATCCTTAGAATATTTTAGTGGATTTTTAGCAATCTGTTGGAATTTTTTAGAATAAAATTTTATTTTACCCCATTTTACGTTTTTACGTCTTTTACGTCTTAGTGTAATTTTCTCGTATCCGTCTTCATTTTTCTCTTCTTTCCTCATAATATTAATCACAAATAATTATTTTAAATCTTAGCACGCATAACACACTAGCCTCCTTGAGAACGATTCCACCTCACTTTGGGTCATTAGTATACGTTTTCCTAAACGTGTATTAAATACTTACCCTAATTACATCTTTGTTTTCCTAAACAAGGGCGTTTTACAACTATCATTTTGGCGCCGCTGAAGGGGAGGCGTGTTGTGTTTTTATTTGAACAATTGTTGTTTTCATATTATCCATAATAACTATTAGTAGCACTCTACTAATACGTATTATCGGTTTTCGTTTTTTGTGTGAATATTACTATATTGTATACGTAGAACAATAAATTCACAAGTACTCCAAAAGTGTGAAAACACAACCTTGATTCGGGATTTCATCACTCGATCATTGTATTCGAATCTCAAACAAAAAGAAAAAGGCAAAAATAGATAAATACTTTCGTGAAGCTCGATTTTGAAAAATACGAACTTTAAGGTGAATAGATAGGCAACGTGCTATAAAAGGCCGTTAAAGGGAAGCTAGGTACTTAAGTGCTTCGCGCCACCTCATTCCCCCCGTTCACTTGTGAGTATTTGATTTTGAAAGCTAATCGAGGGTTTTGCCGCCCAAAGTATTATTACGTATCATATATATTTTCTTGGTTTCAAAGATTAAACCCTCTTGAACGTTTTGGTGTTTAACCAACGTTCTAAAGTCATTGAAGGCGTTCACTTCACGTGATCGTTTTCATTCCTTGAGGCTCCTTTAATCGAGAGATTTGATTTGAGGAGAGATTTGTAGATTTTGGTCTACGTAATACACCACAAAAAAAAATATATATATATATAAAAACAATCAAAAACACCAAAAAAAATTGAAAAAGTAAAAACACCCAAAAGAATCTTCTTTGCTCGTCCCCATGTTGTACGTTACGTTTATGCAAACTCGCTCTAAAGCAAAATGTTCACGTAAACGTCGAAACCGTAAGGAAACAACACCAACGTTTTCTAGCGAAGACTCTCCCATTGACGAACCCATTGTAGAACAAGAAGTTACCATGGCTAATCGTACTATGATGGAGTTACTTCAAGCACCCACCGAGGGTTATGGAGAGGCTATTGTGATTCCCGCAATCCTTACGGAGAATTTCGAGGTTAAGACGGGTTTGTTGTCCATGATCCAAGCCAACAAGTTTCATGGTGACGAAAAGGACAACCCCCATAACCACATCCGCCAATTCAATCGTCTTACCGCCACTTGCAAATTCAAGGACGTCTCGAACGACTCGATAAAGATGATGCTTTTTCCGTATTCCTTAGCGGGGCCCGCTAAAATTTGGTTAGAGAAAGAGCCACCCAATTCTATATTGACGTGGAAGGATCTCGTTTCAAAATTTGTGAACCAATTTTTCCCGCCTTCTAAGACTACGCATTTGAAAAACGAGATTTCAAAATTTTCACAAGAATTTAATGAGAGTTTTTCAACGGCTTGGAATCGGTTTAAAGAAATGTTGCATGAGTGTCCTCATCACGGTTTTTCCGACTTGCATCAGATTGACACGTTTTACAATGGGTTAAATGATCATGAGCGTGACTATCTTAATGCCGTCGCGGGTGGTAATTTCTTGTGTAAAACGGTTGAAGAAGCATTGACGATTATTAAGAATAGGTCTATTGTCTATAGTCCTCGTAACACATCGAGTGTTAACAAGGCTTCGTTTTCACCATCATCACGTACCATTGATGCAATGCAAATAGAGGGAAATTTGGAGAATAAGATTTTTGATAAGCTTAAGGGTTTGTTAGTTGAGTTTAAGGTGGGTGAACAACCCGCTCCTGCTACGATTAAAGCGGTTGAGGTTTCGTGCATGTATTGTGGTGGAGCTCACGATATCTCCGAGTGCATTACCAACGGTGGTAACACTTCGAGTGCCTACGCGGCCACGGGAACTTATAACCAAAACGGTCAAGTTACCCGCACTAATAAATTGACTCCACCGGGTTTTTCACCAAATCAAAATGCTAATAACAACTATCGAAAAAATCAAATAGGCTATCAAAGGAACAATTACAAAGGTAACAACTATGGGAATCAAGGGGCTAACAATCAAGTGCAAAACAAGGATTTTCAAAACAACAACAAGAGTTTGCAAAACTTGAAAGATCTTCCAAATGAATTTGTTGAATATGCTAATGGGAATGATGCTAGGTTTGATAATATTCAAAGGGAGATAATTAGCTTAAGATCCGAGTTTAAGAATGACTTGAAAAAGGAGTTGAATAACGAGCTTGCTAATGAACTTAAGATTCACACCAATAAAATGAAGAGCAATGTCACTAGGTTACAACAAAACCAACAAAAGATGGAACAAGGTCAACATGAGATAAAAAAAGAAATGCTTAAGGCCGATAAGAGGCAGTCTATGTTTGAGGATAAAATTTCATCCATATTTGAAGCTATAATATGTAAGCCGTCTTCGAGTGTCTACCTAGTAACACCGTGACGAATCCTAAGGGAGAGATGAAAGTAATTACTACTCGCAGTGGTAAGACTTTCAAAGAGCCGATTCCTCAACCAATTGCTCCTACGAAGGAGCCAATTGAGGAGGAACCTAGGGTTGTGGTTGAAAAGGAGCATATCTCAATCCCACGAAGTACCGCTCATACCACACCTACGGTCGACCCTTTGCCATCATTAGAACCCGAGATTCTTAAGGTGTTGGAGCATAGTTTGGCTGGGCCGGTTCGACGACACTCCTGGGCCGTTTGTCGTCTGCCCGAATCCTGAGTAATGCTGCAAACAAAGGTAAACCGGTTAGACGTGGACCCGAAGCCGGAGCCCCGGGGTCCACCTCCGACGGTCAAGTTAGTATTGATCGATATATTGCATAAGAGGTGTGGTTAAGAGAGAGAACCTATCGTAGAATGAGACCCCTAGCCTTGTTTATATAGTGCTAGGGTTTCTTGAAGGATAAGTTAGGTGTGTGTGGGCCGCGGGCCTGTTGGGCTGGGCCGAATACCGACTGTACGTCGACATGTCCCCCAATCTAGTATGATATGGTCCATGATCATGTTATGCTAGACTCATTCGTGTATCATGCTCACTAAACAACCGCGTGCGGCTTACTGCTAGGACATCCTTGTGGGTTGTCCGTAACATATGGCTCCACTCGTAAATGGGCTACCTGTAGCAAAAAGATGATGGGTTGGGGTTGCGAATAGCGAGCGAAGCCACTATACGTCATCATGTCCCCCCAGTCTAGTATGCGTGGTTGTCACCAAGGTTACTAGACTTTACTCTATATCCGCTACCTGTAAGCGTATCCACATCGAAAGAAATGGGGAACCCGTGTACGTAAGACGGGTGGGTGTGCTCGAATGCTTGGTTTCCCGTGATTAGACGGTAAGGACCCCGTAAGAAGAAAACTTGTTCTATAGCCGGGGTAACACTGGCATTGGCAAGGTATCATTCTTATTCATCTCTAACGTGAGGACGATAAGAAGGTTTTGTGAAGATGGAGGTGGAACCCGTATGCTGCATCGTGAACATTTGAAGGCGTACTTCTTATACCCACTAATGATGCGGTATAGCGCGAATATTACATTCGTCTTAAGGCCAACAAAAGACGTACTTCTGTGGCATGTTTATGCGGATATTACATCCGTCTTATGGCCACGACATTTGACAATGATTTTTCAAAATTCTTTACGTCTTTTCCCGAACTAAAAACGTAGTTGATCAGACTCCGTCTAATTACGGTCAAACAATATAAACTTTGGAAAAATCACTCAAATGGCCGGGCAAAGAAATTCGGCGCGGAAGGCGTACTTCCGCAACAAATATGAGCCAACGAAAGACGTACTTCCGTGACATGAATAATGAGCCGGCCAAAGACGTACTTACGCGGCGAAGACAGCGAGCCAACAGAAGGATTACTTCCACGACGAATGATAATGAGCCAATGGAAGGAGTACTTCCGTTGCGAAAAGAATGCGCCAGTAGAAGGAGTACTTCCACGGCGAAGGATAATGAGCACGTGGAAGAGATACTTCCACGGCAAAGATAATACGCTAGTGGAAGAATTACTTCCACGGCGAAGATAATAAGCACGTGGAAGGAACACTTCCACGGCGAAGACAATAACCCAGTGGAAGGAGTACTTCCACGGCGAAGACAATAAGCCAGTGGAAGGAGTACTTCCACGGCGAAGACAATAAGCACGTGGAAGAGATACTTCCACGACGAAGGATAATGAGCACGTGGAAGAGATACTTCCACGACAAAGATAATGAGCACGTGGAAGAGATACTTCCACGGCAAAGATAATACGCCAGTGGAAGAATTACTTCCACGACGAAGATAATAAGCACGTGGAAGAGATACTTCCACGACGAAGGATAATGAGCACGTGGAAGAGATACTTCCACGACAAAGATAATATGCCAGTGGAAGAATTACTTCCACGGCGAAGATAATAAGCACGTGGAAGAGATACTTCCATGGCGAAGGATAATGAGCACGTGGAAGAGATACTTCCACGGCAAAGATTATACGCCAGTGGAAGAATTACTTCCACGGCGAAGATAATAAGCACGTGGAAGGAATACTTCCACGGCGAAGGATAATGAGCATGTGGAAGAGATACTTCCATGGCAAAGATAATACGCCAGTGGAAGAATTACTTCCACGGTGAAGATAATAAGCACGTAGAAGGAATACTTCCACGGCGAAGGATAATGAGCACGTGGAAGAGATACTTCCACGGCAAAGATAATGAGCACGTGGAAGAGATACTTCCACGGCAAAGATAATTAGCACGTGGAAGAGATACTTCCACGGCAAATATAATACGCCAGTGGAAGAATTACTTCCACGACGAAGATAATAAGCACGTGGAAGGAACACTTCCACGGCGAAGACAATAAGCCAGTGGAAGGAGTACTTCCACGGCGAAGACAATAAGCACGTGGAAGAGATACTTCTACGGCGAAGGATAATGAGCACGTAGAAGAGATACTTCTACGGTAAAGATAATACGCCAGTGGAAGAATTACTTCCACGGCGAAGATAATGAGCACGTGGAAGGAATACTTCCACGGTGAAGGATAATGAGCACGTGGAAGAGATACTTCCACGACAAAGATAATGAGCACGTGGAAGAGATACTTCCACGGCAAAGATAATGAGCACGTGGAAGAGATACTTCCACGGCAAATATAATACGCCAGTGGAAGAATTACTTCCACGGCAAAGATAATAAGCACGTGGAAGGAACACTTCCACGGCGAAGACAATAAGCCAGTGGAAGGAGTACTTCCACGGCGAAGACAATAAGCACGTGGAAGAGATACTTCCACGGCGAAGGATAATGAGCACGTGGAAGAGATACTTCCACGGCAAAGATAATACGCCAGTGGAAGAATTACTTCCACGGCGAAGATAATAAGCACGCGGAAGGAATACTTCCACGGCGAAGGATAATGAGCACGTGGAAGAGATACTTCCACGACAAAGATAATGAGCACGTGGAAGAGATACTTCCACGGAAAAGATAATACGCCAGTGGAAGAATTACTTCCACGACGAGGACAATAAGCACGTGGAAGGAATATTTCCACGGAGAAGATAATGAGCACGTGGAAGAGTACTTCCACGAAGAATGATGATGAGCACGTGGAAGTATACTTCCACGGCGAAAGATAACGAGCACGTGGAAGAATACTTCCACGGCGCATGAATAAGCCAACGGAAGAGATACTTCCGTGGCAAAGGAACAAGCGCGCGGAAGGAGGACTTCCGCGGCAAAGGAAAAAGCCAATGGAAGAGATACTTCCATGGCGCAGAAACAAGCGCGCAGAAGGAGCACTTCCGCGGCGAAGGAATATATCCAAAGATATTTATGTGACGTGCACATAAATAGTGGTATTATTATACCCTAGTAGCCCCCCCAAGTTTGATGGTGCTACACTCGATTAGTAGTATTAAACTTAATCAAGTATTCAAAAAATCACGATCACGTAGACCAACGCGAATGGACGTACCATAGCCGCGTATGAAAGATAGAAATTGGTATCGAACGTGCGAACCAACGCGGATGGGTCTTGCCTTAACCGCGAATTGTCACATAGTATAAGACGTATCTTAACTAACTTATGGGATGAGCTATGCCACTACGTGCGGCGTACCGTATTTACCATAAGGACGGTCAAATTTTTAACAAAATTTTGTTAGACGTGCACAGTGTGTCTTTTAACAAGTCCGGCTCGGGAGGCACGGTATGTTTTTGAAACTTACTACAACTTCTTGTGAGCAAGGTGTCTAACAAGGATAAATGATCCGTGGTCGTTGGGGTTGCATCCCTCTTACACGACAAGTTGAATTATTAGGTTCACTCAATCCTCTTATTCCACCTGGGAACGATGTGTACATGTACGCCCGTAGGCTAAAGATGTCCGAATGTACGAACTAGCGCGGATGGACGTACCATAACCGCGATAAAAACATAAAATATATTATTCAAATTATATGTAATAATAGATGAATGTGCAGACAAGTGCGGATGGATGGACCATGACCGCGGATGGAAAGGTCGAGTCGCGACACAGTATTAGTAGGTCGGATCGCAACTTATACGGAGAATATAGTAACCAAATTAAAAGATATATGTAATATCTATTTACCGATTTAAAAGATATACGTAATATCTTTTATTAATAATAATAATAAAAAATCGATAATATTTTTGAATAAAAGATATAGGTAATATCTTCTATCAGTTTAAAAATATATGCGTAATATTTTATACGTTTAAAAAATATTGGAATAAATCCTTACCAAATTTGAAAGATAAATAATATTTTTTATTAACTTGAAAAGATATGCGGAATATCTTTTAAAATAAACAATATATCCGAAGATGCGGAATAACGCAAAAAAGCGCGGCTAACGATTGCAGATAAAAACAAAATATTCTGAATCGTGCGGACGAGCGCGGCTGGACACACCATGACCGCGGATAAAAATAAATAAATGCAATATGTTCGCTTGTTCTGAGTATTAATTCGTGTCAAAATAGTAACACTGGACCTAAAAAAACATTCGCATATTTTGTCAAGACATATATTAAATCCAACAACGTTTCTCGGTTTCGATTTTGACATGATGGTGGCAAGTATTACTTGTTTATCCACATTGTCCCGCATAACATGCACATCTAGTAGAGCTAATTGGCGCAAGTATTTTCGAATAAGCATAACATAATGTATTCGAACAGATCTCATGCATATTAGTGCGAGTAAAAAATAAAAGCATGAAGACTTAAAAGTTACAGTCAACCGAAATCGATTTTTGCTTTTCGATAAATTCAATACTTGCATCAATATTTAAAAAATATTTGCGTGGATATATATTTACTAATCTTACAAAATATTTGCCTCAATATTTTCCGTTCTCTCTGACTCACTAGATCAGAGATGTGCACGTGATCGAAGAAATAAAAAGTATGCATATGCAATGATTTTTATGATTACATGACCACATAGGCGCAACACAAGACATGATGCCTTTAGTTAACGTAAAACAAAGACAGAAAAGGTTAAGTGTTACCGAAATTCCATATTGATCTTTGTTTTTCGGCAGCGTAAGACCACGTAACATTGGTTGTGTCGGGTCCCACGGATGGCGCCAACTTGTTGGAGCATAGTTTGGCTGGGCCGGTTCGACGACACTCCTGGGCTGTTTGTCGTCTGCCCGAATCCTGAGTAATGCTGCAAACAAAGGTAACCCGGTTAGACGTGGACCCGAGGCCGGAGCCCCGGGGTCCACCTCCGACGGTCAAGTTAGTATTGATCGATATATTGCATAAGAGGTGTGGTTAAGAGAGAGAACCTGTCGTAGAATGAGACTCCTAGCCTTGTTTATATAGTGTTAGGGTTTCTTGAAGGATAAGTTAGGTGTGTGTGGGTCGCGGGCCTGTTGGGCCGAGCCGAATACCGACTGTACGTCGACATAAGGCTATGCCTATGACCCACCCAACACCACCCTCTTCCTTTGAACCATCATCGTCTTTACCCACACCTCCTTTGCCTTACCATTCGAGACTTCGAAAGGAAAAGATGCAAGAACGAAGCAATTACCATTTTGAGCTCTTTATCAAAATGTTTCGTGACTTGCACTTCAACATAAGTTTTGCCGACGAACTAATCATGATGCCTAGATTTTCCGCCAACTTTAAGAGTATGTTGAACGACAAGGAGAAAATGCAAAAATTGTCTAGTTGTTCATCGGTTTATCTTAACCGCATACCTCAAAAAGTCGGTGATCCCGGTAAATTTTTGATTCCATGTGCCATCCAAGATATGTAAGAGTGTTATGCCTTGGCCGATCTTGGTGCTAGCATTGATTTGATGCCTCTTACAATCTTCAAGTCGCTCAATCTTCCTAATCTTACTCCATCAAAAATGTCTATCGAAATGGCCGATCATTCTACGATTCCCGCATGTGGGGTGGCCGAAGACGTTTTGTTGAAAGTGGGAAAATTTACTATCCCGTAGACTTCATCATTGCCGATATTCCCACGGATCCTCAAGTTCCTCTCATCTTAGGACGTTCGTTTTAGACACATCGAAAGTGATTTTTCGCGATTATCGACGTCCATGCTCGAAAAATCACTTTACGATTCAACGATGAGGAACTTGCTATAAACGCAACACAAAACTCTACACTTTCTCATGTTTATTCCATCGCGTCCATGAACGATATTGATATTGATATGATTGATGTCGTTTGCGAGGAATATTCACAAGAAATTTTAGGTTTTGTTGACGAAGCGAATTGTGGCAATCCCACAATGCTTGATCCCATTCTTGATAATTTGACACCTTAGTTCACTCCATTTGAAGGAGGTGGTTTAACGTTGGAAGAATACGACGTTACACGTACTTGTAACGAAGACCTCGATGACGATGAGGACTTCTCGATTATCAAAGATTTTCTAAACGATTTCCCATTTCCTCCGCCAGTGGAGGTTATGAGTATTGAGCCTACATCTTCAATCGAGGAACCACCAACCCTTTAATTGAAAGATCTTCCTCCACACCTTGAATACGTATTCTTGGAAGGAGACGACAAATTGCCGGTTATTATAGCAAAGGACCTTTCCGATGATGAAAAAATCGCACTTATCGATGTTCTAAAGACTCACAAGGGAGCAATTACGTGGAAATTATCTGACACTAAGGGGATCGATCCCAAATTTTGTACACACAAAATATTAATGGAGGAAGACTACAAGCCCGCAATTCAATTCCAACGTAGGGTAAACCCTAAAATTTACGACGTCATCAAAAAGGAAGTTTTAAAACTACTAGACGCGGGAATGATTTACCTTACATCCGATAGCCCTTGGGTGAGTCCCATTCATTGTGTTCCTAAAAAGGAAGGGATGACCGCTGTGCCAAACGATGACTACGAGTTAATACCCACTAGACTCGTGACCGGTTGGAGGGTGTGCATTGACTATCGTAATTTGAATGACGCCACTTGAAAAGACCACTTTCCCTTGCCCTTCATGGATCAAATGTTGGAGCGTCTTGCGGGAAATGACTTCTATTGCTTTTTAGATGGTTTTTCCGGTTACTTCCAAATCCCCATCGATCCTCGTGATCAAGAAAAAACTACGTTTACGTGTCCATATGGAACGTTTGCCTATCGTAGAATGCCATTCGGACTTTGCAACGCACCGGGAACTTTCCAATGATGCATGATGGCTATTTTTCATGATATGATCGAGAAGACGATGGAAGTCTTCATGGATGACTTTTCCGTGTTTGGTAATTCGTTCACCTCATGCTTGGGAAACCTTAAGAGAATGTTAAGACGTTGTGAGGAGACCAACTTAGTGTTTAATTGGGAAAAATGTCATTTTATGGTTAGAGAGGGGATTGTCTTAGGGAACAAAGTTTCTAAAGCGGGGATTGAGGTAGATAAAGCTAAGATAGATGTCATCGCCAAATTACCTCATCCCAAAACCGTCAAGGGAGTTAGGAGTTTCCTAGGCCACGCGGGCTATTATCGACGATTCATAAAGGATTTTTCAAAGATTTCTCGACCCATTACACATCTTCTTGAAAAAGATGCTCCTTTCATTTTTAACGAAGATTGTGTACGAGCTTTTGAAATCCTTAATAGGAAACTTACTGAAGCTCCCATCCTTGTTGCTCCAAATTGGAACCTCCCCTTTGAGCTCATGTGTGATGCTAGTGTACGCTATAGGGGCCGTTTTGGGGCAACGTCATGAAAAACATTTCTTGCCTATTCACTATGCTAGCAAAACGATGACCGAGGCTCAACTTAAGTATACCACAACCGAAAAGGAATTCCTTGCCGTGGTTTATGCATTTGAGAAATTTTGACCTTATCTCGTCTTGACTAAAAGCATAGTGTATACGGATCACTTGGCTATTAAGTATCTCATGGCTAAACACGATGCAAAGCCGAGATTACTTCGTTGCATGCTCCTCCTACAAGAATTTGATGTCATAATTCTTGACAAAAAAGGAGTCGAGAATCTAGCGGCCGATCATCTCTCTCGTTTGGAAGATCCTCACCAAAGTGTTATAGAGAATAAGGAAATCAATGAATCATTCCCTCTCGAAACACTTGGTGTAGTGAATTCTACGAAATACTTGTCCACCCTATGGTTTGCGGACATCGCAAATTACCATACGGGAAACTTCATCATTAAGGGTATGACGACGCAACAAAAGCGAAAATTCGTTCGTGACGTCAAGTTCTACTTTTGGGACGACCCTTATCTATTTCGGACTTATGCGGATCAAATCATTCGACGTTGTGTATTTGGCACCGAAGCTTCTAATATCCTTAGAGCTTGTCACGAGGGACCAACGGGTGGTCACCATGGTGCTAATCTCACGGCTAAGAAGGTTTTTGATGCCGGATTCTTTTGCCTCACTATTTACCGAGACGCGCACGAACTTATCAAGTCGTGTGACGCATGCCAACGTCAAGGAAAGTCCTCACAAAAGGATGAAATGCCTCAAAATACAATCCAAGTTTGTGAGATCTTTGACGTATGGGGCATTGACTTTATGGGGCCGTTCCCATCGTCTCGTGGAAATATATACATCCTTGTGGCTGTTGACTACCTATCTAAGTGGGTTGAAGCTAAGGCTTTGCCCACGAACGATGCTCGTGTGGTAGTCAAGTTCTTGAAGCAACTATTCTCTCGGTTTGGAACCCCTCGTGCTATCATAAGCGATCGTGGAACCCATTTTTGTAATGACCAATTTGAAAAGGTTCTTAAGAAATATGGGGTTACACATCGTCTTTCTACGGCTTATCACCTACAAACGAGTGGGCAAGTCGAGGTTTCAAACCGAGCATTGAAAAGGATCTTGGAAAGATCCATTGGAGAGAACCGAGAATCTTGGTCGGATAAGTTAGACGATGCTTTATGGGCCTCTCGTACCGCTTACAAGACACCCATTGGGTGCACTCCTTACAAGCTTGTGTATGGGAAGAATTGCCATCTACCAACTGAACTCGAGCACAAAGCTTATTGGGCCCTAAAGCACGCTAACTTTGATTTAAGGACCGCGGGGGATCATAGGAAAATAAAATTGAATGAATTAGATGAATTGAGAGATATTGCTTACGAAAATTCATTGATTTACAAAGAAAAGACTAAAAAGTTTCACGATTCTAAAATTAAACCGGGTTTTTAACATGTGTGATTAAGTGTTGCTTTTTAACTCTTGTTTGAAAATATTTTCCGGTAAATTGAAATCCCGTTGGTCCGGTCCGTTCACCGTCTCACAAGTTTTTCCTTATGGGACCATCGAGCTAGCTCAAAATGATGGTCCTAACTTCAAGGTGAATGGACATAGGCTTAAGCACTAATTTGGTGGGGAAGTCCCTTCTTTGGACGACCTCGACCAAGTCACCTTCCCCAATGATAATTAGTATTGAGGGGATCGAGTCGAGCTCATGACTCGGTAATAAAAAACGAGGTGCCTCATGGGGAGTTCCCATGTTTATCCTTGTAAATACTTTTATCTTTGTTTAACCTAATGTGAGGGGATTTTTGCCATTCCAACCTTTGTTCCATGGTTGTTTGTGAATTGTGGTTATTAGATCATCATCATCTTCACGATTGGAGCCTATCGTGTTCGTTTTACTCGAGCTTCGATCGTTTGCTTTGAAGAATTTCTCGATATCTAAATGATGTATCCTTAATTGTTCTAACCTTATGTTTTTAGCACACTTCATAAACGGCTATTAATTTAATGGTTCCACCCTTTCAATGCTAGATTAAGCATTCGACTATGTCTCTAGTATGGGGGTTTCCTACCCTTAGACTCGAAACATTGAGTACAATGTTTAACTTTAGTGTGGGGGGTGAATAGATACTTGCCTTGCTTACGCCTTCATGCACTCCAAAATTTTTGTTTTTGTTTCTCGTTTTGTTGCAAAATAAGGCTAAAATGGCCAAATTTTAAAATTTTCTCATGTTTTTATAAGTGTTTGGTGACACGAATGTAGATTTTCCGATGGCGAGAATAAGAGTACTTTTTGACTCGACCGTGCGTATAGAGCACTTAGCTTCGATTCCTTAACTTACTTTAGGCTAAGTCTCTTAAATGAGGATGAGAAATGATAGCGTTAATTATAAGTTACTATGCTAAACGTAGAAGTCGCTCTTCTTTCAAAAACTCATGTGTCCTAATTGTTTGCTTATTCTCCCTTCACTTGTATATAAATTTTGCTAATAAGTATTAACTTAGCGGTTTAGTATTAATTGTTGGTTTCTAGCTTTTTCTAGTAGCTTCCATGTAATTAAATTGGGAAAACATTTGAGAATCGCCAGCGTCACGGTTTTGAAGTATTGGCAACCCGAATAATCGAAAGCTTCTACCCAATAACAAGATTTCAAGTGCTCACCTAAATCAAGCAAACAATTTGAAGCTCACAAGGCCGAAAAATCTATGCAAAATTGAAAGTGAATCAAGCCTTAATCTTTGAAGCTTTAAAGATCCAAAATTCGCTTTTAGCGTGAGGATATACGTCTTTGGTCATAATAAACACCTCATGGCGAGGTTCAATAAAAGGCAAGGCAAGAGCGATCCCAAAAGGTGAAGGTAAACCTATGATAATAAGGCCCATCCGTTAGGGGGCGTATAAAAGTCTTGGTAATAAGTCTCATGTTCAAAACCGTTCTAAAACCGTGTTTATCGAATCTCACTTGTTAACTTAATTTTTTGACATCGTTGTCTATTAAGGGAGGTTATTGATTTGATGGTTTTGATTCCACCGTTTCGTTTCTATTTTTGGACCTTAATCTCTATCATCGCATAAGTGAAACAATGTATCATCAAGATCATTCAAGACAGAATAAAATATAAGAGATACAAATTAGGAATAATGGGAGTCTAAGTACGTGGTTAGAGCATATGAGTAGTGTTAGCATTACTAACTTATAATGACAATGATCTCGTTACACGCTTAGCATGGAATTGGGTGAAAATCGAGGACAATGAATTTATCTCTATGAGGCACTCACATGTTCTTATTCTATGAACCTAAACGTCCCATTTTGCGATGAAGATCATACATTATGTCTAAAACACAAACTAGTATTAGTGTAGCAAGTTTACCTTTGAATAAAAGTGCATAAAAATGAATTTTGGAGATGCTTAGATACTTTATTCTAGCATTACGTGAGGGCACGACAATGGTTTAGTATGGGGGAGTGATGAGATGGCTTTTATACATGATCTCATCATTCTTTTTGGGCTATAAATGTACAAAACATCATCAAAAAGACCATATATATACTTGTATGTGTTCAATGTGTATTTTACGTACGGATATTGAGAAAATGACAAAAGATCACAAAGAACAATAAAAAACGAACACGGGAAACGAAGTCACACAAAGAACCCAACCCTAATGAAGATTTTCAAAGAAAAACCCTTGAAGAATTGAAGATTATGTAACACCCCCGGATCGGGTATCACAGTGGTGGATCGATGAGCAAATAGCTTACAAAGCACAGATCATAATTATATGATTTTTTTGAAATAAAATTGATGTAAACATTAATTTGGTACAATCATTTAAATCGTTGAATAACATTTGTTATAAATATCCCAATAAAGCGATAAATATCCCGTCATTTTATGCTCCTAAATGATGCTCAGTCCATGCTCAAATAATCTTGCTTAATAACCTGGGAAAAAACATGCTTAAAATAGTCCACATAAATTTGGTGAATTCATAGAGTTTTGTAAAATCATAGTTTAGGATTTTAAGTTGTCCTACATGGTGTTGTTCAGTATTTGATATAAAAGTCAAATTCAAGGTTTCCAATTATTCCATTCCTTAGTGTACTAAGCAGTATAAAATCAAGTTCAGTAAGTTTTATTAAGTAGTGCAAAATTAGGTTTAGTATTTCCTATATTTCCATTTCAGTATTTTACTAAGTAGTGTAAAATAATCAAGTTTAATATATCCAATATTTCCATTAAAGTATTTTACTAAGTAGTGTAAAATAATCAAGTTTAATATATCCAATATTTCCATTACAGTATTTTACTATGTAGTGTAAAATAATCAAGTTTAATATATCTAATATTTCCATTACAGTATTTTACTAAGTAGTGTAAAATAATCAAGTTGAGTATATCTAATACTTCCATTACATTATTTTACAAATCAATGTAAAAATCAAGTTTAGTAAGTTTACTAAGCAGTGTAAAGTAACCAAGTTTAGTATTTCCATTATTCCCATTACAGTATTTGCTAAGTAGTATATGATTAAGTTTATTAACGCAAACCATATAGATATTAGCAATGCACAAAGCATTTATACAAAAGATAATTACATTTTCTATTACTTGAAACTGAAGCTTAACCTTCCATAGTTCTTAACAGATGAGAACGTAGTGTCCTACAAAAAGACACCCAAACCTAGTTCCAACATGGTATACATCTGTTGGCTCGGCCAAGGCACAATGAGCATGACTCATCCAGATGGGGATGGTCAATCCCAAATAGATCTATTTATAACATTCGAGCAATTTCCCACAATTTAACAGTTTCTACAACAGGCAATCGTAATTAAGAGTACCATTCAGTTTTCGTTCTATAGAATAAATATCTATCCTATTGTTTAAACAGATTACAGTTCTACTTACATTCTATAAACAATTATAGTCATATTGTTAAACAGGTTACAGTTCAATTGGTATTCTATGAATTAAATTATAATCATATTGTCAAACAAGTTACAGTTATTTAATAGCATCTCTCCCCCTCGCGGGTTTGAAAAATCATAAAAAGATTTAAAATACGAGGCTATGAACTCAATTGTATAATACAGCTCGAGGATGATCAAGTATACAATCACAAAGCACACAGTAGATCAAATACCTAAGCAATTAAGTACGTCTCAGTATATGCATAAATAATAAATGCATGCAGTTTAATTGGTCATACGTTTATTCTTGTTATCATAGTATTTTTAATTAATACTGTTATGATGATGGTTAGGCGTGCATGTTGTCCATTCACTGTTTCCACGTACCCCCCGATGTTTATAAAACATGTATTACATTGTGGTCTTTAAAAATAAATTATTAAATTTATTTAATAATTTATTGTGTTCTAAAAATAATTAATAATTTATTATTAATTAAATCTTGATTTAAAACATGTTTCCCGTTGATAAAAATATAATATTTTATTCTAAAACTATTAAAACCGTTCTTGTGTACCAACAATAGCTAATAAAAGCTAATAGTGGGTACTTTATTAAAAACAGTGGCTATCTTATAAATTCAGTGGGTACAAGTATGAAAACATTGGCTAGATTAGGCTGCCAGTGGTAACTGTATAGCTAGCAGTGGAAACTGTTAAGCTTAACAGTGGGAACTGCAAAGCTAACAGTGGGAACTTTTGGTATTTTAATACTAACATTGGTAAGTTTGTAGTTATAACACTAACGATGGCAACATAAAGTGGTCAGTTGGTAATATATACTAACGGTGGTAATAATACACTATTGGTGGGAAGTTATTACATGCATGTTTATAATACAACAAGGCATACCCCTATCGTTACAAACTCGGATCTAACATGCTAGTCGTTATCAGCAGTCCCAAACGTCTTCTTAAGGCTGCTGTTACTCCCAAACAGCCCTTTAAAATCAGCATGCATGTTTTCAGCAATCCCAAACGCCCTCTTAACATTAGTCAACAGTCCCAAACACAGCCTAAACAGCAGATCTAAACGCCCCCGAAGCTATTGGTTGTAAATCTTGAACGCAAACGTCTTGCATGTCGCTCCCGACAGCAAATCTAAACAGATCCGTAAGGATCTAGGCTAATCCAACGCACAATTACTTGTTTTCTGCCCAAAACCAAACGCTCCTTATGTGGCTGTTGAATGGCAGATCCAAACACCCCCTTATGCTGTTGTAAACAGCCTATCCAAACACCCCTGGCTGAATCTAAACCTGAAACAAACACCACTCTGTTGGTGGTTGCATGGTGGACTCGTGGTGGATGGTTGGAGGTGGTGGCTGGGATGATGATGACATGGCTGATGGTGGATCTAGGTGGTTCGTGGCTGAGACCACGATTATAACAAGTGGAGATGTCGTGGCTGATGAAGTGGGGGTGGCGGCTAGGGCTGCTGGTGGTTGGACGTGATGGTCACCAACACATACCATGATGGTGGCTGGTGGCTGACGGTTGGAAGGCAGCAGCCGGTGGCCGCGATGATGGTGATGATGATGGCATATGCGACGGCTGGTGGTAGATGGCCACAAATGGTAGCGGCTGCATGGCTGGTGGACACGTGGTTCAATAGTGGCGGCTTTTGGTGGAGGAGAAGTGATGGCAGCGGGGTGATGGTGGTGATGGCTAAGGCGGCTGGAGGGTGGTGACGTGGTTTACCACCACGAGCATGGTGGTTCGGATGATGCATGCATATATAGATCTATTCGATCTATGAATCAAAGATGGCGGCCGAAATATTTCATGGTGGCCGGAAGTTGGCCAGAAAAGTGGCGGCTGCCATTTTTATGTGTGTGTGTAAATGGAGGCTAGGGTTAGTGTGTGAAATGAGGGGAAACCCTAATGCACCTATATATACCCATCAAAAGTTGTAAAATCTATTTACAAAGTTTATAATTGTTGAGGGCTTATGTTTGCAATTATTTTGTAAGGGCTTAAAGTGTAATTTATATTATAACTTCCGTTATTACACGGTTTGGGGCTCGTTTACATCTTATAAAATTTGATTCGTTTTACGAAAACCGGGCCATTAATCTTAAAATGATTTCTCCGTTAAGGTGAAGTATTTATATGACTTATAAATATATAAAAATATAAGTACGTTCATTTGAATGACGGTTATTTATCGTATATTATTTTAATAAAATCAGTATCGTTTTAGTAAAATACTTCTCGTTAAATCTCTTCGTACATTATAAAAATGAATTATTAAATACTTTAATAAATCGTTTTATCAAGTATCTCTTGACAATAATTTATGTAATTAAATTATTAAATTGTCGGTACGCCGGTTGTACGACTTTTGTCTTGTTTCCAATTCAAATAACTTTTGTATTGTTCAAAAAGGGTTTTGAAACATACTTTGTTATTATTTAATGAATGAAAATCTCGGGTTTTACACCATCCACATGCCATCTTGAGTTTCGTCCTCGAAACTCGATTAGTATTACTAGGTTGAGAAATGATCTAGGATAATAGGGTAGACTTTTATTACATTTTATCATGATAAAATCGTGGATTTTACAGCACCACCCCGTTATTTTAGCTTCGTCCTCGAAGCTATAAAAAACTTTGTCATCTGTTAGGGTATAGATGTCATAGATCTAAAGGTTCGTCTTAGACATGTTCAGAAACAAATGGTGTAATCAATGTAAAGAGATAGTTATTCGGATCGCTTTATATGTCTGATTGAGCAGTATTTGGATGTTGCTACCATTACGGATGAACAACAATCAATGCAAAAGGGATCTTTATTCGGGTCGTTCTATACATCCGATTGAGCAGTAATTGGATGCTTCTTTCATTTACGGATGGACAGAACTATCCGAAAGTTTAGTCATGAATCTGACAAACCGGTAGAAGTTCGCGGAACAATTAATGATAATTAAGAGAGGACTATTTAGGAAATTGTCTACTAGGAAAAGTCGGTGTAGGGTTAACTACGCTTGGTTGATTAAGTTCACGACGATTGATGTTCACTTGGAAACTTATGAGTCAAGATTGAGGTCGGAGAGGGTTCCGGAACTAAAAATGCTGATCCTGTTCAAGTTCGGATTGCTGCTCTGGCCGTGAGCCAGGAGCAGGACATGACGGACATCCACAGCCTGTTGATAGCAGGCCAGGTGGGGTACACTGTCGTGCATGAGTGCATAAACTCTCTCTCTTGGACCATATGGGCAGATGCCCAGACAGCACGAGGTGTTTAGGCCACGACCGACGAGGCCTTGCAGTGGTTGTTGAAGGAGAACTACTACCTCCATCGGCATATTCACACCTTGGAGGGGGACTTCAGCATAAGACCCACATTTCTCTTACTACACAAGGGAAGTCCTTGTCCACCTTCTTTGATCTTGCAATTATTCGTCACAATGAAGTGACAGCGGAGACCGCCTACCTTTGAGGAACCGTTGGTAGACTTCGGTCCCAGTTGCTGATTGTACTCAGTTTCCTTGAGGAGTTCTGATTGGCTATACAGGCATTGCAGAGTACCATGTCGCCACTGGCACCCTTACTAGCCCCACCAGTACCAGCCACATTCAGCAGACCTGCTAGGTAAGATTCGAGTAAATGTACCAGATCTTTGTACATCATGATAAGCTTCTGGGTTGTATTTCAGCTAACATACACAATTCACGAGTCATTTGGAAGTTTAAGAAATCATTCGCCAAAACACAATAAGTCCTGTGATGGTATGTTGTAATGGTAGTTCATTACAATATAGTATGATGAATGATAACAATAATGAAGCCGACAACGTGTGTGAAAACCAAATTCTTATGGGTTTCACTCCACTTACCCGTTATATTAGTTTCGTTCTCGAAGCTAAGGAATGAAGTTACTCGTCCAGGGAACAAGTGAGGATACTTTTCCTTGAACGTGTAATCTTGCGAACTCAAGTTTAGAATCATAGGTGACATTTAGAATGTAGTTATTAATATGCTCTTGTGTCAACAGTTATACGCGAAAGGCTTTCCGATATACTGCTATTATGCGGAATGCAAACATTAGTTTGACACCAAAGCTGTAACCAACTGAATGGTTAAGATTAATGTTGATGTTGATTGGGTAGGAAGATGCAAATAATCTGCTTTACTTGTGGCTGAGCTGGGGCATAAGTTGCATAGAAAAGAAGTACTTCAAATGATGGAAATCAAAGAAGATACCAAGAATAAAGAAGTGTGCATCTTGTGTGATGCTGGAAAGGTTGTGCGTTCAATGTAAGTGGTCCAAAGTTTGCACAAATTTTGACTTCTAAAAGGAGGAAGTCATTCATTTCAAGGCTTGTTGGACAGTGGTATTGTCGAACTAATTGGATCCGAAGAGGAAGAAGATTGCTCAAAGAGTATTGGACATCCATTATCGCTTTTTGGGAGATGACAACATAACCCTACAAAATACACCCATTGAGAGTTGGGCATGTCTTTTATGCTTGGGTTGGTCTTCCTTGTCGATTCTGAAAATGTGAGCTAGGAAGATAAAACATCCTCTTACCAAGTATTTTTGGGCTTCGGTACAAGAAATGACACTAAGTAGTGTCGATAAAGTCTGTGTTACCGTCTTCTCGAATGATCAAAGTTTCATTTCCTCATGATAGATGAACCAACTTTATGTTTTGTAATTCCCTTAAGGAGGTCAAACGTAACAGAAGTGGACACTCTCAAAGAGTCAGAAGCAGCAGAAGTGGATACCCCCAGAAAGGGGTCAGATGCAGCGGAAAAGAACACCCCCAAAAGGGTCGAATGCAGCGGAAGAACGAATTAAAAATAAGTCGAAAGTCAATAGCACATAGCTATGATCCGAAAGAGATGAATACGAATCTTCCTTAGGTTTCTAGATGATGATATAATAATGATATCAATAGTATGTTATCTTAAAGATAAGATATTACTGGAGGAAATCGCGAGTAAAAAGGAATACGTCACGTAGTTGGATAAATAATATCAATAATGAGTCATGTCGAATATATTTAAGCTCATGTGATTATAAATTTCTATTTACATCGATAAGCGTCCTTATCCATGTAAGGTGAAATTTACAACTCCATTCGGTGACCTATGATCTCTTTATTCAATCGAACAAGCGTCCTAATTCGTTTCAATAAGGATTTCATAGCCCACCTTACCTAAACATTCCCGGCAAGACTTATTATTTAAAAATATAATATCTAAGAAAACATATATTATTAAGATACTTTATAGCCCGTTTAGTTATAAATTTCGTCTTCGGGCGTCCCATTCCACCTTGATACGAATTTTATAAGTAAACTTCTGGTCCGGTGGCTTATGATTTCACCTTTAGACGTCACATTCCGTCTAAAGACGTAATCATAATTAACTTAGGATCAAGAGACTCAGGTTCCATATGTAAAATATAAAATCATAATTATCTTGATTTGGGTCCCACCGCATCATTTAAAGATGCAAATTTATCCAAATAATACCATATGAAATAATCAAAAGCAATGGTGCATACGTCGTTAATAAGTCGCGTTCCGTAGATATACGTATAAAATCATACGTAGAAGAAAATAAACGTTAACGTGCGATAACGTGCGTAAGAATACGTATCAATCAAAGAGTTCATATATATAATATAATAATATATATTACAACAGTTACTAAACAAATAAAAAGGAACAATCAACGTATAAGCTTAAACAGATACAACAAGTTCAAACATTTAATAACATGTAGCACATAAGATAATACTCCCTAGTCTGTTTTTAAATATTCCCATATGCATGTTTGTTGTAATTCTGTATTCGTTAGGCAGCCAGTTAGTTGTCTAAGTAGTCAAAATAGAACAATATGTTCATAATTATCAAACAACTACGAAAAGATAGTATGCTCAAGTAGGACTAACACTTCATGAAATTATGCAAAGGTGGTGACAGTTAAGTTCTAGAACATTGAGTACGATGGTTTATAAAACCAAAATGGTAAAATCAACTTATCATATAAGGATATATTATAATATTTATCAAACAGTATAAGCAACAAGCATCGTAAAATCTTAAACAAACGTATCAAGTAATCATGAAGAAAGTGAAAATCTTAGTATAAGATTTTTAGGACTTATTTGGATTTTATTACGATATCCACTCGTTTTTAGGCAATTCATTTACGTTACTGTATTTTAGTTAAATACATAGTTGTGCAAGTATTAATAACTTCCATTTTAAATTTTGTTATTAATAATAACATTTAAGTAAAAGTGTTTTACTTACAAGTGTTGTATTTTACTTTTGTGATCTATGTACATTAAGTTTCACATAGCTTATATCAATAGTTTATAAAAATAATAGTAGGTTATTAAGTTTAATTAATGTCCCCAAGTTTCCACAAGTTAATAAATAACCCTTTCGATTACATGTTTGAGAAAGTGACGGTTCTAGTCCTTTTTAATTTAGGATTCATTCAAGTTTTTAATTCATTAAATGAAATAAAAGACTCTAGGGTTTGCTAAATTTTCGGTTATTTGCAAAGCAAGTTCCTCCATATTTTATTAAATGTATAACTTTCGGGTTTTAACACTATTAGTCCTTAGGGCTTATAATACTTTCGGGATATGGTAGAGTAGTCCCTCTAGTTAAAACTAGGTTTTATAACTTCCCTTTAACGGCGAGAGTAATCCCTAGGGCTTCTAAATGTTTCGGCTAATTATACAATTAGTCCTTAGAGTTATAAAATGTCAATTTAACTTTTCAGGAATTTACAAGGATTGTCCTTGATGTTTAATAGGTCATGAATGGTATTTATTATTCCCTAGACTTTCTAATATTTACAGTATTAGTCCTTGTAATTTCTCTTTTATCAAAACAAGTTTCAAGTGTCACGGTTTTAATCCATAAGTTTTATAACTAATATTTCTAGTTTAAAAGTTTTTATAAATTATTTCTGGTATAAAAACTTTATTCAAGTATAAAAACACTAAGTGGGCTTATTTAAAGGTGCCAAAAGAGCTAATGGGTTTCCTAATAGGCCTAAACATATTTTAGTCCATTAATAATTCAAGTTTTGCTAAGTGGGCTCACAAGGCGCTAAATGTGTCTATTCAAGTTTTGGGCTATTGTTACATGGGCTTAACTAGTCCATTAATAATATTAATCATTCATCTAGGTGTGAAATTTTAGGTAATCTTACAAGCTTATTACTGGTTCATACAGATTAAGTCAAGATCCCCAAAGAAAAATTTATAAAATCTAATTTTAGATTTTTCCCCAACTTTTTATTAGATTTTTCAATATTTATAAAATCTGATTAGGTTTACCAAAGATTTATAGAATCTAGTTTAGATTTCCCCCAAGATTTTGCAAGACGTATATTATTCAGTTAGATTTTTATAAAATCAATTTAGATTTTTTCACAGATAAAATAAAAAAATCTATTTAGATTTAAAAATCTTCTTAGATTTTCTAATGATTTCTAGAGATTCTGTTAAACTTACGAATGTTTCCAAAGTTTATTTTAATTTCCATTTAAATATTTCCAAGGTTTCATTATGTATTATATTGTTCGTGGTCACAATGCATTGTTCGGGCCATCATACTTCAGAAGCCATTCTATAAACGTTTGAGGAGTGAGGCCACTTTAAGTCGTAAACCCAACCACTCAGTCAAAACGTAATATCGAGATGGAACATCTGTAGTATAAAGCTCCCTACTAACATGGCATATTTATATGTTCATTAAATACTTGGATATTTTAATATTTTAATAATAAATATTAAATAGTCATACTATGTAAATACGTACACAGTTAGCATCTAGTACTATAGCAATCACAAATGCATAGAATAATGAATGCGCAGTTAAATCACATAGTTATGCATGCTCTCTATGCTATATGCTCTCTAAGTATGTCCAAAAAAAATCCCCAAAAGATTTTTGTAAAGTTATAGTCCGGCTTTTAAATAAAAGAAAAATATTTCTATTCTTATTTTATTTAAAAATTATCTGGTTGGCTATAACTAATGCTCTGATACCATTCTCTGTAACACCTCGGGATCGGGTATCACAGTGGTGGATCGGTGAGCAAATAGCTTACAAAGCACAGATCATAATTATATGATTTTTTTGAAATAAAATTGATGTAAACATTAATTTGGTACAATCTTTTAAATCGTTGAATAACATTTGTTATAAATATCCCAATTAAGTGATAAATTCCCAGTCAATTTATGCTCCTAAATGATGCTCAGTCCATGCTCAAATAATCTTGCTTAATAACCTAGGAAAAACATGCTTAAAACAGTCAACATAAAGTTGGTGAATTCATAGAGTTTTGTAAAATCATAGTTTAAGATTTTAAGTTGTCCTACATGGTGTTGTTCAGTATTTGATATAAAAGTCAAATTCAAGGTTTCCAATTATTCCATTCCTTAGTGTACTAAGCAGTATAAAATCAAGTTTAGTAAGTTTTATTAAGCAGTGCAAGATTAGGTTTAGTATTTCCTACATTTCCATTTCAGTATTTTGCTAAGCAGTGTAAAATAATCAAGTTTAATATATCCACTATTTCCATTACAGTTTTTTACTAAGTAATGTAAAATAATCAAGTTTAATATATCCAATATTTCCATTATAGTATTTTACTAAGTAGTGTAAAATAATCAAGTTTAATATATCCAAAAGTTCCATTACAATATTTTACTAAGTAGTTGAAAATAATCAAGTTGAGTATATCTAATACTTCCATTACAGTATTCTACAAATCAGTGTAAAAATCAAGTTTAGTAAGTTTTACTAAGCAGTGTAAAGTAACCAAGTTTAGTATTTCCATTATTCCCATTACAGTATTTGCTAAGTAGTATATGATTAAGTTTATTAACGCAAACCATATAGATAGCAGTAATGCACAAAGCATTTATACAAAAGATAATTACATTTTCTATTACTTGAAACTGAAGCTTAACTTTCCATAGTTCTCAACAGATGAGAACATAGTGTCCTACAAAAAGACACCTAAACCTAGTTCCAACATGGTATACATCTGTTGGCCCGGCCAAGGCACAGTGAGCATGCCTCACCCAGATGGAGATGGTCAATCCCAAATAGATCTATTTATAACATTCGGTCATTTTCCCACAATTGAACAGTTTCTACAATAGGCAATCGTAATTAAGAGTACCGTTTAATTTGCGTTCTATAGAATAAATATCTATCCTATTGTTTAAACAGATTACAGTTCTACATACATTCTATAAAAAATTATAGTCATATTGTTAAACATGTTACAGTTCAATTGGTATTCTATGAATTAAATTATAATCATATTGTCAAACAAGTTACAGTTATTTAATAGCATGTCTCCCCCTCGCGGGTTTGAAAAATTTTAAAAAGATTTAAAATGCGAGGCTATGAACTCACCTGTATAATACAGCTCGAGGATGATCAAGTATACAATCACAAAGCACACAGTACATCAAATACCTAAGCAATTAAGTACGTCTCAGTATATGCATAAATAATAAATGCATGCAGTTTAATTGGTCATACGTTTATTCTTGTTATCATTGTATTTTTAATTAATACTGTTATAATGATGGTTAGGCGTGCATGTTGTCCATTCACTGTTTCCACGTACCCCCCGATGTTTATAAAAAATGTATTACATTGTGGTCTTTAAAAATAAATTATTAAATTTATTTAATAATTTATTGTGTTCTAAAAATAATTAATAATTTATTATTAATAAAAATATAATATTTTTATTCTAAAACTATTAAAATAGTTCTTGTGTACCAATAGTAGCTAATAAAAGCTAACAGTGGGTATTTATTAAAAACAGTGGCTATCTTATAAAATCAGTGGGTACAAGTATGAAAACAGTGGCTAGATTAGGCTGCCAGTAGTAACTGTATAGCTAGCAGTGGAAACTGTTAAGCTTAACAGTGGGAACTACAAAGCTAACAGTGGGAACTTTTGGTAATTTAATACTAACAGTGGTAAGTTTGTAGTTATAACACTAACGGTGGCAACATAAAGTGGTCAGTTGGCAATATATACTAACGGTGGTAATAATACACTATCGGTGGGAAGTTATTACATGCATGTTTATAATACAACAAGGCATACCCCTATCTTTACAAACTCGGATCTAACATGCTAGTCGTCATCAGCAGTCCCAAACGCCTTCTTAAGGCTGCTGTTACTCCCAAACAACCCTTTAAAATCAGCATGCATGTTTTCAGCAATCCCAAACGCCCTCTTAACATCAGTCAGCAGTCCCAAACACAGCCTAAACAGCTGATCCAAATGCCCCCGAAGCTATTGGTTGTAGATCTTGGACCCAAACGTCTTGCATGTCGCTCCCGACAGCAAATCTAAACAGATCCGTAAGGATCTAGGCTAATCCAACGCACCCTTACTTGTTTTCTGCCCAAAACCAAACGCTCCTTATGCGTCTGTTGAATGGCAGATCCAAACACCCCCTTATGCTGTTGTAAACAGCCTATCCAAACACCCGTGGCTGAATCTAAACCCGAAACAAACACCACTCTGTTGGTGGTTGCATGGTGGACTCGTGTTGGATGGTTGGAGGTGGTGGCTGGGTTGATGATGACGGGGCTGCTGGTGGATCTAGGTTGTTCGTGGCTGAGACCACGGTTATAATAGGTGGAGATGTTGTGGCTGATGAAGTGGGGTTGGTGGCTAGGGCTGCTGGTGGTTGGACGTGATGGTCACCAACACATACCACGACAGTGGCTGGTGGCTGACGGTTGGAAGGCAGCGGCCAGTGGCTGCAATGATGGTGATGATGATGGCATATGCGACGACTGGTGGTAGATGGCCACAAATGGCGGCGGCTGCGTGGCTGGTGGCCACGTGGTTCAACAGTGGCGGCTGTTGGTGGAGGAGAAGTGATGGCAGCGGGGTGATGGTGGTGATGGCTAAGGCGGCTGGAGGGTGGTGACGTGGTTTACCACCACGAGCATGGTGGTTCGGATGATGCATTCATATATAGATCTATTCGATCTATGAAACAAAGATGGCGACCGAAATATTTCATGGTGGCCGAAAGTTGGCGGAAAAGTGGCGGCTGCCATTTTTATGTGTGTGTGTAAATAGAGGCTAGGGTTAGTGTGTGAAATGAGGGGAAACCCTAATGCACCTATATATACCCATCAAAAGTTGTAAAATCTATTTAAAAATTTTATAATAGTTGAGGGCTTATGTTTGCAATTATTTTGTAAGGGCTTAAAGTGTAATTTATATTATAACTTTCGTTATTACACGGTTCGGGGCTCGTTTACATCTTATAAAATTCGATTCGTTTTACGAAAACCGCGCCATTAATCTTAAAATGATTTCTTCGTTAAAGTGAAGTATTTATATGACTTATAAATGAATAAAAATATAAGTACGTTCATCTGAATGACGGTTATTTATCGTATATTATTTTAATAAAATCAGTATCGTTTTAGTAGAAATACTTCTCGTTAAATCTCTTCGTACATTATAAAAATGAATTATTAAATACTTTAATAAATCGTTTAATCAAGTATCTCTTGACAATAACTTATGTAATTAAATTATTAAATTGTCGGTACGCGGGTTGTACGACTTTTGTCTTGTTTCCAATTCAAATAACTTTTGTATTGTTCAAAAAGGGTTTTGAAACATACTTTGTTATTATTTATTGAACTAAAATCTCGGGTTTTACAGATTATGCAAGAAGGGTCCTCCAATATTGAAGAATTGACACTTTAAACCCTTGTATAATCATAATTACAAGTTAGGTCCTTAAAGTTTGTCAAATTGCAAAAAGGACCCTCCACTTTGAATAATTGGCAAGAATGGTCCCTCATAAATTAAGACTTGTCAATATTAGTCCTCCAAAAAACCAATCATACAAGTCAAGACCATAATCTTTGAAGAAAATGCCAAAACAGCCCTTCAAGTATCAAGAAATGGCAAGAAATACCCTTGTTAAACTTTTAGAAATGTTTTTGTGGCCAAAGTGGGAAAAATGAAACTTCATTAACAAAGGAATTCGGATTATTCAAGTTTCAAACTGAAATGAAAGGGAAATGAAAGATTAAGGGCTAAAACTGGGAGACAACGAAAGTTACCTAGGCCAGTGTCAGCCTGCCACGTGCCCCACTCACCAAAATCAACCAATCAAAACCCACCCTTCCTCCACCCCAGCCTTCCACTCACAACAATATTAACTAATCCCAGATTAGTTCATTATTTGGCGCTTAACACAAGTTTTAAAACCCAAATCATATTAAAACCTGCACTATTCACACGATGAACACGATTGGGCATTTCTTCATTACATGTAATTAAACCCTAATCCTTTCCAGAATATTGATTAAGGGTCTCCAAATCCTAACACAACTCTTAAACTAGACATCTCACCAACCAACAACCCCACACATGATTCCCCTGCTACACTTTGGGAGAAAATGACAAAAGCTGCCAGCCATCCAACGTCCAAGATTCTTGCTTCAAACTTAAGCTCCTTGTGAGCCTTTGATGCAATTCCAACAACTATACAACTCCACATACTGCCAAAGATACTTCACATGATTCAAGCAAGTTCAAACTCCTCAAGGGCATTTCAGGAACTTTATTACATTAGGGTTACGTTTTTCCTTACATTTCTAGAACACTTGTAGCCTATTTAAGGCATAGGACCTGCATCATTTACATTTTGCTCTTGGTTTTTCCTTGTTCACTTTTCTGTAAATCCTTCTTTCAATTAATGAAAAGGTGTTTGAATTAGTTGAAGAAATCCAAGTGCCAATCTTTTTAGTTGTTTGTTATTGATATATGTTTGTGATTCTAAAGTCTTAAAACCTGTTTTCAAGCTTTGTGCAAGAAATTGCTCAAAGTTTAAAACTTGATATTTTTCTAAGTTCTTGGTTCAAACCTTGAAATGTTTGGGCTACAAGTGTTCTATACACCCTGATAAGAAGATTATCAAGGTGTTGTGAGCTTATAGTTTGGGGATAATCAAGTGTGGGAACAAGGTTGCATTAATCAGATTTATTTTTCCATTTTTCCTTTTTTTTGTTTTGATATTATTTGTGCTCTAACCTTGTTAAATCTTAGCAGGATTGATATATTGTGGACTTGTGTCTTGTTGGGCTAGACACATAAGCTCATTAATCTGTGGGTATGGAAGTACATCCAATTAGGTTTGAACCCTTAATCCTAAAATCTGTCAAAAAAGTGGATTTTTGTGATATTTGAGTTCTACTGTTGTAAGAGGTGTTCTTGTGGCTTGAATCTGCTTAATATTGCATGATATTGTTGTTGTTATGCTATATTAGGCTTGGGTAATACTGAAACACACATTTGCTTTGTTAAATCTTGGATTAAAAAAGTTAAAGGGGTGTTTGGGTCTACTGATTTGAGTTTGTAGTTTGAAATTGGTTAAGTTTTTGTTGTTGTATTGTGCTAGTTCTTGTTTGTAAAGTATAAGCGAGTGGTTTGCTGCAAGTTGTATGCTTTTGAACACCTAAATCAAACATAGGCTATAAAATCTTGAAAAATTGTTGTTTTAAGCTGTAATTTTGAGGACACTTAGGTCTAGGGTTAGACTAAAGGTAACAAGTGCTAAATCATAACTATTGCAACATAATTAAGAGATCTAGAGCCTGGAATTTGGATTTGTGGTCAATTGCATCAGTAAAAAGGGTGTTTGGATATTCTGCTATATCAGTGAAAAGTTTGTGCATGCAACTAGCTTAATCCTTTGGTCCAGTGTATGAAACAAGTTAAGTTGTGCTTATTTAAGTCTAATATAGCTTGTGTATGCTTTTGGTGCAATTTGGTTGGCTAAATCTTGCTAAAACTGCTTATTGATCAAAACAGCTTATTGTGTCAAGTTTGTTCATGTCTGGTGATCTTTTGAATTAACTGTACTAATTGGCTGATTGGAAGTGTGATATCTTTATTGTTCTTGACTCCTTGTGATCCACTAATTAAAAGGGTGCCTTGTTTGTAACTTGAATCCAACAAAATCTCATATAAGACAAAAAGTCAATATAGTCAAGCAGGGGGAACCATTCCCACTGAAATTCACCAAAAGTTTCCACTGCTAGTGTAAAAAATCAAACAGCTTATTAATAAGCCATTCTAGCTTATTGAGACTTGCAACAACTTTGTTTTTGTAATCAATCTTCCTTATTTGACCCATTTAAGAAATCTGGAGCCTTGTGGACTTTGACTTTTAGGTTTGACTAGAAAACGAACTTAGTTGACTTTTGCAAAATAGCTTTTAGCTTATTCCAGCTTATTGAGTGGTGCTTTTTGAAATATTTTTGATTCTTAAGCTTAGTTAAGCTATTTGTAACTTATTGCAACTTGAATCAGCTCTTGAAATAACCTAGAACTTGAAAATGACTATTTTATCGTTTTGTGTAGAGAGCTTTTGCTTATTTCAGGCTTATTTCTTGGACTTATTTCAAGTTTCTTTTTGCAAATAGCTTATTTAGGCCAAGAGAAGGACGTGTGTTGAATTTTAGCTTATGGCATCAGCTTATAGCTTAATGGGCCAAAAAGCCCATAAAGAATAAGCTGTTTTGAAATAAGCTATCTTAAGCTCATTTTCAGCTTTTGGGCCTTTGGAAAATTGTGTTTAGAATTCAATTTTAATCTTCACTGGAGTTTTTGGGCTTATTTGGCGGACTTTTTCTTATTGGCCCCATTTTCAGCCCATTAAGGCACTGTTTGGCCTGTTAGCCCATTTGAAGGCCCAATTGGGGTATTTTGGTAATTCTAAGTTCATTTTCTGTTTATTTAGGTAAAATTAAGTAGGTTTGCAAGTTTTTAGAATTTTTTATAAACGTTGAATTTTTTATTATTATTTTATTATTAAAATAATCATTTTTATTTTTAATTAAGATTTTTCACTTTTTATGTTTTACATTAAGTTAGGATTTTTACAACTTTCCTAATATTTTTAGCATCTTTTAATTATTTTCTAGGATTATTTTAAGATTTTTATAGTTTTTAAGCATTTAAAAATAGTTTTTAGTAGTTCTAAAATTTGGAAAAATACTTTTTAGTTTAATTAGGTTATTTTAGAGGTTTAAAAACTTTAAAACCTTGATTCGGGATTTTTATTGGTTAATTTTGATTTTTAGGGCTTTAATTAGCATTTAAAAATTAATATTTAGTTAAATAAAAGGTTTTAGCAAGTTTTGATTTTTTTGTAAACCCTTAGAATATTTTAGTGGATTTTTATCAATTTTTTGAAATTTTTTTAGAAAAAAATTTTATTTTACCCCATTTTACGTTTTTACGTCTTTTACGTCTTAGTGTAATTTTCTCGTATCCGTCTTCATTTTTCTCTTCTTTCCTCATAATATTAATCACAAATAATTATGTCAAATCTTAGCACGCATAACACACTAGCCTCCTTGAGAACGATCCCACCTCAGTTTGGGTCACTAGTATACGTTTTCCTAAACGTGTATTAAATACTTACCCTAATTACATCCTTGTTTTCCTAAACAAGGGCGTTTTACAACTATCATGGATATAGTGGAAATCTTGAGTGAGGTGTACTCGAGGAGTGGAGTAGGAACGAGGATAGAGCTTCGTTTCCAAACCACTATAAATCTTGGTGTCGTTCTTTAGGTTGTTTTTTTCCTTACTCTTAACTTATATTTACATTCTTGGATTGCATTCAATTGTCACTTATCATTGTTAATGCATTTAGAATTGAACCTAACCACTATGCAACTAGCTTTCAAGTAAAAGGTAGTTTTGACACAAACCTAATTGAAAGGAATTTTAATTAGGACATAAACCAAAGAGAAACTATTCAACACCCCCCCTCATCTAGTTTCTACAATTGGTATTAGAGAGATGGTCACTCAATATATTTTAAGTATATTGTACTTTAAAAGTTGGATTGATCCATTGTCTCCTCAAATTACAGGAACCGTTGTACTAAAGTTTCTCTTTGGTCAAAACTATTTTTCCATTGAAGATAGGCCTTTTAATTGGTAATATAGCATCTCATCTAGATTAGTACTAGTTATACATTTTAGATTTACTCTTGAAATGTATCTACTAGTTTGTATCTTGCTATGTGTAGGTACTCATGAAGAGTAATCATTAAATTGGCTGTGAATTGAGTTGCTTACAATTATAGAAGACTCATCTTCTATGATTTCCAAAATCATTGAATGATGACATCAAGATGGATGAGAGTGATACTAGTCCTTGAAGACTTAGTAGTCACTTTAGTCATGTTTGGGCATTGCATTGGGTCTTAGAAAACTTGGAATGCATTTTGCGGCTAAGGTACGCTTTCGTCCTTCCACACGCCCTATTGATCATTCTTTTGATCATTACTTGACTATGTGCTTGTTCTTGGCATCCTTGCCTTGACATTTGTTTGTGGTATGTGATTCTATTCTTATACCCTCTCAAACATTCATTGCTTGGATACTTGACTCACTTAGGAGATGTAGAGTGAGTTAGTAGTAGCTTAAAGTATCAAGCATGATTTACATGGTTTGCACCTTTACGGTTAGTAGGCCATATATCATGTGTAATATGTGCAATTGAGCTCATCTCTAGGATTATTGATTAATCCTTCGAGATACCAAACTACTCCATAAGTTGTAGTTAGGATATTACACATTTGGATTCCAAAGATATTGTTATTGTAATCCCTAGTAATAATATTTGTCCGATCATGTGGGAGAGAAAGTGAATCTATATTTGCTCACATTTTGAAATAGCTTAAGAATATTCTTGAAAGTGATCTTATTCTATTTATCAAAATCGCTTGGTACGGTTCATTACCAAAGCCGTTTAGATTAATGCCGGAAAGGCACGTCTTAAACCACTATAGGTGACACAAGCTCTTTGTTTCTACAACTTGAAGATTGTCACTAGTCTCTTGAGCATTGAACTTTGCCTTGATTCACTCCATTTGGTTTCTCTCTTCTTTGTTTCTTTCTTACGAGTAGTCATTTTCCCGTATCGGTCTTATTCGGTCTTTTTCGGTTTCGATTGAACTCGTAATCCTCATTAAGGCATTATAACCTAGTACTGAAATATTCCAATGATTTCCAAAAGGCTTGATATATATTTTAAGTATTTTAGAAAAACTTGGTTTTGAAAATTTCATTGATTTTCATGGTTTTTAAATGCCCACTGCAGGCGTTTCTTTAATTGTCACGGATCAAGGCGCGGTTCCTTATTAATAAAGAACCCCGGCCCACGATGTGACTACAATAATATGGTTTTTATTAAAAATCATTTTTTCAAAAAAACCCACTCCTTCTCCATAGGCGACGTGTTCTTCACCAAAACCACCATTGTTTTTTCAAAAGCTTCAGTCACTCTAGATTAATTGATTCCAAGACTTGGGTTTCACTCATCCCTCTTCCAACATCAATTAATTGTAAGTACATTAATTCAATTTCAATCAATTTATTCTAGGGTTATTATTTTCATAATTGGGGATTTTTAAAATTAAAATTGAATTGGAACCTAATTAGGAATGTGGGTTGACATAGTTATAATGCTATGATTCCTTTGGTTTGAATTTATTGCGATTTAACTAAAACCCACTTGTAGAACAATCTGAATTTTGACTAAGCTATTTTGGTTAAATGATAGAATTGACATGAACTCATAAACAAATTGGTAATTGCATTATTAATGCTTCCCTAAAAACGAATTTTGATAAACCAATGTTCAAGTTCATGGTTGATTTTACATAGTTCATATGTTCTAGTAAATGATGAATTTAGTACATTATGAACATGGGAATGATAAGGATTAATCCTTTGTTTGTCAAGCAATTTATTAAACACGTTCTCATGATTTTGATCTTTAATTATTAAGTAACATAAGAGTGATTGTGGAAATATTTTGGTGTTGTATATAGGTACTTAATCATGCCTTTGGAAACTCGAAAAGATCATGAGAAAACAAGAGAGTACATGCCTATTCTTTCCTCTTTGTGTAAATCTCGTTCTCTAAAAAATGCTCTTAAGTTTTTAGAAGCTCGTAGTTTTCATGAAGGACGCATTGTCCCTTCTAACCTCCATGGACTTGAATTCATTCGATTCAGGTTCAAATTCATTGGCTTTGATTGTTTGCTTGACATTGATGAGCCAATATTTCCTTCCTTTCTTTTGGAGTTCTTTAGTTCGTTCACGTTAATGTGCATCAATAATAGATTATCTATAAGATTTTTCCATCAAAGGGAAAACCATTGTATACACTCTCGAAGAATTTGGTAAAATTCTTAGAGTACCATATAACGGTCAATGTAGGTTCACCGATGCTTAGAGTATTGATTCTCTAGAACCGGCCTCTATATATGTGCACTATGTGACCGAGTTTCCCTCTCCTTTCGAAGCCATTTATAAACCCTGTGAACATTGTTTTCTTGGTGATTTTCAAGGACATGTTCGTGCTCTCACACCTCGGGGGAATTGCTTACTAACAAACTTAATGATTTCATGATCCCTTGGGCGGAAATTATTAGGGAAAATGCAATGTGCATGGGTGGAAATCGCAACCGTGTTCTCGCGTGCCTAGCACATATGTTGTATTGTGTTGCTATCTCCACTCCATACAATCTTGCTTATTTCATCATTAGTAGAATTAGCTATGATCTCTTTTAGTCGAAATCTCTTAGTGTCCCTTATGCTATGCTTCTTACTCGTCTTCTTAGAAGAGTTGATCATGACTTTCCTCTTTTAAATGTGTCATCCTTCTACTCTGTTGATCGTGTGATGTATCCCATTGAAGGGAATCTCATACAAGAGTCTAGAAATGACAATTGTGAAAAGGAAAGCAATCATAGAGATGAAACTCATGATGTTCGGTGTGGTTTGTCTCCAACTATTTGGAAAGACAAGTTTGAAATCATCACCGACATAAGTTCTCTAAGTAAATCTTTGTCCTTCTCTAGTTCGCTTTTGTCCTCTCAAGAGATTGATATTGATTATCGGTACTTCCTAAATCATTATCTTCTTGAGAACCCAAGTGAATGGTCAAGTCACATTGAAGAAATTTCATGAGAGAATGTGAATGAAGTGTTATTGCTCTTGTTGATGCCACAATTGCTAATCTATCTTGTTTCTTGTTTCTTGTTTCTTGTCTTATACTTTGGTTTGTAGAACTAATACATTATGTTTGGATTATTTACTATTTCAATCCTTGTGTGTTCATGTTATCGAATTTTCAATTTACATGACTTTGCGCAATTATGTGTTAGTTAGCTATCTAGATTTTGGTTGCTAATCTATTTTAGCTTGTTAAACTTTTGTCTAAAATCCGGGCTTTTGAAAATTGCTGGAAGACCACCTTTTAAGCCCTCTTCCCACGGTTCTTTAATTCTGGGCGGTTCTTTATCAATAAAGAACCGCGACCCTATTTAAGGAACCACATGTACTGACTTCGAAGGCATCTTTACTTTACACTGTTTTCTCTAAATCTTTGTAAACATTGATGAAATTTTTGCTAAAAACCAGCTTTTTCCCAATTTAGCCTACCTAATTTCATTATTCATCAAAATGAATTTTAACACATTACTAGTGTGAATCATCTGTAACACACCAAAATTTTCAGACTTTCTAAAATTTCAGTTTTGCCCCCCTAGACTTTTTATTTAGTCAACTGTTTGCTAAATTTGCTATTTATCTGGGAAGCGTTCCCTAATTTTGTGAAATAACGTGTGCTGATGTGTATTTTGCTTAGACTGTGCTCAGTCTGCGTTGCTGTGAACACTGCGAGTGTGTCACTATTGGTTGCGTAATAACTTACGATCAATACTTTAACGTATCTGAAATTAAATTTCAATACGTGTGCATAATGTGTGTAGGACTTATCTGTGTCGCATTGCGCGAGCTATCTGCAGTTTAACTGCTATCAGCGTTTGTGTATATATAAATACTGTGCTAATAACTATTCTCATAATTATTTCTTTTAATTAATTATATTATTTATTTTAGTGAATCGTTATTTATTGTTTATTCTCCGCAAACATAATCAACGCCCGCTTAATTATTCGATTCACAGTTTAAACACAAAATACCTCAAATGAACATTTTTATCAAATGAACACCTTTATCATAGTGTACTCATGATTCCATCATTTATCAACTCCAACACATAAATTAAGTTCAACATAAGATACCCAACTATGCTACAAACCGAGACCCTTAACCCAAATAAATTATTTTTGAAATTCAAAACATTCAACAGATTTCCTATGACCATGAATAGTACTAGTCCTTCCCTTTTCCTACTATAGGCTGGATCAATTTGGTCCCCCACAATGAAAACTGTATCCCCTATTTCTTCACAAACATGCATCATTCATGCTCATCCTTAAACACACACTCACAAAATGCTTGATGCACACTCTCTCTCAATACTACTACTCGGCTTAAAACTTAAAACATAACAACCGAACTCCATCATCCATACTTCAAATCCTCCACTTCCAAAACCTTAAAAATCCCTTTTCATCTCATACAACTGCTCTCTAAACCCATCATTTACAACCTAACAAAAATACGTATCATCCTGACGTGACTATCGCCTTTTCTGACGTGGGTTTTGCTCGTAAGACGAGGGCTTCGCTTGAGGTTACTCGTGGGTTTACTATTTTCGTGGGTTCATTTTCACGCCAAGAGTCTCCATAATTTTTGACATGGGTTTCGCGTGTTCGAGGACCTAGTTGATGTTGATGACGTGAAGTACTACAGGCGTGGCTTTCATGTTCAAGTGATAGCTGTACCGGTTGCCGTTCGTGAAGCGGGTTTCGTTGGTTTATTCGTGGGTTGATTAGTGTTCGTGGGTTTTGTTCGTTCGAGTTTCGGGTTCGATAAAGCGTTTCGTTACAAGTTGCTGAGCTTGAGATTAAGGTTATCTCGCATGCCTTCTTGCTTCATTTTGCATGGTTTTTGTCATGCTTTTGCGTATTGTCACCTTACCACTAATTTTTGGAAAACTAAAACTTCGAGTCTCATAAACGTTGGTTTTATAAAACGAGTTATGCATGTGTTGGAAATGAGTTTCTGTTGTAGGTTTTGTACTTTTTTTCAAAAATCACGTTGGAGTCTTTTGGTATGTGTCGCTTACATGGGTTTTCGGTTAAGAAGTCATAAGATCTGCCTTCAATATCTTGTCGGTATGTATTCTGTGTGTATCGAGCTAAGTGAGTACGTTCGAAACCGAGTTTTATGTCGTAAAAATAATAAGCATGTGAGATGAGAGGTTTTGATGCTACTGTTTTTGTTACGAGAGTTTTGGGGGTGTGAGACTGTCGAAAGTATTGTGAAAGTTTTGGTGAGCGTTACGAGAGTTTTGTGAGAGATTGTTGTGAGAGTTTTGTTGTGAGTTTGAATGTGAGCATGCGAAGAGTTTGGCTAGAGCTTTGCGAGAGCTTGTGAGGATTTTGTGGAGGCTTAGGCCTCAAAAGATATTTTATAAAATCGCTTTTCAACCGAAGTACCTTAAGGTGTTTTACGAGAGGATACAAAGCTGGAGTAGTTTTGCAAGGTGGTGAGATTACTGTTGTTGTTAAAGAGGGGGAAGGAGACTAAATGTGAAATGTTTATTTCCTTTGCTACTTAAAATCTGACAAGTTTGGTGTCCCTTTTGGACCGGCAGTCCCCAAAACTTCTTTTCAAATTGTACCCATATTTTAAGTGTCAAGTTATTTCAAAAGTGGGGTAGCAAAATGGTTTCAAATGTTGTTCCTGCTGCTATTATGTAGACGAGAGAGAAGGAGATGAGTGTTATATTATATATAGACGAGAGAGTGAGGTGAGGGATAGGATGGGACTTGTTGAAAACAGCAATCTGACGAAAAGTGTAGCATCTTTTCTTTACCTACTGTTCCAAAAATTACTACTAGCATTTCACAAGACTTTTGCAAATAGAAACATCACGTGGGTGGGAGGTGTATACATTTTGTTTTGTCAACAAATTGTAGTCTTAAATTCATGTTTCCAAAGTCTATAAATTGAAAATTAATTACGTGCAAATGATATTAAGAAGATAATTGTGCCGAGTTATTTTACATGACGTCGAGTTTTCAAATTTATTAGTCGAGTTCTCTTTTGGCGGAAGCAAAGTGTTGTTTTGAAATGGATAAAATAAAAATAGCGCCGAAAAGCTGTCGATTATTTTTAGAAAGTCGTAAAATATTTTAACTAAAGTTAAAATGGCTAAATTAAATGTAACGTCAAAAGGCTATCAAAGTTTTACTGAGTCGAGTTGATATTTTTACTTGGAATTTGGGTCAAGTATTACACTCACAAATATTTTGAGCATATATATTTATAACTTAAACCGTGGTAAAGGGTGACATATGCGTGTGACACGAATGCATTATTGCATTCTTTGATGGTGACCTAACTTAGCGTTATATATTTAGGTTGCGACTTGTGTTTGCTGCATCTTCGATTGTCATATTCTTGCTATGAAATCTTTGCTATACTGAGGTGAGTCATAGCCCTTATTAAACTGTCTTTTATGTTTAATCATCTGGGTGAGATAAATGCTTTGTTGCCTGCTTGATGGACGCAAAATCTGTTTATACTGTTGCTTTGCTAAAAGTTATGCTTGATATGCCTAAGTAGCGATAGCCCACTAGTCCCCTGTTATCATGAACCGTTAGTTACTCTGGTTGAGTAGGCACTTATGTTATGGATAGATCTATTGGGGTTTGACAACCCCCGTCCGGGTGTTCAAATACATCGCCATACCAAACGGACGTATATCATATGGTTGTTGCTAGGTGGCCATGGGTTAGGCACCTACTTGGGGCAATCTTATATTTTACGCGTGCATCAGTTGTACGTGCTTGTCATCAGCCTCGGTGTCATGAGCTTAGTGCTATCATAACTATAATTATCACATCTGAGTCCCATATGCATGACATTATATCTCCCATAATGGTCTCATATGCTTTAAACAGTTTGTTTGCGGTCCAATATCGAATGCTATGTTTTAACTTAAACCTATGAACTCACCAGCCTTTGTGTTGACACTTTTAAGCGTTTATCTCAGGTGTTGAACTACTTGCTTGTTGCTTGCTTTGGAGTCTCATGCATACTGTACTTGGATTTGAAGACTTGCTCATGCTTATAAACTTTTTACCTCATTGTTGCTATTTAAACTCTGATTTCCGCTGCACTTGCTTAAACTTATTTATGATCTGAACCTTGTATTTCAATATCTAATGCAATGAGGTAAATTATTTAAAACGTCTCATTTAGAGTCGTTCTCTTGCACCTTGAACTTTGTTATTATGACGTAACAGCCCCCGAGCTTTACCACTTCCGCTGATCCATTTTTGGGGTGTTACAGATTGGTATCAGAGCTTTGGTTATAGAGAACTAGGTTTGCATCTTAGGCCTAGACTATAACCGATATGTGATTACGTGCTTTACGTGCTATTATATTATACATATACATATTATTTATATTATCATATATACACGACTACTTTGTGCATGCATACTTTTGCATTGCCCTATACTCGCGTTTACTGCTCTTTACGCGCATCTCACATCATTTTATATGTAGTTTATTTATACAAACGATGGAACTTTCATTAGACATTGTAAGCAAAACAATGGTCTCTTTTAATGTTATGACATTGTAATTTTACGATGGTCATTAAGATATCTCTCACGCGACTTTACATAATTTTTTTTTAGCGAAACTCGTCACAGTTTTTCGATCTCACATATCATCTTACTATATGGCTTTGGGTTTTATCCTCCGTCCGTTAAAAAAAAAAAAAAAAAAAAAAAAAAAAAAAAAAAAAAAAAAACTCATTTCATCTTATTACCCGTTACCTATTAAAATGTCGATTGATTTGAACGCTATTAAAATGTCGATTGATTTGAACGCGACTTCAACTCAGCACTTCGTAACATTTCATTTTGGAACTCAACCTTAAGAACTTAGCTTATTTTATATTCTTTTATCCTTTTAAATTCAAAGAGTGTTAACAACAAAAAGAAAAGCTCGTGATAACCCTAATGGCGACGTGGAGTATGCTAATGCTTAAATAAGCTTTTCTTGCCTTACCAAGCGTGACCTGGTAGAAGTCGTTATGTGCTGTTTTCATTTAAGTTTTGTGCCTTAATTTAAGACTTACCGTCTCGTGTGTAAGTTTTAAATTTGAATCCTTATAAATGAATGTGTCCTGACGGTCCGTTTAATTATATCTCTTTCGACAGCGTTACCACATCTTGAATCATTGTGTCATTGTCTTGCAAGATTTTTCTTTCATACCATCTCATGAATTATTTTATATGCCTTGACATCATCTTATGAACCGTTTGCAACTGTTTTGTGCATCATTTCTCCATCACATCATAAACCACTCATCTTTTTTATCAACTATTTCACTAAACCTTTTTAAAAGTGTTGCGAAAACGTCTTGTAAACTATTTCTTGGAAGATTTTAAAATATTTAGTCCTCATTTTACAAAACCATTTCATAAATTATTTTGGTTACTATCTTATAAACTAGTATGGTATAAAAAATTTGATTACGATAATCATAACACTATTTGACGAAAAAGAGCATCGCATCGTTAGTCCCCAATTATACAAAGCCTGATCACCTATGTATAATTTGGGAAGGGCCATACTATGCTCGTAGTAGTCACCATAAATATATTTTTTCACAAATCCACATTTTCTATTTTCGGAAAGCAAAATTTTGCGCGTGTATACTTTTAAATTATGCAAGACATTCATATTCATATAACCAAGTGATTTCCTATGCAACCACATCATTCGACATTACACCATTTTCTTATCGAACCGTTTGTTCAACATCGACCATACATCCATACTTTTTTTACATGTTTTGACGATATCAGTAGTGTCGGTTTGTTGTCGAATGTCGCGTTCTGATTATTTTTGATGAGAACATCGTTCGTGTTTCTCTAAACAACAAATGGTGGGGGTGAAGTTATATGTAGAGTATTACCGTGGGAAGGTATGATACGTTTTGGCAAACGAGGGTAGTGAGCCCCATTACAATAGACTTTTCAAGATCTTGGCAAAGGTTGGAACCGTAGCCTATTGATTGGAGTTGCCGCAAGCACTCAACCGGGTGCACAATACTTTTCACGTGTCAAATTTGAGGAAGTGTCTTCTGATGAAACAGTTGTCGTGCCATTGGACGAAATCCAAGTCGATGACAATTTGAATTTTGTCAAGGAGCCTGTTAAAACTATGGACCACGAGGTCAAACGGCTGAAGTAGAAGCGCGTACCAATTGTCAATGTGAGGTGGAATTCTAGGCGTGGTCCTGAATTCACCTAGGAGCGTCATCTCGTGTAAGTACACACACTTGTACGATGATTCCCGTGTTGATAACACACTCTAAGCTTTCAGGAGAAAGCTTCTTTAACGATGGGGGACTGTAACACACCAAAATTTTCAGACTTTCTAAAATTTCAGTTTTGCCCCCCTAGACTTTTTATTTAGTCAACTGTTTGCTAAATTTGCTATTTATCTGGGAAGCGTTCCCTAATTTTGTGAAATAACGTGTGCTGATGTGTATTTTGCTTAGACTGTGCTCAGTCTGCGTTGCTGTGAACACTGCGAGTGTGTCACTATTGGTTGCGTAATAACTTACGATCAATACTTTAACGTATCTGAAATTAAATTTCAATACGTGTGCATAATGTGTGTAGGACTTATCTGTGTCGCGTTGCGCGAGCTATCTGCAGTTTAACTGCTATCAGCGTTTGTGTATATATAAATACTATGCTAATAACTATTCTCATAATTATTTCTTTTAATTAATTATATTATTTATTTTAGTGAATCGTTATTTATTGTTTATTCTCCGCAAACATAATCAACGCCCGCTTAATTATTCGATTCACAGTTTAAACACAAAATACCTCAAATGAACATTTTTATCAAATGAACACCTTTATCATAGTGTACTCATGATTCCATCATTTATCAACTCCAACACATAAATTAAGTTCAACATAAGATACCCAACTATGCTACAAACCGAGACCCTTAACCCAAATAAATTATTTTTGAAATTCAAAACATTCAACAGATTTCCTATGACCATGAATAGTACTAGTCCTTCCCTTTTCCTACTATAGGCTGGATCAATTTGGTCCCCCACAATGAAAACTGTATCCCCTATTTCTTCACAAACATGCATCATTCATGCTCATCCTTAAACACACACTCACAAAATGCTTGATGCACACTCTCTCTCAATACTACTACTCGGCTTAAAACTTAAAACATAACAACCGAACTCCATCATCCATACTTCAAATCCTCCACTTCCAAAACCTTAAAAATCCCTTTTCATCTCATACAACTGCTCTCTAAACCCATCATTTACAACCTAACAAAAATACGTATCATCCTGACGTGACTATCGCCTTTTCTGACGTGGGTTTTGCTCGTAAGACGAGGGCTTCGCTTGAGGTTACTCGTGGGTTTACTATTTTCGTGGGTTCATTTTCACGCCAAGAGTCTCCATAATTTTTGACATGGGTTTCGCGTGTTCGAGGACCTAGTTGATGTTGATGACGTGAAGTACTACAGGCGTGGCTTTCATGTTCAAGTGATAGCTGTACCGGTTGCCGTTCGTGAAGCGGGTTTCGTTGGTTTATTCGTGGGTTGATTAGTGTTCGTGGGTTTTGTTCGTTCGAGTTTCGGGTTCGATAAAGCGTTTCGTTACAAGTTGCTGAGCTTGAGATTAAGGTTATCTCGCATGCCTTCTTGCTTCATTTTGCATGGTTTTTGTCATGCTTTTGCGTATTGTCACCTTACCACTAATTTTTGGAAAACTAAAACTTCGAGTCTCATAAACGTTGGTTTTATAAAACGAGTTATGCATGTGTTGGAAATGAGTTTCTGTTGTAGGTTTTGTACTTTTTTTCAAAAATCACGTTGGAGTCTTTTGGTATGTGTCGCTTACATGGGTTTTCGGTTAAGAAGTCATAAGATCTGCCTTCAATATCTTGTCGGTATGTATTCTGTGTGTATCGAGCTAAGTGAGTACGTTCGAAACCGAGTTTTATGTCGTAAAAATAATAAGCATGTGAGATGAGAGGTTTTGATGCTACTGTTTTTGTTACGAGAGTTTTGGGGGTGTGAGACTGTCGAAAGTATTGTGAAAGTTTTGGTGAGCGTTACGAGAGTTTTGTGAGAGATTGTTGTGAGAGTTTTGTTGTGAGTTTGAATGTGAGCATGCGAAGAGTTTGGCTAGAGCTTTGCGAGAGCTTGTGAGGATTTTGTGGAGGCTTAGGCCTCAAAAGATATTTTATAAAATCGCTTTTCAACCGAAGTACCTTAAGGTGTTTTACGAGAGGATACAAAGCTGGAGTAGTTTTGCAAGGTGGTGAGATTACTGTTGTTGTTAAAGAGGGGGAAGGAGACTAAATGTGAAATGTTTATTTCCTTTGCTACTTAAAATCTGACAAGTTTGGTGTCCCTTTTGGACCGGCAGTCCCCAAAACTTCTTTTCAAATTGTACCCATATTTTAAGTGTCAAGTTATTTCAAAAGTGGGGTAGCAAAATGGTTTCAAATGTTGTTCCTGCTGCTATTATGTAGACGAGAGAGAAGGAGATGAGTGTTATATTATATATAGACGAGAGAGTGAGGTGAGGGATAGGATGGGACTTGTTGAAAACAGCAATCTGACGAAAAGTGTAGCATCTTTTCTTTACCTACTGTTCCAAAAATTACTACTAGCATTTCACAAGACTTTTGCAAATAGAAACATCACGTGGGTGGGAGGTGTATACATTTTGTTTTGTCAACAAATTGTAGTCTTAAATTCATGTTTCCAAAGTCTATAAATTGAAAATTAATTACGTGCAAATGATATTAAGAAGATAATTGTGCCGAGTTATTTTACATGACGTCGAGTTTTCAAATTTATTAGTCGAGTTCTCTTTTGGCGGAAGCAAAGTGTTGTTTTGAAATGGATAAAATAAAAATAGCGCCGAAAAGCTGTCGATTATTTTTAGAAAGTCGTAAAATATTTTAACTAAAGTTAAAATGGCTAAATTAAATGTAACGTCAAAAGGCTATCAAAGTTTTACTGAGTCGAGTTGATATTTTTACTTGGAATTTGGGTCAAGTATTACACTCACAAATATTTTGAGCATATATATTTATAACTTAAACCGTGGTAAAGGGTGACATATGCGTGTGACACGAATGCATTATTGCATTCTTTGATGGTGACCTAACTTAGCGTTATATATTTAGGTTGCGACTTGTGTTTGCTGCATCTTCGATTGTCATATTCTTGCTATGAAATCTTTGCTATACTGAGGTGAGTCATAGCCCTTATTAAACTGTCTTTTATGTTTAATCATCTGGGTGAGATAAATGCTTTGTTGCCTGCTTGATGGACGCAAAATCTGTTTATACTGTTGCTTTGCTAAAAGTTATGCTTGATATGCCTAAGTAGCGATAGCCCACTAGTCCCCTGTTATCATGAACCGTTAGTTACTCTGGTTGAGTAGGCACTTATGTTATGGATAGATCTATTGGGGTTTGACAACCCCCGTCCGGGTGTTCAAATACATCGCCATACCAAACGGACGTATATCATATGGTTGTTGCTAGGTGGCCATGGGTTAGGCACCTACTTGGGGCAATCTTATATTTTACGCGTGCATCAGTTGTACGTGCTTGTCATCAGCCTCGGTGTCATGAGCTTAGTGCTATCATAACTATAATTATCACATCTGAGTCCCATATGCATGACATTATATCTCCCATAATGGTCTCATATGCTTTAAACAGTTTGTTTGCGGTCCAATATCGAATGCTATGTTTTAACTTAAACCTATGAACTCACCAGCCTTTGTGTTGACACTTTTAAGCGTTTATCTCAGGTGTTGAACTACTTGCTTGTTGCTTGCTTTGGAGTCTCATGCATACTGTACTTGGATTTGAAGACTTGCTCATGCTTATAAACTTTTTACCTCATTGTTGCTATTTAAACTCTGATTTCCGCTGCACTTGCTTAAACTTATTTATGATCTGAACCTTGTATTTCAAAATCTAATGCAATGAGGTAAATTATTTAAAACGTCTCATTTAGAGTCGTTCTCTTGCACCTTGAACTTTGTTATTATGACGTAACAGCCCCCGAGCTTTACCACTTCCGCTGATCCATTTTTGGGGTGTTACATCATCCCATCTTCTTCTTAAACCTTTCTTGGTTTTTCTTCGTCTTCATCCTCTAAGCCTTTCTTCTAAACTTAGCAACTCAACCATGGTGTCCACAAGATACTCAAACTCCTCCAAACACTATACTACTAAAAGAAACCTTAAGATTAATATCAAGTTGCCTAAACAAGGTTCTTCATCTTTTCTTACACCTAAGAATGAGATATCTCATATTCTCATTTCTTCATCACCTTCACCACCTCTTGCTCCATGCAAGACTAGCTCAACTCATGGTATTAACCATTCCCATGGTTCTACCTCTTCTTTATTCCAACTAGGATGAATGAGTTGTCTTCGCCCTTCACTCCAAGTCCTCTATTGGATGTGAACCCTCAACCTCTTCAAAGCATACCTTTTGGGGATGACTTTGTCGAGCCTTTGGTAAACTCACCTTTCACCCCACCAAACTCACCCATTTCACCATTGGACACCACGCCTCCTCCTCCTTCTAACACTCCACTTTTGGGTGTTCCTCTTGCTAACCTCTTGGGTGACCTACACTTATTTGACTTTTTCATGCACAATGGCATAAATTGTCCTTGTTGCTCAAACAATTTATACCTCATTGATATCCTTAGGTTGGAGATGATTGGGGCTCACATTAAGTTGCAAAGCTTTTTTTTTGAATTTATTTGCCAATCCTCCTCCTCCTAGGAGATGAATGATGATTTTTTAAAATTGTTTTTAAAAGAAAATCAAGCCAAGGAAGTCTACCAAATCAAGAACTAGTTTAGCTAACTTTGTAATAGTTAGTTGTTATTTCATTTATTACATTTCTTTTTCCTTCATGAATTTCTCATGAAGATGTTTAAGAGATTAAGTCTTTGTGTGTTTCAACCTATGTGTTCACAATAATCAACTTCAATATAATTAAAATTGAACCTTAATCTATCATAACCTCTAAAAGTTGACTAAAACGGATCAAAATGTTATCTAAATATTTTGTCAGCCTTTATCAAGACACTCTTTGTGAGTGTGTTGTCTTTTGTAAAACCAAAGCATACTCTGTTGGGAATAAAATTGACTAAGTCACTCGACGCTGACAAGAGGAACTTGGACGCTGACAAGAGTAAACGAGGCGTTGACAGATAAGACGTTGATAAGAATTATCAAGGCGCTGACAAGAAGAATCTTAACACAAAGACAAGGACTAAATCTGCCAATGATGAATTCTTCAAGCTGGTGGACAAAATATGAAGATAAGAATTCAGAATATATTCTTAATGTTTAAAAAGATTTAGTCAATATGTTATTTGAGTATGTTTATCTTATGTCTCTTCCTAAAATAGTTGATCTTAGCTTTTTGTACAAGGCCCCTTAAACCTATAAAAGGAGGCTTTAGGGTTAGACATAAGACACATCTTTTTCACACATTTATTCCACATATCTTATAACACTTTCATTGTAATCATTCATTGATATTATTAATCAAAGTGAAAGTTTGCTTTACTTTGTTTTGTTCTTTGTTCTAAGTGTTAAATTCTACATAACACTTAGTTTGTTCAATACAACAAAGTTTCTCTACGTGTTAAACTTGACTTAATCTCGTTAACACAAAGCTAAATCGATCTAAGTTTGGGATCAACAAGTGGTATCAGAGCTTGTTGAGAAACTTTGATTTGAAGAACGAAATCCAATATCGTGAGGTGAACCAGGCTAAGGAAGAAGGTGAAGAAGAAGCTGATGATGTTTTCAGTTAAGTCCACGTCTACTTCAAGTTCCACAAGTTCCAATTCTTCTTCATGTTTTGATAATGAGGTATGTAATGAATCTTCTTGTAGGTTAAATACTGAGAAACTTAACAAAGAGGTGTTAAGGTTGTTAGATGATGTGAGTACTGAAAGATGCAAACTGTCTAACTATCAAATTGCTCTCACTCAAACTGAGAAGACAATTTCTAAGTACAAGAAAATGGAATTTGACTTAAAAGATAAAATAAATATCTTAAAACATGAGTTAAATGCTAGTATGGATATTAGAAACATCATGGAGAGAGTCAATGCTGAATTACAGGCTAAGTTAGATGAGGCTATCAAAAATAAGGATAATGTAGACCTTAAAATTCAGAGATTTGATAAAGCCTTACAAACCCTAGAAAAATGTGTTAGTGAACAAAGGGATTCTAGGGATATGTCTGGGATTGGGTTGAAAGAATATGTGGCTGTTCCACCACCTGCTGGGAACTTCTATGGTGTCCATAGAAAGGATCTCTCTTGGACTGGTATTCCATAACTCCAAGAAGAGGAATTTATTCCTCCACCTAGAGTTCTCTCTCCAGTTGAGGAATATCAACAAAAGGTTATTGACCTAGAAGAGTGGAAGAAGGCCAACCCCACTTTGTTTGTTAAGGGTGGGATGCTTAGTGAGAGTCCATATGTGCCTACACCCATTGAGAGTCCAGTAGCATCTACACCTATCACTATGACCAATCCCATCACTGGAAAAGCTGTTAATCTTGGCTCCCCAATTAAGAAACAACCTAGTGTTAAATACGCTAAAATGTATAGGAAACCTAGGTCATTCAGAAGCCAAGCAATTGTTAATGGGATAGGGTTTTATCAGTCTAAGCCTAAGTTTGTGTCCAAAAAGGCTTGTTACTCATGTGGGAGCTTCTCACATTTGGCCTATAATTGTGTGAATGGATACAATTCATTCGCTGACAATAGGTCATCCAATGTCAACCATAGACCTTTTGTCCACACTAGACCACAGGCTACTAGACCAGCTCCTTTCTTCTCTAAGGCAGCTAATACCCAAGGTCAAAGGCCCTTTCAAAAGACCAACACTTGGTCAAACAGATAGTATGTTCCTGTAGCAAACCCTAATTTGGGCGCTGATAAGAACAAATTCAGCGCTGATAAGAAAAAATTCAGCGCTGATAGGAACAAGTTCAACGCTGACAGGAAAGAATAAGTCCACTCTAGTTGAACAACTAGACAGATCCAAGTCTAACAAGGCTTGGATCTCCAAAGAAAACTAATTTGTTTTCTTTTTGAGCAGCCTATCCAAAAGCAGGTTAATGATCAAGGATATTGGGATAGTGGATGCTCAAGGAACATGCATTGTTGGTCTTTCCACTAATATTATTTTTATCCACTAACATGTTATCTCTACCCATTGTCGTGGGAAAGGTAGCCTCTGTTGGTGTGTGTTTGTGTGGTTTTTGTCTAACTATGCAGGAAAATGGAGCTACATTTGGATGGATACAAAGTTGCAAAATTTATTTATGATGGTTGGAGTGTTTACATTCCTATCTTGAGATAAAATTTTGCTTCTTCACATATAATGATTTGTATGCTTCTATTAAGGGGAGGTAAACCTCTAGGTTTTTGGGTACTCTTAGAGAACTCTTATCACAATTCTAGATTGTGTCCACTGGTGAGTACGATTTAGTTTTCTAATTCGTGAGGCACTGTAGCATGCAAAGTTGATATACTGTGCATGCTGCCAAGACTTTTGGCCTAGAATTGGGTGTGGTCGTATGGGTGACTTGGGGTAGATATATATTTGGGTTACTTGGGGAGTTGCAAAGGTTTTATATGAGTTAACTTTCTCTTTGGGGCATTTGTGAACAAAGACTCTAGAGTTCATGTGTGTCTATCATGCTTTTGCATGAGTGTATGCATGAACAGTGTTTGTCACTCTTGCTTATTAGAGACTAGTTAATTTCCTTAGGATTATTACCTTTGTTTATGTTCAAAAATTTTTCATTCGCAAGTCTATTTATGCTATGACATCTTAGCTGTCATTTATAAACTTCTTTATAGACCCAAAATGTTTCATCACCCTTTCATTTTTCAAATTTTTGGATATCTGGAAGCCTAATGATCATTGAGATGTTTTTCCTAGTGATTGACATCTAGTAGCAGCAAAGATCACTTTCACAAGGGTGTATAGTGTTATGGAGATGGCTGAGACTATTGGCACCAGCATTAATGCAGGTCAAGTCAGTCTTATCATCAGTAAGTCCATCCCCATGTCCTATGAATCAACATTGAGGATTCATTTCCCGAATGTGGATGAGGACAGTATGAAACCTTTGACATTAATGGAATTGACGAAAATCTGTATTAGCTTGAAAAAGCATAATACAGAAATGGTACAAATTGTCAAGGATCACTGTTTTGAACTGATAGACTTGTTGTTTTGGAAGCTGATGCAAGGAGGACATTCTTGGTTCCGTCCTTGTATTTTGATCTTGGAGAGGAGTCTTAAAAAGGGGAGGAGCAATCGAATTTGAGTGACAAAAGTAATAAAGAAAGCTCCAAAGATTCTACAGGTGCTGAAGATGATTAAGACCAAGTGAAGGCTGACTATACAAGTGATTTGAGTGATTGACTTTTTGAGGTTTATTCATACTCAAATTCAAGGATAGAGCATGTTTGTAAGAATCCTCTCAATATGTTTTATTTTATTCAGAAACTTGATTACTAGAGTAGATATCAAGTTTAGGGGAGGATTGTTGGGAATAAAATTGACTAAGTCACTCGACGCTGACAAGAGGAACTTGGACGCTGACAAGAGTAAACGAGGCGTTGACAGATAAGACGTTGATAAGAATTATCAAGGCGCTGACAAGAAGAATCTTAACACAAAGACAAGGACTAAATCTGCCAATGATGAATTCTTCAAGCTGGTGGACAAAATATGAAAATAAGAATTTAGAATATATTCTTAATGTTTAAAAAGATTTAGTCAATATGTTATTTGAGTATGTTTATCTTATGTATATTCCTAAAATAGTTGATCTTAGCTTTTTGTACAAGGCTCCTTAAACCTATAAAAAGAGGCCTTAGGGTTAGACATAAGACACATCTTTTTCACACATTTCTTTCACATATCTTATAACACTTTCATTGTAATCATTCATTGATATTATTAATCAAAGTGAAAGTTTGCTTTATTTTGTTTTGTTCTTTGTTCTAAGTGTTAAATTCCGCATAACACTTAGTTTGTTCAATACAACAAAGTTTCTCTACGTGTTAAACTTGACTTAATCTCGTTAACACAAAGCTAAGTCGATCTAAGTTTGGGATCAACATACTCCAATGCTAATAAAGGTAAAAATCCAAGATTTGCTAAATTTTGCAAAATTGATTTTTCATGTCCACTGTGGGCGGCTCATTAAATGCCGCACGGTTCCTTATATTTAAAGAACCGCGGACAACAACCTACTTTTTGGCTCGTTTTTTTTCTTTCTTCTTTGACCTCAGTATTTTTCAAGATTCTTTGTTTGCTAATTTTGGCTAAGCATTCCTTGAAACTTTTTATTTTCATTTCAAATCTTTGCCTTGTCAATTTTATTTAAGTCCTCTTGTTTTGGGAGTTCTTCTTCTCATCCCTCACAATGTCTGATTCTTTTAATCTTAACCTTGACATCTCTTTGTCACAATCTTCTAACCTGAAGCTTCTTCATTTAAGCTTTCTAAGAAACCAAAAATCTCGGTTAGACCCGTCTGGATCAAGAAGAATAAGGATCATCATGATTCCTCTTCTCCCAGACCTTGCAAGACTTCTTCTTTCACTCCTATTGAATATTGGAATGAGACTTTCTCAATCAATCCAATTACCGGAGAAAGAGAAGTTCTTCCACCACCACCTAAACCTTGCAACATACCTTACCTCAATGACCTTTCTTCTTTCCCCAACCTTTCAAGGCATTGTGAAAACCTCTCTTATCCTCAATCTCCTTCTCCACCACCACCTTCTCATTTTGATGGTCCTCCCCCATCAAACGACTTTGTTTTGCATCATGGAAGCTCATGTACGTGTTTTTGATTCCAACAAATTGAACTTGCTCATGTGTATGACAAGCTAAATTTTCTTTAATTTCTTCTCACTCGACCTCCTCTCAAAGTATTTGTTCCCGTGAACAAATATTCGAATGATGCCTCGTCGTCTTATTTTCCCAATTAAAGCACACTTTGTGTTTCTAATTGTTTGAGTAAAAAAAACCTAAGCAATCTTGGAGGGCTATCTCTACTAGAATAGTTTATGCTTATGTTGTCTATTTTCATTACTTGTTGGATTAATATTCATATTGTGTGTATAAATATTATCCTTGTGTGTTCTTTCATATTTTTGTAATATGATTGTTATGTGTGTTATTTATTTTCGTGCTAATTCTTTATCACACACATTGTTAAGAGTTGATCATGGTTAAAATTTACAATTGTTTTTGGGTGATTCCAACAATTCTAAGTTTCTAACCCTTTGACATATTATCATTACAATTGGTATGGATGTTTCTTTTCTACCTTTATTCCACCAATTGTACTTTGATTTTGTCAAAACACCCTCCTTGGACATACTTAGCAAATACTTTCTTCTAATTTGGGATTTCTTTTCTTTCTCCCTCTCAAGTTATTTAGTTGGTAGTAACTAATATATACATTGGTGTTTCTTTTCTTTCTACTAACCTTTGTATGTAGCTTGTCACCTTAGCTCAATCACTTGGTGCCCCAAGCTAGGAGGAGTAAGCACCAAGGGGGAGCTACTAGCAAAGTCGATTCTTCTCTTCTTCAAAGACTTGTGCTATCCTTTTTGCTTCGACAAATGGGGAGAAATGATAGTGATAAACTCGTTAACAATTAGAATAATTTTGTATTTTACATAAATGAGTTTAAAGTTTGTCGTAATTAAAAAGGGGGAGATTGTTAATGCAAGTGATGCCTAAAAACATTATTAGTGTTAACTAATCTTTCTTAGTTTTGATCACGACAAATTAAAAAGACATTTATCGTCAAATACAATTGTAAGACGAATTATTTGACAAACACTATTGATTGTAGTGTAATCGTACACGTTTTAGGAAAAACGCATATAATCGGCAAGTATTAAACGTTCACGTTTAGGGAAACGCGAATGCTTGATAAATGCGAGTTCGTTCTCGATGGAGGTATGTGTATTAGGTGCCAAAAATAAAGATCAAAGTTTGGATTAGTGTCGTTTCTGGATGAGAAAAGAAGGAAAAACAAAGACGAATTATGCTAAAAATTACCCTACGACGTAAAAAACGTGAAACCGTAAAAATCGACAAACGATGAAAAAACTCTAAAAATTACAAAAAAATTAACCTAAACTAAGAAAAATATAAATAATTGAAAACCAAATTATCTAAAATTTTTTAATAATTATAAAATAATTTTTAAAGTTAATAAAAAACTCCAAAATTAAATAAAATTAAAAATAAGCTAAAATGAAAACTTAAATGGATGTAAACCTAAAACTATTTAATTAAAACCTAAAAATAATTTTTGAAAAATTTTAAACTAAGTTATATTTTTTTAATCTATTTATTAAAAACCGGGACTAAAAATAATGATAAAAAATAATTAAATGACGTGAAAAATAAACTTTTAAAACTGAAAAGTCCTAAACCTAGTGATTGACAAAGGAAAAATAAAAAACTCCAAGATAGCTTATTGAATAAGCTGAAATCAGCTTTTAAACGTTCGAATTGAATTAAATAAGCAGATCCTAAAACACCTTAAGTAGCTATTGGAATGCACCTTGGTCAGTAAAAGACCCAAGGGCAGGCCGGTAAGACGTGTGTGTTGTGAAGGGGGTGGCGCATGTTCAAGTCCTGGCCACTCCTTTTTGGAAAATTATTTTTTTTTACTTTTCGTTTTGCACAACACAACCCTGGTGATTATCTCAACACACAAACACAATAAAAACTTAAATTGAACCAAATCTAAGCCCTGAACAAATGAAAACGTGACCAGTTATGTAAAATGCTACAGTAAAAACAGCGGATGGAAAATCCTTGTCAGTGGATGCCCATAGTTCCCAGTGTTTGTTCAGATCTGGGCATTGTTTGCTTGATTTCAAGCTTGATTCTTGGTTTTAGTTGGCAACAATGGCACCCCTACACTCAGTGGAGTGTAGGGAGTCAGTAAAAACTAGAAAAAACACAAGCTCAAGTCAAAAATTACACACAAGGAGAACAAATAAGTTACTGGTATGCACAATATGGGTCTGATGAACAGTAACTGGTTCAAATGACAATTTGGTCAATTTCAACACAGCATAACTTGCACAAAACCTTATCAAATCACATACTAGCCGAATACAATCCTAGATTAACTAATAAGCTAACATATTCCAAGAATTGGTGGTCAAAATTGACTAGAACAAGGTAGTTTTAAATCCTACTGATTTTTACCAACAAATGAACATGTCAAACTCTTTTTAATCTTACAATACTGAAAACCAAAGAGCAAATATACTAAACCAACCCAATAGAGTATGTTTGACTGTTTTTAAACCTAAGTTGTGTCACCAATTCAGCTTAACATACAGATCCAAACACCCCTTTTGTTTCTGAAAATGAAATTTAACTAAGAACTAGTATTCAAATCTCACCCAAACTGTTTGCAATCTATCTAGACATGCATACAAAGCATAAATAAGCATAAACAAACAATCAAACTACCATTAAGACAGGTTTCACACAAATTCATACAATTCTCATAAAAACTTCAAAAATCTGCCGATTTGGGGTTCAAGCCCTTGTTACCTTAGGCTGAGGCCTTCCAAAAGGTGGAATCTGAGCTGTGTGAGCTTATAAATAAGTAGAGAATCCCTGTTGTTAGGAATCTAAATGGACCCAAGGGAGAATAATGTCTTCAAATGAAATGAAATGAAGTGGATGGAATGGGGTCTTGTTAGTCTTTCACTCCTTCACAAGCACCACAAAACCAAGGCACAAACTACAAGCTTGGATAATCTCGAACCACAAGCTTTTCAGGCTTGTAGTGGAGGCTTATGCAAGCAGTAAGGATAAAAAAGAAAAGGGACAAAAGATTTTGCTAAAACCTTTGAAAAATAATTTTAAAACCAATTGAATACTTGACAAAAGCTTAACCACAAGCTGAAATCACACCACAATCCACTATCACTTCATGTGATAGTGAAATCCAACTTATGAAAAAAAACTTTTTCAAAGAACTTCTTAAAACACGATTTTTCTGAAAATAAATTTGAAAATGAAACCTTTTTGAAACCTTTTAAACTAAGTTGCAAGTTAAAATAAATATTACACTAAGAAAGCCTTTAAAAGAGGAACTCAGAACTTTGTATAACTCAAACTTTTCATTATCATTAATAAGTTTTAAAAATTACACAAAAATCTGGAACAAAAAGCTTGTCACAAGTCGACATAGCTTTATATAGGAAATGAAAGAAGAATCTAGAATGCTGAATAAAAATACTAAACATAAACCCTAATGAACTGGAAATCCGAAAATGCCATTTGAAGAATCTTGAATTTCTGGTCAAAGTCTTGGTCATATGGTATCATGTGACTGACAGCTTTCTTAGATGATCTTGGACGTTGACTGAACTCCATAGGGACCAAGTAAAGCAATGGGAATTGTTGGATGACTGTAGATGCTAACTTTGCCATTTTGAGTGCAGCAGGGGAACATGGGGGACCCATTTGGAGGTCACGGGAAAGTATTGTGGGTGGTAGGTTTTAATTAGGGCCAGGTTAATTAGTGATCTGCAAAAGATTAGGGATTATCCCTTTGTTTTGGGGAAATTAGAGGATTAGGGTTTATGTGATTAGGGGGATTAGTTTTTTTAAAAATGTGTTTACCTCCAAGATTATTAACTGATTTAAAATCAGTTATATAAAAGTGATAGTGGGGAATGACGTGGCTAGGGTGTTGAGGTGGTGTTTGGTGATTGGCTGGTGGTGTGACGTGGCGACATATGATAGGCTGGTGGTGTTTGGCTGTCTCTACCAAATGGCCCCCAATGTTTCATTTCCTTGTCAAATAACTTTAGCAGCCCATAAATCAAAATCTCTTTGTTTAAAACTTTCATTCTTTATATATTGGCTACTAAAAGTTTGCAAAACTTGTCAAAAGGGTATTTTATGTAATATTTGCATTCTTCAAGGGTTAATAATGCACAATCTTGTCATTTTAGGGACCATTTATGTAGTTTTGAGTTTTACAAGGGTTTAAAATGACAATTCTTCAAAAGTAGAGGGACCAATCTTGCCAATTCTTCAAACTTCAAGGACTTGATAGGAAAATCATGATTCGGGTCCAGTTCTTTGTACGGCTTCGTTTCCCCTGTTCATTTTTGCTTCATTCTTGTGATCTTTTGTTGATTTCACGATATCCGTACCTAAAATACACAATGAACAAACACAAGCATATTTTGGTGTATTTTGATGATATTTTAAGCATTTTGAGCCCGATTTGGACGATAAGACTATGTATAATTGCAGTCTCATCACTTCCCCATACTAACCATTGCCGTGTCCCCACGCAATGCTAGAATTAAGTATCTTAGCACTTCCAAAATTCATTTTATGATGACATATATTGAAAACGTAAACTTAAATAAACTACTTCACGTGACATAATGTATTGTTTTCATCATGATTAAGTGACTTCTAGGATCATAGAATAAGAACACGTAAATGCCTCATAGAGATAAGTTCGTCATCCTCGATTTTCACTCGATTCCATGCTAAGCGTGTACGAGATCATTGTTTTTATAAGATAGTAACACAATCATTACTCATGAGTGTTAATTACGTACCTAAACTCCCTTATTCCTAATTGGTATCTCTTATTTTTTATTTAGTCTTAATAGTCACGAGGATACATCATTGACTTATGCGTGAATAGAGATTAAGTCCAAAAATAGAGTCTTAACGGTGTAACCCAAATCATTAAATTAATAATTCATCCTAATAGACAACGATGTCAAAAAATTAAGTCAACAAAAAGGATCGATAAACACAGTTTTAGAACGGTTTTGAACATGAGACTTATTACCATGACTTTTATTATCCGGCTCATCATCGGTAGTTTTATTATCTTGGTTTACCTCCATCTTTTATTCAACTTCGCCATGAAGCTTTTATTATGACTTCGGTCTTGCCATTGTCTTTTATTATCCGCCATCATCGGTGGTTTTATTATGACTTGACGTATATCCTCACGCTAGAGCGAATTTTGGATCTTTAAGGCTTCAAAGATTAAGGCTTGATTCACTTTCAACTTTGCATAGATTTTTCGGCCTTGTGAGCTTCAAATTTTTGCTTGATATAGGTGAGCACTTGAAATCTTATTATTGGGTGAAACCTTTGATTATTCGGGTGCCAATACTTCAAAACCGTGACGCTGGCGAATCCTCAATGTTTTCCCAATTTAATTACATGGAAGCTACTAAAACAAATTAGAACAAACAATAGAGACTAAACCGCTAAATCAATATTTATTAACAATTTATTTATAAAAGCGTGGGGAAAATAAGCAATAATTACTACACATAAGACCATGAAAGATTACGTAACTTATAAATAACTCTATCATTTCTCGTCCTCATTTAAGACACTTAGCCTAAAAAGTTAAGGAATCGAAGCTAAGTGCTCAACACGCACAGTCGAGTAAAAAATTACTCTTATTCTCACCATCGGAAAACCTACATTCGTGTCTTAAACACTTATGAAAAATACGAAAATTTTTAAAATTTGGCCATTTTTAGCCTTATTTTTGCAACAAAACGAGAACAAAGCGATGAAAATTCGATTGCGTGTTGACGTGAGCAAGGTGAAGTATCTACTCACCCCCCATACTAAAACTAAACATTGTCCTCAATGTTTCGAGTCTAAGGGTGAAACACCCCCATACTAGAGACGTAGTCGAATGCTTAGTCTCGAGCATGGAAAGGGTAAAACGAATAACCTAAAAGCCGTTTATGAATTATGCTAATAAGATAAACGTTAGAACGTAAAAGGATATCATCGGATATCGGAATCTCCAAAGGCAACGATCGAAGCTCGAGTGCTATGTAAAACGAACACGAGAGGCTTCAATGATGTCGATGTACCTAATGAATCACAATCACAAACAACCACGGAACAAAGGTTGGAAGAGCACAAGTCCCCTCGTTACGTTAACTACGAAAGCGATAATATGTACAAGGATAAACATGGGAACTCCCCCACGAGGCACCTCGTTTTTGATAACCGAGTCAAGAGCTCGACTCGAATCCCCATAACTGTGATCATTTAGGGATTATCATGGTTTTGTCATTTTTGTTGGAGCTTACATGATAAACAATGCCCAAAGCAACCGGTACTAAGGACTAAGTCCTTCGATGATGCAAAATACCGGGATCGAAGATGGCGTCCTCGTTTTCATGGGATAAACGAACCAACGCCACTTCAACATGTGCTAGAAACCCAAAGGGTTTAAAGAAAAGAGATGAGAAGTAGAAAGGTGGGGCAATGGGTGGGACAACATAATGAGCTACTCGAGGTAGACTCACACCTAGCAAATAGATAATTTTTCCATTTATTGCATCGGTGGAAGACCGAGATTTCCCTCTACAAGCAATTCTGGGATCGTAGATCTCGTCCTCGGTGGAAAAATGTGAGGAAACATAAGGGGCTTCCCCCACACAAAAACTACACACACCATCGCCAAAAGGAGTAGACGAGGTGGTAGCACTCATAAAACGTAGTGATGACGGAGTTAGACATGTAAAAAAATCTTTTGAATTAAATTTAAAATATTTTCCTTTTTCATCGTTATTTAACTCTTTATGAAAACCCAATTTAATTATGTCGAAAATATTTGGCGTTTCAAATTCAATATTAGTCACGCTATAAATCCTCACATTGACGTCATTGGCGGGAGGGGGTGGGTTGTACAAACTCTCAAAACGATGATCGATAAAGAACACCGCCCCTTCGGGGTCTACATATTCATCATCCTTATGAACGTCGATCTCTTCGATTTCTTCATCGTAGATAGGCTTGTCAAACCAAGGTTTGTCATTCCCCTCGTTAATGATTTTAGAAACTCTCTCGAAAAGATCGCGATCAAGTACGAAACCATCATTCTTTTGTGGGGATCGTTGATAAGTTAAATCTTCACGAATGTGGTATACATCATTCTTATTTGAGGAGCGTTGATTAGGTAACTCCTCGAGAATGGGATTTTGAAGTTCGTGAGTTGGTTCGTCATCATGAAAAATTAGACGTTCCAACTCATCAAGTTCGGCCTCGACGTTGGAAAAATCGACCTCACTCGTAGGTGGAAGTGGAGGTAAAAGAGCTAGCTCTTGTGCGATTATTTCCTCGATCTCGGGCTCGAAGACGAAATCATCATACTCACCACATATTGAACTCTTTTAGGGAGAATCAAATATCGCTCGTGGATTATTGAGTATGTGTTCAAGTTCGGTAAAATCGTTCTCGTCTTCCTCGTCAAAGAAAGTGTCGATGTGAGAACTCACAACCATGGTCTTACAAGTCAAGTGACTATGCTTAGGTGACCTTTCTATGACGATTGGATCGAGATCGATAAAACCTTTAGTCTCAAAGGAATTTGGGCTAGTAAATGGAGGCACTTCAAAAGAATTAGAAGTCGAAGCCTCAAAGACGTGGTCCTTCGAAGGTGGTGAATACGAGTCCATATTGGTCATTGTCGTGATGGCACTAACGTCTCCCTTCGGAATTGGTGTTTCACTTGTTTCACCGAATAGATCCCACAAATATTTTTCATCCATAAATTTACGCATACCCTTTTGAATTAAGTAAACGTATTCTTTATTGTTAAAATCGTCATCTTTAAAACCGTTCATTTTAATTCTTTCAAAACAAGCGTCAAGCCTCATATTTTCCGCTAAAGTTAACATTTTGAAATCATTAGAATTTGAAGCTTCAGTTTTTTCAAGATCATTTGAAATTTGGGATCTATTCGTGAAAAAGTCCATCTTTTTTCCCCATACGACATCGTTAATTTTCCACCGTGGACGTCAATTACGGCTCGAGCCGTCGATAAAAAGGGACGACCTAAAATAATGGGACATTTAGGATCGCACTCGTAATCGGAAATGACGAAATACGCAGGAAAAATAAACATTCCTATCTTAACGTAGACATCCTCGGCTATTCCAATTGGTTTCAAAGGCGTACAATTTGCAAGCTCTATTGTCATGTTCGTTGGGGTGAGACAAGGCAATCTAATCAATTTCCAAAGAGAATGAGGCATGAGATTGATGCTAGCACCTAAGTCGGCAAGGGCTAAACATCCCTCAATCTCAGAAAAATCACAAGGTAGTAGAAATTGGCCCGGATCTTCTTCCTTTCTCGGCATACGCCTTTTAGGCTTTTGTAGAAGAATCGAAGAACAAGTTTCTTCAAGGGTTACGTTGGTGAGGTCGATGAAGCTCTCTTTTTGAACCATGGATGGAATTTGAGGTACACGAGGGTGTGCACTCCTTTCCCTCTTCGCCACGTTCATCCCCTCGACTTTAGAACATGAAGGCGTTTGAGAAGTCGAGGGTCGAGATGAAGTAACAACTCCAAAACCGCTAAGGTTTGGGGAAATCGAACGACCTTTTCCAATAGTCGAGGCGGCTTTACATTGTTCTTTCGGATTAGCAATGGTGTCACTAGGTAACGAACTCGATGACGAAGCCGAAGACTTGTTCATTATAGCCGAAAACATCTTTTTAATGTCGATTTGTCCTTGTTCAATTTTCGTATTTTGGTTCCTCAACGTAGTGGAAAATTCGTTTTTTATATCACCAATTTACGTTTCTAATCTCCTCATATTAGCCTCATTCGTTTTCATATAGTTTTGAAAATCGTTTGATGAACTATTTTGATTAAAATTAGAGTTCGCTTGGTTTTGTTTGTTTCTTTGAAAATTCCCTTGATTGTTGTTGTTTGAAAAATTCGAGTTTTGGTTATTATCTCGATTTTTACAATTTAAATTACGACCTTGATTATAATTTCCTTGATTCGAAAAATTTCCTTGATTATTATTTCCTTGAAAATTGTTACGATTTTGAAAATTATTGCCTTGATTGTTGTAATTCGTTTGTTGCGATGGACTGGCGTTATTTTGATTTTGATTAGAAAAATTGTTGTTTAACGCGTTTACGTTCGACGTTTGGCCATCCGTAGCCGCACAATCGTAATAACTATGTGGTCCACCACAAAACGTACACGAAACCTCGACCGCTTTCACCGTAGCGGGAGCGTCCTTCTTTTGCATTTCGATTAAGAATGCCGTAAACACATTCGTCAACTTATCGACTTTCGCATCAACTCTCTCAATATCGCGATTAGAATTACTAACGTTGGCGACATTGGCAACACTCGGTATTCTACGGAGTTGGAAGACCTTGGATCGATTTTCGATAATCATCAAAGCGTCTTTCAGAGTTTTACATAAAAAGTTGCCACCGGCGGCAGAATTCAACGAATCTTGTTCTTGGAAACTAAGACCGTTGTAAAACGTATCGATTTGGTGCAACTCGGAAAAGCCGTGGTGAGGACATTGCCTTAGCAATTCCTTAAAACGATCCCACGCGTCTCTAAACGATTCATTAGGCTTTTGTTCAAATCTCGTAATCTCGTTTTTGAAAAACGTCGTTTTAGACGGTGGTAAAAAATGATTAACGAATTTGGAAACGAGATCCTTCCATGTAATTATGGAATTAGGTGGCTCTTTCTCGTACCAATCCTTGGCGGCACCATCTAGCGAGTACGGAATCGGTGTCGATGTTCTTAAACTTGCTCGTGGCTAAAACACGATCGAAATTTCGAATGTGATCATGAGGATTGTCGGCTTCACGACCTCGAAACTTCGTAGCTTGGATTAACGAAAGCATTCCACTCTTAATCTTAAAATTCTCCGCTTCGATAGCGGGAATTACGATCGCGTCTCCATAACCCTCGATGGGTGCCTGGAGCAATTCCATCATCGTACGATTCTCGGCCATCTCGTCTATGGTTTCGATAACGATATAAGGAACGTCGGTGTCTAAATTCCGTCTACGTTGTCGATTCTTTCGATTTCGATTGCGTCAATTCGATGCGTCGCTAAAATTCGTGTAGTCCTTCGATCGAGTACGCATGCACTAACGTAGAATGGGGGTAGAAACGAAGATTCTTTTTGGGATTTTACGTTTTTCAATTTTTTTTGGGTTTTTGATTGTTTTTTTAATTTTTTTTGGATTTTTTTTTGTGTACTACGTAGAAAAAAATCTACAAATCTCTCCTCGAATCGATTTTCTCGATTAAAGGAGCCTCAAGGAATGAAAACGATCACGTGAAGTGAACGCTTTCGATGACTTTAGAACGTTGGTGGAACACCAAAACGTTCAAGAGGGTTTAATCTTGAAAACAAGCAAATATATATAATACGTAGATTATACTTGGGCGGCAAACCCTCGATTAGCCCACTTTCTCAAAACACGCACAAGCAAGCGGAGGAAACGAGGCGGCGTTAAGCACTTAAGAGCCTTTTTCCTTTAGGTCGTGAAATACAACCGCCTTATACCCACCTTATAGTTTGTGTTAATTGAAATTAAGCCTCACGAAAGTATTTATCTATTTTGCCTTCAATTTTTTTGCTTTAGATTCGAATACAATAATTGAGTGATGAAATCTCAATTAAGGTTGCGTTTTCACGCTTTTGGAGATATATTGTAAATTTATTGTGATACGTATACAATATAGTAATATTATTCACAAAGAAAACGAAAATGATAATGGTATATCTACAATATAGTAAAATGATGTTTTTGGTGTGTTTAGTTTAGGAAAACTAAACACGATTTTTTGGATATTCTATAATATAGTAAGAAAAATAAAAAGGAGTATGTACATTATATACGCTTTCCAAAAATGAAAAACAAAAACGCACTACTCACACAAACACGATATCTAATATGGCACTAAAAACACCTCCCTGGAAGCGGCGCCAAAATGATTGTAGTGTAATCGTACACGTTTTAGGAAAAACGCGTATAATCGGCAAGTATTAAACGTTCACGTTTAGGAAAACGCGAATGCTCGATAAATGCGAGTTCGTTCTCGAAGGAGATGTGTGTATTAGGTGCCAAAAATAAAGATCAAAGTTTGGATTAGTGTCGTTTTTGGATGAGAAAAGAACGAAAAATAAAGACGAATTATGCTAAAATTACCCTACGACGTAAAAAACGCGAAATCGTAAAAATCGACAAACGATGAAAAAACTCTAAAAATTACCAAAAAATTACCCTAAACTAAGAAAAATATAAATAACACAAATTTGAAAACCAAAATTATCTAAATTTTTTTAATAATTTTAAAATTATTTTTAAAGTTAATAAAAAACTCCAAAATTAAATAAAATTAAAAATAAGCTAAAATGAAAACTTAAATGGATGTACACCTAAAACTATTTAATTAAAACCTAAAAATAATTTTTGAAAATTTTTAAACTAAGTTATACTATTTTTATTCTATTTATTAAAAACCGGGACGAAAAATAATGATAAAAAATAATTAAATGACGTGAAAAATAAACTTTTTAAATTGAAAAGTCCTAAACCTAGTGAATGACAAAGGAAAAATAAAAAAACTCCAAGAAAGCTTATTGAATAAGCTGAAATCAGCTTTTAAACGTTCGAATTGAATTAAATAAGCAGATCCTAAAACGCCTTAAGTAGCTATTGGAATGCACATTGGTCAGTAAAAGACCCAAGGGCAGGCCGGTAAGACGTGTGTGTTGTGAAGGGGGTGGCGCAGGTTCCAGTCCTGGCCACTCCTTTTTGGAAAAATTATTTTCTTTTTACTTTTCTTTTTGCACAACACAACCCTGGTGATTATCTCAACACACAAACACAATAAAAACTTAAATTGAACCAAATCTAAGCCCTGAACAAATGAAAACGTGACCAGTTATGTAAAATGCTACAGTAAAAACAGCGGATGGAAAATCCTTGTCAGTGGATACCCATAGTTCCCACTGTTTGTTCAGATGTGGGCGTTGTTTGCTTGATTTCAAGCTTGATTCTTGGTTTTAGTTGGCAACAATGGCAGCCCTACACTCAGTGGAGTGTAGGGAGTAAAAAAAACTAGAAGAACACAAGCTCAAATCAAAAATTACACACAAGGAGCACAAATAAGTTACTGGTATGCACAATATGGGTCTGATGAACAGTAACTGGTTTAAATGACAATTTGGTGAATTTCAACACAACATAACTTGCACAAAACCTTATCAAATCACATACTAGCTGAATACAATCCTAGATTAACTGATAAGCTAACATATTCCAAGAATTGGTGGTCAAAAATGACTAGAACAAGGTAGTTTTAAGTCCTACTGATTTTTACCAACAAATGAACATGTCAAACTCTTTTTAATCCTACAATACTGAAAACCAAAGAGCAAATATACTAAACCAACCCAATAGAGTATGTTTGACTATTTTTAAACCTATGTTGTGTTACCAATTCAGCTTAACATATAGATCCAAACACCCCTTTTGTTTCTGAAAATGAAATTTAACTAAGAACTAGTATTCAAATCTCACCCAAACTGTTTGCAATCTATCTAGACATGCATAAAAAGCACAAATAAGCATAAACAAACGATCAAACTACCATTAAGACAGGTTTCACACAAATTCATACAATTCTCATAAAAACTTCAAAAATCTGCCAATTTGGGGTTCAAGCCCTTGTTACCTTAGGCTGAGGCCTTCCAAAAGGTAGAATCTGAGTTGTGTGAGCTTATAAATAAGTAGAGAATCCATGTTGTTAGGAATTCAAATGGACCCAAGGGAAAATAATGTCTTCAAATGAAATGAAATGAAGTGGATGGAATGGGGTCTTGTTAGTCTTTCACTCCTTCACAAGCACCACAAAACCAAGGCACAAACTACAAGCTTGGATAAGCTCGAACCACAAGCTTATCAGGCTTGTAGTGGAGGCTTATGCAAGCAGTAAGGATAAAAAAGAAAAGGGACAAAAGATTTTGCTAAAACCTTTGAAAAATAATTTTAAAACCAACTGAATACTTGACAAAAGCTTAACCACAAGCTGAAATCACACCACAATCCACTATCACTTCATGTGATAGTGAAATCCAACTTATGAAAAAAAACGTTTTCAAAGAACTTCTTAAAACATGATTTTTCTGAAAATAAATTTGAAAAATGAAACCTTTTTGAAACCTTTTAAACTAAGTTGCAAGTTAAAATAAATATTACACTAAGAAAGCCTTTAAAAGAGGAACTCAGAACTTTGTATAACTCAAACTTTTCATTATCATTAATAAGTTTTAAAAATTACACAAAAATCTGGAACAAAAAGCTTGTCACAAGTCGACATAGCTTTATATAGGAAATGAAAGAAGAATCTAGAATGCTGAATAAAAAATACTAAACATAAACCCTAATGAACTAGAAATCCGAAAATGCCCTTTGAAGAATCTTGATTTTCTGGTCAAAGTCTTAGTCATATGGTATCATGTGATTGACAACTTGCTGAGATGATCTTGTACTTTGATTGAACTACTTAGGGACCAAGTAAAGCAATGGGAATTGTTGGATGACTACAGATGCTAACTTTGCCATTTTGAGTGCAGTAGGGGAACATGGGGGACCCATTTGGAGGTTACGGGAAAGTATTGTGGGTGGTGGGTTTTAATTAGGGCCAGGTTAATTAGTGATCTGCAAAAGATTAAGGATTATCCCTTTGTTTTGGGGAAATTAGAGGATTAGGGTTTATGTGATTAGGGGGTAGCAGGGACGGTTTTAATGGGTTTAAGGGGGATTAGTTTTTTTAAAAATGTGTTTACCTCCAAGATTATTAACTGAATTAAAATTAGTTATATAAAAGTGATAGTGGGGAATGACGTGGCTAGGGTGTTGAGGTGGTGTTTGGTGATTGGTTGGTGGTGTGACGTGGCGACATATGATAGGTTGGTGGTGTTTGGCTGTCTCTCCCAAATGGCCCCCAATGTTTCATTTCCTTGTCAAATAACTTTAGCATCCCATAAATCAAAATTCCTTTGTTTAAAACTTTCATTCTTTATATATTGGCCACTAAAAGTTTGCAAAACTTGTCAAAAGGGTATTTTATGCAATATTTGCATTCTTCAAGGGTTAATAATGCATAATCTTGTCATTCTAGGGACCCTTTATGTAATTTTGAGTTATACAAGGGTTTATAATGACAATTCTTCAAAAGTAGAGGGACCAATCTTACCAATTCTTCAAACTTCAAGGACTTGATAGGAAAATCATGATTTGGGTCTGGTTCTTTGTACGGCTTTGTCCTGTGTTCATTTTTTCTTCATTATTGTGATCTTTTGTTGATTTCACGATATCCGTACCTAAAATACACAATGAACAAACACAAGCATATTTTGGTGTATTTTGATGATATTTTAAGCATTTTGAGCCTGATTTGGACGATGAGACTATGTATAATTGTAGTCTCATCACTCCCCGATACTAAACCATTGCCGTGTACCCACACAATGCTAGAATTAAGTATCTTAGCACTTCCAAATTTCATTTTATGATGACATTTATTGAAAACGTAAACTTAAATAAACTACTACACGTGTTTTAGACATAATGTATTGTTTTCAACTATCATCAAGGTAATAATCATTTAAGTACTGCACAAACATATCTTAATCATGTTTAGTGATCATAAAAAGTGATTAGCCTTAAAACTAAGATTTTTTCAAATATGATGTCGACGTATAGTCGGTAAAGGGCCCAACCCGACAGGCCCGCGGCCCATACCTTATTTATCCTTCAAGAAAACCTAACACTATATAAACACGGGTATGGGTCTCATTCTACAACAGGTTATCTTTCATACTTACACCTATTTCATAATATATCATCCCGATACTAACTTGACCATTAGAGGTAGACCTCGGGGCTCCGACCTTGGGTCCACTCCTAACCGGTTCTCTTTTGTTTGCAACATCACTAAGGACATGTGATGACAACGAACGGCCCAGGAGAGTCGTCAAGACCGGCCTAGCCAAACTATGCTTCAACAAGTTGGCGCCATCCATGTGACCCTGAACATATTAGGTTTCGTGGTCTCATATTATCAAACGATGCAAAAATTCGGTAACTCTAACCTTTGTATTTTTGGTGTTATTCATAGCTATAGATACATTCATGTTGCATGTGTAGTAATTTTAAACAGATTTATTAAGGACGAGGTGATATATAGCAATTTTGATGTGGGTAAAACATTTACTATTGTGAGCTAATTCATAATACAAGATTGTCACTTAATGGCGTTTCATCCCCATCAAACATACGTCGCTAGCTTTCTTTTAGCTTTTCTATTATCGCGTGATTACTATATTCCGTTTTTTACGTCGCTAAAAATCGTATCAATTTTTTAAGATAATAAAAGATTTACTTTCAATCTTTTATCGCAAGATATTGTTAAATTTATTTTTAAGAGAATAAAAGATTTACTATTGAACGTATCAATCTTTTTATCGCAAGATTGTTATTATCTTTCCTGCTAACAAGATATATCAAGATTTATTATCTTTTTAACAAGATTTGGTAAAACTATCACTTAAATCTTCTATCATTTATCTTATGTCTACGGCCAAATATTATTTATTTGGGATCCGCGGGCATGCGACTCGTTCTTCCGCGATAGTTCGCATGTTCGGACATATTTTATCATTACTTTCATTTTTTATCCACGGTCATGGCATGTCCAGCCGCGCTCGATCACACATTTGTGTGTATTTTATTTTTTAACTGCAAACATGAGTCGGGTCCTTTCGCGTTAACCCGCACGAATTGTTTATGTTAGTAAAGATATTACACATATCATTTAAATTACTAAAAGATATCATCTATCTTTTAAATTTGTTAAGGATATTTTTTGAATTTATAAATAATTATTTTTTAAGAAATATTATTAGTATTTTTTATTCATAAAAGATATTACGTATATCTTTTAAGTTAGAAAAGAGATATTATATTTGATTTGATTAATATAGTTTATATACATGTCGCGACCCGACCTACTAATATCGCGTTGCGACTCGATCTTTCTATCCACGGTTATGGCCCGTCTTTCTGCGATAGTTCGCACGTACAGACAAAGATTATTATTACTTTTTTTAGTATACTAGATCGTATATGCATAGAAGGTAAATTATAAAGCATCGTGTTCTTTAGTTACACATATTTACATCGTATGGAGACTAGCCCGAATATTTATTTAAGATAAGATATTTTAAGCTCCAAGGGCGCCTATCTCAAACAACTAAAATGGATGTATGATACTTTTTCGTTATCCTCAAAATATTTTGCCTTGGTTAATATATTGTCATGATCTCTAAGGGATAGACATGTCAGTTAGTAACCAAAATATTTTATTTTAGTCAAGATATTTTATAGTGATATCTTGCACCTTAATTTCTTGTCTACATCATATGAGTGATTGTATTTACATCGCATAGAGACGACCACTTCCGCACATTGTATAATTTTATTTTTTCAAATATCCGCGATTATAGAACGTATTTTGCGGTAGTTCGTACGTGAACACATATTTTTTAATTTTTGATATATACGGTCACAGACCTCGTCTTTTTACGGTATTCCGTGCGTCTGGATGGTATTTTTTTTGGTGGTCACGATTACAGGTCCGTCCTTCTGCAATATTTCGCAACCAGACATATTTTTTATACTTTAGTAAAATACATTACTGATATCTTCTCAATTCTTGACAATATTTTATTAATCTATTTTTTCTTTATAAAAATATTATGTATATTTTTTAAATTGCCAAAAGATATTGCACATATTTTCTAAAGAAACTATTGATATTTCTTATATTAATAAAAAATATTATGTATATCTTTTAAAAAAGAGATATTACATCTATCTTTTATTTGGATTGTTATATTTCCGTATAAATCACGGCCCGTCCTACTAATATTGTGTCGCGGCCCGACCTCTTTTTCCGCGGTCATGATACGTCCATCCGCGTTGATCTGAACTTATTTTATTTTATCCGCGGTCATGATATGTACAACCACACTCATCCATATGTTAGGACATATTTTATTCTTTAATTGCGGTCATGAGCCGCGTTCTTCTATATTAATCCGCACGCTCGGACATATTATTTATATTAAATAAAAGATATTACGCATATCATTTAAATTACTAAAAGATATTATTTATCTTTTGAAAATGGTAAAAGTATAATACGATATCCTCAGAATAATAAAAAGTATTACATATATCGTTTAATTAAGAGGATGTATTTTATTTACTACCCGCGATCATGGTACGTCCATCCGTACTAGTCCGTACACTCGGACATCTTTAGTCTACGGGCGTACATGTACTTATCGTTCCCAGGCGGAATAAAAGGATTGAGTGAACCTACTAATTTAGCTTGTCGTGTTAGAGGGATGCAACCCCATCGACTACAGATCAGGTATCCTTGTTAGGCCTCTTGCTAATCATGTCGTCGATAGCAAGTTAAGCAGCCAACACATTCCATACTGGGCCTGCTAAAGACACAACTTACACACCTAACAACTGGTCAAAGTCCTTGACCATCCTTATGGTAGTAGTGGTACGTTGAACGTAATGAATTAACTTCACCCATTAGGACAAATTCGTGGTTACGGCTTGCCCTTCCGTGTTGGTCCGTATGTTCGGACCCAATTTCTATCTTTTGTAAGCGGTTATGGTACGTCCATTTGCGCTGGTCCACGTGACCATAATTTTTCGCATACTTGATTAAGTTTAATACTACTAAATGAGTGTAGCACCATTAAACTTGGGGGGCTACCAGGGTATATTAATACCACTCTTTCCGTGCACGTCACGCAAATATCTTTGGATATATTAGGTACGTAAGAGGCATTGTAGGACCAGTACGAGGACGGATATAATATCCACACCAGTCACGGAGGTACGTCTTCTGCGCGCTTATTTCTTTGGCACAAAATTATATCTTCCGTTGGCTTATTCCTGTGCGACGGAAGTATTTCTTCCGATTGGCTTATTCCTGCGCCGTGGAAGTATCTCTTCCGTTGGCTTATTCCTGCGCCGTGGAAGTATCTCTTCCGTTGGCTTATTCCTGCGCCGTGGAAGTATCTCTTTCGTTCGCTTATTCCTGCGCCACGGAAGTATCTCTTCCGTTGGCTTATTCCTGCGCCGCGGATGTATCTCTTCCGTTGGCTTATTCCTACACTACAGAAGTATATCTTCCGTGTGCTTATTCCTGTGCCGCGGAAGTATCTCTTTCGTTGGCTTATTCCTGCATGTGGAAGTATCTCTTCTGTTGGTTTACTCTTTCACCGTGAAAGTACGTCTTTCTCTGGCTCATTATCTTTGTCGCGGAAGCACGCCTTCTGCTCTCTCTTTATTTTTGTCGCGGAAGTACGTCTTCCACTCTCTCATTCTCTTTGTCGCGGAAGTACGTCTTCCGCTGTTTCATTATTTTCGATGTGGAAGTACTCCTTCCACTGGCTTATTGTCTTCCCCGTGGAAGTATACCTTTCACCGCCAAAAAAGTACTCCTTCCACCGGCTCATTGTCTTCGCTGTGGAAGTACTCCTTCCACTGGCTTATTGTCTTCGCCATGGAAGTACTCCTTCCACTGGCTCATTGTTTTCGCCGTGGAAGTACTCCTTCCACCGGCTCATTGTTTTCGCCGTGGAAGTACTCCTTCCACCGGCTCACTGTTTTCGCCAGGGTAGTACTCCTTCCATCGGCTCATTGTTTTTGCCGTGGAATTACTCCTTCCACTAGCTCGTTATCTTCGTCGCGGAAATACGTTTTCTGTTGTCTCATTATCTTCGCCGCTGAAGCACGTCTTCTACTCTTTTCTTATCTTCGCCGCTGAAGCACGTCTTCCGCTGTCTCATTGTTTTCACCGTGGAAGTACTCCTTCTTTTGGCTCATATCTTTGATGCGGAAAAACGTCTTCCGTTGGCTCATATCTTTGTTGCGGAAGTACGCCTTCCGCGACGAATTACTTTGCCCGACCATGGAGTGATTTTTTCAAAGTTTACATTGTTTGACCTTAATTAGATGGACACTGATCAACTACGTTTAGTTCAGGAAAACACATAATAAATTTTGGAAATTCATTATCGAATGTTGTGGCTGTAAGACGGATGTACCGCATCACCTTGCCACAGAGGTACCTCTTCTATTGGCCTTAAGACGGATGCATGATAACGCTCTAATCTAACATATTTCTAGGAGCGTATTCGTGGTGTTTATGCATATATTTATGTGATTATTATGAACTTATGATACTTAATGAAGCTTATTTGTTATTGTAGGTTCATCAATGGTTACATCACGTGAAATGAAGAAAAGACGAGTATTGGAGGTGAAAGGATGAACGAGACATGAAAGTGTAGCTCTCGTATGATAAATAATACAAAGATAAATACAATTTTGGTTTGCATTGTATTTTCATATCATCATAAGTTCATAATAATCCAAAGTTCCCAAATCCAACATGTTTTCTTGAGCGTTATCCGTATATTTTGCATTGTTTTTGGTTATACTAAGAAGCGTTTTAGTTCATATATGTGTGAAGTTGTGTTTTGTGTTGTTAGTTAGCCAAGAACAAGAAAAGACAAGGAAAGAAAGAATAAACGATGATTCTTGCATATACGAAGGAATCCCGACAAGTACAAGTCTTATGGAGACTATTGGAGAAGTTTAGAGTCATGAATTTGTTGCTCATGATAGTCATGTTTTGGTGAATGTTGTGTTCCCTTTGCATGCATGCAACTACTACAAGTCATATGCATACATTCTTGAAGCATCTTTGGAACACACATGAAGCTTATATTGGGACTTCTAGAACTACTTTGGCACCAAGCATACACCTTTGGCTCAAAGTACTTTTTTGGCTCCAAGCCAAGCATTGAAGTTCATGCCTTCAATTTCACCATAAATAAGACCCATGGGGTCATTGTAACATATCACTTGAAGGTAAATCATTACCACCATCATTATTCACCAAGGAAACTCTCCCAACCTTGGTGAAAGTCCCCATTCTCGGATTTAATATTGGTGTGCCAAAAAGTGACACTTTTGAAGCTCCAATCATCAAAATAACCTTGCCAAACTCTAAGGGATCATTACCCTTATCATTGGTAGTGTTTTTTGATACTTAAATCACCACCAATCTTCACCAAACCTCTCCAAAACGTGCCTCAATTCTCAAATACGAATTTCATTACATTACCCGAAAGACCACAAACTCCAACAATTGGTTCGAAACTTGTAGTCAATTGGAGGCCTAAGGATTGCTCTATATCCTTCCATTTACTTATTGTATTCATACTTTGGGTAAACTTATGTTACTTTCATGATGTTGAACTATATATCATATGTTGAATATTTATTCTTGATTAATATGATTATGGAGTAGTTTTCTTATATTTGTTTGGAATAATGTAAACATGGATATGGAGTATTTATTATTTTGCAATGTTGAATTATGATTTTGTTTATAAGTTTGGTTGAATTAATATGAGTCTTGATAACTTGTTGTTAAATCATTATCGAGTCTAAAGGTCGAAAAGATTCCTTCTTATGTTTTGTTCCAAATGTTAATGCACATATATGTTTGGTGTATCATGATTGACAACCATGAGTAAACAAGTTAATTAGATTTATAAATGTTTAATCTAGAGTATAGGTCGAAAGGGCTCTAATGAACAAGTTGGCTAAAATTACACTTCTCACAAATGGCTTTAGCTACCGGTTTGTAATATTGATCATAGGTCGAAAGGGTTCTTTATTCTAAATCGTGTCATGTGCAATTCCATGATATTACCCATTGACTTGGAATTGTATACTTATAATTTGTGTACTATTGCTTAACTATATACCGGATAATCTATCTACTCCATTGAAATGAATACTAGTTCCAAACAAGTATCCTTTATTATATTGTTATCTCATCTTATTAGCTTAATCATCATATTCGTGTTACTTGTTATTACTTGCTTAATTGTTACTTACATGGTAATTTTTAGAGTGACAACCATTTTTACCACTAACGTTACATTGTTACTATGATTCTCTACAACCGAAAACACCCAAATCCCAAGGAACGACCTCGGCTTACCACAACAAGCTAGTTACAAACAAAAGGGTCATACTTGCCCGTTTTTTCTTAGCTTATTCGGTAATCCTTGTATAAATTTAAAACTTATGTACTCATAAAGAACGCATCAAATTTTTGGCGCCGCTGCTGGGGATTTGTGTTTTGTGCTTTTCATGTTCTGAATCTTTATTTCATATCGTGTATCGTTTAATCTCTTTTGTGCTTATTGGGTTTAAAATTAAAGTGTTTTTAGATTAAGCTTTTTAGTGATTATTTCATCAACTCCCAAAAGTTTTTGAAGTGTTCTTAGTTTTTAGTTCCCAAAAAAAAAACTTTTTTTCATCAAAAATAGATTTTGCCGCCGGCAAAACAAAAAGTTGCCGCCGACAACCTCTCCATAGAACCATTTGCCGCCCGACAAGTCATTTTTCCGACCGGCAAAGTCCACCGAACCCCCATTTTCCGCCGGCACAACCAACCTCTCCGCCAACGACTTTTCAATCTTTTTCACAGAACCCATTTTGCCGACAGGCAACTTTAATTCTGTTAAAAAAATAATTTCTTTTTATTTTCTTTTATTTAAACCGGGCCTTCACCAAAACCATTCCTAATTGTGTTTTACACTCGTTTGAACATCCGTTCTTCGAGTTTTAAACCAATTATTAATATTTGCTTATATCCCGCCCAACAAACCCGTTCTAATCTATTTGGGCCTCGTTCGTATTTCTATTCGCTCCGGTTAATTCCCAAACCCCGTGGGTAGAACCCGAAGTCATTTGAACCATTCGGTTCGAGGATTGGTACAATAATTCGTATGCGTTTTTATTTTTCTTGTTTCTTTAGTTGTTTTATTTAGTAAAAGAAAATAGTAATAATAGCAGTAAAATATATATACAAAAATATTTTCGGTCTTATTTGTTTTATTTAGTTTATTTTTCTATGACGTTTTAAAAATCACTCCGGGTTTGTATAAACCCGCGTTCTTGGGGAAAACAACTCGTTCGTCCATTCCAAAAACTTAAACGTAAGATCAAAAATAGGACGACATCTGATAAAACATCAATCGTACCCCTTGAAATTGAATCACCCGACCATACATCAAACCACCGTTCATCAAGGAATTTTTCGTCATCGCCTCCAAAGACGACGTATTCGACACCAAAGTTGAGACGATATTCAAAAACCATATTGAAGGAATCTCATCCTATGAAACCGAATCCGATTCCTCAACCATTGTTATCGCTGATCCCGATGACCAACCAATGTGGTCAAACACTAGGATCGTTGCTTAACGCCTAGTTTCTCTATTGTTCAATTCCCTATTTTGAACAATTTCACTATCACGAGTACCCACATGAAATTATTCGGGAGAACCAATTTGATGGACAAGTCCTATCCGATCCTCACCGACACGTTCTCGATTTTATTGAGATCAGTAGCCTTTTCCAATATTGTGAAAATCAAGAGGAAGCGATTAACTTGAGGAAGTTCTCATTATCATTAACCGGAGAAGCTAAGATTTGGTTAAATGAATTAGATGAAGGAACAATTACTTCGTGGAACGAATTAAGAGAAGCTTTAATAATCCGATTCTTTTCACCCACAAAGTTTAAATGTCTCCTAAACGATATTCATAGTTTTCACCAAATCGATGACAAGACTCTCATTGAAGCTTGGCTCCGAATGAAAGAAATGCTTCGCGCTTGTTATGGACATGATCTAACCAACAGAACGATAATTGAAACATTTTATTGTGGTTTAGATGATCCAACTCAAGTATCTCTCGACGCCGGAGAAATCTTCCTCTATAATACTCCGAACGAAGCTTTCCAAATCCTCGAGGACAAGGTCCTTATCAAGTTCGCTTTTTCGAAGGATTCTCATATCCATCCCAAACCTAAAACCGTTGTTTCCGGCGGCGAAAATAACATCATCTCCGATCACACCGTGTTGATGGAGAAATTCGAAGCTCTCGCTAGGATTATCGATTCCCAATTCCTAATCATAAGGGAAGAACTCAAAGATATGCGAGACAATCGTAGAAATGATCACGATTCAAAAACCCCCGTGAAGGATAACACGCTGATGTGTGAACCTCATGAAGCGAATTATGTCGAAGATTATCACGACCAAATTTCGAGGAATTCGCATTCCTATCTTACCCTAAACCCGAACCGTCCCCTTACTCAATCTCGACCGCGAGATGTGATGCCATACTCATCACAATATCACCAAAAACCCGAAGCCTCAATGGAGGAGATGATGAGAGAATTTATGGCTTGGCAAATGGAAGAAAACGAACGTATTAAGAATAATTTGGTTGACTTGGAGTTTCAAATCAATCTAAGGTTCCGAAACCACACAACTATGATCGATTGCTTGGAGAGACAAACCGATGAATTGGAAAAGTTAATCCAACGTACCAAGTCCCTTCTCAAATCACCAACACAAAATCAAGATACAATCTACCCTCTATCCGAAACAACAATGATAAGGGTGATGTTGCTTTTATCGAGGAAGAATAAGTTGAACCTATTCCAACCGTGCCAAAACCAAACACCATCCTTTCTAACTCACCTTTTTCCCAAGGATTGCTACGTGCATATCCCATACAAAAAGGAGAAGACGTTTGAACATGATGTGCCAAAGAAGCCTTTCAAAGTTTGGACTATTAATGGCGAATTGCTTCCGTTCAACGTTTATAATTATCAAAATCAGTGGCACCCAACCAAAGTTCCCCATCTTAATCGTATAATCAAAGAATCCTAACATCGAGGGGAAGAGTCTAGATAACGACTCAATAATAAATTAAGCGCTTCTCGGGAGGCAACCCGTGCTTTAATTGTTTGTGTGATTAATTTTGTGTTTTTCGAATAAATATGTACACCCCAAAATATTTTTTTCAAACTTGGAAAATATTAAGTGTGAGGAGGTATACTTTGCTAGTAGTGTTTTATATCTATGTGTGCTTGCGTGTTTGTTTGTTTTGTTTTGTTTGAATAAATGCAACAATAGGTAATGGAGGAGGATGCATGGAGAAGAATGAAGTATCAAGAATCGATTGATCTCACAAGCTTATCATGGCATTGTATCACATGAAGATCAATTGCAATTTCTTAGCCCGGGGAGTTTCGTTTCCCTTTAACTATTTATTTATTTCCTCACTTTTCATGCTTTGAAGTTTATTTTTCACATTGAGTCCAATACAAAACTTAAGTGTGAGGGGAAATAAATGGGAACATGAAACCAATTTTTGTTATAAAAAATTAATTAATAAAAGAAAAAAAAGGGAGAGTTTGTATACTTGTTTGCCCTTAGGGCCTAATTGTTTTCACACGCTTATTTGTAAATATATTTCTATAATCGTCCACATGGTAAAAAAATATGTAAAATAAAATAAAATAAAATAAAATTTAGTGAGATCGCACTTGTGTGATAAAAGTGTATATGTGTGACAAAGAGGAAATCGTAGGAATAAAACAAAAATAGCCTTTTCGGTTTCATATTTTTAGCTAGTTGCATCGATTAGCTAACCACCTGTATAAACCCTTTTGTTAGCACTCACGTCTAGTGCTAGATACCCTTAGAACATCCGTTGAGCCATTCTTTTCATTTTTGTTAAATCCACTAAAAAGGAAAAAATATTTAACCTTAATCCTTAGCCTAACCTATGTCCAAATGTTGGTTGCTGGTTTCTTGGTATGGTGGATCGTATTTTATGATTTATAGTTGCCACACTTAGAATTTATGTGCGTGGCATTCCAATAAAGACGGAGATGCATACTTCTTATTTGTATTTTTTGTGGTGTATGTTTAAGCGAAGTGTGAGGGGAGCATGTGATGTATGTTGGTAAAAAAAGAATGAAAAAAGAGGAGGATGAGAAAAAAAGAAAAAAAAAGAATAAGTCATCGAAAAAAGAGAAAAAAAATTGATGACAAAAATAGCCAATGAGCTATAAAAATTATGAAGATGAAGGAAGATGAAGTGTATTTCGATATCGATTAGCCAATGTGCTAAGACGTGATATATGTATGTGTTGATATATGTTGAATACAGATCGTAGCTATGATCATTTTTGGGCTTGTGATTTGTTCGGTAACTAGCAACATGGGACTTAGACTTTTAACTTGTATATTCGTGATATCTCTCTCACAAAATTCCGATGTCTTATCAATACCCATTAACCCGAAGCCTTAGCCTTGTAACCTGAATAAAAGTCCTCTTTAGATGTGTACACTTATTGCTCATGCCATTCGGTTTAGTCTTGTTTGTACTCAGTAGATTTTCATCTTAAGTTTTTAAACCATTTCATGCACCATGTGGGATGTATTTTACTTTACTTGATTGAGAACAAGCAACCTCATAAGTGTGAGGAGCTTTGCACCTTTAGCGTTTTATTATTAAAAAAAGAACCCCACAAATAATTTTCTTTTACTTGATTGAGGACAAGCAAACTATTAAGTGTGAGGGGGTTTGCGCCTTTAGCCATTTCTTATAAAAACCAAAAATATTTTTAATTTTTCATAGAATTTTCAATTTTTCATAAAATTTTAAAAAAATTTCTTTTCTTTTAGAACCTAAGTATTTAGTTTCTAACTTTATTTTACTTTTATTTGCTTGAGGGCAAGCAAAGTTTTTCTTTTCCATGCTCGAGGAAGAGCAAAACTTAAGTGTGAGGGGATTTGATAACACCCAAATCCAACATGTTTTCTTGAGCGTTATCCGTATATTTTGCATGGTTTTTGGTTATTCTAACGAGCGTTTTAGTTCATATATGTGTGAAGTTGTGTTTTGTGTTGTTAGTTACCCAAGAACAAGAAAAGACAAGGAAATAAAGAATAAACGATGATTCATGCATATACGAGGGAATCCCGACAAGTACAAGTCTTATGGAGACTATTGGAGAAGTTTAGATATCATGAATTTGTTGCTCCCGATAGTCATGTTTTGGTGCATGTTGTGTTCCTTTTGCATGCATGCAGCTACTACAAGTCATATGTATACATTCTTGAAGCATCTTTGGAATACACATGAAGCTTCTATTGGGACTTCTAGAACTACTTTGGCACCAAGCATACACCTTTGGCCCTAAGTGTTTTTCTTTGGCTCCAAGCCAAGCATTGAAGTTCATGCCTTCAATTTAACCATAAATAAAACCCATGGGGTCATTGTAACATATCACTTGAAGGTAAATCATTACCACCATCATTATTCACCAAGGAAACTCTCCCAACCTTGGTGAAAGTCCCCGTTCCCGGGTTTAATATTGGTGTGCCAAAAAATGACACTTTTGAAGCTCTAATCATCAAAATAACCTTGCCAAACTCTAAGGGATCATTACCCTTATCATTGGTAGTGTTTCTTGATACCTAAATCACCACCAATCTTCACCAAACCTCTCCAAAACGTGCCTCAATTCTCAAATACAAATTTCATTGCATAACCCGAAAGACCACAAACTCCAACCATTGGTTCGAAACTTGTAGTCAATTGGAGGCCTAAGGATTGCTCTAATTCCTTCCATTTACTTATTGTATTCATACTCTGTGTAAAATTTTGTTACTTTCATGATGTTGAACTCTGTATCATATGTTGAACGTTTGTTCTTGATTAATATGATTATGGAGTAGTTTTCTTGAGCATTCCGTGCCAATTCTACATCACTCGGCGGATTACGCACACTTTAGCTGCCCAACCTATGAGCCACCGAATGTTCCACCATATCCATACCCATATGTACCATACCCCCATCCTCACACACACTATCCTAATAGGAATGAAGTAAACTTTGGAAGAGATGGATTATCCGTTGAAGATTACTTGTACATGGGTACGGGTGCATACGGTGGAAGTAGCTCTATTGTTCTAAGAAATATTAATGTTGGAGGATCATCGAGAGGAGCTCATGATGATGACGAAGATATGGAAGATTGAAGAACCCATATCATGTGACGTTTGTAAGATATTATTTTCAAAACAATTTTATTTTGTTTTATTTGCAAGGATTTGTGTTTTTAGTTTGTTGAACTAGAATTTTTAGACTTTTTGGTAATTTTAGTTTATGTTACTTGGTTTGGAAAAAATATTTCTTTGTTAGTGCAGTATTTACAGGAATTGACTTACATTGGTGAAATATATGAAGTTTTCTGTAGACTCATGATGCAACAAAACCACATGGAGTTCATATTCTTAATTCGGTAGTATCGTTTGACCTTATTTTTCCAATTTTCATATACTTTTAAGTTCGTTTATTACCATTTAGGACAATGTTAAACTTAAGTGTGAGGGGGTGGTCAAATAGGAAAAATGGTCTATTTTTGCAAAATATGGTTACTTTTCAAAGGTTATAATTTTTTTCTTTCTAATAATTAGTTAAACATTTTTAAATTTTTTATCTTTTATTAGTGGTATTTTTAATCCGCAGTGAGATCACAATTTTTGTGATTATGACAAGAATGGACGATAAAAGGCAAAATATCTTTAAAAGTTGTTGCTAATCACCTATATTATTAAAAATATTTTTGATGATCAAAGTTGGTCACACGTTGTATTCGCATGAGTTATTCAACAAAAAAGAATTAGCTACTCTAGTTTGTATTTTTTGTAGCGTGCGCTCATCCAAAATGTGAGGGGATCGCGGAAAAGAAGCAAATAGCCAATGAGCTATAAGCTTAGTTATAAATAACCAATGAGCTAAAAATTATGAAGATGAAGGAACACGAAGGAAAATGGGAGTATCGATTGACCAATGTGGCAAGACCATATACTTGAAGTTGAAAAAAAAATATTGGAGGAAGAAAAGACAAGAGTGGTATGACAAGAAAGGTGGATGTGATCATGTAGTGGTTAGTGTTTTTGCTTTTATATGTCAAAAATGATAAAGACCTTTTTGATAAAATTGTCGTGTGCTCACGCTCCATCGGATTAATATATGTATGCTACTTTTTGTGTCTTCAGAGTTTTAAATAGATTTAGAGGATCAAATAAAAGTTTATGTTTAAATTTCGATTTTGGTTTTACTTTACTTGCTCGAGAGCGAGCAATGCTTTAGTGTGAGGGGATTTAATAACGCTCAAATCCAACATGTATTAACAAGCGTTATCTTCACTATTGATATAGTATTTGTGGTAATAAATGGACTTTTGTTCCTAATATTGTGCAAAGTTCGGTTATTGTGTTTTGTAGGTAGCATGGATGAAGAAACGCGTAGAAAAGAATAAAAAGCAATAATTGGAGGCGAAGGGATAAACGAGGCATGTAAATATAAGCTCTCGTATGAAGAACTAAAGAGAATAAAGAAGTCTTGGAAAGTTTAGAAGAAAGAAGGAGGAAGAAACAAAGTAAAAGGACCAAAAGGAAAAATGGGAAAAATGGGAAAAAGTGGCCAGTTGCCACCAGCAGAATTGAAAGTTGCCACCAGCAAAACTCTTCCGAGTTGCCGCCAGCAACTCTCAACTCTGCCACCAGCAAAGTGTCAGACGTGATTAGCAAAATTCACATTTAATCACTCCTTAATTCACCACCATCAATTGGAGGCTGCTCATTTCCCTCCCTTAATCATTCCCAGACGTTTTGCCTCTTTTCCAAGTCAAAATCATGTATATAACAGACCTTAGGGTCATTGTTTTTAGTTTGCTTAATCTAGTGATCATTCTAACCATTGACAAAGGTTAGAACACCACTCCTACATAATCCAAAAGATAGTAAACCCTGTTTATCCTCATAGGAGGGACGGATTTCGCATAGGAGGAATTCGGTTGGAGGTTGATTGATCAATTGCAGGCTTGGAATTGCTCTAAATTCTACTTTGTTATTTCTTTTGTGTCGGAAGAACTAAAACTCTTGTACTTAAATTGATTTTCTTTTTAATTTAAGTATTCTTGAATGTTTGATATGATTATGAATTGTGGTGAAATGTGTTTGAATAGGAATTCCGAGCAGTGTGATATGCTTGTGTGATGAACATGGATTCTAAAGGAGAGTTTGGTTTTATGATCAAGAGAATATAATTGGGTTTTTATGGTTGATAATTTCTTGAAACATGTTTTGATAATAAATTAAATATAGCTTTGAAAGGTCGAAAGGATTTTCGGTAAACTATGTTCCAAAAGATTTGTGCATGAGTCAATTTGGTTTCTTGGTGATTGACACTCACTTTGACGAGTTGGTTAAAGGAATTTGTCAATAGATTTATCTTGGGATTATAATGAATTGGAATAGATAATCATAGGTCGAAAGGGTTTGTCTAAATCAATTTGTTAACATGGATTCTATGAAAAATACCATGGAATGGTGTCCATATACTTTAGGTTTGTGATTCAGAGTTGCTAAACGCACGCAAATTATCTCTCCTACGGATGAAATGGAATTCACACAAGTATTACTTTTAGTTATGATTTCCTTTACAATATTATTTCTAGCGGTAATATCGGTAGTGACAATCCTATTACCTACACCATCTACATGTTTTGAATATACGCAAATCCCATGGGACGATCTTGACTTACCCGACTTTGCTAAAATTGAACGAGTATAATTGCTCGTATGCGTAGTAAAGGAATTAATAAGTCTTGTTTATAAATTTAAAACTAGGAGTGCAAGACGCGCATCAAGAAATAAATATTTTTGAGTGTTTTTCTAGGAGCGTATTCGTGGTGTTTATGCATATATTTATGTGATTACTATGAACTTATGATATTTAATGAAGCTTATTTCTTATTGTAGGTTCATCAATGGTTACATCACGAGAAATGAAGAAAAGACGAGTATTGGAGGTGAAAGGATGAACGAGACATGAAAGTGTAGCTCTCGTATGATAAATATACAAAGATAAAGAGTCTTAGAAAGTTTGGAAGAAAGATAGAGGAAGAAACAAAAAATATGACCAAAGAAGAAATAAAGGAAAAATGGCACAGTTGCCACCGGCAAGATCAAAAGTCACCACCGACAAAACATCATCAAGTTGCCGCTGACAACTTTCAATTCTGCCGCCGGCAAAAGTCCAGTCTGGTTTTGGAAAAGTCACATTAAATATCCTAATTACTTCCCCTTGCTCCCCAATCCGACCATAACTCCATTCCCTCTCCTCCAAGCTTTATTAAACTCATTATTACACATCTTTGGCTCCAAGAAAACTACTTGGTGGCCAAGGCTAATTCAAGTTTAAATAAGACCCATGGGGTAGTGTTTATATCATCTATCCTGTCTTATCCCATCTTAACCTCATCCTATAATCCATCATATATATATGTTTTGATATCACCCCTCACCCATGTGGTGGTGAGGGGTGGAATTGGTTACCATGAACATGTAATAAACTATTGGAGATGTAGAGAAGAAAACCACACATCCTTAAACAACCCAATCTCCAACAATCCTCATTCCCAAACACCCCAAAAGGCTCTATACTCGCACCAAGAGGTTGATGTCCAAGAAGGATATGGGTAGGACGAATTGTGTATTGGTTGTTCATTTGGGTAGAATGCATTGTATTTTGATACTATAAACTCTAATGTTTGGTAACTTCTTCTTTATCATCCAATGTTGTTTATGTTCATGTTCATGGTGATTCTTGTGTTTTGTGATATTGTGAATGTTGTGATACTTGTATTGTTCATATGAAAACTTGTGATAAATGGATGTTTGGATTCAATTAGTGCTTTTCATTGGATTATGGTGATAACATTATATTTGGTTAAATTGGAACTTGTTCTTGTTTGTCATTTTGGTTAATCATTGTTGAGTCTATATGTCGGAATTATTCTCAATATGGTTGATTTCAATTTGTTTACCGACAAATGATTTGGTCTTGCGCTTTGTGACGATTGTGCAAGAGACTTAATAAACATAACAAGTAAAGGTTTAATCTAGATTATAGGTCGAAAGGAGTCTTTTGAATATATTGTTCTAATCATCTTTCAAGTAAATGGAACTTATCAAATTGATAACACCAAGTCTATGGGTCGAAAGGATTCTTGTTGTTGTTGGTTTAGGTATAAGGCTCATAAGTGACCAATTGATTGAGACTTATGTATATTTGATTTATTAAGAAATAGTATCTTATTATTGGTTCTATAGGTCGAAAGGATTACCTTTAATATGTTTCAAACTAAGCATCCTAATGTCCATGTGATCATTTGACCATACATGTATATTCTTTGTGTGCTTGTGCCTTTAAACGATTACCATGGTGGTTTGATCGTGGCAATCATACTTACCATTTGTTACAAACAAACTACAATTGAGTATAACCAAGTCTCATGGGACGACGTTGACTTACCAACCTAATTACAACATGATTAGGGTATACTTGCTTGAATTTGTGTTCCTAATTAATATCGGTAATTCTTGTTTATAAATTTAAAACCTAGTGTGGAAAGAACGCATCAAGTTTTGGCTTCTTATATTTCTTTGTTGGAATTATGTTCTTGAACTATTTGTTTCATGTTCATAAAACTAACACCGGAACGACCACATCAAGTTTTTGGCGCCACTGCCGGGGACTTGTTAGTTTGTACTCTTTTGTTAGTTTGTTTGTTTGCTTGTTTCCTTGTTCGATGAATCGTTTTGTTACTAATTAATACTTAACCCAAAAGAGTTGTTATACCCCATTTATCCGCATAGGGGGGGACGAATTTCACATAGGGGGAATTCGGTTGGTCGTTGATTACTCAATTGGAGACTTTGAATTTCTCTAAATTCCATAGTTTGTTGCTCTTGAATGATTGCTATTTTTCTTGTTCTAACCCTTGACAAAGGTTAGAACACCATTTTCTTAAAATCTCTTAATTCTCACAAATTGCTTAAATGATCTTGGCGCCAAAATCATACTTTTCCTCTCATGTGTTCACAAAAATGCTTGTTTCAATGATTGTTTCCTAGTTGTGTTGAAAATACTTGTTCTCAAAACCCAAAAACCTTGTCCCTAATCACTCTAGTCGATGACTAGAACGACTTGACCACATGAATTTTGTTTGTTTGTGTTTTTCTTGTTTTGTGAGTTTGTGTCTTGATATGTGTCATGTGTGTAATTTTTTTTATTATTATGTGTTCAAGTGCTTGCTTGTTTGCATTTCTCATTGTATGCATTTTTTGTGTTTTTCCTAGTTTAAAGGGGGGCGTTTAGATTAGTCATTTTCTAATGATTTTGACCATTACAATAATTCTCCTTTAGTCAAAACAAGTGGTATTTGATACCTTAAGTCATCTTTGTTAAAATAAAAAATTACTTTTTTTGAAAATAAATGGAAAATACATGAAAATTAAAAACAAAAGTGGTAAATCTAGTTTTTGTCATTTGTTTCATGTTATGTGTTAGATTTAAATTGTGTTATGTCTTATTTTGTTATTAGAATGTGATGTGCTAAGTGGTTTTACATGTATTGCTTGCTTATTAGTGTTTTCTTATCTGTTTGTGCTTATTTTTCCTTTTCCATGCATAATGAGTCTTTTAAGTCTTAAGGGTGTGTTTGGAATAAGATAGTTTATGTATATCCAAATGATTTTAATAAAAGTGTTTTTATAGAAGTTGTTAGTTTTTATGTTATTAGCAAGTTTGTAAAAAAAATCCGACTTGCCGCATGCAACTTTGTTTTTCCGGCCGGCAAATTACATTCTTTAAAAAAAAAATTTCGCTGCCGGCAAATTTATTTCGCCGGTCGGCAACTTAGCCACTGATGTCACTTCACCTCCGGCAACTTTAAGTTTCACCAGCGGCAACTTTAATTTTGTTAAAGAAAAAAAAATTCTTTTCTTGTTATCTTCTTTTATTTAAATCGGGCCTTCACCAAAACCATTTCTAATTATGTTTAACATTCGTTTGAACATCCATTCTTCGAGTTTTGAACCAATTATTAATTTTTTATTATATCCCGACCAACCTCCCCGTTCTAATCATTTTGTGCCTTGTTCGTCTTTCTATTCGCTCCGGTAAATTCCCAAACCCCGTGGATAGAACCCGAAGTCTAGAAAACCATCCGATTTAATAGATTTGGTACCAAACTTCTATTATGTGTTTTTGTTTCATTTAGTTAAAAAAAATTAGTTTTTCTTATTTAATTTTTGTTGAGTCGTGTTATGTTTCTAAGTGTTTATATTGTGTTTATTTGTCATATGTGTGATGTTTATATATGCATAATGTTTGTTCTTGTTTGTGTTAGTTGTGTTGTGTGTGGTTTATTTTGTTTGCATGTGTGTTTGTGTTTGTTTAAGTTCATGTGGTCAATGTATGAACTTTGTGGGTGTGTTCGCTGGAAACCCTCACGAGACTACAACTCATCCACTCGGGATACCGAGGGGTTTAAAGGCTTGTTGCATATGCTAAATGAAATCGTGTTCCCTACGGAAGTGTGCTTAATAAATTTACGTATTTTGTAGTTTAGTTTATTTTGTAGGTTCAATTAAGCTTATAGATGATGGATTGGTCGTGTTGATGGATTGTATGTGTAAACGCCCGTTGGAGAAGAAATCGCTTGATCTTCCTTACCTGGCATCTTATCATATGGAGATCAATTGCAATTTCTTAGCCCGGGAAGTTTCGTTTCTCTTGGACTATTTATTTATTTTCCTCACTTTTCATGCTTTGAAGTTTATTTTTAACATTAAGTCTAATCCAAAACATAAGTATGAGGGGAAATAAATGAGAAAACGAAACCAATTTAATATCTAAATTTCTTTTGCGCTATTAGAAAAAAAATAAGAGAAAAACAAAAGGAGGGAGAGTTTGTATACTTGTTTTCCCTTAGGATCTATTGTACATATATTTTAATAATCATCCACATGGTAAAATAAAAAATTCAAAAAAAAAAAGTGATATCACACTTGTGTGATACAAGTGTATATGCGTGACAAAGAGGCAACCATAGGAATAAAACCCAAATAGCCTTTTCCATATTCTTTTTAGCTAGTTGTATCGATTAGCTAACCACCCATATTAACATTTTTTGTTAGCACTCTTGTCTAGTGCTAGATATCCTTATAACACCCATTGAACCATTCATTTCAGTTTTGTTAAAATCCACTAAAGAAAAAAAAAACATTTAACTTTAAACCTTAGCCTAACCCTTGTCAAAGTCTAAATGGTGGGTTCCTAGTTGCTTGTATGGTGGATCGTTATTGACGAGTTGGTTAAAGGAATTTGTCAATATATTTATCTTGGGTATAGGTCGAAAGAACCCATTCAAACCAAACTAATCTCTTTGTATTTTCAAACAAATGGGGATTATAATGAATTAGAATAGATAATCATAGGTCGAAGGGGTTTGTCTAAATCAATTTGTTAACATGGATTTTATGAAAAAAACCATGGAATGGAGTCCATATACTTTAGATTTATGATTCAGAGTTGCTAAACGCACGCAAATTATCTCTCCTACAGATGAAATGGAATTCACACAAGTATTACTTTTAGTTATGATTTCCTTTATAATATTAGTTCTAGCGGTAATATCGACAGTGAGAATCCTATTACCTACACCATCTACATGTTTTGAATATACGAAAATCCCATGGGACGATCTTGACTTACCCGACTTTGCTACAATTGAACGAGTATACTTGCTCGTATGCGTAGTTAAGGAATTAATAAGTCTTGTTTATAAATTTAAAACTAGGAGTGCAAGACGCACATCAAGAAAAAAATATTTTTGAGTGTTTTTCTAGGAGCGTATTCGTGGTGTTTATGCATATATTTATGTGATTACTATGAACTTATGATACTTAATGAAGCTTATTTGTTATTGTAGGTTCATCAATGGTTACATCACGAGAAATGAAGAAAAGACGAGTATTGGAGGTGAAAGGATGAACGAGACATGAAAATGTAGCTCTCGTATGATAAATAATACAAAGATAAAGAGTCTTGGAAAGTTTGGAAGAAAGATAGAGGAAGAAACAAAGAAAAAGGACCAAAGAAGAAATAAAGAAAAAATGGCACAGTTCCACCGGCAAGATCAAAAGTCACCACCGGCAAAACATCATCAAGTTACCGCCGAAAACTTTCAATTCTGCCGCCGGCAAAAGTCCAGACTGGTTTTGGAAAAGTCACATTAAACATCCTAATTACTTCCCATTGCTTCCCGATCCGACCATAACTCCATTCCCTCTCCTCCAAGCTTCATTAAACTCATTATTACACATCTTTGGATCCAAGAAAACTACTTGGTGGCCAAGGCTAATTCAAGTATAAATAAGACCCATGGGGTAGTGTTTATATAATCTATCCTGTCTTATCCCATCTTAACCTCATCCTATAATCCATCATATATATATGTTTTGATATCACCCCTCACCCATGTGGTGGTGAGGGGTGAAATTGGTTACCATGAACATGTAATAAGCTATTGGAGACGTAGAGAAGAAAACCACACATCCTTAAACAACCCAATCTCCAACAATCCTCATTCCCAAACACCCCAAAAGGCTCTATACTCGCACCAAGAGTTTGATGTCCATGAAGGATATGGGTAGGACGAATTGTGTATTTGTTGTTCATTTAGGTAGAATGCATTGTATTTTGATACTATAAACTCTAATGTTTGGTAACTTCTTCTTTATCATCCAAAGGTGTTTTATGTTCATGTTCATGGTGATTCTTGTGTTTTGTGATATTGTGAATGTTGTGATACGTGTATTGTTCATATGAAAACTTGTGATAAATGGATGTTTGGATTCAGTTAGTGCTTTTCATTGGATTATGGTGATAACATTATATTTGGTTAAATTGGAACTTGTTCTTGTTTGTCATTTTGGTTAATCATTGTTGAGTCTATATGTCGGAATTATTCTCAATATGGTTGATTTCAATTTGTTTACCGACAAATGATTTGGTCTTGCGCTTTGTGACGATTGTGCAAGAGACTTAATAAACATAACAAGTAAAGGTTTAATCTAGATTATAGGTCGAAAGGAGTCTTTTGAATATATTGTTCTAATCATCTTTCAAGTAAATGGAACTTATCAAATTGATAACACCAAGTCTATGGGTCGAAAGGATTCTTGTTGTTGTTGGTTTAGGCATAAGGCTCATAAATGACCAATTGATTGAGACTTATGTATATTTGATTTATAAAGAAATAGTATCTTATTATTGGTTCTATAGGTCGAAAGGATTACCTTTAATATGTTTCAAACTAAGCATCCTAATGTCCATGTGATCATTTGACCATACATGTATATTCTTTGTGTGCTTGTGCCTTTAAACGATTACCATGGTGGTTTGATCGTGGCAATCATACTTACCATTTGTTACAAACAAACTACAATTGAGTATAACCAAGTCCCATGGGATGACGTTGACTTACCAACCTAATTACAACATGATTAGGGTATACTTGCTTGAATTTGTGTTCCTAATTAATATCGGTAATTCTTGTTTATAAATTTAAAACCTAGTGTGGAAAGAACGCATCAAGTTTTGGCTTCTTATATTTCTTTGTTGGAATTGTGTTCTTGAACTATTTGTTTCATGTTCATAAAACTAACACCGGAACGGCCACATCAAGTTTTTGGTGCCGCTGCCGGGGACTTGTTAGTTTGTACTCTTTTGTTAGTTTGTTTGTTTGCTTGTTTCCTTGTTCGATGAATCATTTTGTTACTAATTAATACTTAACCCAAAAGAGTTGTTATACCCCATTTATCCGTATAGGGGGGGGTGGGACGAATTTCACATAGGGGGAATTCGGTTGGTCGTTGATTACTCAATTGGAGACTTTGAATTTCTCTAAATTCCATAGTTTGTTGCTCTTGAATGATTGCTATTTTTCTTGTTCTAACCCTTGACAAAGGTTAGAACACCATTTTCTTAAAATCTCTTAATTCTCACAAATTGCTTAAATGATCTTGGCGCCAAAATCATACTTTTCCTCTCATGTGTTCACAAAAATGCTTGTTTCAATGATTGTTTCCTAGTTGTGTTGAAAATACTTGTTCTCAAAACCCAAAAACCTTGTCCCTAATCACTCTAGTCGATGACTAGAACGACTTGACCACATGAATTTTGTTTGTTTGTGTTTTTCTTGTTTTGTGAGTTTGTGTCTTGTTATGTGTCATGTGTGTAATTTTTTTATTATTATGTGTTCATGTGCTTGCTTGTTTGCATTTCTCATTGTATGCATTTTTTGTGTTTTTCCTAGTTTAAAGGGGGGCGTTTAGATTAGTCATTTTCTAATGATTTTGACCATTACAATAATTCTCCTTTAGTCAAAACAAGCGGTATTTGATACCTTAAGTCATCTTTGTTAAAATAAAAAATTACTTTTTTGAAAATAAATGGAAAATACATGAAAATTAAAAACAAAAGTGGTAAATCTAGTTTTTGTCATTTGTTTCATGTTATGTGTTAGATTTAAATTGTGTTATGTCTTATTTTGTTATTAGAATGTGATGTGCTAAGTGGTTTTACATGTATTGCTTGCTTATTAGTGTTTTCTTATCTGTTTGTGCTTATTTTTCCTTTTCCATGCATAATGAGTCTTTTAAGTCTTAAGGGTGTGTTTGGAATAAGATAGTTTATGTATATCCAAATGATTTTAATAAAAGTGTTTTTATAGAAGTTGTTAGTTTTTATGTTATTAGCAAGTTTGTAAAAAAAAAAATCCGACTTGCCGCATGCAACTTTGTTTTGCCGGCCGGCAAATTGCATTCTTTAAAAAAAAAAATTTCGCTGCCGGCAAATTTATTTCGCCGGTCGGCAACTTAGCCACTGATGTCACTTCACCTCCGGCAACTTTAAGTTTCACCAGCGGCAACTTTAATTTTGTTAAAGAAAAAAAAATTCTTTTCTTGTTATCTTCTTTTATTTAAATCGGGCCTTCACCAAAACCATTTCTAATTGTGTTTAACATTCGTTTGAACATCCATTCTTCGAGTTTTGAACCAATTATTAATTTTTTCTTATATCCCGACCAACCTCCCCGTTCTAATCATTTTGTGCCTTGTTCATCTTTCTATTCGCTCCGGTGAATTCCCAAACCCCGTGGATAGAACCCGAAGTCTAGAAAACCATCCGATTTAATAGATTTGGTACCAAACTTCTATTATGTGTTTTTGTTTCATTTAGTTAAAAAAAAATTAGTTTTTCTTATTTAATTTTTGTTGAGTCGTGTTATGTTTCTAAGTGTTTATATTGTGTTTATTTGTCATATGTGTGATGTTTATATATGCATAATGTTTGTTCTTGTTTGTGTTAGTTGTGTTGTGTGTGGTTTATTTTGTTTGCATGTGTGTTTGTGTTTGTTTAAGTTCATGTGGTCAATGTATGAACTTTGTGGGTGTGTTCGCTGGAAACCCTCACGAGACTACAACTCATCCACTCGGGATACCGAGGGGTTTAAAGGCTTGTTGCATATGCTAAATGAAATCGTGTTCCCTACGGAAGTGTGCTTAATAAATTTACGTATTTTGTAGTTTAGTTTATTTTGTAGGTTCAATTAAGCTTATAGAGGATGGATTGGTCGTGTTAATGGATTGTATGTGTAAACGCCCGTTGGAGAAGAAATCGCTTGATCTTCCTTACCTGGCATCTTATCATATGGAGATCAATTGCAATTTCTTAGCCCAGGAAGTTTCGTTTCTCTTGGACTATTTATTTATTTTCCTCACTTTTCATGCTTTGAAGTTTATTTTTAACATTAAGTCTAATCCGAAACATAAGTATGAGGGGAAATAAATGAGAAAACGAAACCAATTTTATTATCTAAATTTCTTTTGCGCTATTAGAAAAAAACTAAGAGAAAAATAAAAGGAGGGAGAGTTTGTATACTTGTTTGCCCTTAGGATCTATTGTACATATATTTTAATAATCATCCACATGGTAAAATAAAAAATTCAAAAAAAAAGTGATATCACACTTGTGTGATACAAGTGTATATGCGTGACAAAGAGGCAACCATAGGAATAAAACCCAAATAGCCTTTTCCATATTCTTTTTAGCTAGTTGTATCGATTAGCTAACCACCCATATTAACCTTTTTTGTTAGCACTCTTGTCTAGTGCTAGATATCCTTAGAATACCCATTGAACCATTCATTTCAGTTTTGTTAAAATCCACTAAAGAAAAATAACATTTAACTTTAAACCTTAGCCTAACCCTTGTCAAAGTCTAAATGGTGGGTTCCTAGTTGCTTGTATGGTGGATCGTTATTGACGAGTTGGTTAAAGGAATTTGTCAATATATTTATCTTGGGTATAGGTCGAAAGAACCCATTCAAACCAAACTAATCTCTTTGTATTTTCAATCAAATGGGGATTATAATGAATTAGAATAGATAATCATAGGTCGAAGGGGTTTGTCTAAATCAATTTGTTAACATGGATTTTATGAAAAATACCATGGAATGGAGTCCATATACTTTAGATTTATGATTCAGAGTTGCTAAACGCATGCAAATTATCTCTCCTACAGATGAAATGGAATTCACACAAGTATTACTTTTAGTTATGATTTCCTTTACAATATTAGTTCGGGCGGTAATATCGACAGTGAGAATCCTATTACCTACACCATCTACATGTTTTGAATATACGAAAATCCCATGGGACGATCTTGACTTACCCGACTTTGCTACAATTGAACGAGTATACTTGCTCGTATGCGTAGTTAAGGAATTAATAAGTCGTGTTTATAAATTTAAAACTAGGAGTGCAAGACGCACATCAAGAAAAAAATATTTTTGAGTGTTTTTCTAGGAGCGTATTCGTGGTGTTTATGCATATATTTATGTGATTACTATGAACTTATGATACTTAATGAAGCTTATTTGTTATTGTAGGTTCATCAATGGTTACATAACGAGAAATGAAGAAAAGACGAGTATTGGAGGTGAAAGGATGAACGAGACATGAAAATGTAGCTCTCGTATGATAAATAATACAAAGATAAAGAGTCTTGGAAAGTTTGGAAGAAAGATAGAGGAAGAAACAAAGAAAAAGGACCAAAGAAGAAATAAAGGAAAAATGGCACAGTTCCACCGGCAAGATCAAAAGTCACCACCGGCAAAACATCATCAAGTTACCGCCGAAAACTTTCAATTCTGCCGCCGGCAAAAGTCCAGACTGGTTTTGGAAAAGTCACATTAAACATCCTAATTACTTCCCATTGCTTCCCGATCCGACCATAACTCCATTCCCTCTCCTCCAAGCTTCATTAAACTCATTATTACACATCTTTGGATCCAAGAAAACTACTTGGTGGCCAAGGCTAATTCAAGTATAAATAAGACCCATGGGGTAGTGTTTATATAATCTATCCTATCTTATCCCATCTTAACCTCATCCTATAATCCATCATATATATGTGTTTTGATATCACCCCTCACCCATGTGGTGGTGAGGGGTGGAATTGGTTACCATGAACATGTAATAAGCTATTGGAGATATAGTAAAGAAAACCACACATCCATAAACAACCCAATCTCCAACAATACTCATTCACAAACACCCCAAAAGGCTCTATACTTGCACCAAGAGGTTGATGTCCAAGAAGGATATGGGTAGGACGAATTGTGTATTGGTTATTCATTTCGGTAGAATGCGTTGTATTTTGATACTATGAACTCTAATGTTTGGTAACTTCTTCTTTATTATCCAATGTTGTTTATGTTCATGTTCATGGTGATTCTTGTGTTTTGTGATATTGTGAATGTTGTGATACTTGTATTGTTCATATGAAAACTTGTGATAAATGGATGTTTGGATTCTATTAGTGCTTGTCATTGGATTTTGGTGATAACATTATATTTGGTTAAATTGGAACTTGTTCTTGTTTGTCATTTTGGTTAATCATTGTTGAGTCTATATGTCGGAATTATTATCAATATGGTTGATTTCAATTCGTTTACCGACAAATGATTTGGTCTTGCGCTTTGTGACGATTGTGCAAGAGACTTAATAAACATAACAAGTAAAGGTTTAATCTAGATTATAGGTTGAAAGGATTTTTTTGAATATGTTGTTCTAATCATTTTTCAAGTAAATGGAACTTATCAAATTGATAAAACCAAGTCTATGGTTCGAAAGGATTCTTGTTGTTGTTGGTTTAGGCATAAGGCTCATAAGTGACCAATTGATTGAGACTTATGTATATTTGATTTATAAAGCAATAATGTCTTATTATTGGTTCTATAGGTCGAAAGGATTACCTTTAATATGTTTTTAAACTAAGCATCCTAATGTCCATGTGATCATTTAACCATACATGTATAGTCTTTGTGTGCTTGTGCCTTTAAACGATTCCCATGGTGGTTTGATCGTGGCAGTCATACTTACCATTTGTTACAAACAAACTAAAATTAAGTATAACCAAGTCCCATGGGACGACCTTGACTTACCAACCTAATTACAACATGACTAGAGTATACTTTCCTGAATTTGTGTTCCTAATTAATATCGGTAATTCATGTTTATAAATTTAAAACCTAGTGTGGAAAGAACGCATCAAGTTTTTGGCTTCTCTATTTTTTTGTTGGATTATGTTCTTGAACTATTTGTTTCATGTTCATAAAACCAACACCGGAACAGGCACATCAATTCAATATTCACATTATGTTGCATCACTAGTGGGTACAAAAAGTACGTCTTCAACTTGTCTATTATGCAATATACGGGTTCCACCTCCACTTTCACCTTCACCTTCATAAAACCTTATTGTCATCCTCACGTTAGAGATGAACAAGAATGATACCTTGCCAATGCTAGTGTTACCCCGACTGTAGAAAACATATTCTTTTTTACGGGGTCTTTACCGTCACGTAATGGGAAACCAAGCATTCGAGCACAATCACCCGTCTTACGTATACAGGTTCCCTATTTTTTTCGATGTAGATACGCTTACATGTAGCGGATATGACGTAAAGTCTAGTAACCTTGGTGAAAAATTCGCATACTAGACTAGGGGGACATGACGACGTATAGTGGCTACGCTCACTATTCGCAACCCAGTCCATCATCTTTTTGCTAAAGGTAGCCCATTACGAGCAGAGCCATATGTTACAGACGACCCACGAGGATGTCCTAGCAGTAGGACGCACGCGGTTGTTAGTGAGTGTGATACATTAATGAGTCTAGCATAACATGATCATGGACCATGTCATACTAGACTGGGGGACATGTCGACTTATAGTTAGTAAAGGGTCCAACCTGACAGGCCCGCGGCCCATACCTTACTTATCCTTCAAGACCCCTAGCACTATATAAAAGGGGTAGGGGTCTCATTCTACAACAGGTTATCTTTCATACATACACCTGTTTTACAATATATCATCTCGATACTAACTTAGCCATCAGAGATGGACCCGGGGCTCCGGCCTCGGGTCCACTCCTAACCGGTTCACTTTTGTTTGCAGCGTCACTAAGGCCTGGGATGACGACGAACGACCCAGGAGAGTCGTCAAGACCGACCTAGCCAAACTATGCTTCGATATATGACAAGAGATTTTAATAAACTTTATTTTTAAGAAAATGTTTTATTAAAATGGAAAATGTAAATTTGAATATGACATGTTCCAAATGCCATAAGAATATCCTTTGAAGGTAAAATTTACCTCAGATATTACTTCCTGTCACACCCCACCATGGCGGAATATGGGGCGCGACGTATGGATATCATCACAACAACAGCGTGTCTATAGAGAGAACTAAATGAAATTGAAATATCATAGATGGCGACACAAATGTCGTGACAATATCTCAACAATGCAGGCGTCTAGGTAAGTAGGTAACAGGCCTACCTCTTACCAAAGACATACAAATAAACAAACATCAAACATATAGGTACCACAAAGTTCACTTAATCAAAACACAAAATAAAATCTAAGAGGAAATGGATTCCTCCGAATGCAATCCTAGCAGCCTCTATACTCTAGCCACTTCTAACATCATCTTGCACAACTACCTCACCTGAAAATGACACTAAAATCTGTCAACATAAAGTTGGTGAGAACATAGGTTTAAGTTATCTAAAACATCATAAGAAACCTTGACATCCGCTGTAAATAAGTTGAAGAAAAACAATTTATAGTAATGGACCATAATGTGATAATCATGCTACATGCATCCACAACAAAACTCAAGCCAAGTACCAATCACATCTACAATTCACAAAGCACATTATAACAATCAAGAAGTATCCCGTCACACGCACAAGAACACACCACACTATCCGGATCTTTCCCACACCACCTGTGGAAGATGAACTATATCCCCGTCGAGATATCTTGCCTCCGAAGAGACGATGCACAAGTACTCAGGACGGATCGTGCCCCACGCTCCACACACATCACAACTGGTCCCACAGACGCCCATACATCTATGTACCAAAGCCAATCACAATCCAAACAAGATTCACATAGCAGAACACGTACCAAAACACATATGAGAACACATAAGCACGCAAGTCACACAATAACACATTTATGTCCACAAATTTTATAACATAGTACTAAATCATGTTAAAGAACATTACAAGTGTCATCTCCATCCCATACTGGAAAAAAAACATTTAAAAACGTAGTAAAATGGGACTATGAACTCACCTGATTGCTTCTCCAAAGTCCTTGCTCTAGCCCCAAGCTAATAATCCAAAAACACATAAATCAATACATGAACCAACCTCTAAAATGGTTCATCAACCTATGATGGACATCTAACCTCCTCTCATATAAATACCCCATTGTTAAGTTCTAATCACCCCATTACCCTTCCTTAACAAGCCCTTAACTTGGTTAAGTTTAATAGCTATCCCGTTCACAATTTTACACAAAACAGTCCCAGTTTTAGGTCTCAAAACTTTAAGTCAAACGTCCATTTAAACATACCCATGGTTTCTGTAAAAGGAATATTCATACCCTTATATATGTTGGCTAACACCTCCCACTTGCCCTAACCTTAAAGCTACTGTTAAGGCCCTGATATATATGTATATATACTTTTGTCATTCCAGTTTTCCTGATTTTAAACGTATGAAAAGTTCATTACCATTCGAGGGTCTTACCCTAAACCACAATCTTAGCCCAAGTGCAGATCCTTATTACAATATATAAACCATCTCTCATGTTCGTGAGAAGATCCCAATGCAACCCTAAGTACCCCAAACAACCCAAAACTTAAAAAGAAAACAGGCTGAATTCAAAACTGTTTTGACCTCCGACTGTTGTAACCTGTTTTTGACCCCCTTCCCAACCTCCAATTTAGTTCTAGTTTCTTGCATTGGAAAGCCACTTCAAATACCTTTTCAGGGCTAGTTTGATCGCATCTTGAATGTTCCTAGAACTCGAGATATGATCAAAACAATAGACTCAAAATTCTGCCCAGTTTTTAAAAACGGGTTTAACAAAATCAACCTCATTAATTAACCCTAATTCCTCTAATTACAAGCCCTAACCCATGTAATCATTATATTATGATTAATTCAACATTAACTCACTGTTTTTATATTAAACCCTAACCTAAATCCATCATAAGATTATTAAAGAAAACATAAAAACAATTTAATTAAAAAGGGATTTGAAGATTTACCTTGGATTTATGAAAACCCCCAAATTTTATGAAGAACCCTAATTTTTTTTATAAGACTCACGAATTTCCTTCATCTCCAGGAGAAAAATAATGAATTTGGTTTAGTATATACATTATATAGGGTATGGGTGAATCCTAGTCCAACCCAAAGCCCACTTTCCTTAAATATTTTCCTTTTTTCCTTTTTTTTCTCTTCTAAACCGACCCAAACACCCCTAATTTCGTTTTTTTCTTTATTTTTTTTTCTTTTAATTGTTAATTAATATCTTATTAATATTACCTTAATTTACCTTAATTTATTTCAGCTCCTAAAACTCCCAAAACCTCAAAACCGTAAAACTAGTCAAATTTACGCGTTTTACCGTAAAAGACGTAAAATATACACTTTTAAAAAAAATCTCAAATTCTTAAATAAACTTTATAAATAAGTCCTAAATGACTTAAAACCATCCCGAAAAATATTCTTTTGGATAATTACCTCACCCGAGACCTCTAAACGCTAAACCGTAAATCCAAAAAAAATACTATTACTATAATACTTATACGTATATGTAAACACCACAATATCACCATTTTCATTTCATAGTCACCACTTGTGAGCTCATGAACATGAAATAACCGTTCCTCGATTTACTTATGAGTACTCTATACTCATAAACGATAACCACACCAACCTCGTTCACACAAAATAAACACGTAAACACACAATTCAAGTAAGCACACATAAAATAACCTAAAAGTAAGACCAAGTGACAAACCCAAAACCACGGTTGTCACATCACTCCCTCCTAATATAAATCTCGTCCCGAGATTTACTCCCAAACTCAAACTTATTCTCAGCAAACAAACGAGGATGCATATCCCTGATAAAACCTTCACGTTCAAACGTGAACTCAGTTTACACGAAAATAATCTCAACCAACAACACATGAGCCTTAACCGTCCGCGAGGAAACTTATCAAAACCATAAAGTTATGTAACCAACCTAACTAAATCTCGCAACTCATCAGACAAGAACTGTCTTGAAATCAAGTTAGGAGCCGTCACATAACTCAACGGGTTTAACACTGTCACCCCGATTTCAGTCTTACTCATAAGTACCATAAATCAAAACTCATCAAAATATAACCACGTATAATAAGGTCTAAAGAACTCTCAAATTCCTTCCCAACTCATCTCTATGTTAACCCTCCAAGTGTTCATTACCACAAAATACCCAAAATACGAGTTTAAACCATATTGTCCAAAAATTAACCTTAAACTCAACACTTGTACAATTAATTCGACCAAGCTACTGACTTCCAATTACGAAACTTTCTGAATATTTGAAAAGTATGTTCCGAGTACATAATTTTAGGCTTTTGAATCACCCAAAAACCTTTAAAAACGAATAAGTTATGACCAAAACGATTTTTCTCAAAATCTGCCTAGGCATTAGCGACAGTTTCTGACAGTTAGCGACATATTTTGACAGTTTAGCGACAGTTTCTGCCTACTCCGATTTATACCAAATTAAAAAAAACGATTTTTAAACCCTAAAACCCCCCATTAATTACCAAAACTAGAACCTAATTTATTTTAATTCCAGAAAATTAAAACTCTATTAATTACATGATTTTAACATATTTCACTAAATAAGAACAAAATTTTTAACTTAAGAACAATAACTCTAGGTGATCCAAACCAAAATATTTTAAAATAACCGAGTCATGCTTATATGTTAAAGAATTTATATTCCACCTTATTTGAAACATGATCCCGACACTTCCTTATTTCATCGACTACCAACAACATTTTTTTCAATTTGCAAGTTCTTTTTTTTTACCATGTATAACTCGAAACAAAAGACATCGTTACCCCAAAAAGAAATCTCCACCATCTCAAAATCCTTCACGCCAAAAGTACCGTACAAACAAACACGTGAAATGAGGACCCGAGTAATGCGCTACTACAGAAGTTGAACATCTCAAAAAGAAACGAGGCTAGCAACCATCCCAAGAATACAACCGGTAAGTAGAAAATAATTTTACATACATAGGCATAAGCGTACATACACTCAAATCCATCCAACATATACTATACAAGCATGTATTAACTCTCTTTCATGCAATCATACTTGAAAGTCCAGTGGTGTTGTGGCACATATATAATTATGTAGGCCTCCATAATTATACATGTTCCCTTTCACCAATGTACTCCCTCCTATGATGACACTTATAAGAAATTAATACTACACATAACACATAGTCCAACAACTCACAAGCACATAACCACACAAGATAAGATCCAAAACCCCATGTATTAAAATACCAGGTATTAAAATAACATAGCCAATGCACGAAACACATAAACTCGTAGTCTAGCTGAACCAGCGTAGACAAAATTCGAAATGTATAAAGAACATGAAAACATAATTAAGCGAAATCCAACAATGACTAGCGTATACGACCATGGTTCCACCCGCACTAATCAAAACTCGTAAAGAAAATAACATGTAGTTAAGTATGAACCATAGTAGTTCATAACCTAACAAATACTACAAAAATAATATTCTAACACATCAATTACTATAAAATGCACACATACTCCTATGACGCCTATATGCAGGGACCCTTAAGCTATATAGACTAGGCTACACGACTAGGCAACCTAATTCTCTATAACCATTGTCTCTGATACCATTCTGTCACACCCCACCATGGCGGAATATGGGGCGCGACGTATGGATATCATCACAACAACAGCGTGTCTATAGAGAGAACTAAATGAAATTGAAATATCATAGATGGCGACACAAATGTCGTGACAATATCTCAACAATGCAGGCGTCTAGGTAAGTAGGTAACAGGCCTACCTCTTACCAAAGACATACAAATAAACAAACATCAAACATATAGGTACCACAAAGTTCACTTAATCAAAACACAAAATAAAATCTAAGAGGAAAGGGATTCCTCCGAATGTAATCCTAGCAGCCTCTATACTCTAGCCACTTCTAACATCATCTTGCACAACTACCTCACCTGAAAATGACACTAAAATCTGTCAACATAAAGTTGGTGAGAACATAGGTTTAAGTTATCTAAAACATCATAAGAAACCTTGACATCCGCTGTAAATAAGTTGAAGAAAAACAATTTATAGTAATGGACCATAGTGTGATAATCATGCTACATGCATCCACAACAAAACTCAAGCCAAGTACCAATCACATCTACAATTCACAAAGCACATTATAACAATCAAGAAGTATCCCGTCACACGCACAAGAACACACCACACTATCCGGATCTTTCCCACACCACCTGTGGAAGATGAACTATATCCCCGTCGAGATATCTTGCCTCCGAAGAGACGATGCACAAGTACTCAGGACGGATCGTGCCCCACGCTCCACACACATCACAACTGGTCCCATAGACGCCCATACATCTATGTACCAAAGCCAATCACAATCCAAACAAGATTCACATAGCAGAACACGTACCAAAGCACATATGAGAACACATAAGCACGCAAGTCACACAATAACACATTTATGTCCACAAATTTTATAACATAGTACTAAATCATGTTAAAGAACATTACAAGTGTCATCTCCATCCCATACTGGAAAAAAACATTTAAAAACGTAGTAAAATGGGACTATGAACTCACCTGATTGCTTCTCCAAAGTCCTTGCTCTAGCCCCAAGCTAATAATCCAAAAACACATAAATCAATACATGAACCAACCTCTAAAATGGTTCATCAACCTATGATGGACATCTAACCTCCTCTCATATAAATACCTCATTGTTAAGTTCTAATCACCTCATTACCCTTCCTTAACAAGCCCTTAACTTGGTTAAGTTTAATAGCTATCCCGTTCACAATTTTACACAAAACAGTCCCAGTTTTAGGTCTCACAACTTTAGGTCAAACGTCCACTTAAACATACCCATGGTTTCTGTAAAAGGAATATTCATACCCTTATATATGTTGGCTAACACCTCCCACTTGCCCTAACCTTAAAGCTACTGTTAAGGCCCTTATATATATATATATACTTTTGTCATTCCAGTTTTCCTGATTTTAAACGTATGAAAAGTTCATTACCATTCGAGGGTCTTACCCTAAACCACAATCTTAGCCCAAGTGCAGATCCTTATTACAATATATAAACCATCTCTCATGTTCGTGAGAAGATCCCAATGCAACCCTAAGTACCCCAAACAACCCAAAACTTAAAAAGAAAACACGCTGAATTCAAAACTGTTTTGACCTCCGACTGTCGTAACCTGTTTTTGACCCCCTTCCCAACCTCCAATTTAGTTCTAGTTTCTTGCATTGGAAAGCCACTTCAAATACCTTTTCAGGGCTAGTTTGATCGCATCTTGAATGTTCCTAGAACTCGAGATATGATCAAAACAATAGACTTCAAATTCTGCCCAGTTTTTAAAAACGGGTTTAACAAAATCAACCTCATTAATTAACCCTAATTCCTCTAATTACAAGCCCTAACCCATGTAATCATTATATTATGATTAATTCAACATTAACTCACTGTTTTTATATTAAACCCTAACCTAAATCCATCATAAGATTATTAAAGAAAACATAAAAACAATTTAATTAAAAAGGGATTTGAAGATTTACCTTGGATTTATGAAAACCCCCAAATTTTATGAAGAACCCTAATTTTTTTTATAAGACTCACGAATTTCCTTCATCTCCAGGAGAAAAATAATGAATTTGGTTTAGTATATACATTATATAGGGTATGGGTGAATCCTAGTCCAACCCAAAGCCCACTTTCCTTAAATATTTTCCTTTTTTCCTTTTTTTTCTCTTCTAAACCGACCCAAACACCCATAATTTCGTTTTTTTCTTTATTTTTTTTTTCTTTTAATTGTTAATTAATATCTTATTAATATTACCTTAATTTATTTCAGCTCCTAAAACTCCCAAAACCTCAAAACCGTAAAACTAGTCAAATTTACGCGTTTTACCGTAAAAGACGTAAAATATACACTTTTAAAAAAAATCTCAAATTCTTAAATAAACTTTATAAATAAGTCCTAAATGACTTAAAACCATCCCGAAAAATATTCTTTTGGATAATTACCTCACCCGAGACCTCTAAACGCTAAACCGTAAATCCAAAAAAAATACTATTACTATAATACTTATACGTATATGTAAACACCACAATATCACCATTTTCATTTCATAGTCACCACTTGTGAGCTCATGAACATGAAATAACCGTTCCTCGATTTACTTATGAGTACTCTATACTCATAAACGATAACCACACCAACCTCGTTCACACAAAATAAACACGTAAACACACAATTCAAGTAAGCACACATAAAATAACCTAAAAGTAAGACCAAGTGACAAACCCAAAACCACGGTTGTCACACTTCCCCACTAAAGGACAAAAAGGTGAGAAGTCTACTACCCGTGGTTCCTTAAGTAGCTATGCGGTTCTTTATTGATAAGGAACCACATGCACAATTAAGGAACCGTAGGCAGAGAGCTGTTAGGTTTTGTCTCCTATAAATAGTGGATCAAATCTGCATTTTCCATGAACCTTTTTGGACATTCTTTATGCCTTCTTTCTTTTTTCTAACTCATAATCATTAGTAAATGATCACTCAATGTGTTAAGTATGTTTACTTATGATTATCCTCTTGATCCCTTTCTGTACTTGTCCAAAGAGAAGATCACTCACACACTTGTGATGTGATTAAAGATGAAGCCTTGATGAAGATCCTCCTACCTTAGATCTAGTCATGTTCATCATTTTTATTTGAGTCTGTGTAGATCCAATGTATTTGTGTATACTTGGATTAGTGTTGTGTTGATCCAAGGTATTAGTGAATACTTGGATCAGGCTTGTGTAGATCCAATGTATTTATGTATACTTGGATTAGTGTTGTGTTGATCCAAGGTATTAGTGAATACTTGGATTAGTCTTCTGTAAATCAATTGTATATGTGTATACTTGGATTTGTCTTGCGTGGATCCAAGTTACATGTGTATACTTGGATATGTTTTATTGAGTTCTAAGTGTTTTCTGTTAGTGCTCACTAAACTATAAAGTGATGTGTGTATGTGTCTTGTGAGTTCTCACTTAGCTTCAAAGTGAAGAGTTGCGAAGATTGGTTCTAGCTTTGTATTAGAATTCGACATCTAGCCTTGTGTGGGAAAATGGTGAAGTAGGCGACGTGTGTATATTGGTCATAGCTAAGATTAGGTCTCGACATTTAGATTAGTGTCGGAAAATAATGTAAGCGACGTTGTACGGTTTTCTACGCCAAGAAGGGAGCTTGTGGATATAGTGGAAATATCGAGTAAGGTGTACTCGTGGAGTGGAGTAGGAACGAGGATAGAGCTTCGTTGTTGAACCACTACAAATCTTGGTGTCGTTTTTAGGTTGTTTCTTTTCTTACTCTTCACTTATATTTAGATTCTTGCATTGCATTCAGTTGTCACTTATCATTGGTAATGCATTCAGAATTGAACCTAACCACTATACAACTAGCTTTCAAGTAAAAGTTAGTTTTGACACAAACCTAATTGAAAGGAATTTTAATTAGGACATAAACCGAAGAGAAACTATTCAACCCCCTCCCCCCTTCTAGTTTCTACACACTTAACACATTCACACAAAGTGAAGCCTTGAAGGATGAAAGCTTAGAATAGATAATTCTCGTAATCGATCTTGCAATGTACAAAGAGATGAATCACAAGAGACAAGAGAATAGATAAGAGTAAGGATAGAGAGTTAGATATATGCAAAGAGATTAGAGAGAAAAGATAGAAGAGGGTGAGTTCTAAGCTTGGTATTTATAGGCAAAACATCAGACACCCACAGAACGGATCCCTCACAATCGATCTTGAACATGAGAATGCAAGAAAATGTAAATAGGGTCCACGAACTTGTTAGAAGTGGTGCTACTGAGATGGATGTGTAGGAGAGCCTCAACTCCATCTAGGATATTTTGAAGTGCTACACGCATCTCTTGACGGAGATCCATGACGAGTAAGTGAGTGTAGCCACAATTCTCGCATTATGGAGATGTGTGGAGATTAGAAGGATGAAGTTGAGGATCTTGATGACAATAGGATGGGAAAGGACCGTGAAGGTCAATGTGTTGTTAGGTTTCTCAAAGATGGCGATGAACCATGTCATTAAAGGCTTGACGCCTATTGAAGGCTCGTTGGTGTTGTGTTGTAGGTGGAGGAAACACACTAGTAGGCGATGAGTGGAATGGTGAGTGGCAAAAGGATGATTTATCAATCCATAGAGAATTATATAAGTCAATAAAGGATGGAGTGGGAGGTGTGGTGGTGAAGGAGATATTTAGAGTAGGGAGTGTTTGGGGTAATGGAGTGGAAATAGGGGATGCTATGAATGGAGGCGGCATTGGAGTAGATGTTGGCGTATTTGCAACTGTGGGTATGATAGGTTGGGAGTAAGGAGTGGTGTTGGTGGTGTAACGAAGATTTCGATAGGTTGAGGAGGTGATGATGTTAGGAGATGTATTGGAAGTGGGTGAAGTGGTGATAGGAGAAGTGGTAGTAGATGAGGAATGAGGTGATCTTGAGTTTTGTAGGATGTCCCCTAGTTATTGAGAAATTTCTTTGTGAATTGGTGATTCATGAGTGTTTTGGGAAGAGGATGGTGTGGTTGAGAGTTTTAGAAAATCAAAACATGATGGACGAACACTTATTCGTGTCGTTCTTCTAAGAGGTGTGTGAGACAAGTAGGAGGAACCTTTGGTCATGGTGATATGTTGATATTGTAAGAGGATGCAATGAGTGAGTATTTGAGAAGAGTATGAGGATGAGGGCCCTTTAAATAGTTGTTTAAGAGGATGGTAGAATTGAATGAATGAGGAAGATGATTGGGAGAAGAGGAAAACAAGAGTAAATGTGTTCTATTTGTTCAATTGTGAAGGTAAAAAGGTGGAAGAAAAATAGTTTTTAGAAGTGGGTAATTAAATGGTGGTAATGATGACGTTTAAGTTTAAAAACTACAGACCTACGGAACCTGACTGAACTTTTGGGTAGGGGTCCGACGTAGTCCGAGTGAGTTGACGGGTAAGTTTTTAAATTTTGTTTTAGGAGGGAAGGACACAGAACCGGTCGACCCCTTCATCAAGGGGTCCGTAACTATCTATGACATACATATTTGAAAGGAAAAAAACATGAGATTATTGACCCGAACCTTAGTGTTTCTCGAATTGGGATAAAGTGGCGCAATGTTTCACATGAATGTACAGTAATAGACCTTGTAAAGAGCAAGATAATGTACCTTTTTGCTATCCAAGCCATGATTCGCCAAGTATGAGAGACTAGCACATATATCACACAAAAGCTTAATAATCCTATCATTAATAAGCAATAAATGTTAGCGTGTAAACGAAATGTAGAAACCACATGAATGTTAAGTGTTTGCAGCCACCATTGTTTTAAAAACATGGAACAACGTCCATTAGTACCCATTCATACCCATTCGTTTGCTTGAACTCGGGAGAGGCATCGCGGATCTCGGGTAGTTGGATAAGGTATTCTAAAGGTGGTAGCCTATAGTCCGAAAGGACCATCATTTTCACTACCCGATGATGATGAACTTGAGGGATGTTGAGGTCTTTTCCCTTACCTCTTGGATGATTAGCCAAAATTCTTGTCACTCTTTCATTGCTAACTGAGATCATAATGCTATCAACAAGGTGATATGTGCCCTCTCGACCACTAGTATTTCATGGAATAGGTGCTATGTGGTGATAGAGACGGGTGAGCAACTTTCCATAGGGAAGCATGGTTGTGACAAGATTCCGGATATGTGACATCCTATTGGCTATGTAGTAGGCAAGATTGAAAGGTTAGCAGGCTTCTAGACTACAAAGTATGTAACTTTGAAATGTTTTGGCTGTTAACACATACAACCCTTTATCTTTTAGAAATGACAAAATACCCCTCGAAGTTTATATCTTTTGTATAAATGAGCTTAAATAGTGACGATTTACACCCCTAAGGTTTATAACCTCCCGTTTTAGCCATAAAACTTTTATAACATTATAAATAAGGAAATAAGCATTTTATACAAATTCTTATAAGTTTCAAAAAATAAGCCGTGGGTAGCTTATGGCTTAATGGGCTTGTTCTCGGCCCATTAAGGGTCCGGTTTCGTTTTTAAGGTTTTAGACAATATTTTAGTATTCTATTAAGCCCATTAAGTATATACATAACATAAAACTCTAGCTTATCCCAAAAATAAAACGATTGTAGCTTATGGGACACATTTGGGCCTCGTGGCTTAACTAGTTTTTGACTTGGGCTTGTTAGATCCCTATGGGCTTATCACTTATTCATTGGGCCTTAGTGGACTCGTTTAGGGCCCATTACACAAATGGGATTTATGGGTTTCATGGTTTACGTTTTTGGGCTTATAGGCCCGTTAAGCAACAATGAGGTTTAGTAGGCTTACGCTTATATTCGGCCTAAGGGTTACTTTGGTTTCTAGGTTTTAAGGCTTATCATAGATCTAAAAGATGACGAACAATACATCTAGGAGCTCGAATATATATGTATATATGCAATGAATTAGCCTAGCTGATACATCTAGGGCATGAGATCTATGTGTTTTACGTCGTGCATGTTATTTTCATAGTGGTTATTGATATGTAACTTGTTTAGGTACTAAGTGTTATGTGTTCCTCATATTGTTATGAGTTCATGCATAGAAGATGTATGTAAATTATGAAATTAGTGTTAAAGACTTACTTGTTTCTTTAGTAATGGTGAGTAAATGAGTGACCTAGTAAACATGTAACTCTCCTCCTCTAAATCCACATGAACCTTAACCAAAACGTATATGTACCCGTGGCTCCTAGATTCTTTTCCTTGCTTGATGACTAAGGTACTAGGATTTGGAGTTATTATAGGTGTATCTATGATGGAGACAAAAATTTGGGGTAGTAAATGAAGTTTAAAGGATTGGTGTAAATGTGATATGTATGTCGTGGGTTTATGGCCAGGAGAAGGGTGTGTGTGTGATCTCTTTCTAGTTAAGATATGTATACATGGTATGAGATTAGCTAGATTTTGCAAATCTATGGGTCCTTACACAAAGTAATTCCATTAATGGCAAGGTGAGGTACACTTGGCCTTTCCCTTTTAGTTTTCTATGTCTAGGAGGTTTAGGAGGGTCAAGGAGACAATGTTAGGGGTCACAAGTACTAGGTAGTTAATGGTTAAGGTTGTACAAAATCTTGAAACATGTGGGAGAAGATCTTGCACTTCTTCCAACCTAGTACTATTCGAATGTTTTATGGGATTTGGTTAGGGTAACTAATTTAGTTAGGTGTTTAGGATTCTAGTTGGGTTAGGGTAGTACTAGTTAGGATATGGTAAGATATATAGTTAGATTCATATAGATCTTGTTAGATTTCTAGGTTTAGTCTAAGTATATGTTTGTATATATATAAAACGCGAGTTTTAGTTTATCAAAAGAGAAAAACTTGTTTATAGTGTATCATAATTATAGGTGTGTATCCAAAGTATTATAAGTTGTGTTATAAATGTGATGGTATCCATTATGTGTTGTCTAGGTAATTATATATATATATATATATATATATATATATATATATATATATATATATATATATATATATATATATATATATATATATATATATATATATATATATATATATATAATTACCTAGACAATGGTTATTAAACTTGTAATATGCTCAGACTAATATGACCAAGAAATAAGCTAATCCAAACACACACTTAAAACCTTTTTCAACCTTACATAGTAAAACTTCAAATTTATTGCAAATTATCCGAAATGAGAGTAAAGATACCCTTTTTGTTGAATGCTTTAGTGAAAAAACCCATCATTACCCACTTCACATGATCCTACCTTTATTAATGGGGTGTTTGAGATTACTTATTAAAAATAAATTATTTATTTTTAAAACGAATATTTAGATAATCTGTTGTTACAAAACGAAATTTGAAAATATAGTGTTTGGTTGGATTATATTGTATGATAACGCAATAATCAGATAATTAGTTTTTTTAGTGTTTGGCTATTTATATTATTTGATGGTTTAATGAGTGAAATGACTTAAAAAAACATTAATATATTTTATATACTTTAAAAAATATGGCACCAGCAATTAAATGCATAACAATTATTAGGGGCAAAATAGTAACCATGATAAAAAAAGAATATCACGTTTTGTAAAAAAGTAAAGAGTTGCAAATGTGATAGTAAAAATTGACAGTAGTAAAACATAAAAGTAGCATATACTCGGTAGCATTTTAGAACTATTTATTACTTGAAAAAAATGAACATGTAGTTCACATATAGTTTCTAATGTTTGTTAATACACGAAAATCCTTTTTCCTCGTTGATCGTGATTCTTATTCGCAAAATCAACATTAAAAAATAATATCGCCGTTCCTAATTTTCAACGCTCCATCAAGTGATGAGTTGATTGTAGTTTGAATACATTATGTGAACATGTGGTCTTTCTGTAATCCCGTTGAGTCGGTTGTCATATATGGTTTTGTATAAAACGTGATGAAGAAAGGAGGTGAATACACAATTCTTCAGGGGCGGATTTTATTGTTGGCCACATGTGGCACGTGTCTAGGGCCGGCCCTGGTACCGGGCGAGGTGGGCGACGACCCAGGGCATCAAGATTTTGGGGGCATTAAATTTCAGATTCGTGTTATTTTACTATAAATGGGAAACTATGAAAAAGAGATCTTAAAATGGGAGTATATTCCGATCTGGGGTATTTTTCATGTTTTGTCTTGTTTAACTTTTACATTCTCATTTTAATTCTTGTCACGCTTTAATTTTAAGTCATTTAATTATTTTACTTTTAAAAAGTTTAAATATTGTGCCATTTACATTTAATTAGTTTAGATTTAATTAACCGTCATTTACTTTAAAGTTTTGCACTTTTTAATATACTACAACGACACAACTTTTGTTTCACCAAAGAACAATAGAGTCACATAGTTAACCAAGATCAATTCGATTAGACCAACACAAGGAACTTAATTTTTATACGGGGCAAAAGCCTTGTATCAGGGGGTTTCTTCATTCTTCAGTCTTGATCTAATTAAATGATACCATCTTGTAGAGGAGAAGGAGATGAGCATTTTTATAGTTATAAGCTTCGCTTGATTCTTCTTGTGTCTCTCATGATTTGCAATTGCAGGTTTGGTGGATGAGAAAGTATAAACGACTGCTTCATCTTTTTCTCTTTCTTCGTTTGGATTGATGAAGACGAGTTATGTGAGTTTGACCGAGACTTGGTCAAATGACCAAGTTAATAATAATAACTTTTCCATTAATTTCTCTTTGGTCCTTCAATTTTCATATCTTTTCAAATGGTTTTAAAACCTTTTAAGTAAATTCCTTTCATCCTTCATCTTGTTAAAAGTTACACTTTCAATCCTCGATCTTTGTAATTATGGCATGATTGGTCCTTGAAGCATCTTTCGTCTCTTTCTTCGTCTTTTCGTCAAATAAATCCTTGAAAACGTATCTTTGCTCCAAAATGCATCTTTTTTACCTGAAACACACCAAACACAAATACACGCGTAATTCTGATATTTTAAAGTTAAATATTATGTATTTGACTGTGTTTTGAGTGGTTTATAGATCATTATTGATGAGTATTTTCACACTTATCAACTCCCCTCCACTTGACCATTGCCATGACCTCATGCAATGCAACATTTTAAAGTACCAAGTTACACTTTTCTCATAATTAACCCACCCTAGCCATTTTATGATTTAATAAACTAAACTATACTACATGATGAATGGTTTTGAATATTTACAATGCAATGCAAAGAAAACAATTCTATTTATATATTTTTGAATTTATAAATGGTTTTGATGGAAATAACTCATAAAAAAATCAATGACTTAGATTAGGGCTTTGGTACCATGGACACTTATCACCCTCAAGTTTCACTTTCCCCATACCAAGCTTAAAAATGGGATCATTGTATTCACAAGTAAAAAGTGCATCAACTTATTCATGACAATTAAATGTGGAACCGGTTATTATTTGAGCAAATTGCTTGAAGGCAAATTTGTCATTATTTAAGGCGTGAAATATAAGAAATGTAAAATCCAAAAATAAGGAAGCACGGTTTTAATTCTAAGTAATCCTCTCATCCATTACTCGAAAAACCGCTCACAATTAATATAAGTCCGTTCCAAGAGTAATAAGTCATTCGCCTTATGTGTAAAATCCTCATGTCATGCTTTCATAAGTAGCTACACACTCGCTAAGGAAAGAAAAATAAAACTCACGCAATAATTTACATCCTCCGCCTTTTTGAGACTTTGGATCTTCAACCCCGCAACCCGTCAAGGTAATATTGGATTGGAGCAATCTATTGAATCCCCGCAACCCGTCAAGGTAATATTGGAACTCAATAGTCACTATAATTAACACCACACTGCCCCTCTTGGGAGTCTTGTATATATATATTTTTCTTTTCTTTTATTTTTCTCTTTTTTCTAGCCACTCATTTTTTTGTAAGCCGCTCTTATTTTTCTTTATTCCTCACAAAGAAATTTGAAAAGAAGAAATAGAAAAACACCCGCTAAATATTAAGCATGACATAAGTCTAGTACACATAAAACGTTCTAACTTAGAATCTTAAGACGTACTTATACCAACCGTGAATGATTAGACAAAAATGCATAAGAGATTACAAACCAATTAAAACCGTTCTTGATTATTTATTAACATATATACATGCGAAGAAAATAGAGGCAAAGAAGAGAAGGGTTTAGCCACAAGTAATTATCATGAAGTTTATCTAGCCCTTTTATACTTGCTTCAACTCTATCAGTTCCCATTCTCTACAAATTTAAAATCTCAAATAATGAGATTGGTGGATGCTTAGCCTAATAGACCAATGAAGGACTACATGGTTAAGGATACTAGCTAGAGAATGCTAAGATAAGCAGACTCGGGTTGAGTCAAAATATCCATGGCGGGCCTAATATGTCAAAGAAGTCTAAATTCGTTAAACCATGTTTTTATTTATTTTTTCCTTTTTCAATTTATTTTTGATGAAAGATAAAAGAAGAAATATATACAATGCAAATGTGTTATGCAAATGAAAAATGATTGATGCAAAATTATGTATGCATATTTTTGGTGGCCAAAGTAGATCAAAAATTTGAAAAATGTTTGAAAAATTAATTTTCCATGTTATCATGAAGTTAAGGCAATGGTTTAGGTAAGGTCACTTTGATAGAAGTCTCCCATACACTTAAGCTAAACATTGTCCTCAATGTTTAAGAGCATGGAAGTATAAAACTTCCCCTACACTTATGACAATGAATAGACTTTGCTTAACCCAAGTTAAGGAAGAGACAACTAAAGGATATTCATTTTAAGCACAAGTGTTTAATATCACGATAGCAAAAACTAATCGAAGTGAACCAGATACACGGGCCTCCTCCATAAGCTCCAAGCATGAAATGTGAGAGAGCAACCCTTGAAACAAACACCAAAAGACGAAGAAAGGCCACCCCTCCACTTCAAATCTACTATAACATCCTTTTAATTAAACCTAACTTATTGAAAATTTACTCTACGTTTTCTAACCTAGTTATTCAATGCTTGAGTTTTTTTAACCCTAAGTCGCTAGCTCGACTCGGCCCCGAATTAAGTTGTCCTTGGGGAAACCATCATTGAGAATAAAGGATATCCACTTTCAAGCACATCTCACATGATACACTCAAACTTAGCACGTTGCCATTTACTATAAGATTTACAATATCCGCCTCGATAAATGGAACGGTCCAACGTGTCTCAAGTTTGTCCAACATACGAAGTCTCTCAAATAGGAAGCACACCAGGATCAAATACATAGTTTCCATCTCTACACGTGAACAACTCCAAAGTAGGTAGTATCACCAAAGTAAGATCATACAAAAATTCCATCTCAATAGAAGTCACACTCTTAAGTGGAGTAGATGAAAACCAAGGTGTCTCAAATTTACGTATCCCAGGATCAAAAATCTTTCCCTTCATGGGAAAATAAGGAGATGAGCTCGTATCAATCATATAAGATTCCCCCTTAGATATCAAAGCATCATGAGATAAGGAAGGTGTAGGTATCAAAACATTCATAACAAGTATATCCATATTGGGCTCCTCATCATCATCATCAAAAGGTGGGTAATCTTCCATAGAAGGCATAGAAAAAGAAGGATCAAGATGAATAGTGTCTTGTGAAGGTGGTGTAGGTTCTATGGTCCCAAAAAGCATGTTCTCAATAAGACGAAGATCCTCTTCCCAATTAGAATCACTATCATCAACCTCAATATCAATCTTAGCAAGATAAGCCTCTATGGTGGCATCAATATCCATATGAGAATCCATATCAAAGGTTTTGAGTTCTAAAGGTGCCTTAGGTGAAAAAGGATCAATCTCTAAGAGTATAGGATCTTCATCAATAACAAACTTCAAGGGTGGAAGGGTGGGAATAGAAGGCTCAAAAGAAGGTGTATTAATGAGAGAATCACTCAAAGGGATGATATGATCATAAAAATCAATAGGCGTAACCTCAAAAACCGGTGAAGAAATGTCAATGAAAGGTTCTTCTTCTATGAAATCATCATTATGGTTTTCATTCAAAGCTTCAATCGAGGAGATAGGATGATAAACGTTTGATAAAACCTCATGAATATGAACATCTTCCACTTCTTCTAAATGATCAACATCATCATCCAAATTAGGAATGTCATCTTGACATGAAAAGTCATCGGATGATATATCATAAGATGCCTCACTAGAAGTACAATCATCATCCTCTCCTTGTGGCAAGTCTTGCACAAACTCTTCCTCAATATCATTATCCTTTTCTTTGAACAATTCATCAAGATCAAAGTCACCAAAATCACTAGTAGTAGCATGAAGGTCAACATGTGATGAAATCTCAATGTGATCATGAGGAGACGAGGTATCAATACAAAGCTCGTCACATGGTTCATTGGAAACACACTCAAGCTCTCTTTGGATTGGGATAAGGTTCTCAACACTATAAACGGTTAATTATTCCAAATTGGTGTTTGTATTAGTTCTAAGAGGCTCGTCCCCCATGGTGAAAGAGTCGGTGGGTTCCACATGAGGTAAAGGTGATGAAGGTGTGTCATCATGAAGTGTCATACAAAGCGGAGGATCCTCATCATCTTCATCTAAGCTTTGTTTAAGCAAACGAGCACGAGTAGCAATGTATTCTTCTTCACATGATTTACGATCTCCATCACTAATAGGATCATCCTCATCATCAACTCTCAAAGACGGCTCAACATCACATGGTAAAGCTCCTTGAGTTAGATAAGATTGTACCAAGAGAATTTGTCTTTGATTAGTTTCCTCTAAACATTCAAGTATTCTCCTTTCCATCTCTTGAATGCTCCTCTCAACTAATTCATGAAATTGAGAGTCATTTTGCATCTTCTCTTGGTTAAACCCTTGATTATACCCTTGATTATGAAAACCCTCATGATGTAAAAATCCTTGATTTTGAAAGTTATCTTGAGTATAGCATTGAAAATTTTCATCATTTTGAAAGCCTTCATTGTGTGAAAATCCTTGATTATGAAAAGTTTCTTGATTATAGCCTTGAAAATTATCATTAGTTTGAAAACCCACATGATTGGAAAATCCTTGGTTTTGGTATGGCTCATTAAAGGTTTGATCATGAAATGATGGTGGAGGTTGTGATGAAAAACCGGAATATCCCATATAGTCATTACAAGTATAGTCCATTTGAAGGTTAGGTTGGAAATTAGGGTTCTCGGTTCCATTGTAAGCATATCCGTCGCCATAATAACCATTATTTTGATCACATAAATGAGTATCGTGTGGACCACCACAAGTTGAACAAGACGAATAATTAGCGTTGACGGATCGTTGTTGCAAAATCTCCAACATGGAACGAGTATCCATGTTTAACAAAGTGGCCGAATGTATATACAAGTGAAATGACGTCTAAAATCTTCCTCAGGGAAGGAAGTAATACACCAAAGGTGGTATGGTTACACGTGTGCGAGAACACGTGTAAGTAAACTCAAGGAGTGAGAGATGAGCTCTCGGTCGACTTTTGAAGGAGAAAATATTATCTCCCTCGAGGTTCGATATGAAATATCCACAAGAAAGTATAATATATATAATTACTACTTGGGTGCAAGACCCCCAATAAAGCCTTCCTTCTTAGAATACTCACTAGTGAACGGGGGGTTAGGTGGCGCGAAGCACTTAAGTACCTATTAACCCTTAGATGGCATTTTATAGCACATCGCCTTTCTATTCACTTTGTAGTTTGTATTCTTCGAATTATTGCCTATTGGAAGTATTTATCTATTCTTGCTTTATTGAATTTGATCGATACACGTGTCAAGGACCGGAACGCCCCCTAACACGGTGTATTGCCTCGGCAATACTTATGGAAATCGGTAACTTGGTTGTTCTTATACGTATACGTATTTACTTATAATATATATAGAAAAAATATTTTTGTATTTATTTGATTTTTTTAAGAAAAATACTATATGTACGTAAAAAACGATGAAAACGATATAATATATATTTTTGGGTGTAATCTTTTAGGAAAAAGATTACTTTTTTGATTTTTTTTTATTTTTTTTGGTTCAATTCTTTAGGAAAAGAATTGATTTTGTGATTTTTTAATTTTTTTGTATTTTTATCTTTTTGATTTTTTTTTATGTTTTTGATTTATAATACGTAAAAATAACGTTCAGAAAGTGAACAGATCCCAAAATCCAATCGTCTCACTCGAAACCGTTAATCTTTACGAAAAGAACCGGCAGCGGCGCCATTTAATATCTTGTTTTTTAGTTCGTTTTCTCTCGGTCTAATCGAATTGATATAACAATTTTAAGCTTGACTTAATTGTTTTTGGTGAATAATAGGCTTGATTGGATTCTATGTCTAATTGGCAAATAGCAAGTAAAAAGGTGAAAATAATGTCTATACTACATATACGTACTACACTAAAACATTTAGCAAATACCCCATTTAAATGCACAAAATTATTAGATGAAAAATGCACATGTATTCTACAAAATAAAAAAATAAAAGAACAGAATTAAGATGTCTATTATTCTACAATGCAAAACTTGATCTGCCTAATTCTAATACTAGCCTCATGACAATCTACTCAGCCCAATGATAGCAATTGCAAACTACACTTATCTAATATAATGGATACAATACTAAACTACACAACCTAATAAGAAAATACAGTCAAGCAAACATTGGTAACAAACTAACAGGCTAGGACAACACACGTAATGAACATATAGAAGACAATGGACCGAATATGAAAATCAACTAAACTTAAACAAATTGTATTGAAAAATCAAATAGGAGATACAGATACTGAAAATGATAATTGGTCATTTGCTATTGTCTACATTCTTTAAACCATTACATTACTAGATGACGTAATCATTCTATACAAATTCCTAAATCAGATTAGTAATCTACCTTGCCACTGCGAATTATCCAACAGGTCAAACACCATGAATGAAACAAACTAAACTCGATATATTGAACATGATCTAAATTTATCAAGTGGAAGATTAAGCTACAGCATACACATAACAGCAAACATACTACGAATCCAAACACAAAAAAACAGGAAATATTACACTATAACAATATCACACACTAAAGCTAAAAAAATGAGATCAAATAGAAACAAATTGCAGACAAGAGTTACACTACCATTATAATAGCTAGCTAACTAGAAATTTGCAGAAAAATGAAATTGAGCTTAACCTGGGCTTCCGTCGTTTAGTCCAATGATGTTGAAGCGCGGCGCTGAGCCGGCTTAAAACGAACAATGCCTTCGAAAATCGAACACAAATATTGAGCGTTGCCTGCTAATCTGCTATCTACTCAACAGTAAATCCAAATACCTGCAAAACTAAAACAAAGCACAGAAAAGAATGGACGAGATCTTTCGATTCAGGAACCTACATATACTTGAACAAATATGTATCCTTTTGCAAAACTGACTACTGAACGAAATCAAGTATCTGACTTACTCAAACCTGCATAAACGTCATAAGACACAACCAAACATCTGAACTAAAACTTGCTGAACTAATTTTACTCTTCTAATATATCTGAATCGATTAAAAGAGTTATCATAAGCTTCTAAAAAGCTATTATGAGCTTATGACTTTTTAGATGACAAAATCAACTTTTAAAACCTGACTTTTTTTAATGAAACCGAATTAAAACTGAGTTTGTGAAAAGAGATGTTTAATGAAAGAAAGTTGGTTATAACAACATAACAGACAGACATGAATTCATTCTCTAACTAAAACAGGACTTTATTCAACATTTACTATCTAAATAATGAAGATCAGTAAGCACGAAAACAAAATCAAGAACTCGAAATTCTTCATTAATGGAGGAAAGTAATATTCGGTTACAAACAGTTAAGATGAAAAGAAAACTGAATCAAAACTAACTTTCATCTAATGCTTAACTGAAAAACAGAGTTTGTTACAAAAGTTTTAACTAATTATTCCTAACTAACTAACTAGGTGTAATCTACTCCTAGTGCTAACCATCGAAAAATGAGGTCTTCAGTCGTATTTATAGCCGTCGAGGGAGGAGGTGGTGACGTGTCTTGTCCAATCATTTTCTTCCACGTGTAAATACGAGGATAGACTCGTTCTTCATCTTTCATCTCATTTGGGGGTTTCTTCATTCTTCAGTCTTGATCTAATTAAATGATACCATCTTGTAGAGGAGAAGGAGATGAGCATTTTTGTAGTTATAAGCTTCGCTTGATTCTTCTTGTGTCTCTCATGATTTGCAATTACAGGTTTGGTGGATGAGAAAGTATAAACGACTGCTTCATCTTTTTCTCTTTCTTTGTTTGGATTGATGAAGACGAGTTATGTGAGTTTGACCGAGACTTGGTCAAATGACCAAGTTAATAATAATAACTTTTCCATTAATTTCTCTTTGGTCCTTAAATTTTCATATCTTTTCAAATGGTTTTAAAACCATTTAAGTAATATCCTTTCATCCTTCATCTTGTTAAAAGTTACACTTTCAATCCTCGATCTTTGTAATTATGGCATGATTGGTCCTTGAAGCATCTTTCGTCTCTTTCTTCGTCTTTTCGTCAAATAAATCCTTGAAAACGTATCTATGCTCCAAAATGCTTCTTTTTTACCTGAATCACACCAAACACAAATACACGCGTAATTCTGATATTTTAAAGTTAAATATTATGTATTTGACTGTGTTTTGAGTGGTTTATAGATCATTATTGATGAATGTTTTCACACTTATCAAAAATCAATGAATATTTCACACTCTTTAGCGTAAACAAAACAGAATGGTATTGAATAGAATACCATCATAAATCAAGCATATTAGTAGGTCACAAATTTCGACTTAGGGGTTTTACATAAGTTGTACTAAGGTTGTTTTCATCATCAAGCACTACTTCCACAGAACTATCATTTACATAATATGTCACAGGAAACGCCAGCCTACCCACGATCTATGTTTCGGATCACTCTTACCCAAACGCGATACAATTGCGTTTTGAATCGCTCATATGCTCTATCTCCTATGTTAAATAAATCAACTACAACCAAAGAAATTGATTTTCATTCAGTAAAATGATAATGATAACTTACAATAGCCAATAGTAGTCACTGTTAGTCAAATGGGTCATTTTCTAAATAAAGAATCTCAAGATTCTTCTTCTAAATGATACTTTCTTTTGATGATCCCGTTTAAATAAATAACCCAAAAGGGACACCGAGATCTGGATTAGGTGTTCATCTTTGGCTAGCGTTTGGACCTAGAAATACGAAAATGAAGACCTCAATGACCAACCACACACAAACCAAATTATTTGTTGCTACAGAAAGGGGCCACAATATAACTGAGGTTCTTCATACCTATCCAAAATGTTGAATCATATCACCAAATAGGACTATTCTGGTGCCTAAGTTATCACCGCTTTAATAGGAAAATTACGAAGAATGCCACCTTGAAAAGCTGCACCTATGGCAATGATACAAGGGTTTTGCCTCGTATGAAAGTTCGTTATTCCAATCTTTTCGAATTGATTACCGTTAATTAGTGTGACTCAGTCGTTCTTGGTGGAAAATAAAATGGATTGGTTATCTATTTTATACTATAAGCAAATATAAAAATGTCGTTGAGTAAAAATAAAAGCTTTAAAAAATAAACGAAAAATTACTAGAAAAACACTTGGTAAAAACAGAGATTTCGGGAAGCGTGCAATTTGTGGAAATTAAAACGTAATGAATTTAAAACTTGAAAACTTTGTAAAAATAAACTAAGACAAAACTTGTTTAAAATAATTCTAAGTGAAAATGCGGGAAAAGTTAAATTCAAAAACTAAGATAAATAAGACAAAAACCAAAGTTAGATCGCAATACGATCGTAACTTAGATCGCAAGATGGATCGTGGTCCTTGATCGCAGTGGTGGATCGCACTCAAGAAGTGAGGGATCGTACTGCTGGATCGTGACTTGGATCGCACTCACTGATCGCAACCACGATCGCAACAAGTGGATCATGGTCTTTGATCGTAACAACAAGGATCGCAGTCAATGCGATCGTACCAAGCGATCGTGACACGATCGCACCCACAGATCGCAACAAGTGATCGTGTTGTGGATCATAGCCAATGAAAAAAGTGTGGATCGCAGTCAATGCGATCGTATCCAGGAGATCGTACCCAAGGGGTCGTGACAGGTAAAACCCTTACAATATTGCGATGGACACAAAAGGTAACAAAGCTGAATCGAATAAGCTGTGAATCCAATAAGCATTTACCAACTCTTAGCCAAGACTAAATAAGCACAAATTCGAAAACTTTTAAAATATGAAATATCAAACTTTATGAATCAAACTTTTAAAAACACTAAACTTTTAAGAAAACTTAAAAACTAATAAGCTAAATACTAAATAAGCCAAAAAGCATAACAAGCCTTAAACTTGATCGTATAAGAACTTATATAGGAATAAAAAGATGAACTTTTTAATCACATAAACATCAAAATCAAACACGAATCAAGAACATTTCGGATCAAAGATAAATCAAAATCAAGAGAGGTAGAAGAAGATTAAAGATTAAAAGCTTAAACTTAAACTTTTGATTAATGAATTCAAAATACAAGGATGAAATAAAGCTTAAACTTGAAAGAAAAGAAGAAGAAAAGATGAAAACTTAGTGAGAGAAAGTTCAACACTTTCTCTCTCTAAAAACTAAAGAAAGGAAAAATAATCTAGCTAAATTAACTAACTAACACCCTCCTAATGTGTCATTAGGAGGATATTTATAGGAGATGGGGAGGTGCATATGCTTCTTTCTTTCTTTCTTCTCGACTCGATTTTAATTGTTTGTCTTTCTCGACATCGTCTCGGGATTTGTCGATGTAAATTGAACTCGTCTTCTAATTTTCTTCTATAATTAGACTTGAGTTCTTCGACTTCATTAAACTTCCATCTTTAGACTTTTTCTTCGATAAATCTTCAGAATAGGCCTTGGACTTCCGTTCTTTTTGCACTCTTGACCTTTTGACTTCGTCTTTTCTCGTTTTTCTTCGATAAAATCCCGTGAAAGCCCGTGTTTTCTTCCTTTTTCATCTTTTGGTCCTAAAACACAATAAAAAACACAAACCACGCATAATTCCGACTTTTACGACATAAAATACACGTTTTGGTCTTGTTATTATTGGAAATAAATGGTAAAAGGATAAGTGTTTTCACACTTATTAAATCGCCTACACTTGACCATTGCAATGCCCTCATGCAATGTATTAATTTCAAAGCACAGATTACATTTCTCATCATAAATAACCCACCTTGGCCTTTATTAAACATAATTAAAGGAAGAGAAACAAATAAAGAGATTAAAGACTTACATTGAGGCTTTGGATTGTCATGAATGTTTATCATCCTCAAGTTTCACGTTCCCCACACCAAGCTTATAAACGAGATCATTGTTATTATAAGTTAGCAACCTAACACAAACTCATGTGGCCCAATTATTCCCTTAGACTCCCTTATTCCTAGGTGTATCACTTATATTTTATTATTATCTTAAATGATCACGAGGATGCATTGTTTGACTTATTTCGATTGTTTATTTAGGCCGAAAATAAAGTAGGACAAATTAAGCAATAGTTAGCTAAAGGACAAAATCTTTTAAAACTGCTTCTCGGGACCTCTTAAAGTTCATATCTTGGCATAACTCGCTTCATGATTTGAGACCTTTCTCGGACCGATATTTGGCAGCGACTTCATACTTCGAATCTTGAGAGACATTCTTGAAATTATGGTCTTCTCTTCATAATAGGAATTTCTTCACTTGAAGTTTTTGAGAGATTCTTCATATTTGGACCGTGACTTCTTCATTTTTCTCCAATCTTTATTTTGGACTTTGATATACAACGATCCGCATCCTTTTAGGACTTGGATCTATTTATCCTCATACCTTGTTAGGGCCTTTTTGGATAGACTTCTCCATGATCTTTTGGGGAGTATTTTCTTTTCGTCGTGTGTCTCGATCCTTCATATTGATTTTCGATAAATGATTCTTCACATCACTTTTGGATCTTTAGCAACAAAATGTAGCCCTCATGCCTTGTTAGGGCCTTTTCGGACTCTCCAATCTTCGCATCCCGCTTCAATAAGTTATGCCTTGGCTATGAACTCTAATTAATACCGAGAAACTTTTAGACGATCTTGTGCTAGAAGCTAAGTAACTTTTCAAATCGTACAACCTTATTTATTGCAGATAAATTTATTAGCAAGCGATGGGAGAAAAAGCTTATAATCAACTCACATAAATTCATGAAAGAATACTAATATTTTGTTTTTAGTGTAGTTGTCTCTCGGTCTTATCGAATTGATTTAACGTTTTCTTGTTAAGACTTAATTGTTTTTGGTGGTAAAAACTCGTTTGGAATTTATGTCTAATTGGCAAATAGCAAGTAAAAAGGTAAAAATATTATCTATACTACGTATATGTACTAGTCTAAAAACACATTGCACATACCACAATTAAATGCACAAAATTTAAAATGGAAAATACAATTTTAAACTACAAATTCTAAATGAAAAATTACAAAATTTAAAAAAAAAACTAAAAGTAAATTTTACTTTTACTACTACAAATAAAACGTCAAACACAAATTACACCAAAACGTATCAGTCAACGAAATGAAAATTTGAAGCCCAATAAGAAACAATTCACTACTAACTGCAGGGACCTACAGTGCAACTAACAATCCTATTTTTCAACTAAGCTGGGACTGTGAGTGAAAGAACAAGTATCAAACTCAAGGGCTTAATGTGAAAATTCGCTTAACTTGACTATTAGCATTAAAACAAAAAGAAAGGGAAACGATTACAACATTACTGTAGCTATTTATATGGTCAATTTCCTTTTTAACTAACTGATGACTTATAACTAGTCGTATACTGAATCGGAATCAACCGTAAGCTCCTAAGTTCACACTTATATTACTCACACTAAACAAATCCAAACATCAAAACGCAACCTAAGATTACTCAAAAGCTGAATCAGACTGTTTAATCGAGTTCCTATAAATTGCTCAAAAGCTGAATTCGACTCCTAAGATTACTCCCTAGATGAATTCCACACAACCTTCCTAGAACTTTAATAACTCTGACTAACTGGTTAAGCTAACTCAGTACTTATCAGTCAATTACCAAACACCATTTAAAAACTAATATGCAAAATTGTAAGAAACTGAACAAGGAACTATTGCTTGCTGATTAAAAACAGAAACTTAGAAATGATATACTAGTAAAACTGAACAAGTTAACGATAAGCAAAATAGCAACTAAATTTATTCTATCATTTATGCTATGAAAAAAATTCTAACTACAAGAACGCAAAAAATATAAAACTGAGCTTGACCAATACATCCGAAGCCAGTCCTTTGTGGACGAAGCGCGGCGCTGAGCCTGCTTATAAAACTCGAACATCCACCAATTTCTGTCTACTAATCTACTTTTGTCAGTGGCTTTTAAATCTGAAGCTCGAAAACAATAAACCTGCAAAATTGAAACAAACACGAAAAACAACCAAACAGATCCTTCGATTCTGAAACCTGCAGTACTGATCTAAATCGAATGATTTCTATACACAGTTCATACCATTACTCTCAACTATCTTACCTGTTAAAACTGCTATTAGCTTTCCTATTTTACTACACTACAAGTATCATCTAATCAGTACTTTATACTGAATCATGGTTATCTATGAAACCTATAGCTAAAAACGACAACTCATCAATAGAATCTAAATCTAGCTCTAAACTGATAAAAAAATGACTGAAATCTTAACAAACTTATGACTAATTTTTTAAACTAACTGCTATCAAACTAACTAATCCAAACACTGCTAATGAATTCTATTCCTACTATTCAAAAACAAAACCAACTAGCTTAGAAGATCAAAGCTCTAGAATTCATATCAGGATCAAAACACAAGATTGCAAAAACTGATGAACAATCAATCAATCATATTAATACTCGGTGAACAGTAAGCGTAACGGAAAACAGTTAAAGCTTCAAGAAAAATAGAAGAGAATAAAGAAATTGAAGAATTCATTAATGGTGAAAACAATATTCGGTTACAAGAAAATTAACTAATCTCAACTGATTTCTAAACAAACTTCTAACTGAAAGATTAACTGAAAATCAATAAGCTTTTTGAGAGAAAAATAAAACTAACTATCTAACCTAACTACTAGGTGTTTCTACTCCTAAGCTAACCATTGAAAAATGAGGACTTGATCATCTATTTATAGCCGTCGAGAGAAGAGGTGGATGGCTTCAATGACGTGTTGCCTCCAATCCCTTGATGCCACGTGTTTAATACGAGGATTAATCTTGTTCTTCATTCTTCATCATTGGGGGTTTCTTCATTACTCCATCTTGATCTAATTCACTTATATCATCTTGTAGAGGAGGAAAAACTGATCACTTTTGCTTCTTTGACTTTCTCTTGAATCCTTCTTGAATCCTCGTAATAATGAATTGCAGGTTTGGTAGTGGAAAAGAGAAGAGATAGATGAACTGTCTCAAACTGTGATACTTTCTCTCTCTCGTTTATGATGAAGAAAGAGACGCGTGTGTGATAACTTGACTTTGACCGGTTAAGTTGAAAGTTAAGTAAACTTTCATTTATTTGTTTCTTGGTCCTTCACTCTTATCTCTTTTATCAAAAGTGTAATATAAGAATCAAAAGTCTAAGCAAATCTCAATTTCATCCTTCGTCTTTGTAGAAATTTCAACTTAAGCCCTTGATCTTGGTAAATGATGGCAAGTACGGTCCTTGAAAGCTCATTCGTCCTTTTCTTCGTCTTTTCGTCAAATAAATCCCTTGAAAACGCATCTTTGCTTCAAAATGTATCTTGTTTACCTGAAAACACATGAAACACAAATACCCACGTGATTCTGATATTTTCAGTTAAATATTATGTATTTGACTGTGTTTTGAGTGGTTTTTGGATCATAATTGATGAGTGTTTTCACACTTATCAACTCCCCTCCACTTGACCATTGCCATGACCTCATGCAATGCAGCATTTTAAAGCTCTAGAATGCACTTTTCTCATAATTAACCAACCTTGGCCATTTTATGATTTAATAAACTAAACTATACTACATGATGAATGATTTTGAATATTTACAATGCATTGCAAAGAAGACAATCTTATTTATATATTCTTGGATTTTTATTGAAATGGTTTTGACGGAAATAACTCATAAAGAAATCAATGACTTGGATTAGGGCTTTCGTACCATGGACACTTGTCATCCTCAAGTTTCACTTTCCCCATACCAAGCTTAAAAATGGGATCATTGTATTCACAAGTAAAAAGTGCATCAACTTATTCATGACAATAAATGTGGAACCGGTTATTATTTGAGCAAATTGCTTGTGGGCAAATTTGTCATTATTTCAAGCGTGAAGTTTAAGAAATGCAAAATCCAAAAATAAGGAAGCACGGTTTTAATCCTAAGTAATCCTCTCATCCATTACTTGAAAAACCACTCACAATTAATATAAGTCCGTATAGAGAGTAATAAGTCATTCGCCTTATGTGTAAAATCCTCATGTCATGCTTTCATAAGTAGCTACACACTCGCTAAGGAAAGAAAAATATAACTCACGCAATAATTTACATCCGCCGCCTTTTTGAGACCTTGGATCTTCAACCCTGCAACTCGTCAAGGTAATATTGGATTGGAGCAATCTATCGAATCCCTGCAACCCGTCAAGGTAATATATTGGAATTCAATAGTCACTATAATTAACACCACACTGCCCCTCGTGGGAGTCTTGTATAATTATTTTTTTTCTCTTTTTTCTCTTTTTTTTTATATAGCCACTCATTTTTTTGTAAGCCGCTCTTATTTTTCTTTATTCCTCACAAAGAAAGTTGAAAAGAATAAAAGGAAAAACACCCGCTAAATATTGAGCATGACATAAGTCTAGTACACATAAAACGTTATAACTTAGAATCTTAAGACGTACTTATATCAACCATGAATGATTAGACAAAAATGCATAAGAGATTAGAAACCAATTAAGACCGTTATTGATTATTTATTAACATATATACATGCGAAGAAATTGGAGGTAAAGAAGAGAGGGGTTTAGCTACAAGTAATTATCATGAAGTTTATCTAGCCCTTTTACACTTGCTTCAACTCTATCATTTCCCATTCTCTACAAATTTAAAGTCTCAAATAATGAGAGTGGTGGATGCTTAGCCTAATAGACCAATAAAGGACTACATGGTTAAGGATACTAGCTAGAGAGTGCTTGGATAAGCAAACTTGGGTTGAGTCAAAATATCCATGGCGGGCCTAATATGTCAAAGAAGTCTAAACTTGTTAAACCATGTCCTTATTATATTTTTTCCTTTTTATATATTTTTGATGAAAGATAAAAGAAAAGATATATACAATGCAAATGTGTTATGCAAATGAAAAATGATAGATGCAAAAATTATGAATGCATATTTTTGGTGGCCAAAATAGATCAAAAATTTGAAAAATGTTTGAAAAATTAAGTTTCAAGTTATCATGAAGGACAATGACAAGTTCTAGGTAAGGTCACTTCAATAGAAGACCCCCCTACACTTAAGCTAAACATTGTCCTCAATGTTTAAGAGCATGGAAGTATAAAACTTCACCTATACTTATGACAATGAATAGACTTTGCTTAACCCAAGTTAAGGAAAGGGCAACTATTGGTGAATTCATGTTTAAGCACAAGGTGTCAATGAAAGATCACAATAGTAACGAAGTGAACCGGATACAAGGTCCTCCTCCATAAGATCCAAAGCATGAAATGAGTGAGCAACCCTACAAACAACATGAAGACAAAAGAAGGTCTCCCCTACACTTATCTCCAATTCTATACCCTTATTGCTAACCTACAACACTCTAAACCTAGTTATACGATGCTTGAGTTAATGAGTCTCTAGCTCGACTCGTCCCTCAATGAATTAATTCATGGGGAAAATAGGGATCTCTTGGACCATTTCAACGGAAATGTCCTCCCCAAAATAATGTTTCACACGGTGACCATTCACTTTAAAGTTTGGACCATCGGGTTGTGATAACTCAATAGTTCCATATGGCAACACTTGAGCAATAGTGAATGGACCGGACCATCTCGACTTAAGCTTGCCCGCAAAAAGTTTCAACCTTGAGTTAAAAAGATAAACCGGCTCTCCAACTTTAAACTCACGGTTCTTGATCTTAGCATCATGCAATTTCTTAGTCTTTTCCTTGTAAAGCAAAGATTTTTCATAGGCATTGGCTCTCAATTCATCCATCTCATTAAGTTGATCTTTCCTATGTGAACCGGCTTGGTTTAAATCAAAGTTAGCCCACTTGAGAGCCCAAGATGCCTTGTGTTCTAACTCGAATGGGAGGTGGCACGCTTTACCATAGACAAGCCTATAATGAGTACAACCAATTGGTGTCTTAAAAGTCATCCTAAAAGCCCACAAAGCATCATCAAGCTTATCCGACCAAGAAGCTCGATGCTCTCCCACCGTTCTCTCTAAAATTCTCTTTAAACCACGATTTGTGACCTCAGTTTGACCATTGGTTTGAGGGTGATACGCGGTAGAAAGTCTATGATTAACTCCATATTTCTTCATAACTCTCTTGAATTGATCATTACAAAAGTGCGTACCACGATCACTTATGATGGCCCAAGGTACACCAAATCTAGCAAACAATTGCTTTAAGAACTTCACAACAACTCTAGCATCATTGGTAGGTAAGGCTTTAGCCTCCACCCATTTAGACACATAATCCACCGCCACAAGTATATACTTGTTTCCCTTAGAAGATGGAAAAGGTCCCATGAAATCGATGCCCCATACATCAAAAATCTCACACTCTTGAATAAAATTTTGTGGCATCTCATCACGTTGCGTAATTTTTCCTTGTCTTTGACACACATCACAAAATTTCACCATCTCATGGGCATCTTTGTAAAGGCCAATAGTAACCCGAATCAAAGACTTTCTTGGCGGTATAGTTGGGCCCAAAATGTCCACCCGTAGGTCTTTTATGACATGCTTCTAAGATCTTAAATGCCTCAGGCCCATCTACACACCGTCTAATGATTTGGTCCGCACATTGCCTAAAAAGATAAGGATCATCCCAAAAGTAGTACTTAACTTCCTTAAGAAATTTCTTCTTTTGTTGGTAAGTAAGACCCTCAATAAGCACATTCCCCACAAGATAGTTTGCTATATCCGCAAACCAAGGAGTGGCATCCTCTTGGGAAGAGATAGACATGAGCTCCTCTAATGGAAAGGATTCATTGATTTTGTGATTTGGAAAATCTCCTTGAAAAGGATGCTCAAGTCTACTCAAGTGATCCGCCGCTAAATTCTCGGCCCCTTTCTTATCACGAATTTCTATCTTAAACTCTTGAAGCAACAAAACCCATCTCAAAAGCCTAGGCTTAGCATCTTGTTTTGTCATGAGATACTTGAGAGCGGAATGATCCGTATACACTATGGTTTTGGATAGCACAAGGTATGGTCTAAATTTCTCAAAAACATAGATTATAGAAAGCAACTCTTTTTCCGTGGTAGTATAATGAAGTTGTGCACCGGCCATAGTTTTACTCGCATAGTGTATAGGTTGAAAATGCTTATTCACTCTTTGACCTAAGACGGTCCCCACCGCATAATCACTAGCGTCACACATAAGCTCAAAAGGTAATTCCCAATTTGGAGAAACCAAAACGGGAGCCTTTGTCAATTTCTCCTTAAGAGTCTCAAAAGATTCCAAACAATCTTGGTTAAAAATGAAAGGAGCCTCTTTTTCTAAGAGGTGAGTCATCGGTCTAGCTATCTTAGAAAAATCTTGTATAAAGCGCCTATAAAACCCCGCATGACCTAAGAAACTCCTTACACCTTTAACCGAAGTGGGTGGGGGAAGCTTAGCAATCACATCAATTTTAGCTCGATCCACTTCTAATCCCTTGTTGGATATTTTGTGTCCTAAAACAATTCCCTCTTTCACCATAAAGTGACATTTCTCCCAATTAAGCACTAAACATGTTTCCTCACAACGCTTAAGCATCCTTTCTAAATTGGTGAGACATGAGGTAAATGAATCTCCAAAGACAGAAAAGTCATCCATAAAAACCTCCATTGTTTGCTCTATCATGTCATGGAAAATCGCCATCATGTACCTTTGAAACGTCCCCGGTGCATTACATAAGCCAAAAGGCATCCTCTTGTAAGCAAATGTACCGTAGGGACAAGTGAATGTGGTCTTTTCTTGATCCTTAGGGTCAATGGGTATTTGGAAATAACCCGAAAAACCATCAAGAAAGCAATAGTACTCATTTCCCGCTAAGCGTTCAAGCATTTGGTCCATAAAAGGTAATGGGAAATGGTCTTTCATAGTAGCCTCATTGAGCTTCCTATAGTCAATACAAACTCTCCAACCGGTAACAAGTCTTGTAGGAATAAGCTCATTGTTCTCATTAGGCACTACGGTGATTCCACCCTTCTTTGGAACACAATGTACCGGGCTATCCCATGGAGAGTCGGAAATGGGATAAATCATGCCCGCATCAAGGAGTTTGATCACTTCCTTCTTAATGACCTCATGGATTTTTGGGTTAACTCTTCGTTGACTTTGAATGGCGGGTTTGTAATCATCCTCCATAAGGATTTTGTGCGTACAAAAAATTGGATCAATTCCCCTTATGTCAGATATTTTCCATCCTAAAGCTTTCTTGTGTTTCTTAAGGACTTCAATGAGTTGCTCCTTCTCATCCTCTTTCAACTCTTTAGCAATTATCACAGGTAATTGGTCTTTGCCCTCTAAGAAAGCATACTCTAAGTGGGATGGAAGGTCCTTAAGTTCAATTGGAGGTGAACTATCTATGGAAGGTTTTACTATGGAAAGATTCTCATTGGTAACTTCTTGTGGAGTAGGAGAAGGAATAGGGTCCTCATTGAGCAACTTTTGGATAGTAAGAATATCTTCTTCCCAATTAATGGGAGAATCATCATCACCAAGAAAGTTAGACTCAAATTCCTCCAAGAGGAAATCACTCTCCCCAAAAGGTTTTAAAGAGGGAGCAATTGAGGCCACGGTTTCAACATGGGGCATTTCATCACTAGTATTCTTGCAAGCATCATGAAAGTGTTCATCACACACCTCATCTAGTACATCAACTATATTAATAGTCTCACACGGTCTAGACTCCTTAACCTCTTTCCTATCATAAACTTTCCCTAACTTAAAAACCACTTTCTCATCCTCTACTCTCATAATTAGTTCTCCCTCCGCCACATCTATCAAAGTATGACCCGTTCTCAAAAACGGTCTACCAAAAATCAAAGGAACTCTAGGATCTATGTCATAATCAACCACTACAAAGTCGGCCGGAAATGTAAACTTATCCACACCTACAAACACATCCTCCGCGATACCTACGGGGTAAGCTATGGTTCGGTTGTCTAACTCAAGGGTCATCCTAGTGGGAGTGAGCTCGGGAAGAGAGAGTTTTTTCCAAACCCATAAAGGCATGAGGTTTATGCTTGCTCCTAGATCCGCCAAAACCATGCAATTTTCCACACTGGGAAAATTACAAGGTATCAAGAAACGCCCCGGATCTCCAAGTTTTGTTGGTAAGGTTTTAAGTAGCACGGCGGAACAATTTTCATTAAGGGATGTGTTGGGTAAATCAACCAATTTTTCCTTGTTTGAGAGTAAATCCTTTAACATCTTAGCAAACTTTGGCATATAAGCAAGAGCTTCCGCAAAGGATATGTTGATGTTGAGTTGCTTAAACATCCTTAAGAAATTTGAGACTTGCATGTCATCCTTGTTCTTTAACTTGTCCTTTTCCAACCTTGAAGGATATGGAAGAGTTGGTTTAGGTGTAGGTGGAGTAGGTGTTGATTTGTCTTTGATAGCTTCTTCATTGGGAGTTGTGGAAGGTAGAGGAGAAGTAGGAATAGGTTGAGAAGGTGTGTTTGATTGAATGGGAGCATTTTGAGGTGGTGAAGTAGAGGTAGAAGGCTTGTCACATATAAGAACAAAAGTGGGTGGAACAATAGGAGGCTTAGGAGATCAAGGATCCTTTGTTGACTTTCCACTTCTTGTTGTAATAGCATTAACATTTGCCCTTGAATTTGTTTGTGTGTTAGAAGGTAAAGCCCCTTGTGGTCTTTGATTATAAAGCATCATAAACTTCTTATTTGATTCTTCATGCATTTCTCTCATTCTTTTCTCATTAGCTTCATGCATTTCTCTCATTCTTTTCTCATTAGCTTGGAACCTCCTTTCATTCTCTTGATTCATATTGTGAAGAAGCTCAATTGTGTTATAATCTTGTGGCACATTTCCTTGAAAACCTTGGGGTTGGAAAGGTGGAGGTTGATTGTAAAACCCTTGATTGTTACCTTGAAAGTTATTTCCTTGATTGTAAAAGGTATTTGGTGGTCTATAGTCATTCCCTTGGTAAGGTGGTCTTGGACCTTGATTCCTTTGTAACACTTGAGGAGGATTTTGTTGAAGTTGGGTGGGTGGTTGGGGTGGGAATCCCGATGGAGTAAGGTAATTTTGAGACTTGTAAGAAAGGTTATTAGGATTGATATTTGGCTTGAAGTGTTCACGATGTTCCTCTTGGTAAGCATAACATTCCCCTTGATAACCTTGCACCTTATCACATTGTTCATAGGAATGGGGACCTCCATAAGTCAAACAAGAAAGAGTAATGGCATGCACATCATTTGAGGAATGATTTCCCATAGAAAGCTTCATCAAGTCATTCATCATTGTTTCTTGCATCTTTTGAGTATTTTGCATGAATGTTTGACTTTCCTTTTGAGCTTGAGTAAATGCTTGAATGCATGAAATGAGTTGAGTCTCTAATGGTTTAGAAGTTCCTTCTTGAATGACATGGACTCTTTCATCAAATTGTGTGTTGGTTTGAACCATTGCTTTGGTCTCAATAATATCCCAAGCCTCTTGAATGGATTTAAGAAGAATATTCCCTCCCGCGGAAGCATTGAGTGAGTCTTGGTGATGAGGTTTAAGGCCATTGTAGAAAGTATTGATTTGGTGAACTTCATCCAATCTATGGTTAGGGCATCTCCTCAATAACTCTCTAAACTCCTCCCAAGCATCACTAAAGGTTTGGCTAGGTTTTTGTTGAAAGCCTATAATTAAGTTCCTCAAAGCCGTGGTCTTAGATGGGGGAAAGAACTTATTCAAAAACTTAGTAGTGAAACCATCTCATGTGGTGATACTATCGGGTGGTTGTGTATCTAAACAAGGCTTAGCGGGACCCTCTAGTGAAAATTGCACCAATATCAACTTAATAGCATCATGGGGAACTCCATTGTATTTAATGGTATTACAAAGAGCAAGAAATCTCTTAAGGCGATCATAAGGATTATCATTCTTGTTTCCATAGAAAGGTGTGTTTGAAACCAAGTTAATCATAGCCGTTTTAAGCTCAAATGAATTTGCGGAATATCGGGAATCTTGATAGCATCGGCATATCCGTAAACATTGGATTGCAAACGTTCCATCAAAGAACGAGTATCAACTCTGGCCATGGCTTCTTGTTGTGGATGAATCAAAGCACGATTCTCGTGATCGGCTTGATGGACGGTGGTGTTCCTACTCTTTCTCTTTTTCTTCCTTTTCGGAGGAAGGGGTTGTACACCAATCGGTATTTGTGCACACCCGCGAGTGAGCATGCAACTCAATACGAGGAATGAGAGAGAAGCTCTCGTGTGACTTTGAATAGAAAAGGATTATCCCCTTCGAGTTTCAATATGAAATATCCACAAGAAAATAATAATATATGTATGTACTACTTGGGTGCAAGACCCCCAATGAAGCCTTCCTTCTTAGAATACTCACAAGTGAACGGGGGGTTAGGTGGCGCGAAGCACTTAAGTACCTATTGACCCTTAGATGGCATTTTATAACACATCGCCTTTCTATTCACTTAATTGTTTGTATTCTTCGAATTGTTGCTTATTGGAAGTATTTATCTATTCTTGCTTTATTTTGTTTGATCGATACACGTGTCAAGGACCGGAACACCCCTCAACACGGTGTATTGCCTTGGCAATACTTATGGAGAATATGTGAATTGGTTGTTCTTATACGTATACGTATTTACTTATAATAATATATGGAAAATATTTTTGTATTTATGAGTTTTTAAGAGAAAATACTATATGTACATAAAAACCGAGAGAATCCAATAATATATACTTTTGGGTGCAATCTCTTAGGAAAAAGATTGCTTTTTGGATTTTTTAATTTGTTTGGTCAATTCTTTAGGAAAATAATTGTTTTGTTAATTTTTTTAGTTTTTATATATTTAAATATTTTTGATTTTTTATTTGTTTTTGATTTATGATACGTAAAAATAACGTTCACTAGGTGAACGGATCCCAAAAGCCAATGAAAACCGTCAATCGATAGTCTCTCGTAAAGTCAAAGAACCGGCAGCGGCGCCATTTAATATTTCGTTTTTAGTGTAGTTGTCTCTCGGTCTTATCGAATTGATTTAACGTTTTCTTGTTAAGACTTAATTGTTTTTGGTGGTAAAAACTCGTTTGGAATTTATGTCTAATGGGCAAATAGCAAGTAAAAAGGTAAAAATATTATCTATACTACGTATATGTACTAGTCTAAAAACACATTGCACATACCACAATTAAATGCACAAAATTTAAAATGGAAAATACAATTTTGAACTACAAATTCTAAATGAAAAATTACAAAATTTAAAAAAAAAACTAAAAGTAAATTTTACTTTTACTACTACAAATAAAACGTCAAACACAAATTACACCAAAACGTATCAATCAACGAAATGAAAATTTGAAGCCCAATAAGAAACAATTCACTACTAACTGCAGGGACCTACAGTGCAACTAGCAATCCTATTTTTCAACTAAGCTGGGACTGTGAGTGAAAGAACAAGTATCAAACTCAAGGGCTTAATGTGAAAATTCGCTTAACTTGACTATTAGCATTAAAACAGAAAGAAAGGGAAACGATTACAACATTACTGTAGCTATTTATATGGTCAAATTTCCTTTTTAACTAACTGATGACTTATAACTAGTCGTATACTGAATCGGAATCAACCGTAAGCTCCTAAGTTCACACTTATATTACTCACACTAAACAAATCCAAACATCAAAACGCAACCTAAGATTACTCAAAAGCTGAATCAGACTGTTTAATCGAGTTCCTATAAATTGCTCAAAAGCTGAATTCGACTCCTAAGATTACTCCCTAGATGAATTCCACACAACCTTCCTAGAACTTTAATAACTCTGACTAACTGGTTAAGCTAACTCAGTACTTATCAGTCAATTACCAAACACCATTTAAAAACTAATATGCAAAATTGTAAGAAACTGAACAAGGAACTATTGCTTGCTGATTAAAAACAGAAACTTAGAAATGATATACTAGTAAAACTGAACAAGTTAACGATAAGCAAAATAGCAACTAAATTTATTCTATCATTTATGCTATGAAAAAAATCTAACTACAAGAACGCAGAAAATATAAAACTGAGCTTGACCAATACATCCGAAGCCAGTCCTTTGTGGACGAAGCGCGGCGCTGAGCCTGCTTATAAAACTCGAACATCCACCAATTTCTGTCTACTAATCTACTTTTGTCAGTGGCTTTTAAATCTGAAGCTCGAAAAAATAAACCTGCAAAATTGAAACAAACACGAAAAACAACCAAACAGATCCTTCGATTCTGAAACCTGCAGTACTGATCTAAATCGAATGATTTCTATACACAGTTCATACCATTACTCTCAACTATCTTACCTGTTAAAACTGCTATTAGCTTTCCTATTTTACTACACTACAAGTATCATCTAATCAGTACTTTATACTGAATCATGGTCATCTATGAAACCTATAGCTAAAAACGGCAACTCATCAATAGAATCTAAATCTAGCTCTAAAACTGATAACAAAATGACTGAAATCTTAACAAACTTATGACTAATTTTTTAAACTAACTGCTATCAAACTAACTAATCCAAACACTGCTAATGAATTCTATTCCTACTATTCAAAAACAAAACCAACTAGCTTAGAAGATCAAAGCTCTAGAATTCATATCAGGATCAAAACACAAGATTGCAAAAACTGATGAACAATCAATCAATCATATTAATACTCGGTGAACAGTAAGCGTAACGGAAAACAGTTAAAGCTTCAAGAAAAATAGAAGAGAATAAAGAAATTGAAGAATTCATTAATGGTGAAAACAATATTCGGTTACAAGAAAATTAACTAATCTCAACTGATTTCTAAACAAACTTCTAACTGAAAGATTAACTGAAAATCAATAAGCTTTTTGAGAGAAAAATAAAACTAACTATCTAACCTAACTACTAGGTGTTTCTACTCCTAAGCTAACCATTGAAAAATGAGGACTTGATCATCTATTTATAGCCGTCGAGAGAAGAGGTGGATGGCTTCAATGACGTGTTGCCTCCAATCCCTTGATGCCACGTGTTTAATACGAGGATTAATCTTGTTCTTCATTCTTCATCATTGGGGGTTTCTTCATTACTCCATCTTGATCTAATTCACTTATATCATCTTGTAGAGGAAGAAAAAACTGATCACTTTTGCTTCTTTGACTTTCTCTTGAATCCTTCTTGAATCCTCGTAATAATGAATTGCATGTTTGGTAGTGGAAAAGAGAAGAGATAGATGAACCGTCTCAAACTGTGATACTTTCTCTCTCTCGTTTATGATGAAGAAAGAGACGCGTGTGTGATAACTTGACTTTGACTGGTTAAGTTGAAAGTTAAGTAAACTTTCATTTATTTGTTTCTTGGTCCTTCACTCTTATCTCTTTTATCAAAAGTGTAATATTAGAATCAAAAGTCTAAGCAAATCTCAATTTCATCCTTCGTCTTTGTAGAAATTTCAACTTAAGCCCTTGATCTTGGTAAATGATGGCAAGTACGGTCCTTGAAAGCTCATTCGCCCTTTTCTTCGTCTTTTCGTCAAATAAATCCCTTGAAAACGCATCTTTGCTTCAAAATGTATCTTGTTTACCTGAAAACACATGAAACACAAATACCCACGTGATTCTGATATTTTCAGTTAAATATTATGTATTTGACTGTGTTTTGAGTGGTTTTTGGATCATAATTGATGAGTGTTTTCACACTTATCAAATACCAAACTTATAATTGACTCTATCATCTCTCGTTCTTCACAGTTTAAAATCTCAAGGAATGAGACTCGTGGATGCTTAGCCAATTAAATCAAAGTTTTGGGTTTTCGAGTCATCTATAGGATCTTGCAAACTCTTAGACTTTTTTCAAGTTTAGAAATCGCATTTTAAAGTTCCCTTGATAAACGACTCTCTAGGATCAATTATAGGAACTTGCGAAAAGTTCTTGTTCTTAACCCATGAGAGTTAAGACTTACGCGTTTTAAAGTTCCCTATATAAGAGCCTAGCAAAACTTGACTTAAACACGTTAAGGATACTAGCTAGAGTAAACTTAGATAAGTAAACTCGAGTTGAGTCAAAATATACACGACTTTAAAAAATTTAAAACCACTTTATTGAAAATTTATCCTAGCAAAGAAAGTAAATAACGATAGCAAAGGAAAATTACAAGGCCAAAATAGATTAAAAATTTTGAAAAATGTCGAAATTTTTTTTTCCTGTTAAAATGAGGACAAATTCATGGAAAAGCCCCCATACTTCGATAGAAGTCCCCCCTACACTTGATATAAATATTGTCCTCAATGTTTAAGCCTGTGGGAATAAACTCCCCTACACTTAGGACGTTGTGCACTTTGTTTAAATCTTGCTAAGGAAAAGACAACTATAGTGATTTCAATGTAAACATATAAGATATGAAATATTGAATCACGACAGTTTAGGATAGAACCGGGAAGTCAGGTACACGGGATCACGGTTCGTCAAATGTCATCGAGAATGGATATTTGAAGCTTTAATCCCTACACATTAGAAGAAACAAGACAACAAACACATACGGGGCTCCCCCTACACTTATTATGAAAACAGTAAAGGATAGATCAACGGGTTGCCTCCCGAGAAGCGCTTGCTTTTGTTAACCGAGTCACGAGCCTGACTCGGCCCAGAACTAATTCAAGGGAATCGTGGTGAGGGATGGAATCATGTCATGAGAGATGTCCTCACCAAAGTACAACTTCACTCGCTGGCCATTCACTTTGAAATTGGGCCCATTTGGCTGTGAAAGCTCAATGGTGCCATAGGGGAAGACTGTGGCGACGGTGAATGGACCAGACCAACGGCTCTTCAGCTTGCCCGAGAAGATCTTCAACCGAGAGTTAAAGAGTAAGACTTGATCACCAACGTGAAACTCTCAGTTCTTAATCCTTGCATCATGGATGATCTTGGTCTTCTCCTTGTAGATCAATGAGTTCTCATAAGCTTCATTCCTCAGTTCATTTAGCTCGTTGAGTTGAATCTTCTGAAGATCGCCAGCTTTGTTGATGTCAAAATTCGCCCACTTCAAGGCCCAGTATGCCTTATGTTCCAGCTCGATAGGGAGGTGGCATGCCTTCCCGTACACAAGACGATAAGGTGTACAACCAATCGGGGTCTTATAAGCGGTACGGAAAGCCCACAAAGCATTGTCTAACTTATCGGCCCACGAGGCACGATGCTCTCCCACAGTACGCTCAAGAATTCTCTTCAGTCCACGGTTAGATATCTCGGCTTGACCATTTGTTTGAGGATGATAAGAGATGGAAAGACGGTGATTGACACCGTACTTAGCCATGACTCTAGCAAATTGATCATTTCAAAAATGAGTCCCGCGGTCACTGATGATAGCATGAGGAACACCGAATCGAGCAAAAAGCTGCTTCAAAAAGTTCACAACCACCCTCGCATCGTTCGTAGGAAGAGCCTTAGCTTCAACCCATTTTGATACGTAGTCAACGGCTACGAGGATGTACTTGTTCCCTTTAGATGATGGAAATGGCCCCATAAAGTCGATGCCTCATACATCAAAGATTTCACATTCTTATATGAAATTTTGAGGCATCTCGTCTTTATGTGTGATCTTGCCTTGGCGTTGGCAAGCATCACAATTTTTAACCATCTCGTGAGCGTCACGATAAATGGTGGGCCAATAGAATCCCGACTCAAACACTTTCTTCGCGGTGTAGTTGGGACCAAAGTGACCACCGGTGGGTCCTTTATGGCAAGCTTCGAGAATGTCTAAAGTTGCGGGTCCATCAACACACCGACGAATAATCAGATCAGCACATTGTTTGAAGAGATAAGGGTCATCCCAAAAGTAAGACATAACATCTTTAAAGAACTTCTTCTTTTGTTGGGATGTTAACCCTTCGATGAGAATACCACCCGCTAAGTAGTTTGAAATGTCCGCAAACCACGGGGTGTCATCAAGATTGGAATTGATAGACATTAAGTCCTCCAGGGGAAAAGTGTCATTGATCTCTTGATTCGGATGATCCCCTTGATAAGGATCCTCAAGTCTACTTAGATGATCCGCGGCTAGGTTTTCGGCTCCCTTCTTGTCACGAATTTCAATTTTAAATTCTTGAAGGAGCAAAACCCAACGAAGAAGTCTTGGCTTGGAATCTTGTTTAGTTAACAAGTACTTCAACACGGAATGATCGGTGTACACGATGGTGGTGGAAGGGACAAGATAGGGGCGGAACTTCTCAAAAGCATACACTACGGCTAAAAGCTCTTTTTCGGTAGTGGTATAATGCAATTGATCCCCCGTGATTGTCTTGCTAGCATAATGGATTGGTTGGAAGACTTTGTTCACTCTTTGGCCCAAAACCGCTCCAATAGCAAAGTCGCTAGCATCACACATCAATTCAAAAGGTAGCTCCTAATTGGGGGTAACCAAGACCGGTGCCTTAGTTAGCTTGTCCTTGAGAAGATTGAAGGATTCAAGACACTCTTTAGAAAAGATAAAAGGAGTATCTTTTTCCAAGAGGTGGGTTATCGGGCGAGCGATTTTAGAAAAATCTTGAATGAATGGACGATAGAAGCCCGCATGACCAAGGAAACTTCTCACACCCTTCATGGTTGAAGGTGGAGGTAATTTGGCTATGACATCCACTTTAGCACGTTCCACTTCAAGACCGGCTTTTGAGATTTTATGTCCAAGCACAATGCCTTCTTTTACCATGAAATGGCATTTTTCCCAATTAAGAACGAGACGAGTGTCTTCACACAGTTGGAGCATACGTTCTAAATTGGCAAGGCAATGAGAGAAAGAATCACCATAGATCGAGAAATCATCCATGAAGACTTCCATAGTTTCTTCAACCATGTCATGGAAGATAGCCATCATACACCTTTGGAAAGTCCCAGGAGCATTGCATAAGCCGGAAGGCATTCGTTTGTAAGCAAATGTTCCATAAGTACAAGTGAATGTGGTTTTCTCTTGGTCTTTAGGATCGATGGGAATTTGAAAATACCCGGAGAAACCGTCTAAGAAGCAAAAATAGTCATTACCCGCTAGACGTTCAAGCATTTGGTCCATGAAAGGAAGGGGAAAATGATACTTTCTCGTCGCATCATTGAGTTTGAGATAGTCTATACAAACTCTCCACTCTGTAACGAGACGAGTAGGAATCAACTCGTTGTTTTCATTGGGCACAACGGTGATTCCGCCTTTCTTAGGCACACAATGGACGGGACTAACCCATGGTGAATCCGAGATAGGGTAGATCATTTCCGCATCAAGAAGTTTGATAACCTATTTTTTTATAACATCATGGATCTTGGGATTCACCCTTCTTTGGCTTTGAATAGTGGGTTTAAAGTCGTCCTCCATGAGAATTTTATGTGTGCAAAAGTGAGGATCAATTCCACGAATATCGGAGATTTTCCACGCAATCGCTTTCTTATGATTCTTCAGCACGGCGATAAGTCGGGATTTTTCGTCTTCTTTCAAATCCTTGGCGATGATGACGGGTGACTTGTTATTATCTTCAAGGAAAACGTACTCGAGATGAGACGGCAGATCCTTAAGCTCTAAATCCGGAGGATTTTCGATGGAAGGCGTAGTCAAATTCGTATCATCGATAGAGATATCCTTAGGAGATGGTGGAGAAATATGGTCCTCATTGAGAAGTTTCTCAATGGTACGAATGTCTTCATCCCAATTGGAGGGAGAATCGTCATATTGCAAGTCCATATCTCCCAAAGTTGCTTCAAATTCTTTCAAAATGAAATCACTTTCTCCAAATGGAGTTAGTGATGGAGCAATAGAGGCAACGGTCTCAACAATGGGAAAAGAAGAAGAACCACTTTTACAAGCGTCTTTGAAATGTTATTCACAAGCCTCATCAAGAACGTCAATAAAATTAACACTCTCATTTTAGAAGGCTGCTTAAAAAGTTTACCCATGTTGAAGACGATTTTATCGTCACCAACTCTCATGATTAATTCGCCCGCGGCTACATCTATGAGAGTGCGACCGGTCGTCAAGAATGGACGTCCAACGATTAATGGAACACGGGGGTCCATCTCGTAGTCAACGACAACAAAATCCGCCGGAAAGGTGAATTTGTCGACACCAACGAAGACGTCTTCGGCTATCCTTCCAATGTCATTCGTGTGGGGACTAGCTCGGGTAGAGATAATTGTTTCCAAACACTTAATGTAATTAAGTTTATACTAGCACCTAGATCGGCTAGGGCCATACAATTCTCTACCCGGGGAAGTTGCAAGGAATGAGATAACGACCCGGATCACCAAGTTTGGTGAGTAATTTCTTTAAGAGCACTGCGGAGCAATTCTCGTTAATTTGGGTCTGAGCGATGTCAAGAAGTTTCTCCGTATCACTGAGAAGATCTTTAAACATTTTAGCATATTTGGGCATGTGAGCGAGAGCCTCGACAAAGGAGATGTTGAAATTCAGTTGTTTAAACATTTTGAGAAAGTTAGAAACCTGAATATCATCCTTGTTCTTCAACTTCTCTTTCCTCAACCTTGAGGGTTAAGGTATATTGGGTTGAGATGAAGGCTTTGGAATGGAATTCTCACTCACATCCTTGGGTGGTGGAGGGGTGGAAGTAGAAGGTGGAGGAATTGGAGAAATAGAAGGTGGAGGAATAGGAGAAATAGAAGGTGGAGGAATTGGAGAAGGGGACTCGTTTTCCTTTATCACGATCACCAGTGTAGGTGTAGGAAGCTCGGGTTCCTTTAAACCTTTTCCACTGCGAGTGGTGATAGCTTTCATCTCCCCTCTTAGATTAGCAACGGTGTTACTCGGAAGAGAACCGGAACGAGAGGCTTGATTACTTTGGAAGAAACTAGCCATCATATCCCTTAAGTCATTCGTTTGAGTGCTCAAAGAGTTTCGCATATCGGCTCGAAGATCATTCCCTTGTTTCACCATATCTCCTTTCAAGCTGGCCATTTGCCGCTGAAGATTCTGCACTATTGCGTCATTAGTCCGCATGTAAGTTTCAACCTCTTGATGAAATGCGGTGGGTTGGGTGGGAGGAAGAGCATGGTAGGCAGGTGGTTGATAAGCGGGTTGTTGGTAAACTTGGTTGTTTCTTTGAGGTGGATATGGGTTTCTTTGGGTTTGATATTGATTTGGAGCTCGAGGTTGGTTTTGATTGTTGCGATTGAGGTTGTTTGGGTTTTGAGGGGGAAAACCGGGTGGTGAAAGAAAGTTGTTTGAACGATAACTGAGCAAATTGCGGTCACCTTGTGGACGTGCTTGATAGCCTCCCGTATAAAAGTTACCGTTGGCGGCATACACATTTTCCGGATTGTCATGAGTCGAAGGACAATCGGTGTATAAATGAGATCCCCCACATATTTCACATGACTGACTCATAGCATTAACTTGTGCATTGATAGATTTGGTATTGTTAGCGGTTTGGAGAGCAAGTGTTTCAACAAGCGAAGTAAGCTTATCAATTCTCTTGTCGCTCTCACTAGTGCTACCACTAGCCACATTAGTCCGAACACTCTTGGTTTGCACTCTAGACTTATTCTCAATAATGTCCCATGCGTCATTAGAAGACTTAACCCAAATATTACCCCCCGAGGCACTATTTAGTGAATCTTGGTCATTCATGCTTAAACCATTGTAAAAAGTATTAATTTGATGTACTTTTGTGAAACCATGTTGTAGACACTTTCTTAAAAGTTCCTTAAAACGGTCCCAAGATTCACTAAATGTCTCACCGTACTTTTGTTCAAAGGTAATGATTTCATTCCGCAAAACGGTAGTACGTGAGGGTGGGAAAAAGTAGTTGATGAATTTAGTCTCTAAATCTGTCCACGTAAGAATACTTTGTGGCGGTTCCTTATCAAGCCAATTCCGGGCTTGTCCCTCTAAGGAGAAAGGAAAAAGTTGCAAGCGAATCACTTCTTGTGAAACCCCATTATACTTAACCGTATTGGTGAGTTGAAGAAACCTTTTTATATGGTCATGAGGATCATCAAGCGAACGCCTCAAGAAAGGTTGAGCAGAGACCATTTGAATGAAGCCAGATTTGAGTTCAAAATTGTTGGCTTCAATCTCGTGTATGACAATAGCATCGGTGTTGCCCTCTACGTGTGATTGCAAAAGCTCGATCATTGGTTGATTATCCATGGTGACAATAGGTGGAGTAATGACTTCGGCTTGAATTGCTTTCTTCTTACGAGCACGGGTACACATACACACCTACAAAAAGAAAGAAAGATAGACAAGATATATTTTTGGTTTTTTATGTTTTTCTATTTTTTTTTTGAATTTTTGAAAATTTTTAATTTTTATGGATTTTTTTTGAAAATTTTTAAGCAAGGAAAATAACGTTCACGAATGAACGGATCCCAAAATCCAACGCGTCTCTCACTAAAAACCGTTAATCTTAACAAAAAGAGCTGGCAGCGGCGCCATTTGATACAAGGGTTTTGCCTCGTATGAAAGTTTGTTATTCCGATCTTTTCGAATTGATTACCGTTAATTAGTGTGACTCAGTCGTTCTTGGTGGAAAATAAAATGGATTGGTTATCTATTTTAAACTATAAGAAAATATAAAAATGTCGTTGAGTAAAAATAAAAGCTTTAAAAAATAAACGAAAAATTACTAGAAAAACACTTGGTAAAAACAGAGATTTCAGGAAGCGTGCAATTTGTGGAAATTAAAACGTAATGAACTTAAAACTTGAAAACTTTGTAAAAATAAACTAAGACAAAACTTGTTTAAAATAATTCGTGAAAATGCGGGAAAAGTTAAATTCGAAAACTAAGATAAATAAGACAAAAACCAAAGTTAGATCGCAATACGATCGTAACTTAGATCGCCAGATGGATCGTGGTCTCTGATCGCAGTGGTGGATCGCACTCAAGAAGTGAGGGACCGCACTGCTGGATCGTGACTTGGATCGCACTCACTGATCGCAACCACGATCGCAACAAGTGGATCGTGGTCTTTGATCGTAACAACAAGGATCGCAGTCAATGCGATCGTAACAACAAGGATCGCAGTCAATGTGATCGTACCAAGGGATCGTGACACGATCGCACCCACATATCGCAAAAAGTGATCGTGGTGTGGATCGTAGCCAATGAAAGAAGTGTGGATCGCAGTCAATGCGATCGTATCCAGGAGATCGTACCCAAGGGATCGTGACAGGTAAAACCCTTACAATATTGCGATGGACACAAAAGGTAACAAAGCTGAATTGAATAAGCTGTTAATCCAATAAGCATTTACCAACTCTTAGCCAAAACTAAATAAGCACAAATTCGAAAACTTTTAAAATATGAAATAGCAAACTTTATGAATCAAACTTTTTAAAACACTAAACTTTTAAGAAAACTTAAAAACCAATAAGCTAAATACTAAATAAGCCAAAAAGCATAACAAGCCTTAAACTTAATCGTATAAGAACTTATATAGGAAGAACTTTTTAATCACATAAACATCAAAATCAAACACGAATCAAGAACATTTCGGATCAAAGATAAATCAAAATCGAGAGAGGTAGAAGAAGATTAAAGATTAAAAGCTTAAACTTGAACTTTTGATTAATGAATTCAAAATACAAGGATGAAATAAAGCTTAAACTTGAAAGAAAAGATGAAGAAAAGATGAAGAAAAGATGAAAACTTAGTGAGAGAAAGTTTAACACTTTCTCTCTCTAAAAAACTAAAGAAAGGAAAAATAATCTAGCTAAATTAACTAACTAACACCCTCCTAATGTGTCATTAGGAGGGTATTTATAGGAGATGGGGAGGTGCATGTGCTTCTTTCTTTCTTTCTTCTCGACTCAATTTTAATTCTTTGTCTTTCTCGACGTCGTCTCGGGATTTGCCGATGTAAATTGAACTCGTCTTCTAATTTTCTTCTATAATTAGACTTGAGTTCTTCGACTTCATTAAAATTTCGTCTTTAGACTTTTTCTTTGATAAATCTTCAGAATAGGCCTTGGACTTCTGTTCTTTTTGCACTCTTGATCTTTTTACTTTGTCTTTTCTCGTTTTTCTTCGATAAAAGCCCGTGAAAGCCCGTTTCTTCTTCCTTTTTCATCTTTTGGTCCTAAAACACAATAAAAAACACAAACCACGCATAATTCCGACTTTTACGACATAAAATACACGTTTTGGTCTTGTTATTATTGGAAATAAGTGGTAAAAGGATTAATGTTTTCACACTTATTAGGCAATTGCTTCATTAGAAACACTGCACATCAATTAATAAATGAGAGAGACAGACCTAATCCTAAAGCTTAAAATATACTCGTGGCGGTCCGTGAATCTCATGAAAACCCTCACACAAATAAATTTTGCATTTAAACTAAGAGCTGATGATGTGAATTTAGCATTTAGACAGATTTAAGGCATTACAAATATAAGCATTTACCTGGTTAACACTTGAAATTGATAGCAAGAAGCAATATACCACATCCAAACAGCTTATATGATGGATCCAAACACGATATCTAGAAAAACTCCAGTAGGTCTAGACCCTTCAACTTAAGGTGCACTAAAATGGCCTTGACATGGGTGGTGGTACTGGTTTAGCCAACTGCTTCTCAACCAAAACTGATACAGGCTGCACTGGAACTTTGTCCGCTGACCTGGACGAATGGTGTACCACAGGAACTTGGTGGACTGTCGTAAGGCTTTTCTGTCAGATTCTGGGTAACGATATTATGAGTGTGGGGTTTCTCGATGCTATGGCCATTTTCTGAAGACAACTTTTGGTAATATCAGAATCAGAGGGTGCAATCTAATTCAATTCAGATTTCTGAAGAACTCTTGGCGAAGCTTTTGATGGGCTTCTGGGTGAAGATATTGTTACAGGAACAATGATCTTTTCCTTTCGAAAGTTTTTTGGGTTCAATGTCATCCTTGGTGCTCAACTTCTTTTTCAATTTAACAACTTCTTCCTATGTTCATAAAACACAAAACTATATATAAAAAGCCAGGAATTGAAGTTCCATTTCAAATATGCAATTGAGATAATCAATGTTAGCATAATAAGCAGGGGCAACGTAATTTTTTTATTTGTTTGTAATTTTTTTACACTTAATAGCGCCATAATGCGTAAAAATTAGGTCCCAAAAAAGTTAATTTTATATAAAAATGTTGGTTATAAAATGTAAGATTTGATTATATATTGCTTTGACAATGTATAAACACGTGCATTATAAATGACCCAAAACAGAACGACAAATCAACAACCAAAACAGACCGACAAAAAAAAACTTTTTTTATTACCTCTATGCAGACTGGAAGATTTATTTAAAGATGTCATCAATGAACTTTACTTCTCAAGCTGCTGCAGATCGATATCCCAAGATGATGCTAACTGAAACAAAAGTTGGTCTGGCACCATACCCTCCCAATATTCCAGAGGTTCGATAGTTGAAGTGGCTTCATTCACCAAAATTTCCCTTTGAAATTCCATGGCAATTTCTACATTATCTACTCCATTCTCCACAATCTTCTCCACAATCATATCAAGCAACTGCAATCCAACATTTTTTGAATTAAAATACTCCAGTGAAAAATAATGGAAAACCAGTAAAACTGGTATCGTAGGGGTCTCTGAATTCGTGTTTTGTATTGCCTTTTCAAATATCAGATTACAGTTATGCGGGGGTGTTTGCCCTCGCTCTTTGAAAAGATTTTGTGATAATTAGATAGCGAGTAATAATCAGTCTTCAAAATGTTCATCAAATTCTATCAATTCAAAAACTTAAAGGTTGACAACCCCTAAATAACTAAGTGTCCGAAAATATATTTTGCAGCTAACTGATTACTAACATTCAAGAGTTTAAAGAGTATACCCAAACACAAGAAATTAATTTTTTACAATCGAGAAACAAACCCAATCAGATACCGATAAGTGATTTTCGTTTTATTTCGTCAAATTATTGAAACTTTGCAATAACAATAAAACAAACAGTTCCATTTTTGGATTATCAGAGATTCAATAAAAAAACATATCCAAACACTATTTTATATACCACATAAAAAGATGTACCTGTTGAATCCATGCCAAGATATCAAACACATTTTGTCCTGGAAGAAATTGTGAAACAGCACGCAGAACGTTAGTCTCGAACTCAGTTGACAATTGATCAATAACTGAACTCAAATAATAAGTTAAACAAAATGGGATGTCGACGAAAAGGATTAGCTAGCTTAAAGATAATTTTGTGAGGTAAGAATACACACCTTGGGTAATAATTGATTATAGCTTTACCTTGATAACCAGTTTTGTTGCAGCAACGAACTGGTTATTAGGAAATCATTATACCCCCTCCCCCCATGTATCAACTTCACAAAGAAATCAGAAACCTGAAAGGACGCAATGATACAAAATCATTATATAAAGTATGACAGCAAAAGAAAAGAAAAAAAGGTATTAGGATTGATTTGAATCAAAGATCAAAGAGAAAAAAGGTATTACTATTGATTGTGAATCAAAGATCAAAGATCGATTGATTTCATATGTGTTTAGATTAGGGTTTACCCCGTCAAGATTGATGCATGTATTTGGATTAGGGTTTACCCGCCGTCAAGATGAAAAGGAAAAAATAGATGGTGTGTGTGTTTTTTTACACCGTTTGTGTGTGAGAAAAATGAAAAAATAAAATAAAATACCATTATATAGTCGCGGTATCAAAACGCGATTTGTAAAAAAAGTGCGTTTAAAAATAGCGGTCTGCCCAAAATCAAGAAAAATGAGTTAAAAAGGAAAAAAAGTGAGATTTTTTAGCAATTACTCAATTCCTATTGGTTAAAAGATGTGACTGGGATATGACTGGGATTTAAAACTGTGGTTTCAAGTCTTAATTATACCTATAATATATATATATATATATATATATATATATATATATATATATATATATATATATATATATATATATATATATATATATATATATATATATATATATATATATATATATATATATATATATATATATATATATATATATAACTAAGTTTAAGTATTTTGTAAATTATAGATCATATAATTATAATTTTGTAAGTCTTGAAATAACGTATCATAGATGTCCTTGTATTCCATGTGGCTTAAAAGTTTCAAAAGTGATGAAATGAGTATGAGTATGTTCATAGATATCAAAATAAATACGAAAAGGATCACGTGTTCAAGTATCAATAATGACACTTATATTCATGCATCACGTAAATGATAGTTCAAGAAATTCATACAAAGGTGATATCAAATGTATTCATGAGGGTGACGTGTACATGTGATGACATAATAAAAAAGAGACTTTCAGAGGTTTTACAGTCTGATCCCGTTATTTTAGCTTTGTCTTCAAATCTTAAGATGACGCCATTGGTTAGGTGAAAAAATGTGGATACTTGGCTTGAATGATTCCTCTCGTTCCCATGTGAACTCAGGACCTCTCCTTGAGTTCCAACGTATTCTAACTAACGGAATTTTACTACGTTTCGGTCTCTTGACTGCTATCTCCATGAATTCTACTGGTTTTCTGTGAATTAGAGTTTATCATCAAAATGAACTCCTTCTAAGGGCATGGCTAGCGGTTCATCCGCGTAGCACTTCTTTAGATTTGATACATGAAAAGTAGAGTGTACCCGACTCAATTGTTGGGGTAACTCTAATCGATATGCTACTTCACCGATTCTAGCTATCACTTTGAAAGGTCCTACATAACGGGGGTTTAACTTTCCATGTTTTCCAAAGCGTACGACTCCTTTCCAAGGTGATACTTTGAGCATAACATAGTGATAATGCGAAAAAACCTTAAAAAACATCAATGGCTGCCAAAAAATCCCTTCTTCTCATAACCTAATTTTCTTTTTCCTTTAATCCGAATACCTTATAATGATGCTGTTTTCTCGAATAATCACTGATTATTCTTGAGTTAACAAAGTCTTTATTTGGTTGATTGATTTTAGGTTAAATTAAATTGGTTTTATTTTTCGTTTTTTGCCGTCATTGTCTGGTGCGAGTGTACTGTTTCTCTCTTTGGTGGTTACTTGTCTTTTTTAGATCATCACGTGTTACTTGGGCAAGTTGGTTCGGTTCGTTTTTTTTTGTTTAAACAGTGATTAGCATTAAGTGTTTTTTTTAGGGTTTCGGTGTGTTTGGGTATCGATTTTGAGCGGGTTGCATTTAATCATTCTTCAGAATTATTGCTGCATTAAATCGTCCTTGTTTTTATCTTGTTGGCTGAACCTAGTTGTGGCGGCTGACATTATTGTTGCTGACCCTTCATTATTTATTGGTCGGCTGACCCTTCATTATTGTTGCTGCATTTAAGTCCTTGTTTGTATCTTGTCGGCTGACCATAGGTTGTGGCGGCTGACATTTTAGTCGGCTGACTCTACTTTTTTGGTCGGCTAATATTAAGTGGTGCTTTTGGCTGTAATTGATTTGTAGGGTTCTCATGGTTGGCTGTATTAAAGTGGTCGACTGTAATTGGTTTATTATTTTGTGGTTCGAGTGTTTCTGTGTCGTAGTTTTGTTGAAGCTATGGTGGATTCGAGCAATAAAAGTGATAAGCCACTGTTTACAGGTTGGAATGATGTGGTTAAGGTGTCTACTCTTGAGGTTTTAGTAACGTTAGAGGAGATATCTAATTTGTTTTCTATTCCTTTGAATACTGTGCGTGACATTGAAGTGTTTGCAAATTGTGTTAAGGCAAACAAATTTCCTAAATGGTCTACTTTACCTAAGGAGACCACTATGTTTTATTATGAAGTTCTGTGTGAACGCCATAAGAATCTAACTAGTAGCATTTCTTCACTCAGTTCAGGTGGTTCGAGTGTGCACTCTGCACATGTGGCTAAGAAAACAGATGACACTATTACTAATGTTTCCTCTTCTGGTGATGTTTTTTTGGACCTTGTAGCTAAGGCTGCAACCATTAATGGGTTGCAACCGTGTAACCTAAATGAGGTTTTGAAATTATTTGGTGTAACGATTCGCACGGTTGGTGATGCGGGTGAATTTATGCATGAGTTAAAAATGAAGAAACATCCTTTGCGGGAATTGATCTCACATGAACGTGCTAAAGAAATTCTGGAGTTACTTTGCAAATTTGAAGCTGATATGGTTACGTCTACTAATGGAGGTATTAATGCAGTCTCTTCTTCGTTTAATTCTGAAAATGTTTGTGAAGGGGTTAATATCTCTATTCCTAGGAAGGTAGTTGAAATAGTAAATACTCGTTACCACAACACTTTATATGGTTACTTTCTTGGTAAAAGGATTGCATTTCCTGTGGTTGAGTATTTTGCTAAGAATCACTGGGCAAAACATGGTCTTAAGCATATCATGATGAATGAGAAAGGTTTTTTCTTTTTTCAATTCAGGTCTAGTGAGGGGCTTAATGCGGTTCTGGAAGGTGGTCCGTGGATGGTTCGTAATTCACCAATTTTTCTTAAGAAATGGACTATGAAAACGAATCTTCTAAAGGAGGAACTAACTCATATTCCGGTATGAGTCAAGTTTCATGATGTCCCGCTACAGGTATTTGAAGAGGAAGGTATTAGTTTAATTGCTTCGTTTCTTGGTAAGCTTATTATGATGGATAATTATACTGATAATATGTGCAAAGAGTCTTGGGGTCGTTGTAGTTTTGCTCGTTGTCTTATTGAGATGAACGCTGATGCGGAGTTTATAGATAACATTACTATTGGTGTCCCTGATCTTGAAGGCTCGGGTTGTACTAAGGAATTAATTCGTGTTGAATACGAATGGAAACCGCCTAGATGTCATACTTGTAATATTTTTGGTCATTCCTTTGATTCTTGTCCGAAAAATGTTAAACCTACAACGGTTGAAAATGTGACAACTCATGTTGATAATGATGGATTCCAACAAGTGCATAGTAAGAGGAAGAAGTACAAAGGTAATTTAGGGAATCAAGTTCCGAGAGGTGTTCCATTGAGTAAGGGTTCCCAAACAGGAAAGACGGTTGTTTTTCGTCCAAAAAATCGCTTGGATACTACAAGTACGAGTGGTGATAATAGTATAAAGTTGAATACTAAATCTGGTCAGTCACAACAGTCTAGCAATCCTAATGGTCCGACAAGGGTAAGACTCAAATGAGCAGTGTTTCTACATCTAATAAATTTTCATCTTTGTCCATGCCTGGTATTGACGAAGGGGGTCAAGTAAGCGAGGAAGATAATGAGGAGGAGGAGGAGGGAGTCGAGGCCGTCTTTGATGAATCGGTGAATCTTCTCAACACTAATATAGGGGCAAGCACTCCAACTGGCTGATCCCATGTTGATATTTTATTATTTTCCTCGTAATTTTATGTTATCGTCTTGGTTTTTGTCTAGTTTATATACTTCCAGTATTCTAGACTAGTTAATGTTTATGGCCTGTCATAAACATTTTGTTTAACAAGCTGCCTGTAGCTTGTGGTTAATGTGGTATTTCAGCCACATTCCTTGTACTTCAACGCTTTTTTTGGTTCTATTTACCGGGGTCAGTGTTACCCTTTTACCAAAAAAAAATACTTTGAGCATAACACTATCACCTATTTCAAATTGCATAGGCTTACGCTTCTGATCTGCGTAGCTTTCCTGTCTATCGCGTGCAGCTTGAATTCTTTGCTTGATGAGGATGATCTTATCAGTTGTGACAATATGGAAATTTCAGGTCATTATTTAATTATATTTAACAAATATTTTTAAATTTTAATGAATTTGAATGCTATTATGTTTGACGGCTTAGTTAAAAACGATATTTAACGTCTTATTTTTACATTTTGACTAGTAAAGAAGACTATCAGTGATCGCGATATCGATGGATGCCCGAAATTTTACTTTTTATTATTTGTTGTTTCGAAGTTTATATTTTTGACGTTTTTATTTTTAATTGCGTATTAAGTCGAGTCGAAGACGATATTATTATATTTATGATACGTTTTAACTTTCAGGGAGTATTTTTATGAAACCCGAGCCTCGTGAATATTTTCAAAATTGACTAATAGTCATTTTCTACCCTTAAAACTATTTTATTGCATTTTGGTCCAAAACTATGCAATATTGGCAAAAGTAACCCTCCACCCACCATATATAAATCAAAAACTCCACCTAACAACACATACAAAACATGTATACCAAAATTTCATCTCACCTCTTTCTTTCTTCTCCATAACCGTAAGCCACAACACCATATAAACCTTAATTTTTCTTGATTATTAAGCTTGATCAATCCAAAACAAACACAAGACCACTTACAGAAATCAAAAGGGGATTCTACTGGTACTAAAATTTCTAACATGCATGAGGTTTTTGATTTTGGTTATGAACTAGGGTTGGTGTGAGTATGCATGTGATGATCTAGTTATGATCTAGCTTAGATCATGTTCTTTTGATGATAAAAATTGATTTTTGTTTTTGGGTTTTTATTTTTAATTATACAAGTATTAGGGTTGATATATATTGATGCTAGGGGATTAGGATGAATAGAAAAATGATTAGAATTGGTTAAAAGTATGATTTTATGTGGGTTTTAGAAGGGTAAAGTAGGCTGTTTTTTGGGTGTCTTATGTTTGGATAATTGTTAAACTAAAAAATAGTATTGTAGAGAATTTCATTAGCATCGTTTTAATATAAATTAGAGCTTCTAACTCCAAACGAGTGTGAAGTTATGATAGTTTGATTATTCGTGTATCGGGAGACGAGTATCGACACAATTTGAAGTTGTTATTGATATTTGGATCGAATCTCGGGGACTATAGAATGAGTTTTAAAATGCGTCAAGGGCTGTTTTAAGTTTCTAAACCCTAGTTTGTGAGTCTATTTTCAAACCCCAAGTGTCGGTTTTGTAAACGGTATTGTTTAGAGAGGTAAAAATAGTTTTATGAATCAAAGACGTAAAACTGTCCGAATTTTGAAGTCCATAGATGCTATGAGTAGAAGGTCTTAGGAGTAATATTTTTGAATGAAATTTGAACTGAGTTTTATTCAGGTTATGTGTGAGTTTGTCACCAAGTTTCGTCGAAAACGGAGTTGTTTAAATATGTGAAAACAGCTTGTACATTTGGCATGTACCGACAGACTCTTATCGATAGAATGGTTTAATAAAGTAAACATATAGAAGGGTAAAATAGTATCAATTGTATTGTTTCTTTCAGGATTGTCATTATTTTATGATTTTGAGTTTGATGTTATTAAGTATGGATTATACTTGAGTCAATTATTAACGAGCGCGTCTTATTTGGTAGGTTGCGGTTTCGTGTTTAACGGGCATCATCCATCGTCGACGGTCGTCTAGCTACTACTCTTCTACTAAGGTGAGTCTATAACCTCTCTTTTAAACTCTTTAATTGTTTTAGATACCTGCGAGGGGGATAACATGCTTGTTTTATTAAAAATAAAAGGGTATAATTATAAGTTGTGGTAAACCCATTAATGGGTGCAACTAGAAGTTGTGGGAACCCTATTTATTGGAAATTGTTTTATTAAAAATAAAGGGTAAAACTATAAGTTGCGGTAAACCTATTTATGGGTGAAACCAGAAGTTTTGGGAACCCTATGCTTGATTTAAATATATAACACAAGGAAATGTTTAATGCCATGGTTATTATTATTATAAGTTTGTTATTTCACTGAGTAAAAGGTCCCAGTTATATCAAGAATTGTTAGCTACCGAGTTATGGTAGACGCTTACACATGGAATAGTACTACTGGGAGTTACCCCTCCCGTCCGGCAACGATTAGCTATCGTTTGAGCACAATGTTGCTCGAAGTGGATTCATGTTCGAGAGTTTTCCTATACACTTAGCGAGGTGTATGGTGGAAAAATATTGTAGTAACGTTTCAATATCATGAGGCTTATAATAGATATTTATAACTTTGTTTGATCAACATCGTTATGGTTGATGGCTTTAAAACATATTAGTGTTCGGTAATGTTTATTTTTTGTTGACAAGTTTTAGCATATTTTATCTCAGGTCCTTGAAGGTAATGGCAAAGCAGGGATTTCGGTGCTTGCGGAATAATAAAGATGTTTAAAGCTCACCATTTTGGGAAAAATCGTTCAAATTTTTTTTATTATGAAAAATGTTGTGTATTTTTTTTGTAAATGTTTGGGAGACCATGTTGTGAACGATTTGTCAAATGTTATTGAAATAAAAGGTTTTCTTTTAAAACAATTCTTTTTGAGTCATTTTCTATTACTTGAGCTGTTATATTAAGAAGTAGCTCCCCATATGAGCTTCCGCATATGACCCGAAATTGGGGGTGTTACAGATTGGTATCAGAGCTTAAGTTATAGAGAACAAAAAGATTTTCCAAAATAAAAGTTTTGAAATCTTTTAACTATAACTATCGCAAGCGAAATCTCTGAATTACCGATGGGACCGGAAAGAGAGTATTTATATATATATATATATATATATATATAGGATATATATATGTTTTAATTTTGGATTATTTGTACTTGTAAATTACAAGTCATGTATTCATTTATTTAATTATAAATGTTAATTTTATATTGATACGAGGTTTTATTATGACGCAGATTGTGATGAAGCCATTTCTAAACTAAACTCCATTATTCTTGAGTTTAATTAAGTTGTGGATATCCTTAATCCCAACAAAATGGTTACTATTCCCGATAATAATTATTTGGTTTCAACGATTTTAATTCCATGGTTCTTATTCTTGAATTACCAATCGGTTCATCTTGTTTAGTATATTTAATCTTCGTTCTCATTTATCTTCGTTTTCCTATTAGTTTTTTGGAACATGTTTTCTGAAATTATGCTTGTTGTTCATAAGGAATTTGTATTGATTGGTACGGTATTTACATGCCTAATAAAATGCCCTACCATATCACTAGAATTTCTTCATATCGATTTTTGTTGTATTCGATCTAGATCTTTTATGTTCAACAAAGATGCTAAAATAAGGTAATTTATCATTATCTTGTTGAAATATATTGACAATTTATTTGAACAAGGAAATTATAAGTTGTTGAACTATTTATTTATAAAAACTTATTTGCATAGGTTTGGTCAACCCAAGGAAATAAGGGCTTATAAATGTGTGGGCTTAAGCATATGGAGTTTGCACGGATAAACTTGTTGCTTGACTTATTATTTGTCTTGTTCCTCTAATTCTATAATCGTGTGATGGTTCATGTGGGGCTATTCCAAAGCTGCCAATTTAGGAGAAGGTCGAGCGTCCCTAAAAAACATTGATGAAATCTTCTTCTAGTTGGGACCAAGGAGCCTTCCTAGCCATATAGATCACCTACAAACCCTTAGTAGATTATCTTCTCATCTATAGTGTCATCTGTAAATCACTAGCTAAACAGTGACATCAGTTAGTAGAACTAGTATTTTTAAGTTGTATAGAATTAGACGATGATAATATATAATGCATGACAATACAACTTGTACTAGTTATGATTAATGAAATGACTATCTTTTGTTTCCAAATTCTATATCGTTCTATGGTTATCTTCCCTCTCATGTTTCTTTTAATCATTTACTTCTTTTTAATCCTTTGTTCCTTTTATTTTTTTTTTGGTAAAAGGGTAGCAATGACCCGGTAAATAGAACCAAAAAAACGTTGAAGTACAAGGAATGCGGCTGAAATACCACATTAACCGCAAGCTACAGGCAGCTTGTTAAACAAAATGTTTATGACAGGCCATAAACATTTACTAGTCTAGAATACTGGAAATATATAAACTAGACAAAAACCAAGACGATAACATAAAGTTACAAGGAGAATAATAAAAAATCAACATAGGATCAGCCAAATGGAGTGCTTGCCCCAATATGAGTATTGAGAAGATTCACCGATTCATCAAAGACGACCTCGACTCCCTCCTCCTCCTCATTATCTTCCTCACTAACTTGAGCCCCTTCGTCAATACCAGGCATGGACAAAGATGAAAATTTATTAGATGTAGAAACACTGCTCATTTGAGCTTTAGCCTTGTTCGGACCATTAGGATTGCTAGACTGCTGCACCTGACCAGATTTAGTATTCAACTTACTACTATTATCAGCACTCGTACTTGTAGTATCCAAGTGAGTTTTTGGGCGAAAAACAACCGTCTTACCTGCTTGGAAACCCTTGCTCAATGGAACACCTCTCGGAACTTGATTCCCTAAATTACCTTTGTACTTCTTCCTCTTGCTTTGCACTTGTTGGAACCCAGCATTATCAACAGGAGTTGTCACTTTTTCAACCGTTATAGATTTAACATTTTTCGGACAAGAATCAACGGAATGACCAAAAATATTACAAGTATGACATCTAGGCGGTTTCCATTCGTATTCAACTCGAATTAACTCCTTAGTACAAACAGAGCCTTCAAGATCAGGGACACCAATAGTAACGTTATCTATAAACTCCGAATCAACATTCATCTCAATAAGACAACGAGCAAAACTACAACAACCCCAAGACTCTTTGCACATAGTATCAGTATAATTATCCATCATAATAAGCTTACCAAGAAACGAAGCAATTAAACTAATACCTTCCTCTTCAAATACCTGTAGCGGGACATCATGAAACTTAACCCATACCGGAATACGAGTTAGTTCCTCCTTTAGAAGATTCGTTTTCATAGTCCATTTCTTAAGAAAAATTGGTGAATTACGAACCATCCACGGACCACCTTCCAGAACCGCATTAAGACCCTCACTAGATCCAAATTGAAAAAAGAAAAAACCTTTCTCATTCATCATGATACGCTTAAGACCATGTTTTGCCCAGTTATTCTTAGCAAAATACTCAACCACAGGGAATGCAATCCTTTTACCAAGAAAGTAACCATATAAAGTGTTATGGTAGCGAGCATTTACTGTTTCAACAACCTTCCTAGGAATAGAGATATTAACCCCTTCATAGACATTTTCAGAATTAAACGAAGAAGAGACTGCATTAATACCTCCATTAGTAGACGTAACCATATCACCTTCAAATCTGCAAAGTAACTTCAGAATTTCTTTAGCATGATCAGGTGAGATCAATTCCCACAGCGGATGTTTCTTCATTCTTAATTCCTGCATAAATTCACCCGCGTCACCAACCGTGGGAATCGTTACACCAAATAATTCCAAAACCGCATGTAGATTACACGGTTGCGAACCATTAATGGTAGCAGCCTTAGCTTCAAGGTCTGTTTCCTTAGCCATTTGTGCAGAGTGCACACTCGAACCACCTGAACTGAGTGAAGAAGTGCTGCTAGTTAAATCCTTATGGCGTTCACACAAAACTTTATAATAAAGCATAGTGGTCTCCTTAGGTAAAGTAGACCATTTAGGAAATTTGTTTGCCTTCACACCATTTGCAAACACTTCAATGTCACGCACAGTATTCAAAGGAACAGAGAACAAATTAGATATCTCCTCTAACGTTACTAAAACCTTAAGAGTAGACACCTTAACAACATCCATCCAACCTGTAAACAATGGCTTATCACTTTCATTGCTCGAATCCACCATAGCTTCAACAAATCGATCAAACGAACCACTAAATAATAACCCAACGCACTAGCAACAAGAGCACAATTTATTAAACACTCAATGCCACGTGAAGACAATGAGGATCTTAATGTGAACCGGCCAAACTTGCAATAACAATGAATTTATACCAAAACCCTAACTTAATCACACCAACCGAGACCCCACTTAATTACTCAGTCGCACAATTAAAGGGTCAGCCGCCAAAAAGGAATAATGTCAGCCGCCAAAGCAATGCGAATGTCAGCCGACCAATATTAAATGCTACCCTAAACGAAATCTGAATAAGAATGATGAGGACAAGTTGCAAATATAATTAATACCAATACCTAGAATCAGTCGACCATTAAAATAATAACAAAAGAGTTGGAATCGTAATATCAGCCGACCAAGATAACCGAAACCCTAAAAACAGTAAATGCGACACACAATTTAAACAATCAAACGACAAAACTCTTGTCTAGGTAGCACCAACACCGACCAAATAAAGACAATAAACCACCGACGGGAGCAACAAACAATCGCACAAGAATGACAACCCAAAAAAAACGAAAAAAACCAATTTAATTTACCCTAAAATCAATCAACCAAATAAAGACTTTGTTAACTCAAGAATAATCAATGATTATTCGAGAAAACAACATCATTAGAAGGTATTCGGATTAAAGGAGAAAAAAAATTAGGTTATGAGTAGAAGGGATTTTTTGGCAGCCATTGATGTTTTTAGGTTACGAACTAAGAAAAGGACTATACATTTTTGTTCCTTTTATTTATTCGTTATTGTCGTAATATAATCATTGAATGAATACTCATTATGATTTGAATTGTGTTTTATCATAATAATACCGCTAAATATAAATATGACTAAGGCACATATGCGCCAAGTTATTAATGAACACATTGCTGCACCCTTGACTAAATTCATGGCCAACATGAATGATGGAGCTGGCGGCTCTAGTAGAGCTGGTAGTTTGGATGGAGCAATTTGTTCTGATAGTGCGATTGGTTCTAGAAGCGGAGTTGGTGGCGCGAATGGACCGAATGTGCCCTCAATTGAAAAAGAAAGCCCAAATATAAAACAACTGTGGAGCTGCCTATCAATTGGGAGGTATTGGCAGAACAAGATCCAAGAGTCGTTACTTAACCCGAAAGTTTTGATGTTATAGTTGAGATGGATTGGTTATCTCATTATAATGCGTATGTCCTATGTGTGAGAAAAGGTTAGGATTCCCTTAAATGGAAAGACTTTGGTTAACAAAGGCGACAAGAATAATTCTAGATTAATGATCTCTTGTGTATTAAGGTCCGAAAGTACATAGAAAGAGGTTGTGAATTATTTCTAGCTCAAGTGACCGAATTTGAATCTGAAAAGAAGGCGAATCGATAATGTTCCCGTCGTGCGTGATTTTCATGATGTATTTCCTGAAGAACTACCTAGACTTCCGCCACCAAGGACAATTGATTTTTATATTGATCTTATTCCTGGTGCTGCACTCGTGGCGCGTGCGCCATATCATTTAGCACCATCTGAAATGAAAGAATTATCAAAACAATCACAAGAATTTTCCGAGAAAGGCTTTATTCGACCGAGCTCGTTATATTGGGGAGCTCTTGTTCTATTTTTCAAGAAGAAAGATGGTTCATTCCGTATGTGTATCAATTATCAAGAGCTGAATAAGCTAACGATTAAGAATCGTTACCCGCTTCCAAGAATTGATGATTTATTTGATCAACTTCAAGGTTCTCGTGTTTTCTCCAAGATTGATCTTCGTTCTGGTTACCATCAACTTCACATACGCGAGGAAGACATTCCTATTATGGCGTTTAGGACTCGTTATAGTCATTGTGAGTTTCTAGTCATGCCTTTCGGTTTGACCAATGCACCGGCTTTGTTCATGGATTTAATGAACTACGTGTGCAAGCAATATCTTGATAAATTCGTGATCGTGTTCATCGATGATATTCTGATTTATTCTAAAGAAGAGGCATTTTAAACGTTGAAACTTAAATTGTGTAGTGCACCAATCTTGTCATTGCCCGAGGGCAGCAAGGATTTCGTTGTCTATTGTGATGCGTCTCTTAAAGGAATTAGGGCTGTTTTGATGCAGCGAGAAAATATCATTTCGTATGCTTCTAGGCAACTTAGGAAGAACGAGGAAAACTACACCACCCACGACTTGGAATTGGGCGCGGTGGTTTTTGGTCTTAGCCTTTGGAGACATTATATTTACGGAACTAAGTGTACGGTATTCACCGATCATAAGAGTCTACAACATATTATGGATAAAAAAGAGCTAAACATGAAGCAACATAGATGGATCGAGCTTTTGAGTGATTAAGATTGTATAATTCCTTATCACGCTGGAAAAGTAAATGTGGTAGCTGATGCGTTAAGTAGGAAGGAAAGGTACAAACCTCTTCGAGTGGGTGCTTTAGTAGTAACGGTACATAATAATCTACCGGAACAGATTCAAAAAGCACAAGCTAAAGCTATGAAGTCTAAGAATATTAAATCTGAAAATTTTCGTGGTGAAGGTGAACCCTTTGAAACTAGATCCGATGGTACAAAATGTCTAAGGGGACGAGTATGGTTACCATTATGTGGAGGATTGAGAAATCTAATTATGTTGGAATCTCACAAGTCCAAGTATTCCATTCATCCTGGGTCGGATAAAATGTATCATGATTTGAAGAAGCTATACTGGTGGCCGAACATGAAAGCGGATATTGCAACATATGTTAGCAGGTGCTTGTCATGTGCTAAGGTCAAGGTTGAATGTCAAAAGCTATCCGGACTACTTCAACAATCTGAATTTCCTATTTGGGAATGGGAACGTATTACCATGGAATTTATTACCAAGCTTCTAAGGACTCCATCTGGTTTTGATTCTATTTGGGTGATTGTGGATCGATTGATCAAATCAGCCCACTTTATTCCGATAAATGAAAAATTCAAGTTGGAGAGACTTACTCTTATTTACTTGAAGGAAATTGTTTGTAAGCACGGTGTTGCTATATCTATCATCTCGGACCGTGACGGTCGTTTCGCTTCAAATTTCTGGAGATCCCTTCAAGAATCATTGGGAACAAATTTGGATATGAGCACAGCTTATCATCCTCAAACAGATGATTAAAGTGAAAGGACAATTCAAATTTGGAAAACATGTTGCGCGCTTGTGTGATTGATTTTGGTAGTAGTTGGGAAAAGCACTTACCATTGGAGGAATTCTCCTACAATAATAGTTATCACATCAGCATTTAAGTCGCACCTTTCGAGGCTCTTTATGGAAGGAAATGTCGATCACCAGTATGTTGGAGTGAAGTTGGGGATGCCCAACTCGCCGGGCCGGAATTGGTTCGTAAGACTACTGAGATGATTTTACAAATCAAAAATAGTTTGTTAGCCGCTCGTAATAAACAGAAAAGTATGCCAATATGAGACAAAACCTTTGGAATTTGAGGTAGATGACAAGGTTATGCTAAAAGTATCTCCATGGACCTTTTGAGATTATATCAAGGGTGGGTCCGGAAGCATATACACTTGAATTACCCGGAAGCTGCAAGGAAGTCCATAATACTTTTCATGTGTCAAAACCAAGGGAGTGTTTGTCCGACGGAGTGTTTGTCAAGTTGCACTTCATCGAGGAACCATCGAGATCCTGGATAGGGAGGTGAAGCGACTAAAGCAAAGCCGGATCCCTATTGTCAAGGTCCGATGGAACTCAAGGCGTGGACCGGAGATTACTTGGTAAAGAGAAGATCAAATGTGGAAGAATATCCGCATTTGTTCAATTTCAACAAAGAAACCAGACCATAAGACGAATTTATCTTCGGGACGAAGATTCTTGTTAGATGGGGATCCCGTGACAATCTGGAAATTTCAGGTCATTATTTAATTATATTTGTTAGCCTTAAAATGTGAGCGACTAATAGAATTACAATAAGTATTATAGCCGAGACTTGCAGGGACTAATAGTGTCACATGTAAGTAGTTCAAGTCCCGAGCTATATATACCCCTCCATACTTCCATGGAGGGGTGAGGTTCTTCATTTTCTTGTTTCCCTTTCTCTCTCTAATAAATCACGATTATTAGAGTCTCTCTCTCTCTCTCTCTCTCTCTCTCTCTCTCTCTCTCTCTCTCTCTCTCTCTCTCTCTCTCTCTCTCTCTCTCTCTCTCTCTCTCTCTCTCTCTCTCTCTCTCTCTCTCTCTCTCTCTCTCTCTCTCTCTCTCTCCATCTCTCTCTATCTCTTCTCTCTCTCCTCTCTCTCTCTCTCTCTCTCTCTCTCACTACAATGGCTAAACATCTCTTCCACCCTCCCCGACCTCCGGATCATAACCCGTGTTATGGTGAATCACAAGTTAACAATTGGCATCAGAGCTAACCGGGGGTGTTTCGTGTTTTTGATTCATGTTTGTGTTCAAGTTTGTGTTTGATTCGATCACGGATTGAACTTTTTTATCGATCTCTAAATTTGTCCAAATCATTTGTGTCATTTGTTTTATCTGATCTCGATTACTGTTCCTTCGGTATCAATTTTTTAAAGTTTTCTTTATCATTTTCCATCTGTCCACAGATATGTTATCAGTCAACCATCAATTGTTTCCCGTTTTTCATCATAATCATTACCGTTGGTTTCTGGTATTTTTTCTTTCATTATGATGATGAGTACCAAGGTCATAGATCCATTTTTTTGGTAAAAGGACAGTAAAATCATCAGATCCACTATTTTCGGAAAAGTCAAGATATGGTCAAAACCCTTTTGCGATGGATTTGCGATGGGTATTTAGACATATTGCGATAGGAAACATTGCGATGGGAGTTTGGACATATTGCTATGGGTGATGTTGAAACATTGCGATGGGATTTCATTTTGGAACTATTGCGATGGAAACATCGCGATAGGATTTCTTTTTGGAACTACTGCGATGGGAAACATTGCGATAAGACTCAGGACTTTGAAAACATTGCGATGGAGAGAATGATATTGATATATTGCGACACTGACACTGAAAACTTTGCGATGGGAGTATGGACTCATTGCGATGGAAGTTTGAACCATTGCGATGGGAGCGTGACTCATTGCGATGGGTGAGTGGAACTTTTTGTGATAGGTGATGTTTTAAACATTGCGATGGAGACCTTCAAAATATTGTGATGGAATCTGTCTATTGAAAACATTGCGACATAGTGATGTATAAAACATTACGACATGATGTCTTTGGATGAGATAGAAAATTATTCCAAGAATGTTTAAAACAAATAATCAGTTTGGGCCTAATCTAACCCAACGACATCCATTAATCCCTTCGTCTCCTTATCAAATATGCTTAAAAATCATAAGATCTGAATCAATTGGTGATTAATATACATGCATGCCAAGATCTTTTTAAGATCTAAACCCATAAATTTGATTTCATCATTGGTCTGTTGAAAACCTCTAGCCTATCATTGATATTCGAATCACAAAGATTAGAACATAAACATACTTACGTTTTTCTTAATCTGATTCGTGTATTATAATACACAACTTAATCAAATATCCTCGATACCTACTTGAGATCTCTAAATAGAGACCTTGATGTCATGTGCTTCAATTGAAATTAATAAAGGGTATATGTTTGATGACTCGACCTTTGTAAGGTTAAGTGATTTAGATTGTGTATGATAGAGGTTTTATATAAAAAGGTAAATTGATGAGATTTACTGGCTTTTTGGTTTGCTGCGTTTTGGTATAGACAAAGCATGGAAAATCTGATTTTACAAGAAAAGAGATGGGGACGGATATTTCTATGTGTGTGATTAGGTATGCATTTGGACCTAATTTTTAGGTTTGACTTACTTATATCATATCATGGATCGGGTATACATATTACACATGGGTTGCCAAGTTTTTGCTATATTAACATTAACTTGGACTTAGTTGCTACTAGTATTATTGATAGGCCGAGATATGAACACTAAACATTCCGAGCTACAAAATTGGTTAAAGTTTATGGAGTTGGACCGTTATTAGATAATAGGTTATATGATTCTTAATTATTCATATGAATTAAAGGTAACCGGTGTTTTGTAACCCTAATCTCCCGGAAAAAATTTCGACGACTGATTTTGGGCTTAAAAGTCAAGTTAGCTAGACGACGTTGACGACTTCTCATTATCTAGTCATTGTTGGTTCCCTAGTTAACGACAATCACTCAAACACAACAACACACAAAACAAACACGACAAAAAAAAAATAAAAACCAAAATGATCCTTATAAGATTCACTAAAATGTCAAACGGCTAGTATTCAGAGAAAAGAATGTCAAGTGATTACGAAGTGGATTTGGTATTTGTTATTTGAAGTTGAAGTGGAATTTCACGAAGGCGTCTACTTATTTCATCATCGAGCTTTCTCACCCCCTTCTACCTTTTTCTATAAACCCAGTCTATCGATTGATGACTTGCTTGAGCGCTAAAATTTATGATTGAGACTTGAATTATCTAGTTTCCAATGTCAAGGGGTGGATGGTCGACGACATTGATAACTATCACTTAAGGAATTACGTTGTAGTGCTCAGTGTCACACTCACCGGTAGTTGTGGATATTTCAAGAGGTGTTGTACTTCTTATACTTTTCTTGCTTGGGGTACAAGGTACTTATAACTCTTATTCTACACCGTTCATCAATCAACAAAAGTGAAAGCTTAAGTACCAACTTTGGGGGATTATACTTCAGTTTCAAGTTTGGAATATCAGGTTTACTTCATCAGTGGTCACTAGAGATAGCCAAAAGAATACGAGGTTGGTAAGTTTAGCCAGAGAGTAAATGAGTAGAGATGTGATCAGCATACAATTCTCACGAGCAACTTGAGCTACAGAATGTGAACAAAGATACTTCATTGTCTAAGTAAATCTTTCATAGTTTCTCGATCTTTCTTAACTATGAAGATTTCTGCTTTAGACAAGAACATCTCGCGATTCTGATTGTACGTGTCAGATGATGCTTCCGAGTGCTCTTAACCACCATACTTTTGACAAGAACATCTCACGATTCTGAGCGTACACGTCAGATGATGCTTCCGAGTGTTCTTAACCATCATAATTTTGATAAGAACATCTCGCGATTCAGAGCGTACACGTCAGAGATGCTTCTGAGTGTTCGTAACCATTATACTTTCGATAAGAACATCTCGCGATTTTGACCGTACACGTCAGATGATGCTTTCTAGAGTTCGTAACCATCATGGGGGAAGAACGTGTACTTTGGAGTACTTGGTTCAACTTCCAGGGGGAAGTATTCTACAAGCGTGAGAAGATTTGTTGAAGATTTCTTGCATGTTCCCCCAAACACATAATCATGAAGACAAAAAATGTCAAGGTAGCAGTTACTTGGTGTGGTTTGCTTCTTCTTCTACAAAATTCCGCTGTGCACTTTAAATGTCAAAGATAGAAGATTGCTCAAGCTACAGGTTCTGCTCAAGACAGGGATATTGGTTTGGGGGGAAGCTGATTCAGAAGCTTCGTCAAAAAGAAGTCTATGAAGAAAGCTTTGCAAGACATGTAGTATGAATTGGGGGGAAGTTAATCCAGTTCATACATGATACAATGGTTCCTCAACAAGGAAAGAGTAAGAAGATTCAAACTGAGGTACAAGTTTTTCTAGAAGACTTGAAGACAACGACGTCATCATCAGCATTGGAAGCAAACTTAAAACTATTATATTTTTGTTGTATTTGCATTTGTTAGGAATATTATAAGTAATTTCGTATGTCTCCACATTGGGGGAAGATTGTTGGCCTTAAAATGTGAGCGACTAACGGAATTACAATAGTATCATAGCCGGGACTTTCAGGGACTAATAGTGTCACATGTAAGTAGTTTAAGTCCCGAGCTATATATACCCCTCCATACTTCCATGGAGGGGTGAGGTTCTTCATTTTCTTGTTTCCTTTCTCTCTCTAATAAAACACAATTATTAGAGTGTCTCTCTCTCTTTCTCTCACTACAATGGCTAAACATCTCTTCCACCCTCCCCGACCTCCGGATCATAAACCCGTGTTATGGTGAATCACAAGTTAACAATATTTAACGAATATTTTGAAATTTTAATGAATTTGAATGCTATTATGTTTGATGGTTTAAGTTAAAAACCGATATTTAACGTCTTATTTTTACATTTTGACGAGTAAAGAAGACTATCAGTGATCGCGATATCAATGGATGCGTGAAATTTTACTTTTTATTATTTGTTGTTTTGAAGTTTATATTTTTGACATTTTTTATTTTTAATTGCGTATTAAGTCGAGTTGAGGGACGATATTATTATATTTGTGATACGTTTTAACTTTCGAGGAGTATTTTTAATGAAACCCAAGCCTCGTGAATATTTTCAAAATTGACTAATAGTCATTTTCTACACTTAAAACTATTTTATTGCATTTTGGTCCAAAACTATGCAAGATTGGAAAAAGTAACCCTCCACCCACCATATATAAATCAAAAACTCCACCTAGCAAAACATACAAAACATGTATACCAAAATTTCATCTCACCTCTTTCTTTCTTCTCCATAACCGTGAACCGCAACACCATATAAACCCTAATTTTTCTTGATTATTAAGCTTGATCAATCCAAAACAAAAACAAGACCACTTCCTAAAATCAAAAGAGGATTCTATTGGTACAAAAATTTCCAACATGTATGAGGTTTTTGATTTTGGTTATGAACTAGGGTTGGTGTGAGTATGCATGTGATGATCTAGTTATGACCTAGCTTAGATCATGTTCTTTTGATGATAAAAATTGATTTTTGTTTTTGGATTTTTATTTTTATAAATTATACAAGTGTTAGGGTTGATATATATTGATGCTAGGGGATTAGGATGAGTAGAAAAAGAATTAGAATTGGTTAAAAGTATGATTTTATGTGGGTTTTATAAGGGTAAATTAGGGCAGTGAGTTGTTGGCTGTTTTTGGGTGTCTTATGTTTGGATAATTGTTAAATTAATGAGATAGTATTGTAGAGAATTTCATTAGCTTCGTTTTGATATAAATTAGAGCTTCTAACTCCAAACGAGTGTGAAGTTATGATATAGTTTGTTTATTTGTGTACCGGAGACGAGTATCAGCACAATATGAAGTTGTTATCGATATTTGGATCGAATCTCGGGGACTACAGAATGCGTTTTAAAATGATTCAAGGGATGTTTTAAGTTTCTAAACCCTAGGTTGTGTGTCTAATTTCAAACCCAAGTGTCGGTTTTGTAAACAGAAATGATTAGAGAGGTTAAAATAGTTTATGAGTCAAAGATGTAAAACTGTCCGAATTTTAAAGTCCAAAGATGCTATGAGAAGAAGGTCTTAGGAGTAATATTTTTAAATGAAATTTGAACTGAGTTTTATCCAGGTTATGTGTGAGTTTGTCACCAAGTTTCGTCAAAAACGGAGTTGTTTAATTATATGAAAACAGCTTGTACATTTGGTATGTACCGGCAGATTTTTATCGATAGAATGGTTTAATAAAGTAAACATATAGAAGGATAAAATAGTATCACTTGTATTGTTTCTTTCGGGTTTGTCATTATTTTATGATTTTGAGTTTGATGTTATTAAGTATGGATTATACTTGAGTCACTTATTAACGAGCGCGCCTTATTTGGTAGGTTGCGGTTTTCGTGTTTAACGGGCATCATCCATCGTCGACGGTCGTCTTGCTACTACTCTTCTACTAAGGTGAGTCTATAGCCTAACTTTTAAACTATTTAATTGTTTTAGAAACCTGCGAGGGGGATAACATTCTTGTTTTTCTAAAAATAAAAGTGCATAACTATAAGTTGCGGTAAACCCATTACTGGATGCAACTAGAAGTTGTGGGAACCCTATTTATTGGAAATTGTTTTATTGAAAATTAAGGGTACAACTATAAGTTGCGGTAAACCTATTTATGGGTGCAACTAGAAGTTGTGGGAACCCTATGCTTGTTTTATATATAGAACACAAGGAAATATTTAATGCCATGGTTATTATTATTATAAGTTTGTTATTTCGCTGAGTAAAAAGTCCAATTATATCGTGAATTGTTAGCTACCGAGTTATGGTAGACACTTACACATGGAATAGTACTATTGGGAGTTAGCCCTCCCGTCCGGAAACAATTAGCTATTGTTTGAGCACAACGTTGCTCGAAGTGGATTCATGTTCGAGAGTTTTCCTATACACTTAGCGAGGTGTATGGTGGGCAAATATTGTGGTAACGTTTCAATATCATGAGGCTTATAATAGATATTTATAAGTTTGTTTGATCAACATCGTTATGGTTGATGGCTTTAAAACATATTAGTGTTTGGTAATTTTTATTTATAAACTCTATAGATTCACTCAACTTTTGTTGACAAGTTTTAGCATGTTTTATCTCATGTCCTTGAAGGTAATGGCTAAGGAGGAATTTCGGTGCTTGCGGAATAATAAATATGTTTAAAGCTCACCATTTCGGGAAAAATCATTAAAAAAAATTTATTATGAAAAATGTTGTGTATTTTTTTTGTAAATGCTTGGGACCATGTTGTGAACGATTTGTCAAATGTTATTGGAATCGAAGGTTTTCTTTTAAAACGATTCTTTACGAGCCATTTTCTATTACTTGAGCTGTTGTATTAAGAAGTAGCACCCCATATGAGCTTCCGCATATGACCCAAAATTGGGCGTGTTACATCAGTTGTTTCTTGGATTAGTTTAGGTCCAGTAAGCTGAAATTCGCCTACTTCTGCCCAGCACACAGGTGATCGACACTTTTGACCATAAAGTGATTCAAAAGGTGAAGCCTTGATGCTGGCATGGTAGTTATTGTTGTAGGAGAATTCAACTAACGGTATGTGCTCAACCCATCTATTCCCAAAGTCGATAACTGTAAAACCCGCATTTTATAATATGGAAATTTGAATAAAATATGATATTCGAACACTTTATAAAACTTGGGAATGTTATGTAAATGCAATAGTAGAGATTTTATTTCAATTTATTTTATTTTAAAGCATAGTTTAGTTAATTTATAAGTATTAAATAAATAAGACTTAAACTATGAAACCTTTAATTAAATTAGGATATAATAAAGCAAACATATAAATGAACATTCTTAAATTTATATAAATAAACATTTTAAACTTTAGGTAATATTGGTTAAAAAAAGTACACACTTTTGTTAAATGTACATGTTTTTGTAAGACTTTTTAAAATGGAAAAAAGGTATGTAATTAATATGTAATTATACCATTAAAACCAAGTTGAAGCACCCCCTTAATTTAACTCAAATCACACGAAATTAGGAAGCAATTTGGAAGGTTTTTATGATTTTTAAAGGTGTTTAATTCCATAAGTTATGGCATAAGTTACAAGTTTGAAAAGCTAGTTAATGGTCTTCCTTAATTCAAACTTTTAACAAATATAGAATTCACTATATAAAGGACCCTATGGATGGCCTAGAAATCACACATACATACATTTTACTTAGCCAAAACTCTACCAAAACCTCCTCTCATCTCTATTGTTAAGAAAACCTTAAAAGCTTAAGGTTGTCCTTGATCATTCACCCCTTTGATCATCTATTTTTGTTATTTTGTGTGTATAGTGATTATAATATCATTATACACATCTCATGTAAGTCCTTATAATCCTCATGTCACCCTTATTGCTTTCTTATATTTTGATTTAATGCATAAACATGATTTCTAGGGTTTTGAAACCCTAAAAATGTGTTTTGGTGATTCAATACCTTAAAAACGTTTTTGTATGTTAAATCTTGTTTTAGACCAGCCTAAATATGTTCTAATATGGTTTTATAAAGTTTTTGTCAAGATCTAGCTAACCTATGGTGGTCTAGATCATTAAACCGACTCATACGTAATAATAACTAAGGGCTGTCCGGATTTTGGGTGATCTTGTAAGGGCTGTAAAACAGGTTTTATAACATCTTTTTAAGAGTTTCAAAAGCCTAAAACTATCTAAAATGAATATAGTTTTCATAACAGGTCTTAAAACGTTTTGATGTGGTCGGGAACTATGGTTACCGTGTTGATCTTTGAAAACAGTCCTTAGAAATCAGAATATGAGTCATCATGTAAGAGTCATATCTTGAGCCTCGGGATAGATTTTTGAATGAATCTGGGGTCTAAAACTATCTACTGTGAATGTAATTTTCAAATATGGACTTTAATCAGTGAGTATGGGTTTGGAAAATGGTTTTACAGTCGGGTCTTCTAAAACAGTCCCTAAATTACGGGTTTTGGGAACGTGTATAATTAGCGTTTTGAATCACCGAATTATGAAACCTTGTAATATTTTGTGCTAAAACAGTATGTAAGACATATCTTTATGTATATTTTAGCCTTGGTGACACGGGAATAGGACTTGTTGCTTTGTATATGATTCCGTGACTTGTTTGTGCTTTTAAAGTACTCTTATTCTGTTCTTTATTAAAGAACACTCTTTTACTATTTCTTACACAACTCCATTTGATAAATCCATATGCCATTCCTATGTTCCCATATCCTTAGTTGTTGTTTTGATATGATCCCTAAATTCCTTTGCCATGTTATGATCCTGTTATTGGTATGCCTTTATATGTTCCCATTTGAATACTCATATTTTTTCCTAGTTATTATGCCTTTGAAATGAACCCTTAAGCCCGAGCCATATTTTGTATCTAGTCATGGGGGTACCATGACCATGTCATACGATGCACCGGTGACATGACACTAACTAGGGCGGTGTGATTAGATCCCTGGCGTTCCCTTTTGGTGCACATAATTATTATATTATTGTGAGCGCGGGTGCTAGTCATGAGCTAGTGCACGTGCTATTGACATTTGTTTTGCAGGGAGCGTATGGATGCATCCTAGGTATTTGTTTGATATGATATGATGTGATTTAATGTGATAGGTTTGTGTGTGCAATACACGCCGTCACTTTGGTGCATAGGATTCGCAATCCTAGTACACATATATGATTATTTAGTTGATTTGGATATGTGATTTGTTTTGTGTGCTCGTGGGTTATTCTTGTCTTTCATTGACCCTTTTTATTCATCCACTTAATCATCCTTATATTCATACCTTGTGATATCTTAATTATTGTTATCTCTTTTGCCTTAAACCATATTTGTTGTATCCGTTCGCTGGGCATTTTGCTCAGCCGTTTCTTTTTCCATGTGGCAGGTATTAAGCGGGAGACGGGGCATTGAGAGAGTTTGGACTTACCTAGATTCACCCATGTTTTTAATAAATCTTAAGACATTTTATGATTTGATACTTTGTATTTTGGACCCCGTTGTTTTGGGGATTCCTGTTTATTAAGATATTACTTTAAGTATTTTGGATATAATAAAAGTTTCATTTTAGCCCTTTTAAAATATGATGTATCTGATGTGACACCATAGTAGTAGCACTTTGTCTCTTTTCGGAGCGGGGTGTTACAATTATGGTATCAGAGCGTCTACGACCTAGTATTGACATGTGAGGATTGGGTAGATTAGGCTTCCATGCGTACTTTGATATTGTTATGATCTTTTAGATACGTATTTGTTTCCGCGAAATTTGTTATGTTAGTAGGGAGCTTCGTATTAGGATGTTCCATCTCGATATTACGTCTTGGCTGAGTGGTTGGGTTTACGATTTAAATTTCCCTCGCTCCCCAAACGTTAATAGAATGGCTTCTAAACTATGATGGCCCGAACAGTGTCGTTTTCTTCGTACTATCGTTTCTTTCGTATATATGTGTTTATGTTTCACTTTTGTTTCACTACCGTTTTGATTGTGGTTTGACTAAGCCTATGATGGGATATTTTCCGAAGAAAGATGGAAGCAGAAGTGGAGACGCCAAGTCATTAGGTATGATTTCAAGAAATTCTCGATTTATTTTCCTTTGATATCGCTTCGATTTGTACAAGCACTCGGTGATTCCTTTCCGTAAACATTACTTCCGTGCATATTCTGTATGTGTTATGTGTAAGATGATTTCATTTATTGTCACTTTGTTTGTTACGTATTCATTCGATATGATTCGTGCGTATTCGTATACGTTCTCGTTTGTTTTGTTACTTTGTTGATTATTCTACTCCAATTTCGAGGCCGAAAATTTTCTTTTAGAGATGAGGAATTATAAAACCCATGACACTACTTTAATTTCGAGGACGAAATTTTCTTTTTAGAAGGGAAGAGTTATAAAACCCGCATTTTATAATATGGAGATTTGAATAAAATATGATATTCGAACACTTTATAAAATTTGGGAATGTTATGTAAATACAATAGTAGAGATTTTATTTCAATTTATTTTATTTTTAAGCATAGTTTAGTTAATTTATAAGTATTAAATAATTAAGACTTAAACTATGAAACCTTTTAATTAAATTAGGATATAACCTATAGTTTTAAATAAAGCAAGCATATAAATGAACATTCTTAAACTTATATAAATAAACATTTTAAACTTTAGGAAATATTGGTTAAAAAAAGTACACACTTTTGTTAAATGTACATGTTTTTGTAAGACTTTTTAAAATGGAAAAAAGGTATGTAATTAATATGTAATTATACCATTAAAACCAAGTTGAAACACCCCCTTAATTTGACTCAAATCACACGAAATTAGGAAGCAATTTGGAAGGTTTTTGTTATGATTTTTAAAGGTGTTTAATTCCATAAGTTATGGCATAAGTTACAAGTTTGAAAAGCTAGTTAATGGTCTTCCTTAATTTGAATTCAAAATTTGGCATTTCAAAATTTTTTCGGTTTACCATTTTGTCGGACTGAGGAATTTACTGTCGGGCTGAGAAAAAATATCGGAATTTTCGGAATTGAAACCACAAATCAATCACATCATATCTACTTAAGATCCGAAGTCACTTCATCAACAGAGAGACGATCATCATGACAACGAGTAATACGATTACTGAAAGTTCACACGTGAAAGACCTCGATCTGGAACGATTACAACAACGGACACGTATCATGAGAGGAAGTTTAATGAACGGTATTAAAGGACTTCAGTCAACTTTTGAGACTCTATCAACATCTTTGCGACTCTTAGGTGAATCTACTAGCACCTTCACAAGAGCATTCACCCAAACCATGGATAAACTTGCCATGCAGCTTGTCAAACAACGACTCATTGGTAGTGAATGTCAGATCACTTTAAATGAACTCAAGACAACACTTGCAATGCAATTTAACTCTGAATTCATCGAGTCTCCAAGTACAAGGGATTGCTTCAAGAGGAATAAAGCATTGGATGCTCTCTATTACAAAGATTTTATCACCTAGAACATCGAATTCATTGCAACCTACGTCAACAAAACAATAATTCACGAACAAGAGTTAGACAAAAGGTTCAAGACAAGTTGTGATACAGTATCGGGTCATGTGAATGAGAGTTGCACCTCCGGGAAAACAACGCATGATACGCAGAACGATCATAGTATATCAGGAAATGCAAGCAGCAGCTCTGGCAACCAACGCATCCATTCTGAGATAGTCATCGGTAATACACCTTCTTATGATAATGGACATGTATTCAATTCTGACCCATTGGAAGAGGTACACTATGATGAATATAATGTGTTTGGCAATGCTAATATGCATGAGCATTGTGATCAAACTCAAACGATTATTCACACATGTATGACGGAAAAGGTTGATAGCAATACCGTACCTAATCCATTAGACACGTGCAATAATGCGTCTGACAATGATCAACATGCAAATGAGTATGATGAGGAGGAGCGTGTTGCGCTAGCCAATTTAATTGCTACTTTACAAAAAGATGTCAGTGAAAATAAAAAGAGTCAAAAGCAATTAAAGAAGACAAACGCAACACTCACTCAAAATTTTGAAAAATGCAAAGCTGCTCTAATTAAGTCTAGTGAAACCATAGATAGCTATAGAGCGGAGCTTCTTCAAAAGACCGAAGAGCTTTAGGGGTACAAGGGTAGTGCGTTAAAAAGTCAAAAGGACGATCTTGAAAACAAATACAACGAAACTCTTGCGTTATTAACCAAAGAGAAACGTCAGTTTAATGTTTTATTAATGGATGAACGTCAAAAAACGTACCTTGCCACTACCAAAGTTAATGAACTTGAACAAAAGCTCTCTATGACCACTACCGATTCTACTAAAATTCTTGAGGTTAAGAAACAAGAGGTTGAAACGTTAAAACAAGATTTCGAAAGTCGACATGAAAAAGATACTGAAAAAGTAACAGAACTAGAGGCACAAGTCGAATTTTTGAAGAAAGTTGTTTATAAAACGCATGACTCTATTCAAACCATTAGAATGATAGCACCCCCATCAATGTTTAAGGGTCAAGCTAGCTTTGCAAGTCCTGAATACCTTGCCCAAGCTCAAGCTGCGAACCCGCGCCTTTATTTGGATGAGTCCGAATGGACCGATCCTGAATGTCCTCTTGGTAGGCTTAATAATGAAGAGACATCCCTTTGGGATGAGGAGAGTAGATAACTGGTCAATAAAGAGTTTGTGAAACCATATAATTATGCGTATGAAAACAGTCTTTATGGTCTTTCCTCTCCACAAAAACAGAAGTCTCGTGAGCAATTGTTTCTCGAATGCAAACAAAGAAGAATTCAATGGAAGAAAGTTTTTGCCACTGAGAAAACAAACGTTTCTAAGTTTATCAACTACTTGCCCCTTGATGCTTCTAAAATCAAGAGTAGGTAGACATTTGGGTTTCTTAAGCATTACATTGGTAATATTAAATCCATTGTTGACAATGATTGGAAACAACGAGAAAATGACGAGTGGAAGAAACCAATTCCTCAAGATATAACTGTCCTTGTCAAACAAATCTTAATACCGAACGCGGTCACACTAAAAGAAAATGTTCTTAAATTCGAAAGTTTAATTCGGTCTAAAATGTTTGATGATTTACAATATGTTGAGTCTCTTGAGAAAGAAATTGATGAACTTCAGACGGAAAAATCAGAGTTCTCAAACATATATGATCTCATCTTAGAAGAATGTCTCTCCAAAGATATTTTGTGTGTTACTCTTCAATCTTGTGCTGATATCGATGAATACTCTGACGTAGCATGCAAATATCTTGATCAAGTCAAAGAATGTGAACGACTTGAAACTGAGCTGTCGAAACACAAAGAAAATGTTGATAAGAAAGCGTTTACATTAATTCAACATCGATGTGACTTCCTTCAACAACATTGTCATTCTCTTGAACTTGCTTTGCAAGCCAAAGTCGTAAAAGGTCCAAATGACAATAACTTGCAAGTAAAACTTTCCGCATCGTGTCGTGAAATGAACGAAAAGAGTATGGAAATTACAGACTTGAAAGCTCAGTTGCAAGAAAAGGACATAGCGATAGACGAGTTGAAGATACTCGTTTCCAAAATAGGTGGAAAAACTGTGGAACCTAAAGTTGTGAAACCTGTTATTCAACAACCCAATGCCTACAAGGATCCAAAGCCATCTATCTTAGGAAAACCGACTCCTTTCTCAAATTCTTCTCATGTAAAATCTGGGTTACCCCCTAAGAATGATGTGCAACCAAGTGTTCCAAAACCATCCATAGCATCCTATGTTCCTCTATTTAGAAAGCACACTGTTTCTAAACCCAACCATGTGAATGCACCTAGCACTTCTAGGACTCCTCCAAAACGTGTGACATTTACGTTCACAAAGGAATCTGTAGGTTCAAATGACTTAGTTCATACCAACAACCTAGAGGATGCTAAGAAAAAAGGGAAGATTCAGAATGCAAACCCCGTGTATTCAAAACCTAGTTCACCAAATACCGTTAGAGTTCAACACACTCCTAATGGTAGTCAACCAAAACCTAGGATCTCTCACCAGCAATCTAGGAATTGGAAACCATCCATGCATAGTCGTGTTTCGAACACTAAGCTTGAACGATTTGGAAACCTAGGAATACAAGTACTTTCGTGAATCCCAAATTCCCTGTATGTCCCACTTGTAAAAAGGGCATTCACAATGGCAACCACGATCATTGCATTCTACAATACCTTTATGAGGTCAAATCGCGTGCCTTTGCACAAAGAAAGAATGCAAAATCCCATAAGACAACTAGGAGATACAAACCCGTCGCAAAGAAAAGCAATCACACCAAATCTGAAACATGGATTCAAAAAGGATATAGTTTCTCTCCATAGAAGTCTTCCGTTGTGCAAAAGAAAACTACTCCTAGATCTAGTCTTCAGTGGAAACCAACGGGTCGGATCTTCAAGGAAGTTGGTCTTAAGTGGATTCCAATAGAGAAGAGTGATGAAACCTACGCTAGCACGAATGCGAACGTTTTGAATATCGACAAGGAATTTGTTACTCCTAACATTAGTATTTGTGCAAGTTCTTCTTTTGTCATTGCAGTTACAACAGCGGATCCTGAACCCACTTCTTCTTCAAAGGGTTCCAATTTTGTACATTCGGTATCACCTTCTTCTACTGTACAAAAGTCTGTTTTTGAGTATTTTCAAAAAATTTGAAAACACAAAAATATAATAAAATGTAAATATCATAGAAAAAAAATGAAAAATTTTAAAAATCCAAAAACATTCTTCTCGACATGTCTTTCAGTATCGATAATATGGACGTGCCTAGAAATGTCGCTCAATAACGACACGGGGGTGTACATAATGCTCGAATGAAAGTTGTAAATATTTTTCAAAACATGTCATTTCAATGATTTACAATTACATCTGATTGTGACTCGTGCCTCAATGAAAGGAAAGCTTATCACGGATGATAGCTTATCCTTAACAACGAAAATTATTTTTCTCGGTCATGAGCTTTCAAGAAAAACATTCAAAGTTTTTAAGCTCATGTAAACGACTTACAGTTAAATGTCAGACTGTAACTCGGACCTCAAATAAAGGAAAGTGTATCTTTAAAGATAACTTATCCTAACAAACGGGTAGAGCAATCTATCTTGGGTTGAGCTTGTCACAAAACATTCAATGTTTTGAGGTCAACACCATGGCTTGTGATTACTTTCATATTACAACCTGGCTCTATATTCACGGGGGAGTGTACGATTTAGTGCTCTTACCCTCAACAAAAGAAGAGAAATCTTCTTATACTTGAGTGGATTCGTCAAGACATTCCAAGTCTATGAACTCAAGTTTATGCTTTAGAAATACCATGTCGCCAAAAAGAAGTGGTCTTTCAAAAAGCGTTGAACTAAAATTTTTTCAAGAATTTTTCAATGATTATTCAAAATCTTTCAAAAATTGTGTGTTCAACAACTCCTATCCTCGAAAAGTGAAATGTGGATCACATCCTCTAATGACAATTCAGTTGGATCAATTTTTGAGGGGGAGATTTCCAAAATCAAAGTTTTAATGTTGTTGGATATATTATGTCAAAACAATTTTATGTATCCAACACATTGTGTGCACATATCATTTGGTATTAATCACATAAAAAGCTTTGATGTTCATGAACATATTCTTCAACGACAATCTTTTATGTGTTCATGAACATGTAGTGTACGAGTACAATTTTTTTCAAGAGTTTTTCAATGATTATTCAAAATCTTTAAAAAATTGTGTGCTCAACACTACATAAAATGTTCTAATAATTCATGCTAAGTTTGACACACTTTTCTCCGAAAGTTTTCAAGACTATTTTTTCAAAATATATTTTAATCAAATTTCGTGTCTCTAATATCAAACGATTTTATATATTAGAGATAGGGGAGAAAATGTGATTAAAATGTGATCTAAAGACTCAAGCACTCATGGTCACGATAAAAAACCCACAACATCTTTAATCCACGACGTTATTGGTGTCAAAAGGGTGGTTAGGTTTAAGTCCTATGATCCAACCAGAACCAGAGGGATCTTCTCGAGGACAATCCAATAGATTATTAGAAGTCCTTAGGAAAGATGGAGTAGATTGTGAACGTAGCTGAATGTCGACTAAGTACTGATGCTAGCACTGGAACAATCACAACAAGGTGCTAGTAATGATGTCTTGGTAAGCATTGAAGGGGTTGAAGAATGAAAAAGAAATGTAAGGATAAAGGGTGAAAACAAAGAAGCCCTCCATACAACTTAGGCAAAAACCGGGTCAACACATCATGAAGACAACGCATCATGAACCCAGTGATGTAATGCACAATCCCTTACCTAGCTACTCAGGCTTCTCTCAAAAGAAGTTTGTTTTATTCTCACGGAGATCAACATGACTTCTATTAACTTTCTCACTCCGAGATAGTTGATATTGAATAGGTGGCATCTGCTCCAGCCTCCAACCACTAAAAGTGCACAAATCGAGTCTAGAGCCATGAGATCAATCAAATCTCGTTAGGACACACGGATGAAGATCAAGAGAGTCCTACGCTATATCCTTGCGATATTGCTAGAACACTCAGAGTGATACTACTTAGTATTCACAATGAAGAGTGGAAATCCTTCCAGTGTTAACATCAAACAGCACTGTGGTAGGTCATATGTAAGATTCTTCATGAATTGAACATATGAAAAACTGAAAAGCAACAATGGTTTGATTCTGAATTGATTCAAACTCGTTTCAGGTTTCTACGCAATATCTTTATGGTCTTGCCAGAACATTCAGAGTGATATTTACTAATATTCACAAGACGAATGGAAATCCTTCTAGCATCAACATCAAACAGCGCTACGGTAGGTGACTTGCGAGATTCTCTATGAATCAAGCTTGTGTCAACTGGAAAGCAACAATGGTAAGATTCTTAATGAATAAAACTTGTTCCAAGAATTTGAATTGACGACTTTAATCAAGCGGATATCTATCCAATTGAGTCACTCTTTATGTTCGCAGTCTTGCTTTGAGACGGTCGAGTAAAGAGAACGGCTAGTACAGCTACGAAACCCTGTCGAGGAGGTTCTTAATTGAATCTACCTAATCACAAGTACGATATTTAATATCGTGTAACGGTCTTCACCGAGCGGAGGTAAAAAGCTACCGATTTAGGACAAATGTCAAAGCCATTCAGTCCGTGTCTATGTTTTGTCTCAAGAATGTGACGTTACGGTGTACTCAGCAAAGTCGAAGATTCAAAACCACATACTCATGCCCAAAGATATCCAGCAATCAAGAAAGCAAATGACTTCCGTAACTCTGATGATCAAAATCTTCCTTATCATTTAATGAAGGGGAATGAACTCACATTGGGGGAGATTGTTAGCAAGCTTTCAAAATGATGCAAAGTATGAGCGCGTGGATGAAGACACAAGATTGCAAGATGGCAAAGACAAGTCAAGAATGATTTTTAGATCTCAAGTTTAAAGACAAAGTCGAAAGACAACAACAAAGGCTCAAAGATCACAGCATGAAGGAACAAGACTACCGTTACACGTTCAAGACTCATTTATGGCGAGATTCGTAATCTCCATTGATCTCCAAATATTAAAAGGGTATGACCTCACATTGGGGGAGATTTTTAGCCTCAAAATATTGAGTCAAACAAGAATGCTCGGTCATAGGTTATTATTGTAACATTAATTAGAATGTTGTAATAGGTAGTTAATTAGTCATGGTTTACGGGCTTGGATTTAAACTACTTAAAGTCCAAGCCCGGCCCAATATATAGCCCATTAAAGCCCGCATGTGGGTGGACTATATATACTCCCCTCCTAGCATGTTAGGAGGGTTGGTTGTTCATTTTATTCTATTTCTTAATCTAATATTCACCTAGTTTCTCCACCTTCTCTCTACTTTCTCTCACTACTTTCTCTCTTTAGAAATTCATCTTCTTCATCTATTTTCTTTCTTTAATTCGTGTTATATCACCTAATATATGGGACAACAGTTTTGTTGCTAACTGTCTTATTCAGCGTAACAAGAAGGTGGGATTGCGGTGTAAAATCTAGAAGAAGTCGTCAACACATGCTTATACTGTATGCACTTAATATTTCAACAAATTTAAGAAAGCCTAAAAGTCAAGTCTTCCGTTGTATCAAACTTTGAAGCTTTCAAGAATTTATAAAGGTATAAGTATGTGGAACATGAAGTCACGAGGAGGCAAATTTCACAAGTGATGAATGCACAAGGTCAAGGAAAGGAAACATGCTCAAGACAAAAGTCAAAGATCTCCTTAGCATATTCACAAGCACAAGATGGAATACTCAAGCATAGTATGCTAGGTGTAAGATTTTGTAAAATGGTGTGACCTCCCTTAGGGGGAGATTGTTGGAAATAAGTATTTCCAAAGAAAGTCTCAGTCATATCATTGTTAGCGTAGATCACGAGCTATAGACTATTTAGGACTTTGTAAATTGGAGTGACCTCCCTTAGGGGAAGATTGTTGGAAATACGTTTTTACGTATTTAGGAAGGATCGGTCACTCCAACGATATATACGTAGTATGGGCTCGTGATCTAGTTATGTAACAATATAACCCATAAAGCCCACATGTAGGGTGGGCTATATATACCCCCTCCTAGCATGTTAGGAGGGGTTGGTTCTCACTTTCGTTATTCAATATACATCTTTTCTCTCATCCTCTCCTCTCCCTCTCTACTTTCTCTCTCTAAGTTCTTCATCTCTCTCCCTCTCTTTAGATCTATCAAACACATAGACAATCCAAGGATTTCGTGGACTGACAGAACCATGTTTCTTTTTGACAAATAAGACTGAAGCTCCCCATGGTGAGGAATTAGGTCTGATGAAACCTTTGCCATATAGTTCTTGAAGTTGTTCTACTAATTCCTTCATTTCAGATGGTTTTAAACGGTATGGAGCTTTAGGTGCAGGTGTAGCGCCTGGTATTAAATCGATTTGGAATTCCACCTGAGGGTTGGTGGTATGCCTAGTAATTCATCTGGAAAGACTTCGAGAAAATCGCGGACAATTGGCACGTCATTGATTTGTTTCTTTTCAGTTTCCTCCTCTTCCTCTGTCTTGGAAATATGATCAAGAAGATAGGACATCCTTTCAACATATATTTCTGGACTTTCGTACAAGAGATGACACTTAATCTATTGTTAATCCTTTAAGTGTTTCCTTCCCCTCGAGTAATTATAGTTTCTTTTCCCCACGGGATACGACCTAGCTTTTCATCACACACAATAACTGCATGATATTTTGCTAACCAGTCCATACCAATGATAACATCGAAACTACCAAGATTTACCAAAATCAGGTCGACATTGAATGGGTGTTTTAAAAGGTTTAAGGTACACCCTCTCATGATGCCGTTAGTTTCTACATTCTTACAGTCTTCTAATTCTACATTGTAGCAATTGTCTAATGGGTTGGAGTGATATTTATTAAACTACTAAACTCTGTAGATATAAAACTTCTATCGGCTCCAGTATCAAACAAAATTTATGCATAACGATTGTTTAGGAGAAACGTACAAGTGACTACACTGGAGTCAGGGTTGGCTTTAGCATTGCCCATAACGTAAACCCTTGTCGGTGCTCCTCCATTGTTCCCATTCTGGCTTGCCAGTTTTTGACAACTGGGTCTCATGTGTCTGGGGATCCACACTCGTAACTACGAACTCCCCCTCTCTGACCAGTACCATTTCCTCTAGTGGCATTGCGGTTTCCCTACTGTCCATTCTCATTACCGCGGGAGTTATACCCACCCCTGTTATTGTTATTGTTGTTGTTGGGCCTGGCATTGGTGACAACATTGCTTCGGCACTGTCGGAAAACATGACCAACCTGTCCACACTTGTGACATTTCCTACACGGACAGTCATTGTGATGATGATAGTTTCATTTGGTGCACAATGGTTTGGTACCCCCATACAGTCTTCCTCCAGTGGTAGTAGCACTATAGACTTGGCCATTGTTTTGCCTTTTGGGAGGCTGCTGCTGGTGCTGACTGCAGAATTTTTCATCTGCTCTCCTTTTGCTTTCTGTCTGTCTCTCAGTGATACTACGGACCCGTTTATCCATTAATTCCGTAGCGAACTCAATGGCACTTTCGACAGTAGTGGGTCGTGATGCGAGCACGCTGTCATGGATAGAGTCAGGTAGTCCACCAACATACCTTTTGATTTTTTCTTTCACTTCTGGGAATATTCTGGTACACATCAAGGTCAACTCTTGGTAACTCTGGTTGTACGCCACAATGTTACTGTTCTTGCACTTGAGATCCCATAATTCGATCTCTAGCTTTTTCACTTCACCCCTTAGACAGTATTTCTCAGTCATTATCTCTTTCAAACCGGCCTAGTTGATTGCATATGCAATATCATGTCCTAGAGTAGCAACCAATGAATTCCACCAAGTGAGAGCACTTTACAGTAATGTGCAGGTGGCAAACTTAACCCTGTTTACTTCAGCACAATCACTGATGCGGAACACTGTTTCCAACCATTTGAACCATTGCATTAGTTCCACTATACTCTCTTTGTCCTTATAGTACAAAGGCTCGCATTTTAGAAAATCCAGGTAAGAGCAACCTCGTGTGATTCTGTCAGTTCTTCTTGCATTGGAGTTCTGGCTATCGTCTTGATTTCTTCTAGGATTAGCATCTCTGGTAGCCATGGTGTCTGCAATACCTTGTTCAGCGAGTACCCTGAGTAGGGCAGTTCTGACATTTTGAGTGGTATCGGTTCCTGAGGGATTTGATCGTATGGTTCTTGCTGATGCCATTTTTCTATAGTCATATAAAAATGAGATCATTAGTTTTTGTGTCAATATTGCATTTATAATAAGTTGCATGGAAATGTTTATGCATAGAATTCATAACAAATTGTATAACCTGTCAAGAGTTCATAATATAACATGAGCACATAAAACAATAGAGTAACATCAGTACATGTCATTTCTGTAAAAAATAACAATACCATACAAGCACAACCAATATAAGACAAGAGTACATCACGCCTGTCTGAAATAATGGTACAAATACTCTGAAGTACAACATACGGATTACCTATCTAGAGAGGTACAATACAAAAGATAAGGTACAAAAGATAGAGTACAAAATTCCTATATCATGAGAGCTGGGATGCAACCCAATACTTGTCATGGTGTACAAGGATATCTAACACATCTAGTCTAAACAATGCTAGCAGAGTCACTAGCTGCAGCCGGTGTAACCGGTGCAACTACAACTCTAGGAGCCTGAGTGGCATCCTACATAGCGGCCATAGCCACACGAGTCTCTCACATGAGTCGAAGTGTCTCTAGCATCTGTGTCTGGCGTATCCTATCCCTCTCTCTCAATGCAGCCAACTCTGCAACAAGTCCCTGATCATGTACTTCACATAAATCGAAGAGAATCTGAATCGTGTCTCCCTCGGACATCTGAGTAGTATGAGTCTGATACTGCTCACACTCCTGAATGAATAGACATTATCGTAGAGAGGCATTCAACCCCTTTAACCACTGAATGGCACTATAGGCAGTCGCCCACGCCTCCCGAGCAACCTGGGACTCCTCCTCAACAGTACAAGTGACTAAGTCTAGACGCTCATGTAGGATGGAATTCCTATCTTGTGCAACTCGTATAAGAGTGTGCACATCTGAGATATCCTGCGTCTGTCGTGCTGATAAGGCATTAATATGGGTCTGGACAGAGTCATCCCTAGTCGGCCCGACTCCTGAACTCCCCCAATCTGATAAGTCGAGATGGGAGTGACATCATACCTCCTCCTATGAGGTAGTAGGGCTCCTAGTGAAGATCTAAAGTAGATGATGGTAGAAGTAGGGGTAGAGTAGAAGTTACCTGATCCATTTCCCTAGTTGGGGCGGTGGATCCAGTAGGTAAGGTAGCAGTGGGAGAATCTGAAAGAACGATAAGTCCTCCAGTCTGGCTATCTTCAGACTCGGGGTCTGAAAGCAGTCCTTGTAACATTGTATCAGGTGAAACTGGGATAGTGGATGTGGCGGTGGGAGTGATGTCATCCTCGGATAGAGCAATAGGTGATGTAGCTGGAGTAGTCATAATAATCTGAAAATAATATCATTTCAAATTTGACGTAAGTACTAGCTTACTCAATTCAAAAGGTTTTTAAAATAAAATTTGTATGTGATACTGTAAGTTAAAAGTTACGTAAATACTTATATGATTAAACAGATGAATTTTAATAATCATTATGCACAATTAGTTCACATAATATATGCATACTCTATATACTATATGCTCAACTATCCGTGTCCCCCAAAATCAATTTTTTTAAAAACAAAATGGAGTTTTATTCAGTTATAGTCCAGTATATCAAAATATTTTATTTTGATCTGGTTCTCTATAACTATCGCCCTTTGATACCAATCTGTGACACCTCCAAAATGGTCATGCAATGGAATAGTAATTGGATGTCACATGGTGGATCATACAACAATAGTATACAGAGCAATCATTAAAAAATGTCATTTAATTGAAATATTACATGAACCATTGTGAAAATGTTATCAGATTGTCTTAACAATAATTATTAAATTGTCATTATTCCAAAGTTATAAAATCCCTCCCAAACGAGCTTTATAATGCTTCCTAAACAATGCTTGACTTCTGTGCACACATTGGTACCAGCTTCAATTTCCAGATAAAAACATGCTAGAAGGTCAACATAAAGTTGGTGAATTCACTGGTTTAGTAAATCATAGTTTAGGATCGCAAAACATAACATAAGATGCAATGCACAAAGCAAATACTATAAAGCAACTACATTTCCTATTGCCGGTAACTGACGCTAGACTATTAAGCCCCTGTTAGAAATACGTTTTTACGTATATTAGAAGTATCGGTCACTCCACAATAATATTTATGTTGTAATAGCTCGTAGTTAGAAAATAGTCATTAGTTACTTATTAACTTAAGTAAGAACCGGTCCATGGGCTTGTCATGGACCGGCCCAAGCCCATGTTTGCTTGGAACTATAAATACCCCTTTCCACCATGGAAAGGGGTTTTTTTTTTTTTTTTTTTTGGGTAAAGGGGAATTGACCCCGGTAAAATATATTACGCCAAAAAACCATTAAGTACAAAAGATATAGGTGAATCCTATATCAAAGCCCATTACATAGGCAACTACCAAGCACAACTGCTAACAGCCAAACACCTACATAAAAGGACACTCCCTCTTATGACAACTATCAAACTACTTCCTACCACTATGCTGAAGAGAAAAGTCACGGAACTCCTTACGTTTTCCAGGCAAATCATTGATCTGGTCCGCATATTCTTCACTAAAAATGTCAAATTCATCTTCATGCTGGTGGCCCCCTCCCATAGAAGACATGTAAGCTGCAAACTCCTCAGGAGATGCAAAAACCTCATCATCATCAGAATCACTAGGATTAAGAATATTAGAATATTCTAAACTTTGTTTACTTGATGACTCAACCTTCTCCATAACACCAATATCCTTGGAAGTACTTGGAGATGTTGCATTTACCTTCTTTGGATCAACCTTATCATTATTCGTTGCTACAACCTTTTCAGCCTCTTCCAAACCCGCATCCATACTATTAAGTTTCTCAAAAGAATTCTTTAACTTCAAACTCGAAATATCATCTTGTATTTGTTTAGTAGACGAAGTAGAATTCTTACCCGTAGAGGATTTAGATGTCGGTTTCATTACCCATACAGATTTAGGTTTTGTAAACCTAATTCCTTCAATTTGCTTAGGCTTAGCCGGCTGTTTTTTCTTCCTTTTGACTTCTACAAAATCGTCCTCCAGATTTGTAACCTGACTACTAACCTGTGGTTTTTTAGGGCAATCCATATCAACATGCCCAAAAATATTGCATGTACTACATCTAGGAGGCTTCCATTCGTATTCGACAGTGATAGTTTCAAAAGAATGCCCCTCTTCACCTTTAATAGGAATAGCCACAACAAAGGAATCAACAAGATCCCTATCCGCATTGACCTCAACAAGTGCACGCGCATAATCACAACGTCCCCATGAATTCTTACACATTTCAGCCGTATGAGCATCCAACATAATAGGGGTACCAACCTTAGTGAAGATCAAACTTAATCCATTGGAAGAATAAGCAACAACAGGAACATCATGGAATTTGACCCAAATTGGTACCTTCTTGATGTCATCTTTAATAAGCTTTTTAGTTGGATTCCAAATATTAAGCATAATAGGTATCGACCTAATCCGCCATGGACCATTTGCAAGAACTTGCTCCATACCTGTCTTTGATGAAAACTGAAAAAAGAAAAAACCATGATGAAACATGGTTCGTTTGATACCGTAGCGAGCCCAAGCATTAGTGACATAGTTTTCAACAATGGGAAATGCGTGTCTCTTCCCAATAAAATAGCCATAAAGAGTATTAGCTAGTTTATCCGCTTTTTCATCGACCACTTCTCTTGGAATTTCAATATCAGCCCCGGATACCACATTATCATTAAAAAGACACTTAAGCTGAACCATACTAGACGTAGATTCAACAACAAACGTATCTTTGTGAGCATTTTTATCAAGCTGCGAAACCCCTTCCTTCCCATCAGAAACACTCGAAACAACTACACCAGGAGTAGTAGCCTCATTACCACCACGTTTTAGAATAGACTTCAATGGTACAAGTTTCGGGTAATGAGGCTCAGCATCAGATTTAAGATGAGTATCAACATTATCAGAAGTAGGCGTATTAAGAACACGCCTAGCCTGCTGTAATTTACCTGATGTAGCAATAATCTTACCATCAATATTACGACCTTGTTTGCCCAGTTCCTTCAACGTCACCTTAGGTTTGACAGCAGCATTCAAATTACGTGGACTGTTAAGGAAACCTTTTTCCATCTCTCACACCCCGCAGCCAACTAGAACACAGAAACCCTAGATAAAGATAAACATGAAGCAGTCACAATGATAACAGCCGAGCCCTAATAGATGTAGCAGTAACGATTACAACCAAACCCTAATTCCGAACAGTACAAAACCCTAATCTATTTCTCATTAAAAAACGTCACAACCAATCATATATCATGAACAGGAGATCGATGTCTTAACGAATATATCAAACCCTAGTGGATACCCGATTAAAAACCTAAATCAGAATTAATCCAAAATCAAAAGATTTAGGAAAACCCTAATCGTGGATTTAATACGATTACCCAAGAGAGATTCGAAAAAACAGAAAGATATAGATCAACTATTAATAATACGAATGAATATGATGCAAAGTAAAGAGAAAAAATTAAGGAGTTAGGCTGATCGGAAAAAGAAAGCCTGGTGGCCAATGGAAAGGGGTTGGTTGTTGTCATTTGCTAGTTTCCATTTAATAAAATACACATAGTTTCTCTCACTTTCTCTCTCTAACTTTCTCTCTCTAGAAATCAACAAACCCCTTCATAGATTCATAGGTTATCAATATTCTACATTTGGTATCAAGAGCTATGGGGTGATTTAAGGTAGTGATTTGTGTGGTTTTTTAGTTTTTGATTGTATTAGTGTTCTTTAAGAAAAACCATCTTGATTCTTGGTGTTTTTGGTGTTTTTGTGATTGGGATTAGTGGATAAGTACTAGTTTTTACTTATTATTGTTGAAATCACAAAACTTTTTGGGTTATTTGGTCAAAATCTGGGCTTAATCTTCATTTTTAGAGGTCGACTGTTCATCGTATAAAGTTTTTGATTAACCCAGCAAAAGTTCCGGATCAACAAGTTCCGGATCAAGAAGTTCCGGATCAAGAAGTTCCGGATCAAGAAGTTCCGGATCAAGAAGTTCCAGATCAAGATGTTCCGGATCAAGAAGTTCCGGATCAAGAAGTTCCGGATCAAGAAGTTCCGGATCAAGAAAGTTCCGAACCAAGGAAACTTCCGAACCAAGGAAACTTCCGAATCAAGAAGTTCCGGGTCAAGAAGTTCCGGATCAAGAAAGTTCCGAATCAAGAAGTTCCGGATCAAGAAGTTCCGGATCAAGCCAAAGTTCCGAACCAAGAAGTTCCGACTCAAGAAGTTCCGGATCAAGCCAAAAGTTCCGAATCAAGGTAATTCCAAGCCAAATCTTCCGAATCAAACTTCCGAATCAACAAAAGTTCCGAATCAAGGGTTATTTTGCTTGTTTTTTCGACGATTTTTTAGAGGATTTAATCTTGGTTTCTTACAACAAAAACACAACACAATTCACAAGCTTTACTTCACTGCTCGATCAACCGATAATCTCTGTTTCTTTGAAGAAAACAAAATGAATCCAAGTTCATTAATACCTCAGATGACATCTCTTACGGATATCTCGATCATAACGGGGACTGATAGTCGTCCACCAATGCTTATCAAAGAGGTGTTTGAGGCATGGCAGGGCCGTATGATGCAATACTTGAAGAGCAAACCAACATACGGAAGGCTTATGGTCAAATCGATTTTGAATGGTCCACTCGACTATGGTACCATTGTGGCAAATAACGTGTCTCGACCAAGAGAATATGAAGAACTCACACCGGCACAACAACTCATTGCTGATGCTGATGAAAAGGCTCTACAGACACTTCTCCAAGCTCTTCCGCATGATATTTATCGTATGGTTAGTCAGTATACGGTTGCCAAAGATTTATGGGAACGTTTAAAGGTGTTGCTACAAGGTACGTCTCTCACAAAACAGGAAAGGGAGTGTCAGCTGTATGATCTGTTTGATAGATTCACGTACAGCCCAGGGGAAACACTACACGATTATTACTTCAGATTCACTACTCTAATGAATGATCTGAATGTATACAATCTTGTAATTGCTCCATTCTAGGTTAACACCAAGTTCTTGAATACTTTACCTCAAGCTGAATGGGGTGAGTATATTACCGATGTGAAGTTAACCCGGGATTTGCATAAGTGCAACTTAGATCAAATCTATGCTTTTCTTCAGCGGCATGAGAAGCATGTGATTATGCACCGTTCTCCTCGCGGTATGTACCCAGATTCCTTAGCTTTGATGGCGAATCAACCAAGCTTGTCACACAACAACACACCTTATATCTTGGGACATCAAGCCTATCATCCATCACCTTACATGACACCGACCTTCCCCCAATACTCGATTCTACCACAACCACCCACCTCACATCAGCAACAATATCGGTTCAATGCACCTTCACCACGGTATGCTTCACAACTTCATCTAGCAAATGTTGCACCTTATGCTCAGCCTTCATATTCTTCTTATCAAGAGAATGCAGCATATCCAACAAGCTACCCTGATCAAATGAGTATTCCTTCTACTGATTATGCAGCTCATCCAGATCAAGCACTGTATTGTGATGATGAGGAAGTCCCCGTTCCTGTATTCCAACAAGGAGCTGACCCAGTTGAAGTGCTAACTACTATGTCTGCTTATCTCACAAGAACTTTAAGCAAACGAGGATACAGAGGATCAGCTCCTACCAACAATCAGTTGAGGAATTCATCCAATTCTCGCCAACAAGCTACAATTGAGAATGGCAGGGTAATGGTTCAGCCAATTCAACCATATCAGGGGAGACCTTCCACATCAACCAATGCTCGCACGGTCAATCCTGCTCCTGCTCCAATGGTCAACAATCCTCCACGGGCTAATACAGGCAAGTTGAGAATGATTACATGCTACAACTGCAAGGAAGAGGGTCATATGTCCAGGGATTGTAAGAAACCCAAGAGGAGAAGGGATGGACAGTGGTTTGCAGAAAAGATCTATCTGGTAAATGCTCAGGCGCAAGGAAGGGAACTTGATGAAGAGGAGCTTGCATTTCTTGCTGATCCAGGGATTGCTGAACAAGACACGGTCACCACACAGAATGCAGCATACCAAGCAGATGATCTCGATGCGTATGACTCAGACTGTGATGACTTTCAATCTACAAAGGCTGCTCTCATGGAAACTATCTCCAGCTTAGGGCCAGAAAAGAGATCTGAGGTACTTATTAATACCACCGATAATACCACTGATGCTAGTATTCAACCACATCAAGTTGTGCAAGAGAGTGCTGATTCGAATGAATCTTCGGTGGTGAGTCCTTCAAACGAGGAGACAAACAATGATAGCAATATTAATGTGAGTCCCCAGACTTTGAGTGAATCACAACCGGGACCCAGTTCGCATACGCCTACTCCTGCTCAACAAGATTTAGTCATGGTTCCTGCTACATTACTTAGCCAAATGAATGCTGCACTCTTAGAAACCTTAGCTAAGAATAAGAATTTGTCTGATGAGCTTGCCTTAAGCAATGAGAAAGTTCAAACCTTGGAACTAGTGCCTTCGTCTAGTGTTCTAACTAATCTCGAATATGATCACTTTAGAAACAAACAAATGGGTCACTTGCAAGAAATCGAAAACTTAAGAGCAAATCTGTCTAATGAACTTCAAGAAAAGGAGTTAGTGGTCACTAATTTTCAAAAACTTCAAACGGATTTTGAATCACTTGAGTCTAAGAAGAATGAAAGGGAGATTAATGCCACTAATAAGATTAGAAGTCTAGATTACTTGTTGTTAAGACAATACGCTGCTTCTCAACTAGTGCACTTATTTGATGCTTCGTTTAGAGAGTTTAACTTATCACGTCTAAAAGGCCTTCCCCCTAATCCACGATATGCAAAACAAGCTTTAAGACATAGTCCTAGACTTTATAATGCAACTCAATTAGGATTGGCTTTAGACCCGATTGTTTTTCCCGATGATCGAACAAGTAAGGATCTAGTTGATGAGGATCGGTCATACAATTCTGCAAAATATCCTGAGTGTGATTATTTTAAATTGAATAAGGAGCTTGCAAAAACGGATTTTAGAATTCGCTTCCATATGGACAAAGATCTCATAACAGCACCGACCTACATATTAGATGAAGAAAACCCTAGTACTTTTCCTACACTTGTCAATATGGAAGGTCCTAAGGAAATTCCAAAGGATCTTCCACCTGTTAGCACTGTATGGTTAAACTTGCAAGAGATTAATCAATACTTTACTAATTTTGACAAGGTCATTTTGGAACGTACGACTTCAAATGGCCTAAACGCCGGAGAATGGGCTTTCGAACATATGAACGAGGTGTTTAAAAATGAGATCAATCCATTTGTCGAAAGTCTAAAAGGAATTTTTGCATCTCTTAAGGAAAATCTTGTGTTTGAAATTGGTGAAGTTCAAAAAGTGTTTTATGAAATGGACACCGCTTACGAACTACAACTAATTGAAAAAGAAAAGATTTTAACCGAATATGACCGATTCTTGTCTGCAGTAATCTCGTGTGATGTGCTTACTACTGTAAATGTTAATTATTCGAATGAGCTTACATCCGCTATGATTAATTGTGATGCTGTGAATGTTTGTGAGGATATTTGTGATGATGTTTGTAATCTTTCTGTAAATGTTGTTGATACTGTAAATGAGGTAGATAATCATTCTTGTCACGAATCTAACGCTGAGTTTTTAAAGCTACAAGATTCCTACAATTTACTTTCAAAACGCTTTAATCAACTAGAACAACATTGTATATCTTTAGAATTAAAACAACAAACTCAAAATGAGAATCTTTTGATATCAAATGTTTGTGAAAACGGTGTTGAGACTAGTGACAAGATGATTGCAATTGTTAAGACATTAGAGGAAGAAATCATGAGATTGAAGAGAGAGGTATCATCAAAGGAAACATTAAAATTGGAACTAGAGGCTGCAGAGTCTAAAAACCAAGTCTTAGAAATTAGACTTTCGTCTGTTCTAGGGGAGATGGATCGGACAAGACAGGGATTATCCTCTCTTTATGGTTCACTAGAAGAACGCTTCGCTTTTAATGCGGCACAGCAACAATCTTTTGTTGAACAACTGAACCAAAAGTGCGAGGAAATCTCTGATTTGAACATCCTGCTCATAGACAAAAATATGGTTTTGGCTGAGTTAAAGGAGACACTTCTTCTCACCCGACAAGAAGTTGTTGATAACTTAGCTACTGACTCTGCACCGTCCACTAGTGCTCCAATGACCAAGTCAGTAGTGCTTTATAAGAATCCGCTTCACAAGAGAAACCCGGTTACCTATGATGATTATATGAGGAATGCCATTAAGCATGTCGATCTTCTTAGGGATATTTTAGACGATCTTTATGCCTTAAATCCCTCAAGTAGCGACTATTATTCGGCTCATGAATATATTAAGCGAGTTCAATATTGCTTGGCATATTTGCAATACATAGGTACACCAGGTTCTGCACTACTTAATAATAGGCCCATTGCTGTCACTCCATTTAATAAGACTCCAGGAGCGAAACCGTCATTGGCACAATCAAGTAAGACACCTTTAAAATCTGTTGCTAATGTTCCCACTTTGCCTTCTACAGGATTAAAAGAGACTACTAAGGCTAAAGGATCGCCACTCAAGAAAGCTAAGATCAAGCCCTCCACTAGTAGTGCCACAAAGAAGAAAGTAGAAGTCCACAATAGGAATGCTAGTTCAGTTTTAAATAAAAAGAATCATGTTAAGACTAAAAGCTCTGCGCCTGTGCAGCAGCCTAAACCATTCGTGAATTCTGATTTAAATTGTTGGAATTGTAATGAATGTATGTTTTCCCAGCGTCATGATTTGTGTCTGATTGATCACGTTAATGAAATGAATGCTATTAAGAATGGTCTTGAATGGAAGCCAACGGGTAGAACTCGTGCCCAAGTTGGCTGGCAATGGCGTCCCACTGGTAGGACCTTTACATTAGATGGAAAAATGTGCCCTTTAACTAGGAATGCATCCATTGAGGTTAGGTCTGAGCGTCCTTTAGTTAGGAACACTCGCACTCAAGTATGGAAACAGCGTCCTTTAATTAGGTCTGCCCCTACTATAGTGCCTATCAGTGAAGAAATACCTCAGGATTTAAGCCAACTAGAATCTACACCACCAATTAAGAAAAAGAAGGCTAGGAAATCTAAGAAACCTAGAGTTAGCAAATCTAAGATTATTAAATCTGTACCTGCTAATAACAAGGAACACTCAGATTCCGATACCTCTACATTGTCTTTGTGTGGTGATATTTTCAGGTGGTCCAAATCATCCTGTGGTATTTGGACTCCGGTTGTTCAAAACATATGACCGGAAATCGCTCGATGCTCCGAAATTTCGTCAGCAAGTTTCTTGGTACGGTTAAATTCGGGAATGATCATATAGCAAAGATTATGGGGTATGGTGAATATCAGATTGGAAACGTGACGATTTCTAGGGTATACTATGTAGAAGGTCTTGGTCATAACTTATTCTCAGTAGGACAGTTTTGTGATTCCAACCTTGAGGTTGCTTTTCGACAACACACTTGTTTCATCCGCAACTTGGAAGGAAAAGATTTGTTGAAGGGATCTCGTGGTGCAAATCTTTATACTTTGTCCTTACAAGACATGATGGCCGCCTCTCCAGTATGTCTTCTCTCTAAAGCATCTAAGACCAAGTCATGGTTATGGCATCGCAGATTATCTCATCTTAACTTTGATGCTATTAATCATCTGGCTAAAAACGATTTAGTTCGTGGTCTTCCAAAGCTTAAATTTCACAAGGACCATTTATGTTCCGCGTGTTCAAGGGGGAAAAGTACCAAGAAATCTTACAAGCCCAAAGCTGAAGACACCAATCAAGAAAAACTTCATCTTTTGCATATGGATCTTTGTGGGCCGATGAGAACTGAAAGTGTGAGCGGTAAGAAATTCATTCTGGTAATTATGGATGATTTCTCTAGGTTTACATGGGTTAGATTTCTACGTAAAAAGGATGAAGCACCGAAGGCTATCATCACTTTTCTGAAATTCATTCAGGTACGTTTGAATACCACTGTCCGCCGTATTCGTACAGACAATGGTACAGAGTTCGTCAACCAGACTCTTCGTGATTATTATGAAGGAGTTGGTATATCACATGAAACATCCGCTGCACGCACTCCACAACAAAACGGTGTCGTTGAAAGACGGAATCGTACACTTATGGAAGCTGCTAGGACCATGCTTATTTATGCGAACGCTCCATTGTTCTTGTGGGCAGAGGCTATTTCTACTGCATGTTTCACCCAAAACCGTTCTATCCTTCGGAAACGCCATGGAAAAACACCTTATGAGCTTTTACATGACCGTAAACCCGATGTTTCATTTTTCCATGTGTTTGGTGCTCTTTGTTATCCAAACATCAATAGTGAGAACTTGGGTAAGCTTTAACCGAAAGCCGATATAGGTATTTTCATTGGTTACTCACCGTCCAAAAGAGCATACCGAATCTATAACCGTCGTCTTGGCAAGATTGTAGAAACTATGGACGCAGATTTCGACGAGCTGACAGCGATGGCTTCTGAGCAACACAGCTCTGAACCCGCGCTTCATGAGATGGGAACCGGTGCTATAAGTTCCGGATTAGTTCCCAACAATCCTACTTCTACATCATTTTTACCACCATCAAGGCCCGAGTGGGATAAACTGTTTCAACCGTTGTTTGATGAATTCTTCGATCCCCCGACTGATGAAGTTCCAGCACCTGTAGTAATTGCTCCAATACCTGACGTGGTTGCTCAAGCTAATGAACCTTTATCTAATGCATCTACAATTCACATTGAACCGGATGCACCTTCACCAAGTGATTCTCAAACTACACCTGAATCATCACCCCTACTTGTGCCTAATGATGTGGAAGAGGATTCTACTGATCACGACTTGGAATATGCTCACTTGCAAGAGCTTCCTTTCTTTGGTGTAGCGATCCCTGAAAACCCTTCAGCCGCGTCTACCTCAGAAGAAGCTCCTTCTATTGTTCACTCCAGACCACCTAGGATTGAAAACCATAGCACTAAATGGACAAAAGATCACCCAATTAGGAATGTTATTGGAGATCTAGATCGACCAGTCTCTACACGCCATCAATTACAAGAGAGTGCACTATATTGTTACTTTGATGCATTTCTCTCTGAAGTTGAACCCAAAAATTGGCAGCAGGCTATGACCCAATCATCTTGGATTGAAGCTATGCAGGAGGAACTAAACGAATTCCAACGACTAGAAGTATGGGAATTGGTTCCTCGCCCTGACAAGGTTAACATCCTTACTTTGTTATGGGTTTATAAGGTTAAACTTGATGAGATGGGTGCGGTATTGAAGAATAAAGCTAGATTGGTCGCTAGAGGATATAAACAAGCCTTGGGTATAGACTTTGAGGAATCTTTTGCTCCTGTGGCTAGATTGGAGGCGATTAGACTATTCCTTGCGTTTGCTGCTCATATGAACATGATCGTCTATCAAATGGATGTGAAAACGGCATTTTTGAACGGTGAACTAAGGGAAGAAGTTTATGTTAGTCAGCCGGATGGGTTCGTCAGTACGGAGTTTCCTAATCATGTGTACAAGCTTAAGAAGGCTCTCTACGGGTTGAAACAAGCTCCACGCGCGTGGTATGATCTCCTGTCAACATATCTCATTTCGGAAGGCTTCTCCAAAGGCAAGGTGGACCCCACACTATTCACTCTCAAGGAAGGCAACGCCATGATTCTGGTACAAATTTATGTTGATGATATAATATTTGCTGCCACTAACATAGAATTGTCAAATCGATTTGAGAAGATAATGTCCACACGCTTTCAGATGTCGATGATGGGAAAAATTTCATTTTTCTTAGGATTACAGATTTCTCAGAATCCCAGAGGCATCTTTATTAATCAATCCAAATATGCTCTAGAATCTCTTAAGAAATATAACTTTGAAAATTGTGACCCCGTAGACACTCCAATGGTGGAGAAATCCAAGTTAGATGAAGATAGGAATGGGACTATTGTCGATCCAAAACTTTACCGTGGGATGATCGGCACCCTTCTATATCTGACTGCTAGCAGGCCTGATTTGCAATTTGCTGTATGCATGTGTGCCCGGTATCAGGCTCGGCCTACCGAAAAGCACCTCCATGTTGTGAAAAGGATCTTTCGGTATCTAAAAGGAACACTTCATCGTGGTCTATGGTATCCGAAAGATTCCTCTATTGCTTTAATATCATACGCAGATGCCGATCATGCTGGATGTCAAGACACGAGGCGTAGCACTTCTGGATCTGTGCAACTCCTTGGAGATAGATTGATCAGTTGGTCTTCAAAAAGGCAGAAAAGCGCTGCAATATCAAGCACGGAGGCTGAATACATCGCCATGTCCGGTTGTTGTGCTCAAGTCCTTTGGATGAGATCACAATTAACTGACAACGGTTTGGGATTTAACAAAATCCCGATGTATTGTGACAACAAGAGCGCCATTGCCCTTTGCTGCAACTATGTTCAACACTCCCGGGCCAAGCACATAGACATTCGCTACCATTTCATTAAGGAGCAGGTGGAGAACGGAGTGATCGAGCTGTATTTTGTCACTACTGAGTATCAGCTGGCGGATATGTTCACCAAAGCCTTAGATCGAGGACGAATCGAGTTTTTGATCGACAAGCTTGGCATGAAATCATTCACTCCAGCGACTCTCAAAGAGTTGGCAGAAGAATCAGCTGAATAGTCGTGGTAAACTATTCAGAGTATCCTTTTGTTCGTGATCATGTATATTATCGTAAATATTTAAACCACAAAAAGAAAATACAAAAATATAAAACCAACAAAAACCATAAAAAAAAATATAAAACCTAGAAAAACCATAAAAATTATAAAATCAAGAAAAACCAAAAATATTTTTCGTTTAAAACGGGCATGTCTTTTAGTACGGTAATATTTACGGCCTTAGAAATGTCGATCAATATTGACACGGTGCCATAAATAGAGTCCGTATAAAAGTTGTACATTTTTAAAACATGCCCATTATGGCTTGTAGTTATTTCTGACTGCAACCCGGTTTTCATATTAAAGTCACGTATTTCCTTGGAAAACGTTGGCTCAGAACGGGAATTAATTTTCTCGGGCGTGATTTATAAGCCAAATCATGCAAAGGGATCAAGTTTACTTTATAACTTGGTCTAACACGAATTTGTGTACGTCTCAGTGCATTAATTTGTTAAAATAAGAGAAATCTTATTGACACCACGAATCAAATTTTTTCAAGATATAAATTGGAAATGCTTTCATCAATATTTGACTCTTTAAACAATGACTACAGCTCTTTAAATAGAAATCGGGTCATCGTTTAAGGGGGAGAAAATATTAAAATCATCTTCGTCATTAAAATTGATTTTCAAAAGTGATTGTCAAAATTAAGGGCTACATGGAAATTGAGTGGTCTTGCTTTAGAACATGACTTGTGTTCGTTCTATGTGATATGCATTGCTTTTAGATCTTGGAGTTATGTTAATTGGATGCGATACTTAAGTTGTGTGAGTTTGTCGAGCTTAGTTTAACTAAGCAAAATTAAACTTACCAATGGAAAGGTAAAATGAATTGAAAAAGTTAGAAATAAAAAGGGAAAAGGAGTGAAAAACTGTAGGGACTAAAGTGACATTTTGTGAAAGATGTTAGAAATTGACCTAAGTCAAACAACTCACCCCCTGCCCCCATTATTTCTCTTCACTGTTTCTTTCTATTATCTTGCCGCCATTAACAAACTTTCACAAGCTTGAAGAATATCGATTTTTAATCAACCAATCCTGTTCTTTCGACTAAATAAGGTATATACATCAATATTTTAACTTCTAATCCGCCTTACTTATCATGTAATTCTGCTCAATTAATCAGTTTAATCCACTTAGGGTTTATGATTAAATTAGGGTTAATTAACTAGGGATTTGTGGTGGGTTTTGTGCGGATTAGTATGATATGATGTTTTAATGCCTTAGTTTACCTTAGAAATCACAAATGCGCATAGATTAATCATCTTAGTTTCGTTTGAAAAAGTTCCGGATGAACATGGATAAGAACTTCCGAATGAAGGATTTTTTCTGAAAAACTTCCGAATGAGGAAGTTCCGAATGAAGGACTTCCGAATGAGGAAGTTCCGAATGAAGGACTTCCGAATGAAGGAAGTTCCGAATGAAGAACTTCCGAATGAAGGAAGTTCCGAATGAAGAACTTCCGAATGAAGGAAGTTCCGAATGAAGAACTTCCGGATGAAGAAGTTCCGAATGAAGGAATGTTCCGGATGAAGGAAGTTCCGAATGAAGAACTTCCGGATGAAGGAAGTTCCGAATGAAGAACTTCCGGATGAAGGAAGTTCCGAATGAAGAACTTCCGGATGAAGGAAGTTCCGAATGAAGAACTTCCGGATGAAGGAAGTTCCGGATGAAGAACTTCCGGATGAAGGAAGTTCCGAATGAAGAACTTCCGGATGAAGAAGTTCCGAATGAGGAAAAGTTCCGGATGAAGAGTTGTTTGATTATTATTGTTTGCATGCTATATGTACTTGTTGTTTTATCCTATGAAATGTGTTATGCTTAGAAGTAAGAATGATATATATCTATATGTTTTTGTGCATCAACCTTTCATGTCTTATCTTAAGCAGATACAATGACTAATCCAACAGTACAAGCAATCCAAGAATCTAGAGAAGCCGATATTGCTAAAGCACGAACACTTAAGTTTATACCCAACAATTACCGGCTGAAGCAAGTCTCAAAATCCACTCACCATGGTTTTAAGGTCGCCATAGCCATCCTCGATAACTCTCATTTCAAGAACGCCCTTAGGAGTACAGCCTCGGTGCCGTATGAGTATATGTATGAATTTTGGGCTACCAAGGAAATCACTTCAAACAAGATCACCTTCACCATCGACAACAAGCAGCAGACACTCACAGTTTCAGACTTCCGTAAGATTCTTGGTATACGGGATACACCCAAAGGTATGTCATTCTCGAGGGATCCTACTAAAGATGAACTCGTGGAGTTATTTGACGCACTTGGATGTCCGGAAATACGAGTTGCGTCTGAGTTTACCACTGCTAAGGTAGGACAACCTTGGAGAGCATTAATGGGTATTCTCAGTAAATGTCTTACACCAAAAACGAGTGGCCATGATGCTTTGCGCAGTCCTATAATAAACCTCTTCTATGGCATGTACAAAGCTGCAAATTCAGATTATGCTTTGTTGATATGGGAAGAATTCACCTTTCAACTCTTCTATAACAAGAAGCTGAAGACAAACTTCTTTCCTTATCCTCGGTTTATCAAGCTTATCATTAATTATTTTATGAAGAATGATGCTACTATTGATAGGCGTGCAGCAGGTCGCTATCACACTGAAGAAGCTGATGATACTGTGGATCTGAGGCATGAACGACCGTCTATTGGAGTGATTCCGGGTCCTATTCCTGATTACCTTCTGTTTGAGAAAATCAAAGGTTCTGCTGATTACAAGCTACTGCAGATAGAAATCAAGAGGCTGAAAGCAAACCTTCAAACTGGAGAAGACTCGTCTACAACGGTTAAGAGTAAAGGTAAACGCAAACAACCAGCTGCGTTACCTGAACCCGAAACCAAGAAGAAGAAGACAGAGGGTAAGAAGGGAAAGGGTAAGGCTGATGAGATGCGTCTACGTGACGAAGAAGACATTGTTGATCCTACTCTTGATAAAACCGAGAAACAAATGATGAAGATTGCTATTCAAAGGAGTAGGAAAGATACTGGCGGTAGTGGTTCAGGTGCAAGGGTAGATATTGAGGATGAGTACGTGGAACCAGATGATGTTGATGAGTTTGGGTCACCTGAACATTATTCCACTTCGAAGGAGCCATCAATCCCTATTTCAGCAAGTGTGGAAAAGGAGTCTGTTGCTCCTACGATCATGGTGTCAACTCAACCCTTAGCAACTCAACCTCCACCCATACAACCCTTACCAACCAGACCGGCTTCAACACCATTTCTTCCACCACCTATAATTCCCATCCTTAGTACCGCAGTAACAACCGAGCCTCTTCAATCAACCCAGAGCAGCTCTGCAACATCTGCAATGGTTGCATTAGTGATGGCCGAAATGTTTGACAAACATGTGGATACTCACAAACGAGAAATGGATGAACTTCGCCAAGAGTTGCAAAGACGAGCTCAAAGTGAAGAAGCATCTAGGAAAGCCCAAGAGGAGATGATTGCTAGGTTCGCTTCAGATATGGAGTTGACTCGAAAAGCACATGCAGAAGAACTAGCTCGGGTTAAGCAGGCTGAGGCTGATAAGCATGCTGCACGTATCACCAGACTTCAAGCGATGAGGGATAAATACAAAGAGCAAAAAGAAGCACTTGAAGCCTCTGTGAAAGAAAGAGTGCAAGAATCCGTTGAATCCCTAATGCCTAAACTGCGTGATGAGTTGAAGACACTTGCTGCTGACAACTTGATGATCAAATCATCCAATCCTTCAGAAGCCGCCTACAAGATTGCTTATGACCTGACGGATTTTGAATTGAAGAAGATCCTTAAGGCTCGTATGGTGGAACTTGGGTCGTTTGATAAGTCTAGGATTCAACGGGCTCTATACAAATCCCTGAATGATGTTATCAAGGAGGATGATAGGTTATTCAAAACGTTTGGAAGTGTGGTACCTTATCACATTCTACCTGAAGAGGAAAGGGAAGAAAGTGAGGAGGAAGAGGGTACTGGTGAAGAGGAAGAGGAAGAAGAAGGAGAAGAAGAGGAAAAGAATGACGATGATGGTGATGATGAGGATAAGGATGAGGATGATGATGACGAGGATGAGGATGATGATGATGGCGATGATGGTGGTGATGGGAATCAGGAGAGTGCTAGGGGTAGTAACGGGGATGACAATCAGGATGATGATGGGGGTGAACAGCCGAAAGAGGGAGACAAGGTTACCAGCTCCAAGAAAACTGCTAAGACTGGAACCAAGTCCAAGAAAGATGCAGCGCAGAAGGACAAATCTACATCATCGGAATCAAGACGAACTAAGTGGCGCCACGATGTGAATGCCACTACAGCATCATCGGTTCCCGGTATCTCTATCGCTGTATCTTTACCTATTACCACTAACCCCATTAGTTCTGTTGTTGTTGCTCCTGTGATTGCAGAATCAGTGACGGAACCCGAAGCTGCACAACACTCTCCAGTTCACGACACTGCCGAAATGCCTGAAACTGAACCAATAGATGTTCGCACTTCTACTTCTCAACAACAAGCACAACAATCTACGGTTCCTGAACCAAGCACACGAGACTGGGCAGACACGTTGGAGATAGACGAGACTGCACCACCACAGGCTTGGATCACGGCAGCAGCACAATATGATCCGATCACAGACGCTGACAAAGATGTGTTGTATCTCCGTATCCGAAGTCCGATTGACTTATGTGCATTTCTTGCTCATGAGTATAAGACTTCGGTTACTCCATCGTTGGTGAAGAAAGCGCTGAATGATAAGAGGCTTCGCGCCAAAACCCGGTTGACCCGAATGGAGTTTGAATATTATGCTGATGAGATCCTGAAGGCTCTGAATACCGTTCAACGGCCAGGTCTTCATGAATCAGAAATAGCTCCACCTCCAATGGATCCTGCTCAAGATAATCAGATTGCTCTTGACTTCTTCGTCACCAATGATCTTGTGTATCTACTGAAGGGGTCATCAAAGTACGCAACCTCCCTGACCTTACTGAAAGCTGCCAACTGGGGGACAATACCCTTTATCGAGGAAAAGGTAAATCGACTCTGGGTCCCAAAAATGAATCGTAATTATGATATGTATGCTGTCATAGGTGCATCTCATTGGGACGAACGAGTCCGAAGGGCGTACAGGGGTTGCTGCTTGGTCAATTCTGGAAGCAATGTTAGATCCGACATCCGCATCTCCAGCATCTTAGGAATGAAAACTGAAGCCAAGAACGGCTATTATCATGTGACGGAGATTCGCTTGAAAAGGGAGGATGACAGGGAATACAAAATCCAGCAAGGAGATTTTTCCATCATTCGCCTTGAGGATATCGAAGATATGCTGCTTCTGATGACTCGAGATCAACTCACACATATTCCTCGTGAAGACCTGATTGCTTTGAATACAGCACTTCGTATGTTCACACGAAGCGTTGTCATCAAGTCACGAGTTGAAGATCTTCAGTTGGGAGTCGAAAGCTATCAAAGGAAGCTCAACTTAACCCGTCCTGTGAATCAAGTGCTGCCTCAACATGTAGAAAGATGTCCCTATACCGGCATTTCTATCCCGAATTACGGCATTTTCTACTTGAACAGTCGAGGTTTGATGAAGTTTATGAGGGTGGGGGAGCTCCACAAGTATAGTGATGGAACTCTTCTACAAGTCAGAGGAAAGTTGGAGCATCTGAACTCGGGTGGGACTTTGCCAGAGATGACGGAGGATTGGCATCCGGGTTACCGGCAGATGGCAAAGTACGTGATCAAGAAGATTGATCAAAAGCTCCGTGAACGTAGATTGATGAGGAGCTTGGAAAGATTCGTTGGTGGAAGACCGTATTTAGTGCACCACAAGCTACTGCAACGATCCATCTAAATGGGTCGTACACTTCAGGTCCACTTTATATTGGTTTTCAATTGTGAATATGTATATTTGTGAATAATGTGCTTTAATGGCTTGATGTAGTGTTAAGGTATGATAATTTTTCAAGAATTTCTCACGAGATTCTAAATCTTTCAAAATATATCATACTAAAGCACTACAACTATCCCTTACTAACTTAAGGGGGAGCAATAACTTGTTCTATGGCCAAACATCGATTTCATTTTTTACCCAAAGACCGGTTAATCCATTCAATATCCCAAATATTAATGGTTAACATTTTGGATAAGGGGAGAAAATGGGATTAAGGAGACGTAAGTGATACTTGGCTAAAAGATGAAAAAGACTTAAAGATTATCCAACTTAATATGTGTAAAGCACGTGTTAAGGGGGAGCGTTTTTGATGAACAAAACACCTAAGGTACAAAACTTTTGATTTCAATATCACAAGTACTTTAGGTGATTTTTCAATGATTTTTCATGGTGGCAATTCCTTCCCAAAACACGCTTAATTCACGACGAATGTGGTGACAAAAGGGTGGTAGGAATAGGTTTAGTCCAATGATTCATCAGAGCCGATGGAATCTTCCCAAGGACAATTCTCTAGATAGAATTAGAAGTCCTAGGAAAGATGGAGAAAGAATGTGAATGTAGCTGAATGCCGACCAAGTACTTAAGCTAGCACTGGAACAATCACAACAAGGTGCTAGTGATGACGTATTGGTAAGCATTGAAGGGGTTGAAGAATGAAAAAGAATTGTAAAGATAAAGGGTGTAAAGAAAGAAGCCCTCCTTACAACTTTAGGCAGAAACCGGGTCAATACATATGCTATTGAGGTCATTTTTGCTAATGATTCTCGGTATTGAAGAAAGACATCATGGACCCAGTGATGCAATGCACAACCCTTCCCAGCTAACTCAAATATCTCTCAAAAGGTATTTGTTTTAATCACACGGAGATCAACACGTTATCTATTGGTTTATTCACTCCGAATAGACTGGTATTGAAAAGGTGGCACTCCTCTCCAGCCATCGCTCACTAAATCAAAACGCACAATCGAGTCTAGAGCCAAGAGATCATCAAAAGTCTCATTAGGACACTTTCCATTTATTCCTTGCTTTCTCACACACTGTGAAAAGTAAGAGATTTTTATGAGTCCTACGCAGTATTCCTGTAATATTGCCAGAACATCCGAGTAATACGTAAGTATTACAATGAAGATGGAAATCCTGCTTGAGCCAACATCAAACAAGCTCATGGTAGGTTACACGTGCGGTTCTTTTAGAACCAATCTTGTGAAAAACTGGAAGGTAACAGTGGTTTAATTCTTAATTGAACTTAAACTCGTTCCAGGCCTCTTCGCATTATCATATGATCTTGCCAGAACACTCAGAGTGACTCTTTATTGACCACAGTGACGAGTGGAAATCCTTCTAGTGTCAACATCAAACAGCACTTGGTAGGTGACGTGCAAGATTCTTTATGAATTAAGCTCGTGACAACTGGAAAGCAACGATGGTGAAAATCTTAATTGAATTTCACTTGTTCCAGGTTTCATGAATTGACGGCTTCTAATCACAAGGATAATTTATCCAAGTGATTCACTCTTTATGTTCGCAGTCAGCTTTGGACGGTCGAATAAAGAGAACGGGTTTACCCGCGAAATCCTGTCAGGAAGTTACTTAATTGAAACTATCCGTCACGGGTACGATATCTAATATCGTCCAACGGTCTTCACCGACCGGAGGTAAAATACTACCGAATTAGAATAAAATGTTCAAAGCCATTTTATTCGTGTCGTTGCTGTGTACCTGTTAAAGACGGTGGCGTTGCTGTGTACCTGTTGAAGACGGTGGCGTTGCTGAGTACCAGTGAAGACGGTGGTGTTGCGGTGTACCTGTGGAAGTCGTTCCCACATGCTTATGTCTTTCTGCATCAAAGTTTAGCAAAAAATTCAAGAAAGTATAAGATAAAGTCTTCCGCTGTACCAAACTCTGAAACTTTCGAGAATTCAACAAAAAGGCATAAGTGTGAGGAACATGGAGTCACGAGAAGGCAAATTCACAAGAGAGGCAAAGATCGCACGTGAAAGGCCAAAGAACAATGCTCTCAAGCCAAAGCCAAAAAGATCAAACCAACATATTCACAACAAAAGAAAGAAAAGAAGAAAAGACTACGAGCTAAAGATCGAAGACTTAGTATAGTATGCTAGGTTTAGAATTTTGTAACGTGGAGTGACCTCCCTTAGGGGGAGATTGTTAGAAATACGTTTTTACGTATATTAGAAGTATCGGTCACTCCACAATAATATTTATGTTGTAATAGCTCGTAGTTAGAAAATAGTCATTAGTTACTTATTAACTTAAGTAAGAACCGATCCATGGGCTTGTCATGGACCGGCCCAAGCCCATGTTTGCTTGGAACTATAAATACCCCTTTCCACCATGGAAAGGGGTTGGTTGTTGTCATTTTCCTAGTTTCCATTTAATAAAATTCACATAGTTTCTCTCACTTTCTCTCTCTAACTTTCTCTCTCTAGAAATCAACAAACCCCTTCATAGATTCATTGATTATCAAAATTCTACAGCCCCCAACAAATGAGGACCCTCCGCATGTTATCACTCTGCACCCAAAAATGAACCGACATGGTACATACATCTGTTGTCCTGGCCTAGACACAGTGAGCAATACTCACCCAGATGGAGATAGTCAATCCCAAATAGATCTATTATAACATTCGAGATATACAACAATTAACAGTTACAGTCCATGGGTCATGGGTCACACAATAGGCAAATGAAATCAAAGTGTACAGTTCCGTTTGCGTCCTATAAAAGTATGTTGCATGTTTTCTCCCCCATTATTGTTCAAAACATTTATCAAAGTAAAAGTGTAGGGCCATGAACTCACCTCAACAGCAGTGTCTGAGTAATATCACCGATAATCCAAAAGTATGCTCACGATACAGTCAATTACCTATGTAATTTAAATGATTCTCAATATATGCATAAATAATGTCAAATGCTTCCGGATAATTTAATTGTACGTTGATATCTTGTTTGAATGACTTGTTATTTATTATTCGTCTTATATGAATTAGTCAAACGTAGTTGTATACATTTTATTATTTATGTATATTTACCTTTATTAAAATAGATAGACATTAAATAAAATAAATAAAAGTTATTTTAATAAATTTATAATTTATAGAAAATTAATATTTATATAAAGTCCTCTAAGTTTCTTTTGTACAAAAATAGTCCTTTAAGTTTCATAAGTTTTCACTTTAAACCTTATAGTTTATTTTAATAATTAATATATATATATAAACTTTATTTAAATTGCACATTAGTCCTTGTTCCATTTAATTACAATAAAGTCCTTAGGGTTTAAGTTTCACAATTTGGCAAATTATACCCCTGACATTTATATTAATGTCCACAACTTTAGGTTAATTACAATTTGGTCCTTAGGGTTAGAAAGGTTTCACCGTTTGGCAGTTTATGCCCCTAGACATTTATATTAAAGTCCAAAACTTTAGGTTAATTACATTTTAGTCCTTAGGGTTTGAAATGTTTTGGTTGTTAACACATACAACCCTTTATCTTTCGGAAATGACAAAATACCCCCTCAAAGTTTATATCTTTTGTATAAATGAGTTTAAATAGTGATGGTTTACACCCCTAAGGTTTATAACCTCACGTTTTGGATACAAAACTTTTCTAACATTATAAATAGGGAATAAACATTTTATACAAATTCTTATAAGTTTCAAAAAATAAGTCATGGGTAGTTTATGGCTTAATGGGCTTGTTCTCGTCCCATTAAGTGTCCGGTTTGGTTTTAGGTTTTAGACAATGTTTAGTATTCTATTAAGCCCATTAAGTATACACATAACATAAAACTCTAGCTTATCCCAAAAATAAGCCGATTGTAGCTTATGGGCCACATTTGGGCCTCGTGGCTTAACTAGTTTTCGACTTGGGCTTGTTAGATTCCTATGGGCTTATCACTTATTCATTGGGCCTTAGTGGACTCGTCTAGGGCCTGTTACACATTTTTGGGCTTTACGGGTTTCATGGTTTACGTAGTTGGGCTTATAGGCCCATTAAGCAACAATGAGGTTTAGTAGGCTTAAGCTTATATTCGGCCTATGGCTTATTTTGGTTTCTAGGTTTTAAGGCTTAGCATAGATCTAAAAGATGACTAACAATACATCTAGGAGCTCGAACATATATGTATACACGCATGAATTAGCCTAGCCGAGACATCTAGGGAATGAGATCGATGTGTTTTACGTCGTGCATGTTATTTTCATAGTGGTTATTGTAACACCCCCAATTTTGGGTCATATAAGGAAGCTCATATGGGGTGCTACTTCATAATATAACAGCTCAAGTAATAGAAAACGACTCGAAATGAATCGTTTTAAAAGTAAACATTGTATTGAAATAAAAAGTTTACAAATCGTTCATAACATGGTCCCCAAACATTTACTAAACGAGTACACAACATTTTTCATAATAAAAGTCATTGAACGATTTTTACAAAATGGTGAGATTTTAACACCTTTATTATAAATCCGCAAGCACCAAAATCCCTCATTTGCTATTACCTTCAAGGACCTGAGTTAAAAATTGCTAAACTTGTCAACAATAGTTGAGTGAATCTATAGAGTTTATAAATAAACATTCCCGAACACAAGTATATTTAAAAACCATCAAGAATTAACGATGTGGATCATACAATGTTATATGGATTATTATAAGCCTCATGACAGTGAAACGTTACCACAATATTTGTCCACCATACACCTCGCTAAGTGTATAGAAAAACTCTCGCACATGTATCCACTTCGAGCAACAAGGTGCTCAAACGATAGCTAATCGTTGCTGGATGGGAGGGGTGCCTCCTGAATAGTACTATTCCATGTATAAGCGCCTACTATAACTCGGTAGCTAACAATTCATGATATAATTGGGTCTTTTTATCTAGCGATATAGCAAACTTATAATAATCAAGGAAACAAGCATAATTCGGGTCCTTTATGTCCTATTTTTAAAACAAGCATGTTATCCCCCTCGCGGGTTTATAAATCATCTTTAAGTATTTAAAAGCGAGGCTATAGACTCACCTTAGTATAAGAGACGTGGCAAGATGACCGTCGACGATGAGTGATGCCCGTTAAACACGTAAACCGCAACCTATCAAATAAGGCACGCTCGTTAATAACAGAATCGAGTATAAACCAAACATAATAACATCAAAATCAAAGTCATAAAATAACAAAAAACCCGAAAGAAAACCATACAAGTGATACTATTTTACCCTTCTATATGTTTACTTTATTATACTATACCCTCGATAAAAATCTGCCGGTACATACCAAATGTGCAAGCTCATTTACCCCACTTAAACACGTCAAAAGTTTATGATACTACTTAGATAACTCACTTACTATCTATAGAAAGTCCTCCAAAAATTTTGTCAAAAGTTTTTACTTCCAAGACTCCCTGTCCGACACATCTTTGAACCATAAAAACCGGACAGTTTTACGTCATCAACTCATACAACCATTTTGACTCCTCTAATCAACTTCATTTACAAAACCGACACTTAGACTTGAAAATAGATTCATCAATCTAGGTTTACATACTTTGAACAGCCCTTGACTCGTTTTGAAACTCATTCTATAGTCCCTGAGATTCGATCCAAATATCGACAACAACTTTAAATTGTGTCGATACTCGTCTCCCGGTACACGAATAATCAAACTATCATAACTTCACACTCGTTTGAAGTTAGAAGCTCTACTTTATATGAAATCAAAGCTAATGAAATTATCTACAACCCTGTCTTATTAGTTAAACAATAATCAAATCTAAGATACCCAAAATCAGCCTTGAACCCACTGCCCTAATTTACCCTCTAAAATCTCACATAAATTCATACTTTTGATCAATTCTAACCACTTTTCTAATTATCCTAATCCCCTAACATCAACGTTAATCCTAACACTTGTATCAATCATAAAAATAAAAACCCAAAAATCAAAATCAACTTTCTTTATCAAAACATCATGATCTACACATGATCATAGCTAGATAATCACATACATGATCATCTATCATCCTCACCAACCCTAGTTCATAACAATAATCAACTTCATGCATGTTCGAAAAATTAGTATCATAAGAATCACCTCAAAATTCTAAGATGTGGTCTTGTCTTGTTTTTGGCTAGATCAAAGTAAAAATTCAAGAAAAATTGTGTTTATGTGTGTGTAGGGGCGACGGTAGGAAAAAGGGGAGGAGGGAGGTGAGAATTGTTTTTGGTTCTCTTGTTACTATGTGTAAAAATGTTAGGTGGGAGGTTTATATATGGTGGTGTAAGGGCTAGATTTGCCAATTTAGCATAGTTGTGGTCAAAAATGAAAATAGTTAGCTAAAAAGCGGGAAATGACTATTAGTCAATTTTGAAAATATTCACGAGGCTCGGGTTTCATAAAAATACTCCTCAAAAGTTAAAACGTATCTCAAATATAATAATAACGTCTCCCGACTGGACTTAACACGTCATTAAAAAGAAAACATCAACAACGTCAAACATCGAACAATCGACAATAAAACGTAAAATATTGGGCATCCGTCGACATCACGTGTACTAATAGTCTCCTTTACTCGTCAAAAGGTAAAATAAGACCTTAATTATTGGTTTTAACTTAAACCGTCTAACATAATAGTACTCAAATTCATTGAAATATTTAAGATACTTATAGAATAGGATTAAGTAATGACCTGAAATTTCCAGATTGTCACAGCATCTCTATCTAACAAGGATCGTTGTCCCCAAGATCAATTCGCCTTATGGTCCGGTTTCTTGTTGAAATTGAATAAATGCGGATATTTCTTCCACATTTGATCTTCTCTTTCCGTTAGACTCAAAATATTGAGTCAAACAAGAATGCTCGGTCATAGGTTTCTATTGTAATATTTATTAGAACATTGTAATAGTTAGTGAAATAGTCGTGGTTCGCGGGCTTGGATTTAAGCTATTTAATGCCCAAAAGACAAGCCCGGTCCAAACAATATAGCCCATTATGGTTACATGTAAGCCCGGCTATATAAGGCCCTTCCTAGCATGTTAGGAAGGGTTGGTGGATCATTTGTATGTTTTTACTTTCTCTCTCTAATCTAATCCTCCCAAGTTTCCAACCAATTCTCTCACTTTTCTCTCTCTACTTTCTCTCTCTAGAAATCATTTATCTTCTATCTTTATTTTCTTGTTTAATCATCTAATAATATGGGAAAACAATTGGTATCAATCGTCATGGGGTAGATTAGTGATTAGTTGTTGTTATTGATTTGATTCATGTGATTTGATCTAAAATCATCACGAATTGAATATTTTTTTCGTATTTTTCGGGCTCTAAATCTTGATATAAATCTCCTACATAGTTTTGTTAGGGATTTGGGTTAGTTAATGTGGTTAAAATCGAAAATTTTTGGGTGTTTGGATCATTTTTAAGCATAAAAATCCAGTTCGTAGGTTTGAGATCCGAGAACAGTGTTTTGTCGGCCATAAAAACGAGTTTCGGATAAGGGTTTTGAACGGTTGCGAAACTCAACTTATCCTAAACTGAATTTATTCCGAAACTCAACTTATCAGAAACTCAATTTGTCTTTTATTCCGAAACTCAATTTTATCCTACACTAGTTTTCCCGAAACCAAACAATGTTCCGAAACTCACTTTATCCCGAAACTCACTTTATCCCGAAACTCACATTTTTTTTTCCGAAACTCACTTTATCTGAAACTCACATTTTTCCGAAACCCACATTTTCCCCGAAACTCAAATTTTCCCGAAACTCAAATTTTCTCGAAAAAACCCCGAAACTCATAATTTTTCCCGAAACTCATTTTTTTCCGAAAATGAAAATTTTTAACCGTGTGTTTTTTGCCTTGGAAATTTTTGGTTTCTTGAGAAGACATTTTTTGGGTATTTTAACATATTTTCTCGACAACAACAATCACAACACCATATCTACTTAAGATTCGAAGTTACTTCATCATCCAAAACACTCATTATGGATTCCGTAACACAAGATGTGCATGCACTCAAATCCAAGATGTCGGTAGCAAAAGAACGATGCATGACACACTTTCGATCACTTCAGTTACACCTTCAAGTTCTTTCAAATGACGATTTAAAAGGCACTCGCGTCGAACTTGGATTCAAACGGGTATTCATGTCACTAAATAGCCAAGATGTTGAGACATTCACAAGCACAATGCTACTCAATGCAGATCACCTAGAACAACAACTTGCCAACGATGAATTTCAAGAGGTTGAATCCATAGATGCCGTTTTGGTTCTCGAAAATCAGTTTCAGCAATTCCTTGATACACATGTCTCTTTACATTATGATCGAGAATTCATAAACAAATACTTCTTTGAATTTACTCGGTTAGAAGTTCAAGAATTCAAGGAGACATTTCTTCAACACATGAGTGACGTAAGGAAGTCCATTGCCGAAAGAACATGTCATAAACTACAAGTTGAAAGACGGGTGAATAACAGACTAATGCAGACGAACGAGAGCAATGTCAATGATGGTCAAACATTGGATGCTTCTTCGATTGTCACAGAAAGCAGCGGGACGGAATCAGAAAAGCAGCATACCAACAACAACTTTGGGAATGATCAAGCAGCCGATGATGCAAATATCAGACCCATATATGACGAGGAGCCGATGGCTAAGGTACAATTAACTGCTGTGTATGATTCTAAGATTCATGAGCTCGAAACTATGTTAGCTAAAAATACAAAAGATTTTGAGGATGCCAAACTCGAGTTTTCAAAGAAAAATGACAAATTTGAATCTTATTTTGAAAACTTGAAAAAGAAAACTTTGTTCTTGAACAAAAACTGGATCGTAAGATTCAAGATTTTAATGCGGAAAAAGAACATTTTGTGAAACATATAAATTTGTTAGAATCAAAGTTGGCTTCTCAAAATCCAAGTCCTCCGCCTACTTCATTAAGTGAATTATTTGTGCAACCTGTCGCCACTATAGATAGTAATGACGCGAATGCTGATAATGACATATTTGATAATATGAACATTAAGTTAGAACAACGTGTCGCTCAATTACTTCTATAAAATGAGCAATTAAAAGCTCAAATTTAGGAAAAGGTTTTTGTACTGACAGCAGTGAAAAATGAATTAAGGAAGCTAAGAGGAAATAGTGTGGATACTAAGTTAGCAAATCAGTCAATCTTGGGGAAACCTCCTACTCAACTATTCAGAAACCACTCAGTTGCTAGATAACCTAATGCATTTAAATCTGAACGACCCAAAACATCAAACCCGAGGTTTCCATCCCAAGTTGACATGCGTAGCAATTTGCCAAAAACAATCACTCCACAATCTAGATCATCCTTAAGAAATTCTGTCTATGTAGAACCCAATCACGTGAATGCTTCAAGCAACTTTGGAAATAGCTCCAAGAACATACCTAGGCATAGTTCAAATGACACGGGTCATAAAAGCTATCTAGAGGATGCTAAGATAAAGACACAAGAAAGAGATATGACAAAATCTAACCCTAGGAGAGTTATTCACACATCTAGGAATTTTAGACCCTTCTTAGATATGCTCAAATCCGCCAACCCTAGGAACACTAGATCCTTCTCAGATGCTAAGCACTTTGTTTGCACGAAATGTAACAAATGCGTGTTTAATGCCACTCATGATGATTGCATCACAAAAGTCCTGAACAAGGTGAACCTAAAAGCTAGAGAATCTCAAAGACAGAACCCTATAGGAAAGAGATTTTCTCCAATTAAGTCTTCCGTTGTGCATGAGAAATCTACGTTTCCTAGACCTTGTCTTAAGTAGATACCAACGGGTAGAATCTTCAAAACAACTGGTCTTAAATGGGTTCCTACTGGAAAAATATTTCCCTCTAGCACGACAAAGGTTCACTGTGAACCTCCACATGGTTCTCACAAAGATATCACTAACCAATATGCAAGCATAAAAACTACTGATGCAAGTTCAGGTACACAAGTAAAAGCTCAACGGGCACCCAAAGGTCCAATCTTTGAATACCGTTCAACAAAAGACACACTCAAAGTTTGGTTGCTAAAGAAGTTGATATCTGAGAAACAAGTGTCTTAGGGGTTTCACAACTAAGCTCGAAATGATTTACAATTACCTTAGATTGTGACTCGTGCCTCAAAGAAAGGAAAGTTGATCACGGATGATAACTTATCCTTAACAACAGGAAAATTATTTTTCTCGGTCATGAGCTCTCATTAAAATCATTCCACGTTGTTAAGCTCATGAAAACGACTTACAGTTAAATGCTAGACTGTAACTCGAACTTCAAATAAAGGAAAGTGTATCTTCAAAGATAGCTTATCTTAACAAACGTGTAGAGAAATCTATCACAGGTTGAGCTTGTCACAAAACATTCCAAGTTTTGAGCTCAACACGATGGTTTGTAATCACTTTCAGATTGAAACCCGGTTCTATATTAACGGGGGAGTGTACGATTTAGTGCCCTTACCCTCAGCAAAAGAAGAGAAATCTTCTTACACTTGAGTGGATTCGTCAAGACATTCTAAGTCTATGAACTCAATATTATGCTTTTGAAAATCCATTTCTTCAAAAATTTTAGAATTTTGAGATTTTTAAAAAGCATTGAACATAATTTTTTCAAGAATTTCTCAATGACTATTCAAGATCTTTCAAAAATTATGTGTTCAACAACTCCTATTCTCGAAAAGCGAAATGTGGATCACATCCTCACAGTGACAATTCAATTGGATCAATTTTTGAGGGGGAGCTTCCGAAATCAAAGTTTTAATGTTGTTGGATATGTTATGTCAAAACAATTTTATGTATCCAACCCATTGTGTGTAAGTATCATTTGGTATTATTCACATGAAAAAGCTTTGATGTTCGTGATCACATTCTTCAACAATAATATTTTATGTGTTCATGAACATGTAGTGTTCGAGTACAATTTTTTCAAGAGTTTTTCAATGATTATTCAAAATCTTTCAAAAATTGTGTGCTCGACACTACATAAAATGTTCCAATATCCATGCTAAGCAAGACACATTTTCCTCCCGAAGATTTTCAAGAATATTTCTACAATATATTTTAATCAAATTTGGTATCTCTAATATCAAACGATTTTATATATTAGAGATAGGGGAGAAAATGTGATTAAAATGTGATCTATAGACTCAAGCACTTATGGTTACGATCAAATACCCACAACATCTTTAATTCACGACGTTATTGGTGTCAAAAGGGTGGTTAGGTTTAAGTCCTATGATCCAACCAGAACCGGAGGGATCTTCCTAGGGACAATCCAATAGATTATTAGAAGTCCTTAGGAAAGATGGGGTAGAATGTGAACATAGCTGAATGCCGTCTAAGTACTTAAGCTAGCACTGGGTCAATCAAAACAAGGTGATATTAATGACGTCTTGGTAAGCATTGAAAGGGTTGAAGAATGAAAAAGAAATGTATGGATAAAGCGTGTAAAGAAATTAGCCATCCATACAACTTAGGTAGAAACTGGGTCAACACATCATGAAGACAACGCATCATGGACCCAGTAATGTAATGTACAACCCTTACCTAGCTACTCAGGCTTCTCTCAAAAGAAGTTTGTCTCAATGTCACGGAGAACAACATGACTTCTATTGGCTTTCTCACTCCGAGATAGTTGATATTGTATAGGTGACATCTGCTCCAGCCTCCAACCACTAAAAGTGCACAAATCGAGTCTAGAGCCATGAGATCAATCAAATCTCGTTAGGACACACGGATGACGATCAAGAGAGTCTTACGCTATATCATTGCGATATTGCTAGAACAGTCATAGTGATACTACTTAGTATTCACAATGATGAGTGGAAATCCTTCCAGTGTTAACATCAAACAGCACTATGGTAGGTCATGTGTAAGATTCTTTATGCATTGAATGTATGTAAAACTGAAAAGCAACAGTTGTTTGTTTCTTTATCGATTCAAAATCGTTTCAGGTTTCTACGCAATATCTTTATGGTCTTGCCAAAACATCGAGAGTGATATTCATTAATATTCATAGTGACACATGGAAATCCTTCTAGCGTCAACATTAAATAGCGCTATGGTAGGTAACTAGCGAGATTCTTTATGAATCAAGCTTGTGTCAACTGGAAAGAAACAATGGTAAAATTCTTTATGAATCAAACTTGTTCCAGGAATTTGAATTGACGACTTTAATCAAGCGGATATCTATCCAATTGATTCACTCTTTATGTTCGTAGTCTTGCTTTGAGATGGTCGAGTAAAGAGAACGGCTAGTACTGCCGCGAAACCCTGTCAAGGAGAATCTTAATTGAATCTACCTATCACATGTATGATATTTAATATCGTGTAACAATCTTCACCGACCGGAGGTAAAATGCTACCGATTTAGGACGAATGTCAAAGCTATTCAGTTCGCGTCTATGTTCTATCTCGAGAAGGTGGCGTTACGGTGTACTCAGCAAAGTCGAAGATTCAAAACCAGATACTCATGCCCAATGACATATTCAACAATCAAGAAAGCTAAAGTCTTCCGCAACTCTGATGATCAAAACTCTTCCTTAACAATTAATGTAGAGGAATGACCTCTATTCAAAGGAGATTATTAGCAAGATTTCAAGATGGTGCAAAGTATGAGCATGTGGATGAAGACACAAGATCGCAAGATGGAAAAGACAAGTCAATAATGATTTGAAGATCTCAAGATAAAAGACAAAGTCGAAAGACAATGACAAAGGCTCAAATATCACAACATGAAGGAACAAGACTACTATTACACGTTCAAGACTCATTTATGACGAGATTAGTAATCTCCATAAATCTCCAAATGACGAAGAGGAATGACCTCACATTGGGGGAGATTGTTAGCCTCAAAATATTGAGTCAAACAAGAATGCTCGGTCATAGGTTTCTATTGTAATATTTATTAGAACGTTGTAATAGTTAGTTAAATAGTCGTGGTTCACGGGCTTGGATTTAAGCTATTTAAAGCCCAAAAGACAAGCCCGGTCCAAACAATATAGCCCATTATGGTTACATGTAAGCCCGACTATATAAGGTCCTTCCTAGCATGTTAGGAAGGGTTGGTGAATCATTTGTATCTTTTTACTTTCTCTCTCTAATCTAATCCTCCCAAGTTTCCAACCAATTCTATCTCTTTTCTCTCTATACTTTCTCTCTCTAGAAATCATCTATCTTCTATCTTTATTTTCTTGTTTAATCATCTAATAATATGGGACAACACTTTCCCAAGCAAAACTTCGGTCCATGCCTTGAGTTCCATCAGACCTTGACAATAGGGATCCAACTTTGCTTTAGTTTCTCGACCTCCCTTTCCATTATCTCGACGGGTTCCTCAATGAAGTGCAACTTGTCATCGATCTTGACTTCATCCATTGGGATAATAAGGTCTTCGTCGGACAAACACTTCTTTAGTTTCAACACGTGAAAAGTATTGTGGATTCCTTGTAGCTCCCGAGGTAATTCAAGTTTATATGCTACCAGTCCCACTCTTGATATGATCTCGAATGGTCCAATATAACGGGGACTTAACTTCCCGTGTTTTCCAACGCGTATAACACCTTTCCACGGTGATACTTTTAGCATAATCTTGTAGCCTACCTCGAACTCTAAAGGTTTTCGTCTCACATTAGCATAACTTTTCTGTCTACTATGAGCAGCTAACAAACGATTCTTGATTTGCACGATCATTTCAGTAGTCTCGCGAATCAATTCTGGTCCGGTGAGTTGAGCATCCCCAACATCACTCCATCATACAGGCGATCAAAATTTCCTTCCGTAGAGAGCCTCGAAAGATGCAGCTTTGATGCTAGCGTGATAACTATTATTGTAGGAGAATGCTGCCAACGATAAATGCTTATCCCAACTACTACCAAAGTCAATCACGCAAGCCCGCGACATGTCTTCCAATGTTTGTATTGTCCTTTCACTTTTCCCATCGGTTTTAGGATGGTAAGCAGTGCTCATATCCAAATTAGTCCCCAATGATTTTTGAAGTGATCCCCAGAATTTTGATGCGAAACGACTATCACGGTCTGAGATGATAGATATGGGAACACCGTGTTTACAAAAAATTTCCTTCAAGTAAATAAGAGTAAGTCTGTCCAAATTGAACTTTTCATTTATCGGAATAAAGTGGGTTGATTTGGTCAATCGATCCACAATCACCCAAATAGAATCAAAGCCAGATGGAGTCCTTGGAAGCTTGGTAATAAAGTCCATGGTAATACGTTCCCATTTCCAAATAGAATTCGGGTTGTTTAAGTAGTCCGGATGGCTTTTGGTATTCAGACTTGACCTTATCACATGTCAAGCATTTGCTAACATATGTTGCAATATCCGCCTTCATGTTCGGCCACCAGTACAACTTCTTCAAATCATGATACATTTTATCCGACTCGGGATGAATGGAATACTTGGACTTGTAAGATTCCAACATAATTAGATTTCTCAATCCTCCAAATAATGGTAACCATACTCGTCCCCTTAGACATTTTGTACCATCGGATCTAGTTTCAAAAGGTTCGCCTTTACAGCGAAAGTTTTCAGATTTAATATTTTCAGACTTCATAGCTTTAGCTTGTGCTTTTAGAATCTGTTCCGGTAGATTATTATGTACCGTTACTACTAAAGCACACACTCGGAGAGGTTTGTCCCTTTCCTTCCTGCTTAACGCATCAGCTACCACATTTTCTTTTCCCGCGTGATAACGAATTGTACCATCGTAATCACTCAAAAGCTCGATCCATCTACGTTGCCTCATGTTTAGCTTTTTTTGATCCATAATATACTGTAGACTTTTATGATCGGTGAATACCATACACTTAGTGTCGTATAGATAATGTCTCGGGTTAATATACAAATAAGTTACTAAACTTTCCAAGAAATTTGTCCTAAGGTAACAAACGTTCATTTTGTGTTTCTAAGTTACTAAACTTTACTAAACTATACATCACTATAATTTAGTGTTATATTGAGTAACCTGAATGAATTTTTTTTTTATAAGTTAAGTAACATAAATGTCTTGTTTTTTCATGTTAAGTAACATGAATATCACGTTTTTGATAATTGGGTAACTTAATCAACCGGTCATATGAACATTAGTAACTTAGAAACACAAAATGAACGTTCGTTACCTTAGGACAAATTTCTTAGAAAGTTTAGTAACTTCTTTGTATATTAACCCTAATGTCTCCAAAGGCGAAGAGCAAAAACCACCGCGCCCAATTCCAAGTCATGAGTGGTGTAGTTTTCCTCGTTCTTCCTAAGTTGCCTAGAATCATACGCAATGACTTTTTCTCGTTGCATCAAAAGAGCCCCAAATCCTTTTAGGGATGCATCGCAATAGTCAACGAAATCCTCGCTTCCCTCAGGTAATGACAAGATTGGCGCACTACATAATTTAAGTTTCAACGTTTTAAATGCCTCCCTTTATCGTCACCCCATACATACGGTTTATTTTTCTGGGTAAGCTTTGTTAATGGTTTGGATATTAACAAAAATCCCTCAATAAACCTTCTATAGTAACCGGCCCCCAAAAATTGTCGCACTTCGGTAGGAGTAATAGGTGCAGCCCAATTTTTAATGGCTTCGATTTTTGCGGGGTCGACATGAATTACGTTGCTATCAATCACGCGACCAAGGAATTGTACGGAATCAAGCCAAAAATCACATTTTGAAAACTTTGCGTACAACTTTTCGTTCCTTAGCAGCTCCAATATAGTCTTCAAGTGTTCGCCATGTTCTTCTTTATTCTTAGAATAAATCAGAATATCGTCGATGAACACGATCACGAATTTGTCAAGATACGGCTTGCACACGTGGTTCATTAAATCCATGAACATAGCCGGTGCATTGGTGAATCCAAACGGAATTAGCTGAAACTCATAATGTACATATGGAGTTCTAAAAGCTGTAATTGGAATATCTTCCTCGCTAACACAAAGTTGATGATAACCAGACCGCATATCAATTTTTGAATAAACACTAGAACCTTGCAACTGACCGAATAAGTCATCGATCCTTGGTAAAGGGTATCGGTTCTTGATAGTTAACTTGTTCAGCTCCCGATACTCGATGCACATGCGAAATGAACCATCTTTCTTTTTCACGAATAATACTGGAGCTCCCCATGGTGACGAGCTTGGTCAAATAAATCCTTTCTCGGATAATTCTTGCAATTGCTCTGATAATTATTTCATTTCAGATGGTGCTAAACGATATGGCGCATGCGCCATGGGTGAAGCACCAGAAATAAGATCAATACGAAAATCAACTTGCCTTGGTGGCGGAAGTCCAGGAATTTATTAGGAAATACATCAGGAAAATCACGCACGACAGGAACATTATCAATTTGCTTTTTTTTCAGTTTCAACTTCGGTCACTTGAGCCAGGAATAATTCACAACCTCTTTCTATGTATTTTCGAGCCTTAATACACGAAACGATCTTTAACCTAGAACTTGTCGCCTTCGATAACTAAAGTTCTGCCGTTCAAGGGAATCCTAACCTTTTTCTCACCGCACAGGATAGATGCATTATACTGGGACAACCAATCCATCCCAATTATGACATCAAAACTTCCTAGTCCTATAACCATTAGGTCGATTGAGAAGGAATGATTTAAAAGATTAAGAGTACACCCCCTTAAAATGCTATTGTTACGTATTATCTTTCCATCAGCCAATTCGATTTCATAATTAACATCTAACTCAACTGGATCAATATCAATAAGAGTAATAAAAGTTGTAGATACAAAACTCTTATCGGCGCCCGAATCAAATAAAGCAGTAGCATAACGATTGTTGAGTAAAAACGTACCAATAACGACTTTAGGATCTTGTTGAGCCTCTACAGCTCCCAACTGAAAAGCAACACCACGATTATTACCACCCCGACCATCCTTGTTCAGCTTGGGGCAATCCCTTTTCATATGACCCTTTCCGTTACAGTTGAAGCAGGCCACATTCTTGGCAATGGCTCGACACTTGTTGGCTTTGTGTCCCAACTTACCACAGTTATTACACTTTGAACAATCACCAGCATGCTTCTTGCTTTTGCAAATTGGGCAAGCATCACTGTTGTTTGGTGTAGCATCAACCATAGCAGTTGCATTAACTCTCCTTTGGTTTTGATGACGGATGTGATCACGTCTGTCATCCCCATGATTTTCACGATCAGCTTCACCCTTCCTTTTCTCACCAGAAGTGGCCTCATCTTGCTTGTCTTAAATAGTTTGTCCCATAAGTTGGTAAGCCATACGGACAGCCTTATCAATGTTAGTCGGTTCAGATGAAGTCACATCACCACAGATATTCTTGGTTAGTCCATGGATGTACTGTTCCACCTTAACTTGTTCAGGTTCCACCATTCTTGGGCATAAAATCGCTAACTCATGAAAATGATTAGTATACCCATCGATGTCAGTTCCCTTTACTCTTCAGGTTATACAACTCTTGTTCCAACCTCTGAATCACACTACAAGGAAAAAATTATTTAGTCATACACCTTCTTACTACAGCCCATGGTGTTCCATAAGCAGTATCGATACCCATCAAGCCAAGTCTCCCATTCCACCAAGTCAAGGCACGACCTTGTAGAATAGTTGTAGCAAACTTAACCTTATCAGCTTCAGCACAATTACTTATCCGAAAGACAGACTCCAACTTTTCAAACCATTGGCACAAACCCACGGTACCCTCAGTTCCCTTAAAAGTTTGTGGCTTACACTTCATAAATGTAGTGTAATCACAACCTCTTAACGCATGTTCATTAGGTAAGTTTGCACCTCCAGTATTTGCCCCAGCTCCATCGTTTCCAGCACCATTAGTTCCAGTACCATCAGTTCCACCACCTGAACCGCCAGTCCCACCGGAACCATCAACTCCATTACCGGAACCGCCAGCTCCACCAGAACCTCCAGTACCAGGAGTGTAGTTAGCCATAAATTCGGCCATAGCCATTCCAATTTGCTCACTGATAAGTGCAAGCATTTGAGTATTCATTCAATGATTCTATTAAGATAACAAACGGAATAGATGGGAGAAATAAGGAACTAAGAAAGAATGAATGAATATCGAGAAAGAAGTAATTAATAAAATATTAACTAATCAGGAAAGGATCAAGTCCCTAAACTTGATAATCGAAATTATTCATGCAAACTCTTTATGTTTAAGCCTACACATTTATAAGCTCTTATTTCCATGGGTCGATCAAACCTATGTGAATAAGTTTTTATAAAAAAATAGTTCAACAATTTATATTTTCCTTGTTCAAATAAACGGTCAATTTATTTCAACAAGATAATGATAAATTACTTTATTTGAGCATCGTTCGTTTAGCACAAAAGATCAAGATCGAATACATCAAAGACCGATATGACAAATTCTGGTGATATGGTATGGAATTTTAGTAGGCATGTAAATACCGTACCAATCAACACAAATTTCTTACGAATAACAAGTAATATTTCAAAAAAAACATGTTTCTAAAATAATAGAAATCGAAGATCAATGAGATCAAAGATTGAATCTGCTAAACAAAATGAATGGATCGGTAACTCAAGAATAAGAATTAAGGAGTAAAAAATCTTTGAAACCCAAATAGTTATCATCAGGAATAGTAACTATTTTGTTCGGATCATAGATATCCACAACTTAGTTAAACTCAAGATTTATGGAATTTAGCTTGGAATGAATTCGTGACAATCTACGTCATAATAATACCTCGTCTTAATATAAAATTAACATTTATAAATAAATAAATGTAAACATGACTTGTAACTTACAAGTACAAATGATTCACATTATAACATATATATATCTCATATATATAAATACTCTCTTTCCAGTCCCATCGGTAATTCAGAGATTTCGCTTGCGATAGTGATAGTTAAAGATTTCAAAACTTTTATTTTGGAAAATCTTTTTGTTCTCTATAACTTAAGCTCTGATACCAATCTGTAACACCCCCAATTGGGTGATATGCGGAAGCTCATATGGGGTGCTACTTCATAATATAACAACTCAAGTAATAGAAAACGACTCGAAAAGAACCGTTTTAAAAGTAAACATAGGATTGAAATAAAAGTTTACAAATCGTTCATAACATGGTCCCAAAACATTTACTAAACGAGTACACAACATTTTTCATAATACAAGTCATTGAACGATTTTTACAAAATGGTGAGCTTTTAACACCTTTATTATAAATCCGCAAGCACCGAAATCCCTCATTTGCCATTACCTTCAACAACCTGAGATAAAACATGCTAAACTTGTCAACAAGATTTGAGTGAATCTATAGAGTTTATAAATAAACATTATCGAACACAAGTATTTAAATCATCAAGAATTAACGATGTGGATCAAACAACGTTATATGGATATTATAAGCCTCGTGACATTAAAACGTTACCATAATATTTTCCCACCATACACCTCGCTAAGTGTATAGGAAAACTCTCGCACATGTATCCACTTCGAGCAACAAGGTGCTCAAATGATAGCTAATCGTTGCCGGATGGGAGCGGTGCCTCCCGAATAGTACTATTGTGACACCCCGGGTTGGGTCAAAATATGCGGAAAATATCCCCGGAGACGTCACAAGGGTGGATCGATAGCATATAGTCCGTAGAGCACAAGATGAAAAGTAAGTTAAATCATATTACATGTTTATTTTAACAAATAAATAAAAATTGTCTTAAACATGGTGGAGAGTGTTTATTTGAGTTTCCCAAATTGAACCCCTGACGAATCCTATGATGCAGATTTTTAAGATGCTGGAGGCCATGCACACACACCACGTACTACTTCATATTCTTGTGCAAAACATACTAACGGGTCAACATAAAGTTGGTGAATTTACAGATTTTAACAATTAATTAATTTGGACATACAATAACCATAAAAGTAATAATGCACAAAGCATTCTTACTAAAGTGTAAATAACATTTGTTTATTATGAGAAACTGAAGCTTAACCCCATAGTCCTCAATAGATGAGGACGTAGTGTCTTACAGAAAGACACCCATTCCAGTTCCAACATGGTATACGTCTGTTGTCCCGGCCAAAGCACAGTGAGCATGACTCACCAAGACGGGGATGGTCAATCCCCAATAGATCTATTTATAACATTCGGGCGATTTACAACAATTTAACAGTTTCAATAGTAAGCAATCATAATCCAGTTTATACAATCCAGACGCGTTCAATATATGTTTGCATATTTTCCTTTCCCAAAAAGGGAAAGTTTTATCAAAGTTTAAATGGGGCTGTAAACTCACCTGGGAGTAGGCAATTGTTTGTTTTAACACAGATATCCAATTAAAGCTTACACCAAGGTTATGCCTAATCAGATAGTACAGTCTTAATAGATAGTACAAAGAACATATATGTATGCTTATACGGATTTTATTTAGTTCATTCACACTAAAGTATTTATCTAAATGACCATAGTTCAAGCAACATCAATATCTGTTTAACTTATTTATATAAGTTTCATTTCTAAGCTCACATTGCATGTTTAACTATTACTATTAGTTAGCATACATGTATTTATAGTAATCATCAAATTTTACAATTGAGTTCTACATTTAAGTAAACATAAAAGAAAATGTTTCACTTAAAAATATAAATCTGCGTTTATAGTACTTGTATCAATAACATCCCGTTAAATTTCATAACTATGTTCTATATTTAAGTACACACAAGGGTTTTACTTAAAATTACATTTACGCAGTAACATTTAATTTAATTAACGTTCACATAATTTTATTTCTTAAAAGTATATGAGTACATGTATTAACAATACATATTCATATTTGTTTATACAATTATTTCCTAAAGTAAATATAAATATTTCTATATACAAAATATTTTGTTTAGCTTTAATATTCTCATGGATTATTTTGAAATAATTCAAACTTAAGTATTTATACCTTAATTGTTGTGGTCTAAGTATTTTAATTATGTCTTATTATAATTAAAATAGATTTTAGATTTAGAGCTTGGAAATGTTTCGAGATATGGCAAAACTAGACCCTCCATATTTTTAAACAAGTAAAACTTTCGGATTTTACATATTTAGCACCTAGGGCTTGTTATAGTTTCGGCTTATGGCAGATTTAGTCCCTCTAGTATTATCTAGGTTTTGTAACTTCACTAAAATGACAAAATAGCCCCTAGGGCTTCTTTAAGTTTCGGATTTTTGCCTAAATGGTCCTTAGGGTTTTAGAATAACAAAATAACTTTTAATAACTTCCCAAAATGGTCCCTAGGGTTTAATATTGCCACGAAAAATAATTATTAAACCCTAGACTTTTGAATATTTACATTTTCAGTCCTGGTGCTCACTAGTTTATCAAAACAAGTTTCATAAGTTACGGTTTTAGTCCTTAAGTCTTATAAATTATCATTTTCATCCAAAAAGTTTTTATAAGTTATATTTTACTATAAAAACTTTTATTCAAACTTTATATGGGCTCATTAGGTCCATTAAGTTTTGGCTTAATATTTCATGGGCTTAAATAGTCCATTACCACTACTCTACATTTTATGTAAGTTTTAACTTGGGATATTCTTATAAGTTTATTATGAGCTTATTCATATATAGTTTTAAATCTAAAATAGAAGAATAAAACTTATACTTGTTTTATGTGATGTTCCAAATTAGATTTATCTATGTACAAATCAAGTAAATAAGTCATAAGTCCAAAATGAGATCTAAATTATGTCTAGACCTAAAATCAATCATAGATCCATGTTTACTCATATATAGTTCATGGCCATATTTCTAAATCTTGGTATTTCCAAGATGAACATATTAGCTAGTTTTAAAGTCTTGTAAATACTTACAAAAACACATCATAATTATCTAGGTTACATGCATGTTCCCAAGGTTATTATCATTCCAAGAAAACAAGGTATAGCCCACGGCTATATTGTTTTCTCCCAATATTCCCATAAGATCTATAAGCTTATTTCATGTTTATCATGTTAAGTTAACACTTATTACTAGATCTAGGTTGTATAATAACATGCATGTACATCTAACCCAATTAGGGTCATATAAAACCCACGGCTACAAATATTCACATAAGTTACTTTGATGATTTTTAATATTCCATTTAACATGTTACCTTTCGTATTCCATGATTCAAAACTTAGAAAACCAATCATGTAGTCTCCACTTAATTTAGCCGTGACCTTTAAGGTCATGGTTTTCTTGATCTTTAAGTTGCACAACTTCATTTCATGAGATCTATGGTTATTAGCTAACCAAAGTCCCATAAAACAAGATTTGTAACTCATGCAATGTCTAGATTTATAAAAGATTTCATATGGTTTTTAAATCAAGTTTAAACATATCATATAATTCATGAGTTTCTTATAAAAGATTTTTAAATCATGAACATGATTTGCATAAATATGTCGTGACCTATAAGGGTCATAACTTTATCAAATCTTGATTTTAACACGCCATTTACTTGCGTTTATATGTTTATGATGATGCATGCATGAAAGAATGAAAGAATATGATGTGTATACCTTTTTGCCTAAATGTTACCAAGTAAGATCTATATGAACATGGAGGTGGGAGATCTAGTCAAGATGATGAGGGAGTCTCCAATTATTAACCAAGCCGTGACCTTTGCGGTTGCTATGAGGCAAAGATCTAGTAGATCTTGTGAACAAACTTGGATTTTTGGTGGCTTAAAGCAGAATTGCTTGAGAGGAAAAGGGAGGAGAGGGTGAGATCTTGTTGAGAGTGTATGTGAAGGGTATGTGTGTTTTCGGCTAAAAGGAGAGAGAAACATGAAATGGTGTGAACACCTTGGTAAGGGAAATAGTGCCAAGTGTAGACACTTGGGTTCCCAATGCATGACACTTGTATTCCCAAGGCTTCTCTTCACCTTCCACCCAAGAGAAATGCGTGTGATTCTTAGCCAAAAAGGGAAGATGGGCTCAAATTGTGGGCTTGTGTTGGGCTAGCACACAAGGTAGTGGACTTTGGGCTAGTCCAAAGTGTATATGTATATATGTTTATAATGTGCACATACATATATATATGTAGTACTACCTCATGCAACAATTTTCCCATAATTTATTGAAGTGTTAAGCATATATAGTTGTTGTAACTTTCAATACTTGTGATCCTAGTCTTATGTACCAAGTTTAGTTATGCATCACATTTCCATAGCAAAGTAGTAGTAGAAGTATAAATACATAGGGGTAAAATTCACACACAACTTATAGATGCACAACACATGAGTGATTATTCTAAGATTTATGGGTGAACATTATTACATGAAATCATGGTAAAATCATGGATTTTACAGCACCACCCGTTATTTTAGCTTTGTCCTCAAAGATACTAATACTTAGTTATCTTTTAAATGAAAAGATGAGGGTATTTGGCCTTGAAGATGTCTTCTCGTTCCCAGGTGTACTCGGGGCCTCTCTTTGAGTCCCATCGTACTTTGATTAACAGGATGCGGCTACGTTTCAACTTCTTGGTTATCCTCTCCATGATTTCTACTGGTGTCTCGGTGTATTGGAGTTGGTCATCGATATGGACCCCCTCTAAGGGCATAACCAAAGGTTCTTCTGCGTAGCACTTTTTCAGATTAGACACACGAAAGGTGGGGTGTATCCGACTTAACTGTGGAGGCAATTCTAAGCGGTAAGCCACTTCCCTGACTTTGGCTATCACTTTGAAAGGAACCACATATCGTGGATTCAACTTTCCCCGCTTCCCATATAGTATAATTCCCTTCCATGGTGATACTTTTAACATGACGTGATCTCCTACTTCGAACTGCACGGGTCTGCGTTTCTGATCCGCGTAGCTCTTTTGTCGATCACGAGCAGCTTGTAATCTTTGCTTTATAAGGACGATTCGGTCTGTAGTCTCCTGAATCAACTCAGGCCCAGTGAGTTGGAACTCGCCTACCTCTGCCCAACATACAGGAGAACGGTATTTCCTTCCATAAAGGGCTTCAAAAGGGGCTGCCTTGATACTGGCGTGATAGCTATTGTTGTAGGAGAACTCAACCAAAGGTACTCGACCCAACTATTTCCAAAATCAATCACACATTCCCTCAGCATGTCTTCTAGAGTTTGGATAGTTCGCTCACTTTGACCATCCGTTTGGGGATGATAGGCGGTGCTCATATCCAGTTGGGTGCCCAGGGCTCGTTGGAGAGCCTTCCAGAAGTTGGAGGTGAATCTGATGTCCCGGTCATAGATTATTGAGACTGGTACCCCATGTTTGGTTACAATTTCCTTATGGTAGGTCCTTTCCAACTTGGATAAGGAGTCAGACTCCTTAATGGGTATGAAATTAGCAGACTTGGTGAGTCGGTCGACTATCACCCAAATGGCATTATATCCACGAGATGATTTTGGGAGTTTGGTCACGAAATCCATGGTGATATTTTCCCACTTCCATTCAGGTATCTTAGGTTGTACCAGTAGACCGGATGGCCTTTGGTGTTCTGTTTTGACACGCGCGCAGGTCAAACATTTCTGAACATAAGTGGCGATGTCGGCCTTCATGTTGGGCCACCAATATAATTTCCTCATATCCTGATACATCTTTTTCGATCCTGGATGTATTGAGTATTTGGATTTATGTGACTCATGCATGATTATGTCCCTCAAATTCCCGTAACGGGGTAACCAACTCCTCTCGTGTAAGCACAATGTTCCGTCCGCCCTTGGTTCCAGTTTCTCTTTAGTGAGGTCAGTTCGAAGCATTCCTCCTATATCTTCTTTCCAGAGAGTTTTTGTGCCTGAGTTTGTGCTTCAAGGATTTGCTTGGGCAGATCCAGGTTGATGGTCATGGTTAGGGCTCGAACCCTCATGGGTGGGTCTTTATCTTTATGGCTTAGCGCATCAGCGACTACGTTTGCTTTACCTGGGTGGTATTTGATTTCACAATCGTAATCGCTTAATAGTTCGATCCAACGACGTTGCCTCATATTAAGCTCTCTTTGATCTAATATGTGTTACAGGCTCTTGTGGTCGGTGTACACTGTACATTTTGTCCCGTAAAGGTAATGCCTCCATATTTTTAAGGCAAAGACCACTGCTCCAAGTTCTAAGTCGTGGGTAGTGTGGTTTTTCTCATGCTTCTTCAGTTGTCTAGAAGCATAGGCAATCACTTTCTTTCTTTGCATTAGCACTGCTCCCAATCCTTTATATGAGGCGTCACAATATACCTCAAAGTCATCATTGCCCTCAGGTAAGGATAGGAGAGGCGCACTACACAACTTTTGTTTTATCAATTGGAAAGCTGATTCCTCCTTTTCTCCCCAACTAAATTTTACTCCTTTCTGAGTGAGTTTTGTCATTGGTTTGGCTATTTTGGAGAAGTCTTCAATGAATCGACGATAGTATCCGGCGAGTCCTAGGAATTGGCGGATCTCCGTTGGTGATTTGGGATATGCCCAACTCTTGACGGATTCAACCTTTGCAGGATCTACGTGAATACCATCTCTGTCAATGACGTGTCCTAGGAAATGGACTCTTGGTATCCAGAACTCGCATTTGGAAAATTTGGCATATAGATTCTCTTCCTTGAGTATTTTCAGTACTTGGGCCAGATGCTCAACATGGTCTTGCTTGTTTTTGGAGTAAACAAGTATGTCGTCGATGAAGACTATTACGAATTTGTCCAAATAGGGTTTACATACCCGGTTCATGAGATCCATGAATATTGTCGGTGCATTTTCAACCCAAAACTCTAAATTCGAAATGACCATAACGAGTTCTGAAAGCTGTCTTAGGGATATCTTCTTCCCGGACTCTCAGTTCATGGTACCCAGACCTCAGATCAATCTTAGAATACATGCTTGATCCCTGGAGTTGATCAAACAAGTAGTCAGTGCGAGGTAAAGGATAGCAATTCTTTATCGTTAGTTTGTTCAATTCCCGGTAATCGATGCACATTCGAAAAGAACCGTCTTTCTTCTTGACAAACAGAACGGGGGCTCCCCATGGAGAAGAGCTAGGCCTAATGAATCCTTTTTTCTGATAGTTCTTGGAGTTGTTTGGCCAATTCCTTCAATTCTGATGGTGCTAGCCTGTAGGGTGCCTTAGCTACAGGTGCAGCCCCAGAAACTAAATCAATCTGGAATTCTATCTGTCGTACTGGGGGCATACCTGGCGGCTCCTCAGGAAATACCTCGGGAAAATCTCGGCCAATTGGCACATCCTCGATTCTGATCTCCTCAGGTTTGTCTTCTTCCTCTATTTTGGAGATGTGTGCTAGGAAGATAAGGCATCCTCTGGTCAAGTACCTATGTGATTTGGTGCAAGAAATGACACTAAGTCTAGTGTTGATGATATCAGGGTTACCATCCCCTCGTATAATCAAGGTTTCATCTCCCCAAGGTACACGAACCAGCTTTTGATCACATACAATGACTGCGCGGTATTTCGACAGCCAATCCATGCCAATGATGACATCAAAGCTACCAATACTTACTGGGATCAAATCGATGTCGAACGGGTGATTGGAGAGGTTTAAGGTACAACCTCGAATAATGGTGCCAACTGTCACTATTTTTCCGTCAGCTAGTTCTACCGAATAGTAGGAGTCTAAGACTGATGGAGTAATTTCCAATACTTTACTAAATTCTGTTGAGATAAAGCTTCGATCTGCCCCGGTGTCAAATATGACAGATGCATATCGTTGGTTTAGTAGAAATGTACTGGTGACGATGTTGGAATTTGAATTGGCTTGGGCATCGCCAGTCATGTATACTTGTGATGGGGTTCCTTTGTTGTCCTCCTTGCAGTTGGTCAATTTGGGACAATCAAGTCTTTCATGCCCAGAGGTCCCACATCCGTAACATACTACAACTTTCTTTGGCTCATGATGACTTTCACTTGCGGGGTTTTGGTTCCCTTTACATTGCCTTCCAGCATCATGATGGTAGTCGCACTTTAAACACTTGGGTTTGGATCCTAAGTATTTCTTGTTGCGGGTTGTGGGAGTAGTATCATCAGTTTGCTCAATGCGTTGTCTTTTAGAAGATCGCCGGGGCCGACTACGAGTAGTTCTACTCGACTCCCGCTTGTTGTCTGTTTGTCCTTCGGACAGGTTATGAGCTCGCTTGATGATCAGCTCTGTCGCGAATTCCATTGCACCTTCTATGGTAGTAGGTTGTGAAGCTAGCACACTGTCATGAATGTTGTCAGGGAGTCCACTGACATACTTTTTAATCTTGTCACTCCTTAGAGGGAACATTCTGTTGCACATCAAACTTAACTCTTGAAATCTTTGGTTGTACCAAAGGATATCGTTGTTCTCACACTTGAGATCCCACAGCTCGACTTCCAACTTCTTCATTTCTCCTCTAGGACAATACTTCTCAGTTATTCTTTCCTTGAAGTTGGCCCAAGTGAGAGTATAGGCAGTATCTTGTCCAAGGATGGCGACCACAGAGTTCCACCAGGTAAGGGCACTCTCAAGTAGGGTGCACGTGGCAAACTTAACTCTGTTCTCGTCAGCACAACCGCTGATATGGAAAACTGTCTCTAGTCTTTCAAACCATTGCATCAATTTAACAACTCCTTCTCTTCCTCAGTAGTATGAGGGTTTGCATTTCAAGAAGTCGGGGTATGAACAACCCTTGTTGAAGTTGTTTCTGTGCATGTTCTGATTCGGTTCACTGCTCATATTAAATTTTCTGGCTGTCATTGCTGCCGAAATGCCTTCACCAATCATCTCTCTGAGTTGAGCAGTGGTAACATTATGAGTAGCTTTAGGAGCCTCGGTGTGAGCGGTGTTGGGAGCGATTGCATTTGTGGGGTTTGATCGCGTAATCACCATTTGTCTATAATCATACATAAAATGAGACTATTAGTTCAAACGTTAGTGCAAGTTTTATATTATTTGCAAGAGATGGTTTCATGCGTAAAATTCATAACAAATTTGGGTAACCTGTCAGGATTTCATAATATAATATTTTGCACAACAGATATAACATAAGAGAATGATTGCATGCAAATTTCCATAAGGAATTAAACATTCATCGAGCATATCAAATCCGGAACAGAGACTTAGCTAGTCTTGTCCTGGGTAATGATACACATAGTCATAAGTACATCAAATCCCAAAAATACATGCCAAAAAAGAAAGGTACAACACATAATTGTATCAATAAAAGCTTGAAAAGAAATAAAAGTACGAAGGTCTCATATCATGATAGCTGGGATACAATCCGTAGGCTCGTCATAGGGTACAAGAATTCCGGTACATCTATACTAGTCTTGCCTAGATGATCCACTAGGCATGGCTGGTGCTGATGGTGTTGATAATGCTGGTGGAGCTTTATACTTCAAATTTTATTAATCGAAAGTTCGTTTCTCGGTGTCTAATCGAATTGATTTCCGGTTAATTGTGTGAGATTAGTTGTTCTTGGTGAAGCAAATATTTTTGGATTTGGAAAAATAAATGTGCAAGACTTAATAATAAAGGACGGGAAATTAAAACTAAAACTAGTTGAAACGTAAACGGTGCATATTTAAAACTTTAAAAGTAAATGACGAGAAGTTAAATAACGTAAAATTAAAGCTTAACGAAAAGTAAATTGACGACTAAATAAAAATGCAAGACTTAATTAAAATAGACTAAAGATAAAACGAGTGAAGAGGCGGAGAAACAAACAAGCATAACACTAAAACAAAACAAAACATTCCGATCGGAATACACCCGATCGGAATGGTGCCAGATCGGAATATTAAAAGGAGCTCTGATCGTAATATAGGAAAATGGTACATGATCGGAATATCCTCCCCCGTCTGAATGTAGAAACCACCCAATCGGAATATCATGAAAGACAGCCAAATCGGAATAAACAAATTTACACTAATCGGAATAATGGAAAAAGAGGCACATCGGAATGAGCAAAACCCTTTTCCGATTGGAAAAAGGGTATGCTGGTCGGAATAACTGATCGGAAAGGGGTTTCCCCTTTTCGATTACAAGGATGATCTGAAATTTAAGCAATACCAATAAGCTATTTCAATAAGCTTATTACCAAAGCTAGCTCGAATCAAATATGGATCGGATCAAATAAGCTTGAATAACAACTTGACAAACCTTTAAATAAACAAACTTAAAAATCAAACCATAAAACAAGATCAAGATTCAACAAGAAAGATTAAGAACATGAAGATTAAGACAAGATTAAGCTTAAAAAAATAAAAGTTTGATTAAAAACAAGAAAGGTAAAAGATGAATGATTAAAGTTTTAGTGAGAGAAAGTGACAGTTTCATCTCACTAAAACTAAACTACACCTACTCCTAAAACTAAAACTAATCTAAATGACTAACACCCTTCATGTGGTAAAAGGAAGGGTATTTATAGGAAAGGGGAGTGGTTGGTGCCTTCCTCTTTTCTTTCTTTCTTTCTTCACGTCTTTTCGTCTTTTAAGTTCTTCGACTTTTTCGACTTTGTCTCGGGATTAATTAAACTCGTCTTATAATTTATTTATTTATTAGACTCGAGTTCTTCGGCTTTAAGTAAACTTCCGTCTTTAGACTTGTTCTTCGATAAATCTTCAGAATAGGCCTTGGACTTTCGTTCTTTATGCACTCTTGATCTCTTGACTTCGTCTTTTGTCGTTTTCTTCTATAAAAGCCTGTGAATGCCCGTGTTTTCTCCACTTTTCACCTTTTCGTCCTAAATCACAATAAAAACACAAACCACGCATAATTCCGACATAAATGACATAAAATACACGTTTTGGCTCAGTTATTATTGTAATTAAGTGGTAAAAAGGATGGGTGTTTTCACACCTATCAAATCCCCTACACTTAACCATTGCAATGTCCTCATGCAATGCATTAGTTACAAAGCACGTTTACATTTTTCATCACAATCAATCCACGTTGGCCTTTATTAAAGAGATAGATAATTATAAACATACAAAGTAAAGAAATCAAAATCATACCTTTGGGTTTTGGAAAGGTCGTGAATGATCATCATCCTCAAGTTTTCACTTTCTCCAAACCAAACTTAGAAACGAGATCATTGTTATTATAAGTTAGTAAACTAACACGAACTCATGTGGGCCAATTACTCACTTAGACTCCCTTATTCCTAGGTGTATCTCTTATATTTTATTTTTGTCTTGAATGATCACGAGGATGCATTGTTTGACTTATTTCGATAGTTATTTAGGCTGAAAATAAAGTGAACGATTTAATCAATAGTTAGCTAAAGGACCAAATCTTTTAAAACTGCTTCTCGGGACCTCATAAAGTTCATATCATGGCATAACTCGCTTCACGATTTGAGACCTTTCTCGGACCGATTTTTGGCAGCGACTTCATACTTCGAATCTTGAGAGACGTTCATGAAATAATGGCCTTCTCTTCATAATAGGAATTTCTTCACTTGAAGTTTTGAGAGATTCTTCATCTTTAGACCACGACTTCTTCATTTTTCTCCAATCTTTATTTTGGACTTTGATATACAACGATCCGCCTCCTTTTAGGACTTGGATCTATTTATCCTCATACCTTGTTAGGGTCTTTTTGGATAGACTTCTCCATAATCTTTTGGGGAGTATTTGCTTTTCGTCGTGTGTCTCAATCCTTCATATTGATTTTCGATAAATGATTCTTCACATCACTTTTGGATCTTTAGCAACAAAATGTAGCCCTCATGCCTTGTTAGGGCCTTTTCGGACTCGCCAATCTTCGCATCCCGCTTCAATAAGTTATGCCTTGGCTATGAACTCTAATTAATACCGAGCAACTTTTAAACGATCTGGGGCTAGAAGCTAAGTAACTTTTCAAATCGTACAACCTTATTTATTGCAGATAAATTATTAGCAAGTGATGGGAGAATAGGCTTATAATTAACTCACATAAATTCACGAAAGAATACCAAACTTATAATTGACTCTATCATCTCTCGTTCTCCACAGTTTAAAATCTCAAGGAATGAGACTCGTGGATGCTTAGCCTATTAAATCAAAGTTTTGGGTTTTCGAGTCGCCTATAAGATCTTGCAAATTCTTAGACTTTTTCAAGTTTAGAAATCGCATTTTAAAGTTCCCTTGATAAATGACTCTCTAGGATCAATTATAGGAACTTGCGAAAAGTTTTTGTTCTTAACCCGTGAGAGTTAAGACTTTCGCGTTTTATAGCTCCCTATATAAAAGCCTAGCAAAACTTGACTTAAACACGTTAAGGATACTAGCTAGAGTAACTTAGATAAGTAAACTCGGGTTGAGTCAAAAGATTCACAACGTTTGAAAATTAAAACCACTTTATTAAAGATTTATTCTAGCAAGGAAAGAAAATAACTATACAAAGGGAAAAACAACTTATACAATTAGGCCAAAATAGATTAAAAATTTTGAAAAATGTCGAAAAATCGATTTTCCGGTTAAAATGAGGACAAATACAAGGAAAAGGCCACTTAACTTCGATAGAAGTCGCCCCTACACTTAAGATAAACATTGTCCTCAATGTTTAAGCATGTGGAAGTAAACTCCCCTACACTTAGGACATTGTGCACGTTGTTTAAATCTCGCTAAGAAAGAGACAACTAAAGAGATTCCTATTTGAATATTGAGAAATATAAAATAGTGAATCGAAAAGAGTTTAGGATAGAACCGGGAAGAAGGGAACACGGAATCACGGTTCGTCAAAAGTCATCAAGAGTGTGTCTTTGAAGCTCTAATCCCTGCACATGATAAGAAAGAAAGCAAGAAACACCACGGGGCTCCCCCTACACTTATGGTAAAAATAGTTAGATAATTGGGTTGCCTCCCAAAAAGCGCTTGTTTTTGTTAGCCGAGTCACGAGCCTGACTCGTCCCCGAATTAAATAGTCCATGGGGAAGCCTCGAATGTGATACCGGGATCAAAGACCTTGTCCTCGTTCCCGGTTGACATCAACAAAGGAGAGGCGGGGGGATAAGTCTTGAAAGGGAGAAAGGTCCTTTCAACATACGTATAGTATGTGAAATCAGGATCCACGGGAGGTGGGGTGGGTAAAGTAAGCACATTGTCCTCCCCCAAAGACAATGGAGGCTGAGCATTCGGCAAAGCCGTAATGTTATCATTGATAGCATAATCAGTGTCACCTCCCGGGTCAAAGCACTCATCCTCCGAAATAGTTGCTAAAGGGGAGGATGAAAGGTGCTCGGGAGGGGGACTTGGGACAATATCTTCCTGCATCAAATTATTAAAAATAATGTCCCCCTCCGTGTCAGAATCATCAATACCTGGAGGGATGGAGTGGATGTCGATTTCTTCCAGCAATGGGTCATTATCTTCAACGGGAGGAATAGATGGGGGTACAGACTTGGAAAGAGGAGGAGAAGTCAACGCTTCGATTTGAGCAATAAGAAGGTGAACTTTCCGTAATCTATCGCGAAGAAGCACGTCTTCCACCTCATCCACAAGATCATGTTCATTGGTGAACTTCTCGTAAACCGGAGAAAATAAATCGTCATCACCCGCATCTCCCGGTGGAGATTGAGAAATTTCAAAAGTGAAATTCTCATAGCTTGGAGAAAAATCGTCATCACTAGGATCGACCTCTTCCGTAAGAGCAACGTCGTCCTCAGGCTCCATAGCAGGTAAGTCACGAACCTCATCATCCAATACCTTGTCGAGACCAACATCACTAAGCTCATTCAACGAATCTAGATCCTTAGATGCAGTAGGAACATCGAGAGTAGGAGCAGCAACTTCAGAAGATTGGTTGAAAGTGTAGACATCATCGTCGTCGTCATCATCATAATAGATGGGACGAGTCCAGTTAGGAGTGACGTAGTCGGCTAACTCTTCCTTGATAACCTCCACATCTTTAAGAAGCTCATGCAGCAACTTTTGTTGTTCATCGCCCCGAGTATGTTCAATTTCACCAATTCTATCCCACGCTGTAATTAAACATTTTGGTTTAGAAAAGAAGGGAAAACGACTAAATTGGCTCAAAAAGGTGTCAGTGGTTTTCAAGGTTTCGTCCACATCAAGCAACGGTTGCCTTTCCTGATGTAAGTCAGCTCGAAGTTGAGCTATACTTTCTAGAATGTCATTCAAAGAAGTGAGTTGTTGATCAAGACTAGTTTGCTGAGAGGATTGATGATTGAGGGTGTGATGTGGGGGCTCACGGTTATAGACACTAGGATGATAGCACGGTACTTTCTCAAAGATTTGCGACGGATCACAAAAAAAAGCATCGTGAGGCCCCCCACAAATATAGCACCATGGGTATGGAGAGAAACTAGGTGCCTCTTGTTGATAGCTATTATCATTGTCGTAATTGTACCCCGGTTCTTGCCCGTGTCCATACGGGTATTGAACCGGGCACGACACATGCCAATGAGAATCGCTTCCACAATAGATGCACGGGGGAACAGGAGGTGGGTTCAAAAAGAATGAATTCGTCGAGTTGCACAAGGGACAAAATCCGGATTGTGTGTAGTCGATATCGTTTCCACACCGCTCACATGTACACCATTGACAAGAGTTGTTCCCAGATAATTGTTTCCCACACCGGACGCAATGGACATAAAAATCCATAAAGAAAGATAGATAAGCAAGAAGAATATTTTTGGTGCAAAACTTTGAAAAAGAAATGCTTTTTATGATTTTTCAAATGTTTTTTGGTTTTTGAAAATTTTGGACACGAGAAATAACATTCACAAGTGAACGGATCCCAAAAGCCAACGCGTCTCTCACAAAAAACCTTTAATCTTAACGAAAAGAGCCGGCAGCGGCGCCATTTTATACTTCAAATTTTATTAATCGAAAGTTCGTTTCTCGGTGTCTAATCGAATTGATTTCCGGTTAATTGTGTGAGATTAGTTGTTCTTGGTGAAGCAAATATTTTTGGATTTGGAAAAATAAATGTGAAGACTTAATAATAAAGGACGGGAAATTAAAACTAAAACTAGTTGAAACGTAAACGATGCATATTTAAAACTTTAAAAGTAAATGACGAGAAGTTAAATAACGTAAAATTAAAGCTTAACGAAAAGTAAATTGACGACTAAATAAAAATGCAAGACTTAATTAAAATAGACTAAAGATAACACGAGTGAAGAGGCGGAGAAACAAACAAGCATAACACTAAAACAAAACAAAACATTCCGATCGGAATACACCCGATCGGAATGGTGCCAGATCGGAATATTAAAAGGAGCTCTGATCGGAATATAGGAAAATGGTACATGATCGGAATATCCTCCCCCGTCGGAATGTAGACACCACCCAATCGGAATATCATGAAAGACAGCCAAATCGGAATAAACAAATTTACACTAATCGGAATAATGGAAAAAGAGGCTCATCGGAATGAGCAAAACCCTTTTCCGATTGGAAAAAGGGTATGCTGGTCGGAATAACTGATCGGAAAGGGGTTTCCCCTTTCCGATTACAAGGATGATCCGAAATTTAAGCAATACCAATAAGCTATTTCAATAAGCTTATTACCAAAGCTAGCTCGAATCAAATATGGATCGGATCAAATAAGCTTGAATAACAACTTGACAAACCTTTAAATAAACAAACTTTAAAATCAAACCATAAAAAGAGTAACTTAAAGACACGAAAAATTTAAAAGATCAAAACTTTAAATAAGAACTTGATGAAAAGATGATGAAAACAAGATCAAGATTCAACAAGAAAGATTAATAACATGAAGATTAAGACAAGATTAAGCTTAAAAAAAGTTTGATTAAAAACAAGAAAGGTAAAAGATGAAAGATTAAAGTTTTAGTGAGAGAAAGTGACAGTTTCATCTCACTAAAACTAAACTACACCTACTCCTAAAACTAAAACTAATCTAAATGACTAACACCCTTCATGTGGTGAAAGGAAGGGTATTTATAGGAAAGGGGAGTGGTTGGTGCCTTCCTCTTTTCTTTCTTTCTTTCTTCACGTCTTTTCGTCTTTTAAGTTCTTCGACTTTTTCGACTTTGTCTCGGGATTAATTAAACTCGTCTTATAATTTATTTATTTATTAGACTCGAGTTCTTCGGCTTTAAGTTAACTTCCGTCTTTAGACTTGTTCTTCGATAAATCTTCAGAATAGGCCTTGGACATCCGTTCTTTATGCACTCTTGATCTCTTGACTTCGTCTTTTGTCGTTTTCTTCTATAAAAGCCTGTGAATGCCCGTGTTTTCTCCACTTTTCACCTTTTCATCCTAAATCACAATAAAAACACAAACCACGCATAATTCCAACATAAATGACATAAAATACACGTTTTGGCTCGGTTATTATTGTAATTAAGTGGTAAAAAGGATGGGTGTTTTCACACCTATCAGAGCTATAAATGCTCTTCGGAAACCCTGTAATGCTCGAATCGTCGCTCGGGTGTCCTTGAGCACATGAAATGCTGTCAACAAATGGGTCTGGAGCCTATTGGTGGTTCCCCGGAGACGAGTCATTTCTGTTGTAATCCCGTCATGTCGGACGGTGGCGAGATCACAAAAGATAGACAATGATTGCTCCTGAGCAGATAGGGTCGTATGGGTCCGATTCTGGCGACCTTCAATGTCTTGGATACGTTGGTGAAGACGACGATTTTCCTCTATGAGCCACTTCAATGCTTTGTTAGTCTAAGCCCGGGCACCCTTAGTGGCCTGGGCTTCTCTTCTCATGGTGCGGGAGAAAGTGTCAATACGATCATGGATGACGGTGCGGCCTTGTTGGCCGGCCATCAGTAGATTGCGGAGGTCCAATATCTCTTCCTCCTGGCGTGCAACCAGTGCAGCAATCTGAGCCTGAACGGGATCGACATGTCTCGCTCTGGAGCCCTCCCCGATCTCGTAAGTAAAGACGGGTACGGACCCGGAGAAATGGCCCAATGATAAGAATGGAGACATGGAAGGAGCTAGGCTAGGAGGAAGCTGGTCCTCTTCCATCGAGGTTGGGGTCTGTATAGCTGATGTGGAGGTAGTAAATGGATCCTTTGGGAGTACAGCCTCGATAGTTAGGTCATCATCTAAATATGAGGCTGACAACCATCCATACTGCGCCAATCGTGGAGATAAACAAACAACTAGGGGAGGAGATACCACTGGTAGAAGAGTCGTAGATGCAGTAGGTGGAGTCATGATGCTCTGAAATAATATCATTTTAAGTTTGAAGTGAGTATAGGCTTACAAACAAAGAACAATATCATTTAGATTACATGCTTTATGAAATATATCCCTCCTTAAACAATTATTAGAATGTTTTAAGGTTACAAATATTTATACTTATACATATATATGTAGTATCATGTAAGTAGTTCATTTATCAGTTAGTAAGTATGAAATTTAGTTTAATACTACTCATATTCGCATTTCAGTATTTTACTATATAGTGTAAAATTTTCAAGTTTAGCACGTTTGACATATAGCAGTACCTTACTAAACAGTATTAATAATCAAATGTAGTAAACATATGCATTTACAGTTAGTTCACATAGCATAAAATGCCCTAAGATCAATATACTTAACTAAGACGGTCCCAAAATAAAATCCCAATAAGAGTTTTATAAGTTATAGTCCAGTTTTAAATAAAAGAAAAATCATTTTATTTTTATTTTATTTAAAATTTATCTGGTTCTCTATAACTAATGCTCTGATACCATTCTCTATGACACCCCGGGTAGGGTCAAAATATGCGGAAAATATCCCCGGAGACGTCACAAGGGTGGATCGATAGCATATAGTCCGTAGAGCACAAGAAGAAAAGTAAGTTAAATCAGATTACATGTTTATTTTAACAAATAAATAAAAATTGTCTTAAACATGGTGGAGAGTGTTTATTTGAGTTTCCCAAATAAAACCCCTGACGAGTCCTATGATGCAGATTTCTAAGATGCTGGAGGCCATGCACACACACCACGTACTACTTCATATTCCTATGCAAAACATACTAACGGGTCAACATAAAGTTGGTGAATTTACAGATTTTAACAATTAATTAATTTGGACATACAATAACCATAAAAGTAATAATGCACAAAGAATTCTTACCAAAATGTAAATAACATTTGTTTATTATTAGAAACTGAAGCTTAAACCCATAGTCCTCAACAGATGAGGACGTAGTGTCTTACAGAAAGACACCCATTCCAGTTCCAACATGGTATACGTCTGTTATCCCGGCCAAGGCACAGTGAGCATGACTCACCCAGATGGGGATGGTCAATCCCTACTAGATCTATTTATAACATTCCGGTGATTTACAACAATTTAACAGTTTCAATAGTAAGCAATCATAATCCAGTTTATACAATCCAGACGCGTTCAATATATATTTGCATATTTTCCTTTCCCAAAAAGGGAAAGTTTTATCAAAGTTTAAATGGGGCTGTAAACTTACCTGGGAGTAGGCAATTGCTTTGTTTTAACACGGATATCCAATTAAAGCTTACACCAAGGTTATGCCTAATCAGATAGTACAGTCTTAATAGATAGTACAAAGAATATATATGTATGCTTATATGGATTTTATTCAGTTCATTCACACTATAGTATTTATCTAAATGACCATAGTTCAAGCAGCATCAATATCCGTTTAACTTATTTATATAAGTTTCATTTCTAAGCTCACATTGCATGTTTAACTATTACTATTAGTTAGCATACATGTATTTATAGTACTCATCAAATTTTACAATTGAGTTCTACATTTAAGTAAACATAAAAGAAAATGTTTTACTTAAAAATATAAATCTGCGTTTATAGTACTTGTATCAATAACATCCCGTTAAATTTCATAACTATGTTCTATATTTAAGTACACACAAAGGGTTTTACTTAAAATTACATTTACGCAGTAACATTTAATTTAATTAACGTTCACATAGTTTTATTTCTTAAAAGTATATGAGTACATGTATTAACACTACATATTCATATTTGTTTATACAATTATTTCCTAAAGTAAATATAAATATTTCTATATACAAAATATTTTGTTTAGCTTTAATCTTCTCATAGATTATTTTGAAATAATTCAAACTTAAGTATTTATACCTTAATTCTTGTGGTCTAAGTATTTTAATTATGTTTTATTATAATTAAAATAGATTTTAGATTTAGGGCTTGGAAATGTTTTGAGATATGGCAAAACTAGTCCCTCCATATTTTTAAACAAGTAAAACTTTCAGATTTTACATATTTAGCACCTAGGGCTTGTTATAGTTTCGGCTTATGGCAGATTTAGTCCCTCTAGTATTATCTAGGTTTTGTAACTTCACTAAAATGACAAAATAGCCCCTAGGGCTTCTTTAAGTTTCGGATTTTTGCCCAAATGGTCCTTAGGGTTTTAGAATAACAAAATAACTTTTGAAAACTTCCCAAAATGGTCCCTAGGGTTTAATATTGCCACAGAAATCATTATTAAACCTTAGACTTTTGGATATTTACATTTTCAGTCCTGGTGCTCACTAGTTTACCAAAACAAGTTTCATAAGTTACGGTTTTAGTCCTTAAGTCTTATAAATTGTCATTTTCATCCAAAAAGTTTTTATAAGTTATATTTTATTATAAAAACTTTTATTCAAACTTTATATGGGCTCATTAGGTCCATTAAGTTTTGGATTAATATTTCATGGGCTTAAATAGTCCATTACCACTACTCTACATTTTATGTAAGTTTTAACTTGGGATATTCTTATAAGTTTATTATGAGCTTATTCATATATAGTTTTAAATCTAAAATATAAGAATAAAACTTTACTTGTTTTATGTGATGTTCCAAATTAGATTTATCTATGTACAAATCAAGTAAATAAGTCATAAGTCCAAAATGAGATCTAAATTATGTCTAGACCTAAAATCAATCATAGATACATGTTTACTCATATATAGTTCACGGCCATATTTCTAAATCTTGGTATTTCCAAGATCAACATATTAGCTAGTTTTAATGTCTTGTAAATACTTACAAAAACACATCATAATTATCTAGGTTACATGCATGTTCCCAAGGTTATTATCATTCCAAGAAAACAAGGTATAGCCCACGGCTATATTGTTTTCTCCCAATATTCCCATAAGATCTATAAGCTTATTTCATGTTTATCATGTTAAGTTAACACTTATTACTAGATCTAGGTTGTATAATAACATGCATGTACATCTAACCCATTTAGGGTCATATAAAACCCACGGCTACAAATATTCACATAAGTTACTTTGATGATTTTTAATATTCCATTTAACATGTTACCTTTCGTATTCCATGATTCAAAACTTAGAAAACCAATCATATAGTCTCCACTTAATTTAGCCGTGACCTTTAAGGTCATGGTTTTCTTGATCTTTAAGTTGCACAAGTTCATTTCATGAGATCTATGGTTATTAGCTAACCAAAGTCCCATAAAACAAGACTTGTAACTCATGCAATGTCTAGATTTATAAAAGGTTTCATATGGTTTTTAAATCAAGTTTAAACATATCATATAAGTCATGAGTTTCTTATTAAAAGATTTTTAAATCATGAACATGATTTTCCTAAATATGTCGTGACCTATAAGGGTAATAACTTTATCAAATCTTGATTTTAACACGCCATTTACTTGCGTTTATATGTGTATGATGATGCATGCATGAAAGAATGAAAGAATATGATGTGTATACCCTTTTTGCCTAAATGTTACCAAGTAAGATCTACATGAACAAGGAGGTGGGAGATCTAGTCAAGATGATGAGGGAGACTCCAATTATTAACCACGCCGTGACCTTTTTTGTTTGGTTAGGGATTGGTATAATATTTCCAAGGATGAAGATTATGCTACCTATAGATTTGGGGTTGCTATGAGGCAAAGATCTAGTAGATCTTGTGAACAGACTTGGATTTTTGGTGGCTTAAATCCGAATTGCTTGAGAGGAAAAGGGAGGAGAGGGTGGTATGTGTGTTTTCGGCTAAAAGGAGAGAGAAACATGAAATGGTGTGAACACCTTGGTAAGGGAAATAGTGCCAAGTGTAGACACTTGGGTTCCCAATGCATGACACTTGTATTCCTAAGGCTTCTCTTCACCTTCCACCCAAGAGAAATGCGTGTGATTCTTAGCCAAAAAGGGAAGATGGGCTCAAATTGTGGGCTTGTGTTGGGATAGCACACAAGATAGTAGACTTTGGGCTAGTCCAAAGTGTATATGTATATATGTTTATAATGTGCACATACATATATATATGTAGTACTACCTCATGCAAAATTTTCCCATAATTTGTTGAAGTGTTAAGCATATATAGTTGTTGTAACTTTCAATACTTGTGATCCTAGTCTTATGTACCAAGTTTAGTTATCCATCACATTTCCATAGCAAAGTAGTAGTAGAAGTATAAATACACAGTGGTCAAATTCACACACAACTTATAGATGCACAACACATGAGTGATTATTCTAAGATTTATGGGTGAACCTTATTACATGAAATCATGGTAAAATCATGGATTTTACAACTATTCCATGTATAAGAGCCTACCATAACTCGGTAGCTAACAATTCATGATATAATTGGGACTTTTTATCTAGCGACATATCAAACTTACAATAATCAAGGAAACAAGCATAATTCAGGTCCTTTGTGTTCTATTTTCAAAACAAGCATGTTATCCCCCTCGCGGGTTTATAAATCACCTTTAAGTATTTAAAAGTGAGGCCATAGACTCACCTTAGTATAAGAGACGTGGCAAGATGATCGTCGACGATGAGTGATGCCCGTTAAACACGTAAACCGTAACCTATCAAATAAGGCGCGCTCGTTAATAATAGACTCGAGTATAAACCATACATAATAACATCAAATCAAAGTCATAAAATAACGATAAACCCGAAAGAAAACCATACAAGTGATACTATTTTACCCTTCTATTTGTTTACTTTATTAAACTATACCCTCGATAAAAATCTGCCGGTACATACCAAATGTACAAACTCATTTACCCCACTTACACGTCAAAAGTTTATGATACTATTCAGAGAACTCACTTACTATATATAGTAAGTCCTCCAAAAAGTTTGTCAAAAGATTTTACTTGCAAGACTCCCTGCCTGGCACATCTTTGAACCACAAAAACCGGACAATTTTATGTTATAAACTCATACAACCATTTTGACTCCTCTAATCAACTTCATTTACAAAACCGACACTTAGATTTGAAAATAGATTCATCAATCTAGGTTTACATACTTTGAACAGCCCTTGAATCATTTTGAAACTCATACTATAGTCCCCGAGATTGGATCCAAATATCGACAACAACTTAAAATTGTACCGATACTCGTCTCCCGGTATACGAATAATCAAACTATTATAACTTCACACTCGTTTGGAGTTAGAAGCTCTACTTTATATCAAATCGAAGCTAATGAAATTCTCTATAACCCTATCTTATTTGTTAAAAAATAATCAAATCATAAGATACCTAAAATAATCCTTGAACCCACTACCTCAATTTACCCTCTAAAATCACACTTTTGATCAATTCTAACAACTTTTCTAATCATCCTAATCCCCTAACATCAACGTATGTTAATCCTAACACTTTCTTTATCAATCATAAAAATAAAAACCCAAAAATCAAAATCAACTTTCTTTATCAAAACATCATGATCTACACATGATCATAGCTAGATAATCACATGCATGATCATCTATCATCCTCACCAACCCTAGTTCATAACAAAAATCAAAACCTTCATGCATGTTGGAAAAATTAGTATCATAAGAATCACCTCAAAATTCTAAGATGTGGTCTTGTCTTGTTTTTGGCTAGTGATAGGTGTGAAAACACCCATCCTTTTACCACTTATTTCTTGCTAAAACAAGACCAAAACGCGTATTTAATATCATTTGTTTGGAATTATGCGTGGTTTGTGTGTTTGTTGTGTTTTCAGAGCCAACCGGATAAATATTGAAGAAAACATGGGATTACACGGGTTTTATAGAAGAAAAAGACTCAAGACGAAGTCTATTGTCCAAGAGATGCAAAAGATTTGAAGTCATTGGGCCTATTTGAAGATTTGTCGAAGAAAAGGACCAAAGATGGAAGATTTATATATGTCGAAGAACTCAAGTCTATTAAACGAAGAAATTAAAAGGCGAGTTGAATTTATTCATCGACAAATCCCGAATCTAAGTCGAAAACGTCAACTTTACTGAAAAGACGAGAAGACGAAAAGAGAGAAGGAAAGCCCACTCACCAAACACCCACAAGGACTATATATAGGGATCTCCTCACAACTTTGGAAGCCAGCTTTTATTTTTCCTTCTTTTTTCTCTCTAGTTCGTAGGTCACCAACACCATTAGGGTGTTTGGTGATTTTTATTGTTTTTGAATCCTTCACAAATTTGTAAGTTTTAATCTTCTATTTAGTTTGTTTAACATTAAGCTTTCAATACCATCTTCCTTTAATCTTGTTCATCTTGTTCTTATTGATTTTAAAGTTTTCAAGTTTTATTTGGTTGATTTGATCTTCAAAAGTTAGTGGGTTTTGTGTTTTTATTGTTGGATTTGTTGTTTATGGTTAGTAAATGATTATTGGTTAGTTTGGTTTAAATCTTTTGGTTTATTTTGGTTGATTTGGTCAAAATTTGTATTCACTGTTCGTCCCCAGTTTTTGGTGTTCTTGAGCAACCCAGATTTCGAATCAAGTTATTTCACCCTTTTATTCCGAGTCGATTATATATTCCGGATCAGAGTCTGTATTCCGGATCAACATTATATTCCGAATCAACTGATTCTAGTTTTTATTCCGGATCACAGTATTTATTCCGGATAGAATTTTATTCCGGATCGCCTAATTTATTCCGGATAGAATTTTATTCCGGATCACCTTATTTATTCCGGATCACACATTATTCCGAATCACCCTTTTTATTCCGGATCACTATTTATTCCGAATCAACACAACTTATTCCGGATCAACTTGCATATTCCGAATCAAAGAATCGAGTTTTACTTATTCCGAATGAATGTCTTTTTCAGTTTTTCTTGTTTTAATTTTCTAAGTTTTTAAGTTACCTTTTTAATCACTTTTCATTTACTATTTCATTTTAAATTTTAATTTCCATTTTGCTTTTAACTTGGTTTTAATTTGTCAATTGTCTTTAGATTATTTTTACCACTTTGCTCTTTTATTCCTTTTCCGTAGAATAGAAAACCAAACCCCCTATTTGTCACCAAGAACAACTATTCCACTTTGAACCGTGATCGATTCGAGAAGATACCGAGAATAAAATAGAACCCAAGCAAAAACACGTGTATCAAATGGCGCCGCTGCCAGCTCTTCTCGTAAAGATTAACAGTTTTTTGTGAGAGCTTGGATTTTGGGATCCGTTCACCGTGAATGTTACTTTTTCATAAAAAATTTCAAAAACCCTAAAAATATAAAATTTTCAAAAATACAAAAAAAATTAAAAAACATAAAAAACCAAAAATATTTCTTGCTTTGTTAGTTCTTTTTTTGCAGGTGTATCCGCACTCGATCAACGTCTTATCAAGAGCCCGAGACTCTCGATAACTTAGACATGGCCGGTGTACACAACAAAAATAACAATCCACCTCAAAACAACATGAATAATAACAACAATGAACCTCTACCGGACAATCGCCCTATGATTGAACTTTTGCAAGCACATGTAGAGGGCAACATCCAATTGTCATACCCGCGATTGCAGCCAACAACTTTGAGCTCAAATCCGGCTTTATTCAAATGGTCTTTGCTCAACCATTCTTGGGGCGTACCATTGATGATCCTCATGACCACATCAAAAGATTCCTGCAACTCACAAATACGGTCAAATTCAATGGTGTTCCACAAGAGGTAATCCGCTTACAACTTTTTCCTTTCTCCTTAGAGGGACAAGCCCGGCATTGGCTTGCAAAGGAACCGCCACAAAGTATTCTGACGTGGACGGACATAGAAACCAAATTCATAAACTACTTTTTCCCACCCTCTCGTACTACCGCTTTGCGGAATGAAATTATTAATTTTGAACAAAAGTACGATGAGTCTTTTAGTGAATCTTGGGACCGTTTTAAAGACCTTTTAAGAAAGTGCCCACAACATGGTTTTACCAAAGTGCACCAAATTAATACTTTTTACAATGGTTTAAGCATGAATGACCAAGATTCAATAAATAGTGCCTCGGGGGGTAATATTTTAGTTAAGAGTTCTAATGCTGCTTGGGATATTATTGAAAATAAGTCTCGTGTGCAAACCAAGAGTGTTCGGACCAATGCCGCTAGTGCAAGTACTAGTGACAACGACAAGAGACTTGACAAAATTACGTCGCTTCTTGAATCGCTTGCTACCCAAACCGCTAGCAACACCAAAAGCATCAAAGCTCAAAACGCTCAAGTCAATGCTGTAAGCCAACCATGTGAAATATGCGGGGGTCCTCACTCTTACACTACTTGTACTTCCACCCAAGACTATCCTCCTGAGAATGTTAACGCAGCATACGGTACCTATCCTCCGGCCGCTTATCAAGCACGTCCTCAAGGAGACCGCAACTTGCTCAGCTATCACTCAAACAACTTTCTTTCCTCGCCCGGTTTTCCTCCAATCAATCAAAACCAACAACAAAACCTTAACCGAACCAATCAAAACCAACCACGTGCTCCAACTCCATATCAAAACCAAAGAAACCCATATCCACCTCAAAGAAACAACCAAGTTTACCAACAACCTGCTTATCAACCACCCGCCTACCATGCTCCTCCTCCCAACCAACCCACCGCATTACACCAAGATGTTGAAACCTATATGAGGACTAATGATGTGATTGTGGAAAATCTCCAGCGGGAAATGGCCAACATGAAAGTAGATATGGTGAAGCAAGGGAATGAGCTTCGAGCTGATATGCGTAACACTTTGGCAAGTCAAACGAATAAATTAAGGAACATGATGGATGGTTTCTTCCAAGGTAATCATTCCTCTTTTTCGGGTACTCTTCCGAGTAACACTGTGGCTAATCCAAGAGGGGAGATGAAAGTAATCACCACTCGCAGTGGAAAAGGTACCAAGGAACCCGAGCTTCCTATACCTCCACCGGTGATTGTGACTAAGGAAAACGAGTCACCTACTCATATTCCTCAACCTTCTATTTCCCCAATTCCTCCACCTCTTACTTCTACCCCTCCTCCACCCAAGGATGTGAGTGATCCTATAATTCCAAAGACTTCCTCTTCTTCCGATATACCTTATCCCTCAAGGTTGAGGAAAGAGAAGCTCAAAAGCAAGGACGATATAGTATCAAACTTTCTCAAAATGTTTAAACAATTGAATTTCAACATCTCCTTCGCTGAGGCTCTCGCTCACATGCCTAAATATGTGAAAATGTTCAAAGATCTTCTTAGTGACAAGGAAAAGCTTCTTGATATCGCTAATACCCAACTTAATGAGAATTGCTCTGCGGTTCTCTTAAGGAAATTGCCAACCAAACTTGGTGATCCGGGTCGCTTCTTAATCCCTTGCAACTTCCCGGGAGTAGAGAATTGCATGGCCCTAGCCGATCTAGGTGATAGTATTAACTTAATGCCATTAAGTGTTTGGAAGCAATTATCTCTCCCTGAGCTAGTCCCCACCAAAATGACTTTGGAATTAGCTAACCGTACGGTTGCTTATCCAGTGGGGATAGCCGAAGACGTTTTTGTAGGAGTCGGCAAATTCACTTTTCCTGCCGATTTCGTCGTCGTCGACTACGAGATGGACCCTCGGGTTCCATTAATCGTTGGACGTCCATTCTTGAGGACCGGTCGCACTCTCATCGATGTTGAAGCGGGTGAGCTTATCATGAGAGTTGGTGACGATAAAATCGTCTTCAACATGGGTAAGATTTCTAAACAGCCTTATTCCTACGAGAGTGTTAATTGTATCGACGTTCTTGATGAGGCTTGTGAAGAACACTTCAAAGATGCTTGCAAAAGTATTCCTACTTCTCCTCCCAATGTTGAGACCGTTTCCTCTATTGATTCATCACTAACTCTATTTGGAGAAAGTGATTTCCTTTGGAAAGATTTTGAAGCAACCATGGGAGATGTGAACTTAGAATATGACGATTCTCCCACCGATTGGGATGAAGACATTCGTCTCATTGAGAAACTTCTCAAAGAGGACCATATTTCTCCACCATCTCCTAAGGCTATTGCTATCGATGAACCGACTTTGAATACGCCTCCCATCGAAAATCCTCCGTATTTAGAGCTTAAGGAGTTACCGTCCTATCTCGAGTATGTGTTCCTTGAAGAAAAGAAGAAGCCGCCCGTCATCATCGCGAAGGACTTGAAAGAAGAAGAAAAATCTCGCCTTATCGCCGTGCTTAAAGATCATAAGAAGGCAATTGCTTGGAAAATTTCCGATATCCGCGGAATTGATCCAAACTTTTGTACTCACAAAATTCTCATGGAAGATGGATATAAACCCGCAATCCAAAGCCAAAGAAGGGTTAATCCTCGAATTCATGACGTCATCAAACAAGAGGTTATCAAACTTCTTGATGCCGGCTTGATTTACCCTATTTCGGATTCGCCATGGGCAAGTCCCGTCCATTGTGTGCCCAAGAAGGGCGGAATAACCGTTGTTCCCAATGAACACAACGAGTTGATTCCTACTCGTCTCGTTACTGGGTGGAGAGTTTGTATCGACTATCGCGAGCTCAATGATGCCACGAGAAAAGATCATTTTCCTCTTCCTTTCATGGATCAAATGCTCGAGCGTCTAGCGGGTAATGACTATTACTGCTTCTTAGACGGTTTCTCCGAGTATTTTCAAATTCCCATCGATCCCAAAGACCAAGAGAAAACCACATTCACTTGTCCCTACGGAACATTTGCTTACAAACGCATGCCTTTCGGTCTATGCAATGCTCCTGGGATGTTCCAAAGGTGTATGATGGCTATCTTCCATGACATGGTTGAAGAAACTATGGAAGTCTTCATGGATGATTTCTCGGTTTATGGCGATTCTTTCTCTGCTTGCCTTGCCAATTTAGAACGCATGCTTAAGCGGTGTGAAGACACTCGCCTTGTTCTTAATTGGGAAAATGCCATTTCATGGTAAAAGAGGGCATCGTGCTAGGACACAAAATTTCCAAAGCCGGTCTTGAAGTGGACCGTGCTAAAGTCGATGTTATTGCTAAATTGCCTCCACCTTCAACCGTGAAGGGTGTGAGAAGTTTCCTTGGTCATGCGGGCTTCTATCGTCGATTCATCAAAGATTTTTCTATAATCGCTCGCCCGATGACCCACCTCTTGGAAAAAGATACTCCTTTATCTTTTCCAAAGAGTGTATTGAAGCCTTCAACCTTCTTAAGGATAAGCTAACTAAGGCACCGGTCTTCGTTACCCCTAATTGGGAGCTTCCCTTTGAGTTGATGTGCGATGCTAGCGACTTTGCTTTTGGAGCGGTTTTGGGCCAAAGAGTGAATAAACACTTCCAACCGATCCATTACGCTAGCAAGACAATGACAAGGGCTCAATTGCATTACACGACAACCGAAAAAGAACTTTTAGCTGTTGTCTATGCTTTTGAAAAGTTTCGCCCCTATCTTGTCCTTTCCACTACCATCGTGTACACGGACCAATGACTTCAATACTTTATTCTCAATATTTATTTGAAAATATTATTTTATGAACTCACTTATTTTTGGGAAGAAATTTGGATTTACGTCTTGAAGTAGCATCGACTACGTCTAAACCGGAGGATTTTACGTTACGTGCTCACGTTTACATACACCGTCTTTGGTGACAGTCCGACATTTCAGAAAATAAATTTATTCGTGAATATTATTTTGGAGTTTTAAATTTGTGTTGGTTCATAAACTCACAAATTTACGAGAAGAGACTAGGACTTACGATTTTATTTTAACGTCCTTTACGACTAAACCGGAAACCTTAGGATTACGTATTTATGTTTTCGAACTCCGTTTTTGATGAAACAATTTTTATTGGATTCGTTTTGTGACGTTGATTCATAATTTATAAAAACGTTTTTCGTAAAACGACCCGAGGGCACGCAAATCGAGAAAACTAGAATCGAGGAATACCAGTAAACTAGTGAGATGGGACAAAATACATTGTCCCACCCTACTAGCACTATGGGACGGCACCAACATGATACCACAACCATATGTGGCATCATGTTAGCTAAGTTATAACAAGTGTAAGACTTAGCTTACTCTTTAAGCTTTTGCTAGCTAAAACCACAAAACCATTAACCACTTTTCACACATACCATTTACTTACATGCAAAACTACTTCAAATCCTCTCAAAAACTCCCACCCTTGCCGTCCATATTGAAGCTACAAACACCCCTTTTGATCTTTTCTAGCCATGAAATACATGTTAACTAGCTCTATCATGGAGTTATCTTGAAGCCTTAATCATTTGGTGGCCATATTAACATCATAGGAGGTGATTTTATTGTGTCCTAGGGCTGATTTCTCAACTATTGTTCTTGTTTTTTGATGATCTTGTAGTTACTTTTGGTGTTCATCAAGTTCTTGTCTTCCAAAAACAAGAAATACACTTGGTTGGTAAAGACGATCATCCTCTCCATTTTCTCTTGCTATTTTTGTAAAGAACAAATGTATTTTATTTCTTATTGTATATGTATATGATGTATATATGATGATAAAAATGTTGTGTGGGGATCAAGTATTGATAAATATGCTTAAAAATGTTAATAACCATGAGAAATAAGGCTAAAATTATGCTTATTTAGTTGGCTGTATAAAAATAGTATATAACTAAAACTTGAACTGATAAATTTGCATGTTATGATCCATTTACAGTAAGTACAAGATGATATACACATGTGAGAGTTGGCCATGCAATGGAATCAATATAATGAGTGAGATATGATCAAAACAAGTTGGGTGTTCTAATCTGAATAAGCTGTTTTGTAGGGACTGTTAAGCATAGATGAACTTAAAATGAGCAGTAGCTATAACTAAGTTAAATGTAGCACATAATATGAAGAACATGTCACCCAAAAATGAGCTTCTAATTCATTATAGAACTCTAGATATGATAAAAATGGTGAACATGAAGATAAAAATCAGATTTTGAGAATTAATGTTTATTATTATTATATAAGCACTCAAATTTTATTGTATAAAATGTAAAATAAAAACCCACTAACTTATGAAACTTATTTATATAAATATGTAAAGGGTTAAATAAATGAATAACTTATAAAAATGGTAGTGGAATAATACTTATAAGTAATAAAAACTATAAACTTGATTTTTACGACTTTTTCGGCTATTACCGTAAAATTAACGTTTTTCGCCAAATAAAACTTAGACGATCAAACCCGTCTAATGTAAAGTTTATAACAGTCATATACTTATATATAAGTAACTAATACAAGTAAAAACCGATAAAACCCGAACTATAGGACATACGGACATTAACGAGCTAACTAAGCATATTGGACTAATAATTGGACTAAATAAGTTAACCACTTATAAAAAGAACTTATTGGGCTTAACCCATTTGGGCCCAACATGGAAAGTATATATATACTGATAATATATGTATAAAATGGATTAAAACAAGTTAAAGAACTTATACTAAGCTTATTGGACTTAAAATAGGTAAATAGGTAAAACTAGCAAACTAGTAAAAAGTTACCAAAATGTAAACACTAAAATGAGTAAACGAGAATATGTAAGCACTTGATCATCATATATATATATAATCATCATATGTATACATAATTGCTATTTTTATAAAGTCATTGGACATGAGTCTAAGACCGATTATTATTTATATAGGTTTCCGTGATTGAAGCACGTACCGTACATCCGAATCGCCGATAACCGCCTTCCCACATCAACGTGAGTTCATAGCCTCGCACTCTTTTAAATGTTTTTATGAAATGTTTTATAAACCCGCGAGGGAGATAACATGTTAGTTTTTATAAAATAGGACACCATTTGTCCCGATTGTTTGTTTATTGATTTGGACCCGAATGATTGAATGACCCGATTGTATGACCCGATAAATGATTAAAGGACCCGATAGATGAAATTAAATGGATTATTAAAGTTAGGTTATGTCACTAAAAGTCCCATTAGCATGAATTGTGAACTACCGGGATTGGTAGACGCTTGTGCATATAATAGTACTATTTGGGGACGATCACCCCAGTTCGCGCCTTGACGGTTGATCCCCGTCGTGCCATATTGATTGGTAAGCGAATTTATGTATGAGAAGATTTCCATAGCGTGACCTTTGTGACGACACGCTACTAAAGATGGGCAAATTGAGTATCGGGTTAGCTACCCATTGTTTGGTTAGTAAGGTAACAATGTCATGCGGCTTATAATAATCCAAATTAAAGAAATACTACTAGACGCACCGAATTACGAAGTATTGCCTGACTAGCAATACGGGGTCATACTATTGATATTATGTTCGTGTTTTGTTTTCATAACCATATTCATATAACGGTTTTTATTTAACTTTATACAACGTCGTAAGACGTATTGTATGATGTTTTTACGACATTGGCTCGTATAATGATTTTTAAGGCAAATGCCTATATTATGATTTTCGATAAGGATTTGTATACAATGACTTTGGCTATTTTATGGCCTATTAAATTGATTTGTACAAAATGATTTTCGATAATAATTCTACACCGATATTATATTGATGGTTTATTAAACTCTATGAATTCACTCGGCGTTATCGCTGACCTTTTTCTTTTAACATGTTTTATCTCAGGTACTTGAAGGTAATTCTCGAGAAGACAACAAGAATTCATGGCCCGCACTTAAACAATATTTTCCATTCAAATACTTTGTAAAACTTTGTATGAAATATAATGACTTGGGACCTATGTAACTTTGATATTTATGAATAGAAATGCTTTATTAATAAACGACGCGATTTTTATGCGTTGTCTATGATGTGAGTAATGTGCTATCCCGTAACACCAACTAGTCTTCCGCTGTATTGAGTTGTATAAATTTGGGGGTGTTACAGTTTGGCATCAGAGCTCTCGTTATAGAGAACGAAAGATTTTTAAAACTAAGGTTTTGAATAAAACATTTCAAAATATTTTAACCATAAACATTTTTCTAAAAATGTCTAAAAATATTTTGACTATAACGGTGCCGAAGAATTCCCGAGTTACCGACAAGGCCAGACTGAGAAGTGTTATTTTAATATATATATATAACTTGGATTATATATATATATATATGATGTAATTTTATTACATGATTGTTTGATCATTTTGATATTTATACGAGGTATTTATACGACGTAGATTGTCACAAGAAACCCTAAATCCCCTAGTAAATTAATCGAAGCCATTCTCGTAGGAATTCTAGCTGTCCTAGATCTAAACCAAGTTGTGGATATTTATGATCCCAACAAATGGTTAATATTCGTAGAAATGTAGATATTAGTTGATTGTGATATTGAAAAAAAAAAGAATTGGCGAGATTAAAACTGATATCGATGTCATGACGATCTTTCCTTATAGAGTAGAGTTTTACAAAACGTTACCACCTAGAAAGATGTCATCTGATTCGTTGTCATCCAATTCTTAAATTGAAATCGAAAGGGTGAATGTTGCACTTGAGGCTGTAATTGGAACCATTACCCAAAAGCCTCATGCCACTAATACCTTTCCGAGAAGTCTAATTGAATGTGTGAGTCATTTAATACTAGAGACTCATTTGATAATTGTTGTTGTAAGAGATATAGGATTGGAAATTAAGTGTTGATCATATTGAGCTTTTATTGCCTTTATAAGGCCGAAGAATAAGGTTGAAAGTATTGGAGAATGAGGTAGGATATCGAATTGAGTATAAGTTGATTGAAACTTAAATAAAATAAAATTTAACCCGTATGAAATATGAGATTGTTAAGAGGAAGTTGTTAAGTTCTGTGATTGAACTATAAGGTTTTAAATGTTTGTTAGTTTGTGTTAAGGGTTGTTCCTAGGCCATTGTCCACTAATGAGGATGCCCAGTGTCCAAGAAATAAATTGAAGAAATCTTCTTCTAAATTGGGACCGATGGATCTTCCGGGACAGGTGGGACACCTAATGACTCTTGTAGATTAGTATTCATTGTGGTATCTTTTAAAAATCCCTAACTTAACTGAGACATCAGTTGGTAGGATGAGTTCTAAGAATTGTATGACATAGTGGCACGTAATGTGTTACGGTACAATTTTGACTTGTTTGTGATTAATGAAAAGACTACCTTTGATTACTAAATTCTACATGTATCGATGTTATCTATCTTTTATTGCTTCATCCTGATGCTCGCATTGGTGATGCAACCATTGAACAAGTACTCATCTTGATTTGAGTTACGTTGTGGATTATTCTTCTTGAATGCTATCAAGGTCATGAACCTCATGATTAATTGGCTAAAGCTCATTTCCTATTATATTGAGGTTAGTTCTTAGTGAACAACTCTTCATCACTCTTTTGCAGATCACTCATTGGTTTTATAAGATAAAACAATATCATTTGAGGAAATTGAATTTTCATCACTAAAAGGATTATTCAAAATGAGATTTATAAGTGGTCATTATTGAAATGAAGTTGTTTATAAAACACGTTGGGAAAACTTAATTGTTTTCATAACAAAGAAAATCTTTGTAAATTTATTTTTGATTCTTATTTAAGAATTAAGCATGAAAGTGTTTTTATTATAAACATGATGATAAAATTTTGACGAACTGAGTATTACATCGTTAATCTTGAAATTGTATATAGTTGCGCGCCTACATACAATTTGGAATGGACCATGAAAGACTGATTAGTAGTCACCATAAAACTAATGAATAAACACTACATTTTCTTTGAAGATTGTGAAAGATTAAATTTTATGAGATCTGCAAGAAGTGAAAAATAGGGACATAGTGTTAGGGACACCTACATATGTGCCCGTACTATCTATTCTTCTGAGTCGAATTTACTCATCTGTGGAAATTGTCTTATTTGACAATTGATATTCCCTTCTTGTCCAATTCTCCCGTAGTGAGATTCTTAGGAAAAGTATCTGATTACCGAGTGTTGATACCCGACTGGATGTATCGACGTTCCTATCATACTTTTGATTTGATTTCATTTGAATGACCTGGGTAACGATCCGAGGAGCTTTCGAATGCGTACTCAAATTATGAAAACATGGGATATATTCATATTCGTTAAATGTTTTCGTCTGTATCTGATTTGAAATTCTCTCGCATAGATTATGCGTTGACCTTACTCTTTTAATGGTAGTTATGTCTCCTGATATCCTTGAATTTGTGAAGGATTATGAGTTATTATTCGTCTTTTGAGAAGTTCACATCTTATCGGCGGCAATAAAACTGGAAAGTTGGTAATGCCAGTAGAATGGATTGATTGATTATGACATGACGACATTGACTTAATTGGTGGGAACTCGAGTAGAATTCCCCTAAACGATAAGATGTTGATTATCAAAAGTGATCTAAATAATTCTTGACGGATGACCATATCCTGCATTTAGACTTGAAAGTATACCATGAATGGATGTGAACTAGTTATAGATATTGTAATCTAGAAGAACCTAATATGAATGTACTAAAAGATGTTTATGTTATCTGAAACTTTAGGAGGTATTTGTTGGTAAATTACCTAGACTTTTGCTATTAAGGCAAGTTGAAATTGGTATTGATTATATTTCCGGTGTTGCACCTGTGGCTTGTGCACTGTACGTCCGCACCATCTGAATTAAAGGAATTATCATACAACTGAGAGAGTTGTCGGAGAAAGATTTTATTCTACCGAGCTCGTCATCATGAAGAGCTATGGTGTTATCATACCTTATATTTATAGATTACTGCGAACTGAGTAAATTGACAATCGAAAACGATATCCATGACTCAAAATGGAAGATTTGTTCGATCATTTACAAGGTTCTAGTGTATGTTTTAAAGATTTGATCCACGTCATGGTTATTATCAACTTCGCATCTGCGAAAAGGATTATCAATTCCAATCACTACATCCGGTACTTGTAATGAACATTATGAGTTTCACGTGATGTCGTTTGGATTGACTAATGCACATGTAGCATTCATAAATTTGGTGAATCACGTGTGTAGGCTGTAATTTGATAAATTCATGCTTGTGATCATTAAGGATCATTTGTTTGTTTATAAGTATAAGAAGGAGTTAGTAATTATTTATAGATTGCCCTAAATTGGCTAAGTAATAAAAACATGTACCTTGAATATTTAACATAAGACTTAAGACTTAATACTTTACATGATTTAACCGTGTGATTAATAGATAATGGAATATAAATTGACTCTTCAAAAGTTAGAAGTCATTTAAGACTTTGAGTTATACTAAAAAGAAAGTGCAAATATGTTTTGACAAATATTTTATCAAAGAAATTTTAAGGGATTATTTCCTTATACACAAATCGTTTAACTAAACTCCTGTTTAGGGGTAAATGTTTGTGTATACTTCTAGACAACTTAAGAAGAACTGAGGAAACCATTTAAACCATGACTTAAAATTTGAAACAATAATTTTCGCTTTTCAACTAAGAAAATTTTGACCAAAGTATAACCAAAGATTTTTCGAACATTTACGAATCTTATTAATTAATATCGATAAATCAACAAAAATCGTGTTAATTAAATTAAAAATTATTTTAAACATTTTCATATGATTGGACGGACTAAGAAATTTAAAATCTTTACGTTTACGTTTCATAAAGATTGAATATTTAGTATTTAATTTGTTGTAATAATTATCGACGCTTTAGACGTCAGATTGAGTAAAACGGATAAAAATGATAGTTAAGAAAACTAAAACTTAGAAAATGTGAAGAAAGAAATTTTTTTGAATGTAAATACTGACACGTTGTGTAGAAAAGGATAAAGAATCAATTACGACGTATTTCTTAATAATGAATGTGCAAAATATATTGCCGAACAATATAAAAATAAAATAATGTTTGTAAAAAGGATAATATAGATAATAAAAAGGGATTCGCGACTAATGTGAACCATTAGAATTGAGAAGCCAATGGCGTTAAATGTTTTAAAAGACCACTTGTGATTGTCTAAATATAGAGGATTTTGAGATATAGTTATGTTGGAATTTGTAAGTATAAGTATTCTATTTATGTCATTTTTCACTAAAAGTATCTTTGTCTGAAGAAGTTGTCCTAATGACAAATTATGAAGGCAGACATCGCCTCATACCTTAGTAAACGTCTAGCTATTGCAAAGGTCATCATCTGAATTTGATTCGATTTGGGTCATCGTCGACAGACTGACCAAATCTGCTAATATCATTCCCGTTAATGATAAATGCAAAAGAGTTATGTAAACATAGTGTGCCCGTATCGAACATCTTTATCAAGATCCTCGCTTCGCATCGAATTTCTAGAGATTTGCTCAGAAATCATTGAGAACGAACCTTGATGAGAGTACTGTTTACCACCCCAAATCGAAGGGACGAGGTAAAGTAACAATACAAAACACTAGAAGTCTTGTTTTATGTTTGAATGATTGACCTTTGGTAATGAACCGTATAATCGTTTTCCTTTGGAAAGATTATCATTGATATCATCGTATTAGGATTGAGATCGAATCTTGTTAGGATCTAAATATTAGAGCATCTGTAAGCAGAAGTTGAGATGAAGACACCCGACATACACCCATAGTGAGTTGGACATGTCTTTTAGGTTTAAGGTTTCCTATGATGGCGAACCTAACCTTACA